>CM060844.1:82989628-83639628 GCA_030762175.1 Metallyticus violacea
CCTCTTTGTTTTATGCTGGGACATCGGTGAAATGCGTGCGATACGATCTAGAAGGGCTCCAATTAAGATCAGTTCTTGCAGAGTGCCACAGACAATGCGAGAGGTGTGATTTATCTCCGTTTCAGCTCAAACCGGACCAAGCGATGGTAATGGAGTGTGCAGATCTGATACCCCAACTCCCGGCGTTGTAATTTAGCCATGCACCTCGGTTCTTTTGGCCAGGTCTCAGTAGGGGAAAGCACAGCGCCAAATGTAATGATTTGGTAACAGTAAACGTAAGGTTTTTGTTCTTAAACTAAACTTAAGAATGTTTACACTTATCCTAACTACAGGTATAAGCTTTATTTCGAAGAATCCAGGTATTTCCCTATTTCCGAGTATCGGACAATGCCTATTTCTGACTCTGATCCTTTCAACATCATCATCTATAAATAAATTGAAGAGTATTGGACTTAATTTACACCCTTGCCCCAATCAATTTTTTGGGTCGTATAGTCTGTGTTTCTATTTCTTTCACACAAAGCCTAATTCCATCACATAATCTTTGTATCTATTACTCACTCCATTTTCTTAATTTATAAACCAAAATATCATTATTTTCTACATCAAATGCTATCTCAAAATCTGCAAATAAAATTTATACTCTTTCTTTTATTTCTCAAATATTTATCCATAACAGAGCGGATATAGTGCAATTTTTCCTAATATGGATAACAAGTTAATTCCTTTATAATTGTTTGGCTTGTTAAATCACCTTTTAATTTATATAAGGGTACTACGCCAACTTTCCAGCTTTCAGGTATTACCTTCACCTCCTTTATTTACTATCTCCGTTAACAATCTAATACCTCCCCTCTATTCCTGCAAATGCTTTCCAGAACTCCCCTGGAATTCCATCCACACCTGGAGCCCTATTCCTTCTCAATGTTTTAATGACAGTTTACAGAAGAATTTGGTGTTAAATAAAATGTTAAGTAACAAGAGTGTAAAAAAACATCCAAAAATGGGAGAGTTTTTGGGTAAAGTTAAAGAGAACCGGGAAACGAAATAGGAAACAGTATTTTGGAGAATGCTGTTAGGATCTTATTTCGAAAAACATAAGTCTGGAGTAAGAAGCCATACAAACAAATAAAACAAAGCCCATTTATATCAGACGAACAGCGTGAATTGAATGAAAACTCGTATAAAACACAATGGGTCATCCAATTATCTGATGACGGACGATGCGACGGGGTACTGTATTGACCTCTAAACCTGCCATGCTACATGGGTTTGAGTGGGCGAACGGAGCTCATTTTACTTATGTTGGTCTCCCAGGCCCCTCAGTCAATGTCGTATGAACAGTGAAAGACAAATACTAATTCTAAATATTTTATTCCACAAAGAGCGATTATTTACGATTAGTGTGCCAGTTACGAATCCCTCTCGCTGCCACTTGAGGAGAAACTCTCAAGTGCTCGAAGTTCCTAATGCGATTCATTAATTAATAGTACTCATATACCTTAGATGAGGCATCCGTCAAGATATCGGTTAAGTTTTTCAAAGGGAAGTAAAAGGATTATTATTATTATTATTATTATCATCATTATTATTATCATTTATTTGGTTTATTTACGGACGCTCTTTAACATCTCAGGTCATCAGTTTAACCATTCAATTCAGGGCGTAAAACGGCTGACAAATTTTGCTCAGAGGCCTCTTCTTTCAGGCTCGAGTTTCTTTTTCGTGCCGTAAATGTACGACACGGGACCCACAGCTTTACTTCCCTTCCGAAGAAAGTCATACTTAGGATTTTACGTCCGAAAAAATCCATCGGTCCTGGCCGGGATCGAACCCGCCATCCAGGGGTAATTTCACAATCAGATGTTATAAATGTGTGGAAATTTCAATATCTCCTCCCGTGATATACGTGGTTACATAACTTTTTTTAAGAGCATTGGAATTTATTAGATTGTCACTTGTGGTTCTACCACCGACTTTTGTGTTGCCCGGCTGGCCGTGAATGACGGCTTAACGGGTTACGTGAACCCTCCCCGCCACACCAATCATCAGATACAGATAATTGAATGTCTCGATATTTACTTCCCCCTTCTGATTTTAAAAATTAAATGAGGACGATAAAAGGACAAGTGCTTATTTAAGTTCCTATTGTAAGTTCTTTGAACGAATGAATATTATCTCAAAACAACCGAAACGCTTTACTGTTGCCATTCCTTTATCTAAGACTACTTAGGAGAAAATGCACGCAGTTTTCATAAATCCGTTCAAGAAAAACTACCAACAACATTTACTCTGTATATGCAGTGCGGCATAAGTCAGTTATTTCGAAAATGAATAATGTAGTGTAGCAGATATTATCCTAGAGAAAATGCTCAAAGTACCTGGCAATTTTATCTGCCTACGCATTTAAATTCGAACAGTGCTTTACATATACTGTCAGACAAGTCTCAGTTATTAAGGAAAATGAATGCTTTAGGTCTGCTGGTAGCAAAAGCTTTGTCCTTTAATATCCTTTAGATTGAGAAGCACAGGGTGAAAGACCCGATGAACTCTGCGGCCAATCAGTCGTACTAGCCTTCCTATTCGCTTCTCAAAATGCTCATTCGAAGTGTAACAGCATTTAATAAGTAGTGCGGAGGAGCACCATCCTGTTGACAAAAATGTCTTAATCTACTGCTTCAAATACAGGGCTTTTGTCTATACTTCTGCATAATTTATCTAAACATTTGCAGTAACGGTCTATCACTTATTCCAAAGTTACTCCAGTACAACTCGGATGGGCCGTTAACACTTCCATTCAGCTTAAAACATGCTTCATCAGACCACAACTTTTTTTTTTTTTTTTTTTTTTAAATCTACAACCACTTTCATTTCGCAATGTAGAGAATATTCAAACGTATCATTTTTAATATCAGCCTTAAACTTCTGTCAGAAATTTCAACTTCCTTGAAAGCTCTTATTGCCAAAGTTTTGCGTGACCGAGTGATCGCCTATTGTTTTTTGTAGTGCTAATTTTGGGCAAGCTCTGCGAGGTATGTCAGATACAGGCCCTGTTAATTTAAT
This sequence comes from Metallyticus violacea, assembly GCA_030762175.1. Taxonomy (NCBI): domain Eukaryota; kingdom Metazoa; phylum Arthropoda; class Insecta; order Mantodea; family Metallyticidae; genus Metallyticus; species Metallyticus violacea. Next base: position 82,992,692 of record CM060844.1, read on the forward strand.
TTGGAAGTGCCTTGCCTGCATGACATTTCACTTGGAAGGCAAACTTTTGAATTTTTTTGGTGTTTTTTTCAAAATGAATTACAACACACTTCCGATTTTTCTGAATTATGTGATATTTTTACTGTGAAGATTTTAATATTTGAAAATATTTACATCTGAATACTTATGATTTTGACATCATCCATTTCAGAAGTACATAGTGTTGAATCAATTAAGAATGAAAGTGCTGAATTTTACCATTCGCTAGAGGAAGTTTTGCTGTCGAATATTGTGAGTAAATATTTTGAAAACATCGTAATTATAGTGTAGGCAGGCAAACAATTTTTTTCTTTGTTCAAATTTTTCTCAAAATTAATTTTCGTACACGAACGTACCTAATGAGAGGGGAAAAAATACTGCATCAATTGCCTTGAAATTTTCACTGGCGCTTCTAAACACAATAATGGCACTATAGAAGAAAAATCATTAAAAATATTCAATTATCTAGTTATTATAGAATTTTGATATACTTTTTTCCCCACAAAAATAGACTACAAATAAAAAAGAATTTCTTATTCCAATAACTAAATTCTTTAATTATACATTAATACAGAGATAAAATGTGTTAAATAAGTTGTTCAAATTTAAATATTGTAGTTGTACTGTTTCTGCTATTCTTTAGAAGTTATGGCTCTGTACAACAGTGAAGTTAACTGACTTATGCCGCATCCTATATAAAAGATTTTAGAGCATATTAAATATTCCTACATACAGCGGTATTTCGTGTTTAGTGGGAAATTGTAAAAGACAAAGGAAAAAAAATCAATATAGAAAGAGGTTGTTCACGACACACACACACACACACACACACACACGAGGTGGTATCCAGAATATTCGGGACTGGTGTTGCCATCTGGTCAAAACTTACTTTGAGTTTAATGACTGCCGTCACCCTCGAAGTAGTTCCCTTCCACACGTATACACCGGTCCCAGCGATTCTGCCATTTTCTAAGTGCATCTTGGGTGTCATGTTCTTTGAGGGTGTTTAGCACAGACAGCGTTTCTTCTTGAATCCTCTCAATTGTGTCCAACCGACGTCCTTTCAACTTGATTTTCAGTTTGAGGAACAGAGCGAAGTCGCAGGGTGCGAAATCAGGCGAGTAGGTGGGTGGGAAACATCCGTCATGTTGTTTTTCGTCAAAATGCCCCAGGTGAACAAGAAATTGTGACAGGACGCATTATCGTGACGCAACAGCCAGTTCTCTTGTCACCAAAGTTCGGACCGTCGTCTCCGCGGATTTTCACAGAGCCGTCGCAAAATATCACAGTAGTACGTGGAATTCACTGTTTGATTTAGTGGGACGAATTCTTTGTGCACAATCCCTTTGGTACCAAAGAAGCATGCTCTTGACTTTGCTTTTCAATTGTCTCGCTTTTTGGGGGTCTAGGTGAATTCGGGCTCTTCCACTGAGAGGATTGTTGTTTTGTCTCAGGGTCATAAGCGTACATCCAGTTCTGTCGCCGGTGATGATCCTGGACAAGAACGTTGGGTCATCGGATACGGCCTGACGAAGCTCCGTGCAAACTTCAACACGCTGCGCCTTCTGATCAGCAGTCAGAGTCCTTGGCACAAATCTTGCGGCGACACGATGCATGCCCAATTCATCAGTTAAAATTCGTTGGCATGTCCCATAACCAATTCCCACTTTATGAGAAAGGTTTTCAATGGTTCGACGTCGATCCTCATGAACGAGGTGTTGAACTTTGGCAACAATGTCAGGCGTTGTGTAGTTGACGGGCCTACCGGTGTCAGCGTGGTCTTCAATAGCTGTACGGCTGACCCTGAACCGAGCATGTCACTCAAACACACGTGTACGGTTCATGCTTTGTCCCCCAAATACTTGCTGAATCTTTGCAAGCGTCTCCGTATCATTTTCCCGGAGATCTGCACAGAATTTGATGCACACTCTCTGTTCTAATCTTGGATCCATCGTAAAATCGCCACACACTACACACGGAGTATCATGAAAAGTACTGTAGAATCTCAACACATCTACCCAGCTGTATGAAACATTCACTCATCAGATGTGCTAGTGTTGCCACCTAGCGGTACAAAACTCTACTGCAACTACTCACGAGATGGCGGCACCAGTCCCGAATAATGTGGATACCACCTCACATATACAAATGGTGTTTAACGCCCGTTTTTACTACTGAGGCACTACTGGCGGTGAACACTGATGATACATGAGATGAAATGATATATTGGGAAATGATTGTTTTTTTTTTTTTTTTTAGGAAGAACACCTTCCAGACCTAAATTTAGGTACCTCACTGGCACTTGCCATTTATGAGGACTGAGGAAAACCTGGAAAAAATCTGAATCAGGGAGGACAGTCCTGATATGATTAGAAACCCAGACCTCCCGTTCACGAGTCCTCGTGGCGGTCATGGTTGTTCATGAGGAGAACACACACGTGGAGGAGGAAAATTCGAGGTAGCAATATTCAAAAATTGTAATTTTTTTTTTCAAGACTTTCAGAATCATGGTTATGGTTAGTGAATATGCTGCGAATATCATTTACAACTGCAGAGCTTCTTTTATGCCTCTATTCACAGGAAAGGAAAGGAAAGGAACAGTGTCATACTTTTTTTAAAATATATTTTGGCTTGTAATATCTCAAAAAAGCTCCACGAAACTTTCATAACGTAAACAATTGCAAAGTTCGTTTAGATATTGTCAAACACGCAATACAATCATTACGTATTCACACAAGCATGGATTTAGAGCTGTAAATAACTCATACCGTTAGTGTTCTTGAACCAAATGCTCTGCAGAACGATTTTTGCTGACTGGCGGCTCTGCTCGAGCGCTTGCCAATGATGGCTGCATAAACGAGGCAATAAAACCGTTTACAGCTAGCCGGCTGTTATTCCGTCAAGCCTTTTATCAGCAGGTGCTGTAAAGTTACAGAACAATATAGCGCTTTTCAGCTGGAATGTCCTTAGTGCAGCGTCGCTAATTCCATTACACGGACTGAGTCACGGCATTCCACTCCCTGCGTTTGTAAGCACGAAGCTCCACGCCGTACAAAACACAAAGACAAAGGGTAGACACAACAACGACTGGCCAGAGTGGTTGCAGTTCCTGTATAATGGCATATAACGGAAAGGCTTTCTAAAGCCAAGCTCCCTAGCCAAGTTCAACTTGACCGTTTCGTATATTCTCCAAAGACATTTTTAGATCGACATGTTATTAGCTAGGCCTTGTGGGTTTTTAAATTTACTTGCGATTAAAATGAGCAGGCAAGTTAGTATAGTTTGATTAATTTAAGGAAACCTGGGGTATACTTTTTTTTTATTGCAATTACTTTTGAGGGATCTTACTTCTATTTAATATGTATGAAAAGGGAATTTTTTGATTATCAGTTTACAAAGACCTATAACTTTTAAACTAGAGCTCAATTTTTTTTTTCTTGCTGCATCTTGCACACACACACACCAAGAAACTTCCAGTATTTATATTATCTAGTAATTCGATTAATTAACTTGTTTTGTAAGAATGCTGTTCATAACAGCTGAGAAGGCCTGTTGTATGCTGGAAATCCATGCGGCTAGTATATGATCAATTGAGCGGGCGCCTAGATCTAAAAATGCATATTAAACATCTTTAAAACAAGTGAACTAGTTTTGACTATTCATGTATTAACCGAGTGCGGTGGCTCAGGCGATATCGCTTGGGACTCGCAGTCGGAAGTTTCCGGGTTCAAATCGCTTGATACCAGTCATCTTAAACCTTCAGTACTTAGTTTGTTTGTTTGTTTTTTGTTTATTTAAGGACGCTCTTTAACATCTCAGGTCATCAGTGTCCCATTCAACTCAGGGCGTGAAAGGGCCGACAAATTTTGCTCAGAGGCCTCTTTTTTCAGGCACTAGGTTCTTTATCGTGCCGTAAATGTACGAACGGGACCCACGGCTTTACTTCCCTTCCGAAGGAAGCCATACTTAGGATTTTTAGGCCTGAAAAAATTCATCGGGTTCGAACCCGCGATCTTGGGTTTAGGGGACAAGTATGGTTACCACTACACCATCAGGACCGACAGTATTTTCGTGATTACCCCATATTACTTAGTCAAATGTGCACGAATTCTCCGCCATTCCATTTTATTTCTCTGGCTCTGTTAGAGAATCGAAATGCCAGGCGAGGTGGGTTGGTTCTGTGTGCGGTGGCTTGCGCTCTGGTAAGTTTTATACCCCCCGTCATATGGAAGCGGCCCTTGAAACAGGAACTCCGCAGGTATTGGGGAGAAGTGCCCGGTTTAAGTTCACATTAAATCACTCCTGGATTCACTGTTCGGTGTCTCCTTCACCTAATCCTTTCCTCGCGGATTTGCTTCCAGTGGGATGTAGTCACAAAGAACCTGCCTCCATCAACCCACCGACACATCGGCTCCCTGATGTAACGCTGGAGTATCTCGTATCGTCTGAGAGGCTTGCAAAACACGAGCACGAAGACTCTGTACACCTTCAGCTAATCCAATGATCATATGAGCATGTGTCAACTTTGCATTTGAGTACTTCATTTTACTATACCTGGAACGCGTTTGTACACACACAGAACTGACACTACGTGCTCGGTGCTAGTCTAGCATAACAAGCGAACTAATGACCACAACAACAATGAACCTAGGAACTAGAAATAATTACAACTACCCACCCCACGTAACCAGCGAACATTTATATACTCTACACATTAAGCAACTGTTCTGTTTGCCACAGGACAGCTATGCTTGCATATCACACCGTATAAGAGATGTAGAAAAGGGGCTCTAGTACCCATGTTCATATAAACCCTATTATTGCATGGGATGTTTCCCCAAAGTTTGGCATACTTTTTGTTACACCCTGTATATTGTACTGACATTTATTAACTTTTTGATATAGAACACAATAGAATATTCACAGCAAAAGAGGAGGTTTGGAAATTTTAAGAAATTGAACAGGGCATTTGAATAGAAGCTCTAATGTTTGTTCATCATTTTCTGGAAAGGTATGGTTATAAAATGCATAGATGAAATCTGTAATGTTCTATACATTAAGAGTGAAATTACAGAAAAAGTAATTTTAATGGTAATGAATGAAATGTCCCTTTAGTCACTTTGAAGACACTGGTCTAGAAATTTGTAGGTCACGAGGTTTCAAAATTGATCTCTTTTGTGACAACACCTTTTTAACTATTTACTGGGTTCTTGAAAAAAAAAAAACATGACGTAATAAGAGCTAAATTGGAAAGGTAATGAAGTGGAACAAAACGTATGAATATAAAGCACAACCTCAGCAGATTACAGCAAATTTTAATCGTTTCTCTTACTGTCTTGTAGTTCTTGTCTTCTGCAGGTGCTATTTGAAGATTACAAAATGTAGGGAAACTATCCACAGCCTGCCAAAAACTAAATAAATATTTCCGATGATGGGAGCACAGAAAAAGGCTGCATGCACGTGGATGGCTTGATGCAAACGCGAACCATTCCACGTGACGAGGGGAATGTTCAACGACGGCGAAAAATCCACCTGGTGAATCCCTCGTTAACGACCTAGAGAATGGGATTCATGGTATCCCCAACTCCTTCCGTAGGAGTGGGCATGTCCACTGCGGTTTGTTTAAATGTTCCCTGCTGATTAATTAGCGAGGGACGGACATGTCATATGCACGCATTTCGTTCGGAACATCTGCTGTTACCCACACTGCATGACGAAACACGATTTAGTGTTCCGGAAGTCGCTCCGGACCATGTTTCCAGCGAGGACGTGATTACTGCAAAGGAAGATGTTGCTGATTCTGCACCTAGTAATTCTGTGTGTTGCTGTTTGAATAGGCGAATAGAGAATGCACGAAATTCGAGCATTTTCAAACTTTTGCAATGTGTAAATAGGTTAAAATGCAGGCATTCGAGTATCAATGAACTGAAAGGCTATACGTACAAGCGTTATATTCTGATTTTATTTATAGGGTAACAGAACACGTGGTTTTATAAATAAAGCTTTGGTTTTTCCATTACATATGAATGTTCACTGCCAAAGGGATGAAAATGCATTTTAATCGCTTCTGGAATAACTCCATTTATCAGAGATCAGAACATTTGACACGCGTACCATACTCTATTATTTCTATGCATGAGAGAACACAAACTTTTTTCCATACCTTCTTTTGTTTATAATAATTATAGCTTTTTTGTATTTAAGTTTTTTAAAAAATGCTCCTTCCCCAAAATTTTTTTTTACCTAATTAAGAATGGCATTTTATGTATTATCAGTGTCAATTACCTGTTATGCTACAGTATTAAAGTTGAAAGTTAAAACACTGTTTAAAAGAATAAGAAGACATTCAGGGAATTGCGGTCAGGTGATCTAACTTGTCCCTTTTATTACATCTTTTTACGAGGTAACACTTCGTTGACTAAATCCATTTGTACTCCTGAAGCACACCAGAAACAACTGTGCGTAAACTGAGATCTACATACAAAATTATTACACATTTTTAAATCTTTTTCGTTGTTCAGTTATGTCGGTCCTGGTGGTATAGTGGTAACCATGCTTGCCTTCTAAACCCAAGATCGCGGGTTCAAACCCGGCCAGGATGCATGGATTTTTTTTCGGGCGCAAAAATCCTAAGTATGGCTTCCTTTAGAAGGGAAGTAAAGCTGTGGGTCCCGTGTCGTACATTTACGGCACGAAAAAGAACCTCAAGCCTGAAAGAAGAGGCCTCTGAGCAAAATTTGTCGGCCGTTTCACGCCCTGAGTTGAATGGGATGACCTGAGATGTTAAAAGAGCGTCCGTAAATAGCCCTCCCCCCCCCAAAAAAAATAAAAAAATCATAGTACCAATCAGTTATAAAGCGGAAAAGAAGAAGAAAAAAGCTAATCACATACATGCCCATGTAGACACTTTCTGAAATTGCTATGTCCAGTAAAATGTGACGAAACCAGTACTGACAGACGATTAACACGTTTAAACGGAAAATTGCATTGTCAACAATTTGAATTTTCATTAATCTTTTCACAGAACTCTTTTCTTCTATAGAAATCGTCATAACTCTTAAAAAAACCGAATTTCATTTGGATGCAAATCATGAGATTTCAACGACTTCCACCAAGACACGAGAATGACATTGAATTCCCAAGTTCATCAGTTTTTCTTCAATATTTACATCATATCAGGTGCATTTTCTACACATGTAACCGTTCTTTGCCTTCCAGGTTTGCATATTTTATGCGACGCCTCTTTTGTTGAATTTTTAAAACTATTTTCGAAAACGTAATTATATTATTATTTTGGTAAACCTCATTATTTTTCCTTATATTTCCTCAATAATCTTTAGGATTCCATTATCCCTCTTTCGGAAAGAGAAAACAAGATAAACAATCTTCAACTACACGGGGAGCGGGGAGGGCTTATGGTTCTATGAGGAATATATTAAACTTATTTAACACTGTACATATACACCTAAAGTTTTTTTAACAACAAATATACACAATCCAAAAAATGTATACACACTTCAATCAAAGAATAAACTGTGTTAACATAACAAAACTGAATTCACACAAACAGAAAATGATGAGCACTAATCATCTTAGACTTTTACAGTTACAACAGTTGGTCAAAATGTCTACCATCGGCATTGATGCACTTCTGAGTACGTTGAACTACTGATTGAGCAACGTTTGCGAAAGTGTTATCAGCAATTGCAGCACATGTCGTTTCAATTTCTTCCCGAAGTGCTGTCAGTGTAGCTGGTTTTCTACGGTATACAACATCCTTTACAGTTCCAACGCGGAGAATGCTGCTTCGTTTGTTCATTGTTGATTTACGATTATCTTGGCTTCAATTCTTTATGTTGGCAATATATTAAACAGATATCTACTGTGAAAGTGTGTATGCATTTTTTGACATCCTTGGTGTAATTTCTTCATATATAACTTTATAGATTCTGATTGCAGATATTTTACCCCTGAATTTGTTACAATTTATTATTATTATTATTATTATTATTATTATTATTATTATTTTGTAACTCTTAAGTACCTCACCTATTGGGGCGACTCCATGTGAAATAGGACGGTAAATTAAAAAAAAGCTTACATTTTTTATAAGTTTAATCTATTTGTATATACTACAATATATAAAGAGAACGTTTTTGGAAATATGACATCTCTAGGTCCATTAGTCTATGTAAACATTCGCTGAAATTATCGTATTCGATTAAAATTGCTTTATATATATATATATATATATATATATATATATATATATATATATATATAACCTATTAAAAAGAAATCTGAACAATATTTCACTTTAAAGTTTAGAAGAAAACGTGATTTAAGCACATTTGAACGACTTTCCTACAAAATCAATCGATACCAGAATATTTACATCTGTCTTGCACTTCCAAGTCCGGCCCCAGCAGTCTCAAGATAAAGTAGTACAGCTGATTTCTCGCTTGGCACCGCACAACCATATCTGGACGCGACTAGCAAAACCCACGTCTTCCACGGAAAATTTAATGAACTTTTTTTTTTTTTTTTTTTTCATGGGAGCGCTTCTTGAAGGGTCATCAAAATAGTAAGAAAACCATTTTTACTATGGATTTCATATGGAATCAACCACTTGCATTTCTCATCTCCTCCCCAAATATCGAACAGAATGAAGAATTAAAACTGATGTACTTTATTCTTACACTTTCGCCCTTTGGCTCTCCTTGTGAGAGAATACTCTACCATCCGAAAACATTACCTGAACAAAGTGCCTTGCTTAGAGGGCCGCATGCAATAGAAAAAGTGTTCGTGAAAACGAACCCTTCATGCCGAACGTCGCTGCAGACTGTAATAAGCAAATCCCATGGCTATATCGTCCGTATCATAATTTTAAAAGCCGCCCTCCTTCATGAGGAACACGTCGACAAAAGAAGTAACACAAGCTTTGGGATGACACTGGCGTTTCGCTAAGTAATGATACGAGTAACAGTTTCTGAAATTAGAAACAGAGAAGGGGGGAAAAAAACTCTTTCCCTATTAAATGTTACTCATTATACTCCGGCCAAGTATGCGCAGAAGCGTACAAACTACCTTCTGAAGGAGAATGCATCTTTACCCTTTTTAAACATGGAAGTTACTTAGCATCATTCAGACTTTGGAGCCAGTGATACGTGCCCCCTCACTCTATTATAAACATCACAAAATGCTTCATTTATTATTTTTTTTTTCCCAAGCTCTCTTATCCAGTGAATACAATGGGAAGAAATCTTCAGGTTCCGATATATATTTCTTTCTTTCTTTCCCATTGCGTTCCTTCTTTTCCAGTAATTAAAAAGCTTCCTCGTTGTGGGGTTTCGCAAACAAAGAGGTGCGCGCATGCGAGGGTTTCCAATTTTGACACGCCCTGGAACCGCCTCTTAATTTCAAGGCGAACGGAGTTTCAAAACAAAAGACAAAGGAATGTCAGGTTGTAAAATTAACAAGAGTAAGGCCTAAAACTATTGTGGTGATTTAATCGCATGATAGTCGCTTTCAATAAACTCGTGATGACTGAAGATGAAAACCAAAGTTTTATTTTCCATTCATTTAGTCTTTGATCCACCTTCCTCTTATTATAGTTGACCTAAGTGCAGGTTTCATTTGCGTGCTGCATGGCACTAAAAGTTGACAAATGTTCCACGTTTAAGAAAATACATTTAAGACGTTTATTTTCATTTTAATAATTTTAAACAACATGATTATACTTAACAATAAATAAACCCCCGCTCCTTTGGACCCATGATTTACGTTCAAACCCGGCCGAGGTCGAAAGACTTCCGAGAGGGGCTTAAGGCGTTGTAGATTTACGGCAAGTTAAAGAACTCCATACTTGGAAAAAAGACGTTCCTATTTAATTATCTCAGAAGTTCTTTTATCGTCTCATTTTTTTAATGTAGTATAATTATTGCAGTACCTATCGGAAATAAAATTTTCGGATGCCTTGCTACAATTTATGGTTCACAAATAATTTATAGAACATCATCACTATGAGCATTAGGATTTGTTTTCCTATTCACATCTTAGGATTCATGCTATAGAAACTTCAAGAATCTCTTTTTACACAAACATTAACAAAAACAAGATTTCAAAATTATCACACTAGATGCTATTTGAAGGGATGGGCTGACCACTGCAGGTGCTAAAAGTGGTTTAAATGGTTTATGCGGTCTAATTCCTCTGAAACCGCCACGGGTGGCCGAGGTCGTTAAGGCGCGAATTAGTGGGCGAGAGGTCTGGGGTTCGAATCCCACCAGGACCGTCCTCTCTGATTGGGTTTTATTCCAGGTTTTCCTCAGTCCTCATAACTGGCAAAAGCCGGGGAGGTACCCTAAACTTAGGCCTGGAACGTTTCCTTCCTTAAAAAAATCCTTTCCCAAATCTCATGTATCATCAGTGTTCACCGCCTGTGGTGCCTCAGTAGTAAAAACGGGCGTTAAACAGCATAAAAAAAACTGCAGGTGCTAAAAGTGGTTCAAATGGTTCATGCAGCCTAATTCCTTTAAGTAGATGATGACGAAAAAAAAAAATGATGTATTTTGTTTCTCTAGTGCACAGTATATTTACAGACAGCGGCTGAGCTCAGTGAGCTAAAGTCCGGCCTGACATAATAAACAGTTCCCGTGCTGGAGACTGCACGTGGCAAATTTGCTGCTGTTATGAAAGCAAGCATTATATCTGCCTTAGTGTAATTAAAGGCTATTGGTGCGCCAGTATTATTAATTACAGTGTGTTAATGAAGCAGACCTTACAGATATCAGAAGCGAAGTTAGAAGAATTACGAAAGTAGGACTGTTTGAAGTAAACGAATATTTCATTAAAAAAGTCAGAACTGTGGGACTGTCGAGGACACCGCGTTCAACAACGGACACTGCTGGCCTACGAGGTTCACTCTGAAAGTCTTGAGAATAGACAAAGAGTTGTGTGACAAGGTAGCAGGTTTTCCTAGCTATATAGCAACAGTCTGAGCAATTTCATAGAGAGAAAATGCCTTGAAAGATTGCATCGTGCATTTTGGGGATTTTTGCCTTTCGCAATCCACAATTTACTAATGGTTTGCCGATTTTAGGAGAGGAATGGACTCCCTCGAAGATGAAGACCGCTCAGCAACGGAAGAAAGCGGAGCGTATGCTGCTGGAAAATCATCGCTGTACACGCATCAGGTTCAAGAAGCCCTGAATAATAAACATGTCGAAGTTCTGCAGTCTTTTGACCTCTCACCCTCACAGATCAGCAGAAAACAGCACATTTGGATTGATATCAGAAAATGTTGGAAAAATTATGTGGAGGAAGATAAAAAAAACATAACAGCTGACGAAAGTTGGATAAACCAGTAAGATTCAGAAACTAAACGGTCTGAATTTTACAAGGAGAGGATCCCCCCAACTAAAAAGAGGCGATCTGTTCTTTCTTCTCAACTAGTGACCATACCGTGACACCTCCACTTGAGAGAATGAATACCGCCTGTCGAGATGCCATCAGGATGTCATTAAACGAAGTTCAAGCTGTGATGTCCGTCGACTGATTTACAACATGGCGATGTTCTTCTGTTTAATGCGGTGCTACAGTTTCCTTATTCAGTCTCGATGGCTAAGACGAGAAGGGATGTTATATTGGGATAAGAGGTGTCGCTTCGCGGAATCGAGCTAGGCCGACCAGGTGTTTCCACACGAATGCTGAATAACTCAACCAACTCTGTTAAAAGTGTAAATGTTTATTAAAGGGTTTTCTTATACAGTTGGACGTGGATCCTCCAAGCACCAGGGCTTCTCTCCCGTCTCTGAATAAATTCAGGGACTTTTTATACAATTTTAATGCCCAAGGAGGGGTAATAATCAACTAGTCTAGACATAAGAGTTATTGTTGAACACTTCCCACCACCATGAGGTTAACAGTTACCAGGTCCTGTCATCATAAGTTCTAAGAGGTGCATGGTTTGGGTTTGTTAAGCTTAAAACTAAACAATACTTCATCAGCACAATAATTCTGTCTATCTATAACATGCACAAGTAGACATAATATTTTAAGTGAGTGGAAAAGAGGGTTGCTTTTGTTTATGCAAGTGTTTCTTTCAGGACCCTTTCAGGTAACATAACTTCTGGGATGCACAGTGTGGCACGGTAAGTCACCCTTAATGTTTATTACTTCCACGTCTTACTATATTTAGGTTTATACAGTATGTTTCACTAACTAGGATATACAGCGTGTTCTTATACAATATCATGTTCTTATTACATTTTGTCAACGTTACATTCCTCATGCTTTCGTTACAGAGCCGACTCTTCATTACAAGACACAAAATGTCACTGCCAGATGGTACACCACAAAATGCCTGCCCCAAGTCTTCAATGTACTGAAAACGAAGCGTTCAAGATTGGTCTGCGAGTCTGTTGCACTTCGACACCTTTGCACACACTGCATTGCTACCTTTTGAAAAATTTTATTGCTTTAATTCTCCAATCTTTTAGAATGACCCCTATCAGTCAAATTTGTGCAACATTCATCACGCTAACGTTTTTGCTCTCGCAATACAGGCAGTTACTGAACTATACTGCAATAATTTCAGAGATTGTACAGAGATTTTTGAAACTGGGAATTTATGGGTGTGTCAGTTCAAATTTCATATGACATAAGTTTGTAACGGGCCAGTATGTCACTAACTAATGTAGATTCATTTAAAAATTATGCAATACAAATTCGGGTCATTTAAAGCTGTACGAGTAAGATTTATTAATATTTTCCGGAGATTTTCCTTACCTTGAAAAAGTGAATGCCAGATAGCCTTAAGGCATCAAGTATTCAGAGCTCATTTTGCGCTATCGTTAATTCATTTCATTCATCGCTAGAACTACACTAAAGTATTCAAAGTTGTCACTCTACAGATGTCGCGATAAGACCAATGCAGCCAAAGCGATGATGATGATGATGATAATAATAATAATAATTTTCGTGGATAATTTTATTTTTTTACTTTTACATCCTATACTCGATGTATACCAAGTTAACATACTTAATTTAAAATAAATAATAAAAGAAAACAATAACCTATTTCGCAGTACCTGATCTGGCTCTTCAAAATCACAGCCTGTCATCTAGTCCATTAGGCCACACAATTAAATGGACAGCTCCCCCTTGATTAAGCTACACAACCGATAAATCAGTTAACAGCTGTTCGGTGTCCTACCATCATCTGATTAGTATTGCAATTTAGAGGTTACTATCTTGAAAAAGCTGACGAGCTATTGAAAATTGGAATTTCCTTTCGCGAAGCAGTCTTGACATTTTAATCTATTTCGCGATTCCACTGGCTAAGTCAAATTTCAAATTCTTCTACCTCCCACTGTTTTTATCTTCGCCTCTCCAGACAATTTTCTTTTTTATTTGTTTAGGGACGTTCGTTAACATCTCAGGTCATCAGCGTCCCATTCAATTCAGGGCGTGAAACGACCGATAAATTTTGCTCAGAGGTCTCTTTTTTCAGACTTGAGGTTCTTTTACGTGCCGTAAATATACGACATGGGACCGAAGGCTTTACTTCCCTTCCGAAGGAAGGCATACTTAGAATTTTTACGAATTTTTACGAAAAAATCGACTCCGGCCGGAATTGAACCCAAGATTTTGGGTCTACGAGGTAAATACGGTTACCACTATACCACCAGGACCGACTCCATTGATGACCGTTGCGTCGGCGAAAGTTTCGTTGTTTTAAAAATTAATTTATACCAACAACCACGCAGAATATCCGGTAGTGATAAATTGCAATAATAATTCACACCTTCATTAAACACAGAGACTTATGCCTTTACATTAGTTTAAATATTAAATTATATGCTTTTGCTTCTGCGCAATTTTTAAACACTTATGCTTACTTATATACTGCTTTTATTAGAGATTATCATAATGTGAACTTTTATACACAAAATAAAAGAAATTGAGATTCTGCAGTAATTTAAAATTGATACGCACATATATTTTGAAAATTTTCTCAGAAATGATCTATAGTTATAAAGCATATTTATATAAACCCAATCATATTTTGGCATTGTAATCAGCAATATAAATATTATGTATATATGTTGTCATAAGCCAAAACAGAAAGCTCCTTGGTGTTTTGTTACGGAAGCTTGAGTCATGGAACTCTTTACAATAAACTCGAGGTCAGGTGTGAAGTCCCTTTTTCTTTACAAAGACTGTTGTTGAGTTAATAAACCTGAAGGCCTTTTAAGCTCGTTAAGGTCTCTGAGCTCGACAGGCGTTGTACTGTTAGCCCTTTAAAATAGCCTATGCGAACAAAAAGGTTTAAACTTTCAAAAAATAGCGAATGGCACATGTCGTAGGTGAGCTTAAACCAACCAATGGAAAATGTATGTTTGAACTTATAAAGATAGGCGCAAAGATTCCGCGTATCTTTGTGACTCAGTGACAATCGTTAAGTGAACGATTATTTGATTTGAATTTAATATATAAGGAAGGGGTTGTTTGGCCGGGGCACTCATTCGTCAGTTCTACACGCGGCGAGTCGCAGTAATAAGATCTACACGCGGCGAGTCGCAGTAATAAGATCTACACGCACTCATAAGTTTGACGTTGCTGAGGCACGCAGCTCACAGAATCAGTTATGCAGTTCCATTCGATTGGTTAAGCAGTTTTCAGTTTCACACGCGGCAAATACGTTTGTATCGTTGTAGCTAAGTCTATCGTACGCTAAACACCAGAGGACGCGAAAGATTTTGGACATAACCAAAGACTATATATATATATATATATATATATATATATATATATATCGCATCGCGTGCTTATTTACACTACTGAACTCCTCTCCCAATCCTGTTGAGCACGAGTCAACAAAAAAGTAGAATTCACCATGAGAAATTCTTGTCATTGAACAGTGGCCAACAACACCAAAGCGACCAATAAATCTACGGATACATAGCTGGAGCCTACACCATCTTCATAATTAGGCTGTAATTGTCGGGGCCGACAAAACTGCTTCAATTTTCACTAGAATTTGTGACATGTGAGACATGTTTTTAATTTGAAGATTTATTTTTGGCCTGTGCCAAAGTTTCTGCAATTCTTCTGATTTCTGCCCTCATTTTAAGTGCCCTCTACAGTTGCCGGTAGATTATTCACGTAGACTTATTTTTTTCATTGTTTTAGAGTTAATATTTGAAGAATTAGTATATGGGTGGAGGCTGTGCGGCGGGTACGGCAGATCGCTGAGTAGTCGTTTCACTGTTGCCAAATGCTGCTGTTTGATGTGGTTTCAGTTGGGGATGTTAGGATCTCAGGGTTTGCTGCACTTGATGTTTTGTGACTTGGAGTGAACGGGACGATAAAAGCACTACAGTCTCTTTAACTCATAGTTCATCAATACCACCATGTAAACATTTGTAAAGATTGTCCGCGGAGACCTGAGTTCTACCTATCACCTTTTCTATCTCCTGACCATTAAACAACAATTGAGCCTTCTTTACCTCTTACTGACTTCTCTCTCTGAATTTTCACTTCCTCAATAACCTTTGAATTCTTACTCCTCAGCTCATAGTTCCCCGGTTTCTAACTGACTGACTTCTAATCCTTACTTCTCTGGGTTCTGCCTTTACAATCAATAAGCCACGCCTTTCGCGCTATTAAATTAAACTCCACTTCTAGCTACACTTGTGGACAATGCTTATTCGTTACCATTTCTCTCCCGGCCTATCGCCACGGGTGGCCGAGGTCGTTAAAGTGCGGACTCGTGAGCGGAATATCTGGGGTTCGAATCCCGTCAGGACCGTCCTCCCTGGCTGACGTTTTTTTCTAGGTTTTCCTCAGTTTTCATACATGGCAAATGTCAGGAAGGTACCCTAAACTTAAGCCTGGAACGTTTCCTTCCTTAAAAATAAATCCTTTTCCAATATATCATTTCATCTCATGTATCATCAGTGTCACCGCCTGTGATGCCTCTAAAAACGGGCTTTAAACACTAATCAAAAAAAAAAAAAAAAAAATCTCCCCGCCTACACTTTTAACTTTATTGCCCTTTCTGGCCTTTTCCAAGAAACATTCCTATCATAAATTTTGGCTGTCACTTTTCATGCTATTCCATTATGTTAGCGTTTTACCCTTTCTTCACTTCAGATCTGTATGTTATACTCTTAGCTAAAACACGTTTCAGCCATCTGTTTGCTTGCTACCTCTAATTCCTGGGAATTTTTTCGGCGAACTGCATTATTGTGTCCTAAACTATTTCACGTCTGTCATCTCCGATTCAGTCGGTCCTGGTGGTGTAGTGGTAACCATACTTGCCTTCTAAACCCAAGATTGCAGGTTCAAACGCAGCCAGGATCGATGGATTTTTTTCGAGCGTAAAAATTCTAAGTATGGCTTCCTTCGGAAGGGAAGTAAAGCCGTGGGTCTCGTGTCGTACATTTACGGCACGAAAAAGAACCTCAAGCCTGAAAGAATAGGCCTCTGAGCAAAATTTTTCACGCCCTGAATTGAATGGGATGCTGAAGATCTGAGATGTTAAAGAACGTCCTACAATAAATCAATTCAAAAAACATGTCGCATGCATTCTCAGAAATCTGTATTTTCTACATGTGGCGCACCTCCCTTGTTCCGTTAAACAAAACAATGAACCCTGTTACTCTTAGTGGAAATGACCTCTTGCAATATACCGGCAATGTTCGCTCTAAAGTATTCACACAGATGGAAAGCAACAAATTTTAACCTATCTCTGTCTCTTTCGGTACCTGCCTCAACTCAGCGGTCTTTCCCGGGAACGTCTGTCATTCTTAAATAATACAATTCAATCCTTGCACAAAATAAATAAATTCTTCTCCTTTCATAAGGCTTGTAGACAAGTTAACACAAATCGGAAAAAGAATGTTTCCACCAAGAGTTCTGTTCCACACAAAACATATCAGTTCGAGTATTCTCATCTACGAAACATTAATCTTATTACTAATAACATTAATGGAAGTAAAGCCGTAGGCCACGTGTCGTACATTTACGGCACGAAAAAGAACCCCAAGCCTAAAAAACAGGCCTCTGAGCGAAATTTGTAGGCCGTTTCACGCCCTGAGTTGAATGGGACGCCGATGACCTGAGATAAGAGCGTACATAAATAAACTTAATAAAAAAATAATAATTTACTAACGCAATGTAACTAATAAAACTGGCGCACAAATAATCTAATACAAAGACAGAAATAACACTCAACATCAATGCAACTGACTGTCACGTTTAGTCAACAGACAGTGAACCGTTACGATAGGCAAATGGCGCGACCTTGGATCTGCGCGCGCTGCGCTCAGTTGCAGATGCAGGTCTAAAACATACATTGGTATGTTATTGGACTTCAGAGAAAAATATTTCAATTAACTTAATACAATTATTAAGTGGAGAGGAAAGAAGTTAGCTCTTTCGTAATGCAACTTTCGTCGAAAAAGAAACCTGACACATAGAGATTATTTCAATTTCAACATTAAGCTATTCATTTTCGTTGTCCATTACCATTTGAACATCTCCCCAACGAAAGCTGAAAAAATTACTTCGCCTCAAATCCTTTTTCTACACAAGCGTTCTCACAAGAATTATACTCTTAAAGGCAAGGGATATTTTCTTTATGACTGCGTGATCATGAAACTTAATATGTTCTTAGTGATCGTGGCTGTAAGTAATTGAATCTCTGCAAGTTACTCTTTTGCAGTATCTTGGTAGATAAAAAAGAGCTTAAGGGTTATACTTTTTAAAGTAGAGATTACGTTATTCTTCACGGTTGGCCATTGTAAGCTGCCTGCTTCTAATGCAATTTGGGTATAATTTCAGGGCGTTGTTTTAATTTTTGATTATTCATGATAGCTTCTGCGTGACAAATTTAATGGCTATAGAGACAGATTCACGAAAGCCGCTGACCTACTTTATAAGCCTGCATGTGGCACGCATTTGCCACATTTCCTTCTTACATTTAAGCGCTGTTCATTTTAACCTACGGAGAGCTTAAAACTCGGGTTGTGTATTCGTTCTTACACGTCATCATTCTATGACAATCGTCTTCAATGAGCACTAACATTTCAGCTGTTCATAACACCATTCATTCGACATTGCATGTATCCGATTTCGATGATCATTATCGACTATTTTAATCTTGCTATAATATTCTCCTTTAGAGCAATAAACGGTAAAGAAATGCTTATTCCAATCAATAATAAGATATATATATATATATATATATATATATATATATATATATCTTGTGCTATAAGCGTTATCAATTTATTAATTCGTTGAACAGAATGACGAAATAATATAGCTGCTACAAGGGTAGGTCAATAAGTTTCCGGAATAACCAATGTCTAGGTGTGATAAAAACAAAAACTATATTTCACTTTTCACTTAAACTTCCTTCCTCAAAGGTCATCATGAGTTTGGAGAAGAGGAAAAAGTCACTGGGAGATAGCTCTGGTCTGTAGGGTAGATGGTCGATCTCCTTGAAGCCACATTTCTTCACAGCTTCCTTTGCAACAAGAGCTGTGTGCACAGGGGCGTTGCCGTTTTTTTTTTTTTTTTTGATTGATTTATTTATGGACGCTCTTTAACATCGAAGGTCATCAGCGTCCCATTCAACTCAGGGCGTGAAACGGCCGACAAATTTTGCTCAGAGGCCTCTCTTTCAGGCTTGAGGTTCTTTTTCGTGCCGCAAATATACGACACGGGACCCACGGCTTTACTTCCCTTCCGAAGGAAGCCATACTTAGGATTTTACGCCCGAAAAAATCCATCGGTCCTGGCCGGGTTCGAACCCGCGTTTTGGGTGTAGGAGGCAAGTATGGTAACCACTACACCACCAGGACCGACGGCGTTGCCGTGAAGGTGTCACCACCACTCAGGTTTCCTCGCCTTTTCTCTATGATGGAAGCAAGTAATCGGTGCGGTAGGCTAGCACAGTACTCCCATTTACTGTGGGGTACCTCTCCTTGAAGTCCTGCACAGTCCCAAAAGATTGTAGTCATGATGTCCTTGGTTGACTGAGTGACCTTGGCCTTTGGAGGCGGTGCTTCGCCAGGTTTATGCCAATCCATTGATCGGCTTTTGGACAAGGGATCATAGTAGAGGACCATAGTTTCATCTCTGTAACAATAGTTTGCAGAATTTTTCTCTCGTTGCCACAGCGAGCTCCAAAAATGCCTGACAATAGATGCCTCGTTGCTGCGTTTGGAATGAGGAAAGAAGTCTAGGCACCCATCTTGCGCTAACCTTATTCGTGTTTAAACGTTCATGAATAATTCGAAGGATTTGTTTTAGAAAGGCCCAACCTTGCAGCTATTTCTGTAACATTGAGCCGCCGGTCTTCCATAATTTATCCTTCCACAAGAGCGATGTTTTCAGGAGTGAGCACCTCCAAGGACCGACCTACAAGCTCTTCGTCTTCAATACTTTCTCGACCCATTTGAAAAGGTTTGGCCCCGTCTTTTACGGTAGAATATGAGGGGGATGCTTTCCCATATAAAATGATTTCAGAGTGTTTTGCTGAATACACAAAAACAATTGCTTGAGTGAATACACATTAAATTAGTTAAATTTACAATTACTGAAAACACAGAAAAATGATCAGTGATGCGTATTCAGGAATTATACAATGAGGGCATAGAGTTGCCTATTCTGACCACAAGACAAATGCACGTCGTGTAATAAAACGGATTTGATATATATATATATATATATATATATATATATATATATATATTCGATAATTTCACTCTGATATCCGGCTGTAATAGTCAAAATGCAAAATGATGTTTTGTTTCATTGGTCGATTTTTAAGATACCTTCAAATAAGTGAAATAGTTTGACTAAATTGAATAATTTGTTAATTTATAGTATGATATGCCTAGAATCCAGGGTTTAGAAGACCGCGGGATTGGACAAGATTTATAACCAAACCTCTAAATATATACACATATAAATAATTGTAAATTATGAAATACTCACAATGCGAACATCGGCGTTTACATTCAAGGTACTCACCTGAAAACAAAGGGAAAAAAATTGCTTAGTCAGCAGTTAACACTTCTCTAAAAGTAGCAATATTGCTTCTACATAAATTTATTAACTGGAGTCCAGCGTATGGTAACCGAGAAACTCAATGATTCGATTTTGTATTAATTGTACGGTTCTGTTGCGACTTTTATGATAAACTTACACAGATACGTGAAAGTTAATGCACCACTTTCTCCCCCCCCCCCAAATGTTCAAACATCAGTGATTTTACAAAGAGCTAGAAATGAATACCATTATGAGCATAAGCTAATCAATAACTCCAGTTTCGATAAAGCAACCAGCTATGAGCGTAGTTACGGACTATGGCGCCACTAATAATTGGAGGTGACTAATTACGTACGAAAGGTCTTTGATTAGCTGAATGATGAAGAGGAAGAGGAAGAGGAAGTAATTTGGAAGAAAGTGGGGTTAAAGCGTGGGGTTGCACCACTCGATGTCGCCCTGTGGTAAAGCTTGAAAAAGCGGGTTCAAGCAATCTCATTAAACGTTGTAGAGACATTGTAACCAACATAAATAATGCTTTTGACAGATCTTTTTAATAATATTATACAGAAGTATATAGAATAATTGTTCCTAAATAGAAAAATATTACGTTACAATGGTAAATATCGGGTGAAAATATTTTTTTAAAACATATTTGTCTTGTAATTAAAATTTCATATTTATAAAGCCTGTTACATAACTGCTTTTAAATATACAAATCTGAAATAAACATTAAATTTATAGACCGAGGGTGCCATAAAATGTATACACACTTACACAATAGATATCTATTTCACATACTTCAAAGTTGGAATGAAAAACAACAGTAATGTGTAGTATGATGTTCTGTAAACAGATGTGACTCACATACATTATGATAGCGTTGCTACGCGACAGGTAAATCAACAATGAACAAATGAAGCGAAGATTTTCGTATGATGATCTGTAAACAGATGTGAATCACATTACTTATGCTAACGTTGCTACAACTAAATGAAGCCAAGATTATCGTTTGAACAGCGGAAAGCGCTTTTGAAGTGGTATTGTACAACCGAGAATGTCTCCGGATCTAACGCCGTTGGACTTCTACCTATGGCGAACTCTTAAGGGTGTTGTATACCGCAGAAAACCCGCTACACTGACAGCACTTCGGGAAGAAATTGAAACGGCATGTGCTGCAATAGCTGAGGACACTTTCGCAAACGTTGCTCAATCAGTAGTTCAACGTACTCAGAAGTGTATCGACGCTGATGGTGGGCATTTTGAGCAACTGTTGTAACTGTAAAAGTCTAAGATGATTAGTGCTCATCATTTTCTGTTTGTGTGAATTCAGTTTTGTTATGTTAACACATTTTTTCCTTTGCTTGAAGTGTGTATACATTTTTGGCACCCTCAGCATTTAAAAAGGAATGTATTATTATTTGAAATAGAGTGTTAAAACTTTACAACCAGTTTTATTCATATTTTCCGCTACTAATTGCGACAAGAGAATGGCAATATTATAGTACTAAACCTCTGAAAGTAATTTAAATTCCACAGAAAGAAATTTTTGTGATTGTGTTTTCCATTTAGAATCCAATTTCAAAGACAAACCCGTTGCAAGAATTTATCATATTTCTTGTTTCCGTTCTGCAGGTTTCTTTTAGGACTTCCATTCGGCTTCTTTCAGTTTCAAGCCGAAATAGATTTAAGATTGGTTTGTACTAACGTTTGTCATTGTTTGTTGTTATTGAATTTTCTGAAATTTTATATGAATATTAAGGTATACATATATTATATATATATATATATATGTATGACAAAACGACTAATGTAAATAAAATGAAGTAGTGACGAAATGGTCAACGTTGCAACTGCAAGCGATTCATATGTGAGCCTAGCTGTGTGTCTAAGCACGTCAGAAGTGAGGTTGACGAGAAATAGCGGTCAGGAATGGAACAGTGAATAATTCCGGACCGTCAAAAAGCTAAAAGTACCTCCAGATGATGAAATTTAACAGTGAGAAACCTGTGTAAAAGGAACAATGAATTCAATAGAAAACACTACGACACTTTGCATCATAAAATACCGTGCCCTCATTCCGCTAAGCAATCGGAGTTTATTTATACACGTTGTAGGAAAACGGCTGACCTTTAATGGACGTGCGATTACCGCTAACGCTGGAGTTGAAGTTCGTTCTGCTGACAAACGATCTTGCTCAAGGGCGTTATCACGTCAACTGTCCCAGTTGCATTTATGTATAAGTGCGTTTCACACTTTCTACTGCTTTAGTATTACAAGAGTGGGATAAGCGTTAGAATAAAGAATATTTATTTATGATTGTGAAGTGCATTAGAGATTACACAATTACGGTAAGAGAGAATTTCATGCTAAATTTCCACGGAATTTTAGAATGGTGAACAGAAGTTTGAACCCAACGCGATTTCGTTGTTAACAAGCTGAGATACATAAATAAATAAATAAATAAATAAATAAAATGGATTTTAACAGAGGAGAAGCTATCAACTAGAAACTTCTTCTTGAAAGCCTTTAATACGTACAAGTTGATGTTTCTGTCGCCGGTGCGGATAAAGCCACTAAGCTGCTACATCTTATGCACATCTTAAATTACTGCTGTATCTGAAATAAAATCCGTGCAGGCACCGAAACCAAATATCCGAGGGGAACTTTACAATATTCGGAAGGATGAATTGTGGAGTGTCTCAAAATACAGGGCTATTCAAAAAGAAGGAACAGATTTCAAAATTTATTTCTTCCAAACTGCAAAAGATAGAAACACGTTCATGGAAAGAGAAAAGTTCAATTTTCACCTTTTTATGCATTCAATATGAGCACCACGTGTTACACGACAAATATCAACACGGTGGCTCATTTCTTGCCACACACTAATCAGCTGGTCTCGGTTATCGAATTCACAGTTTCCAACAATTTGATGTCGCAGACTTTCAAGAGTGTCAGGCATAGAGGGGATAAAAACACGGTCTTTTACGTAACCCCACAGATAAAAGTCACAAGGAGTGAGGTCTGGAGACCTGCGAGGCCACCGGCGATGAAGTTGATCTTCTGCTACTTCTCTTGCAATCCAACGTCCTGGAATGTGTCATTCAAGTAACGCCAGAGAAATGAGGCGGGACACCGTCTTGCATGAAATCATCTGAATCATCTTCAAGTTGAGGAAATAACCAGTTTTGAAGCATGTGTAGATAGGTTAGTCCTGTGACAGTGTTCTCCATGAAGAAGAAAGGTCCATAAACTTTGTTTGCAGATATGGCACAGAAGACGTTAATCTTCGGTGAATCTCTTTCATGTTCAATAACTGACGTAGGATTTTCACTTGCCCAAATTCTAACGTTATGCCGATTAACTTTACAGGAAAGATAAAAAGTGGATTCATCGGGAAAAATTAATCGTTCAGGAAAATTGTCTTCTTCCATATCACCTAGCATGCTAATGCAAAATTCGTACCTTTTGTTGTGGTTATCAGGACGCATTGCTTGCAATAACTGCAGTTTGTACGATGTATCAGAACTCGTCATACCGTGGGCTGAGGAATGTTTCCTTGCTTGCTTGTGCTGTGGATTTTCGGCTCCTTTCGTAAACTGTACGAATACGCTCGACATTTTCATTCGATGTGCATGGACGCCCCGTGCTTTTCCGTTTGGAGATACAACATCTTCTGCGAATTTTCAATGCCACTGGTAAATCTGCTTATGCGCAGGCGGTTGTTTATTAAACTGGCGGCGAAAAGCACGTTGAACTTCAACAATGGACTCCAGTTTTGGTCATTGTAGCACACAAAATGATTTTTCCTGTTGTGTCGCTATTTGACTATAGACAATCAACATGGCAAGCAACAGCGCCAATGCGGCCATGATTGGAACTTCTATCCGGACGGTTCAAACTTTAAACTTTTGTCTGTCCAGGAACGTTGAAATTATGGTACTACCTTTTGTAATTTGGAAGAAAGAAATGTTTGAAATCTGTTCCTTCTTTTTGAATAGCCCTGTATTTTTAAAAAAAAAATCAGGCAGGCGCTTCGATCCAAGTAAAATATTAATTAAATTTACTATAATAAATATCAAAAGAAATAAAAATATGCGCTAGGAGTTCCGACCACACGACAGATTTCCCTCAGCACGGGATAGTAAATTTCCTTTGTTTGAGTAGGAATAAGGAAGAGATACTTATATGTGAAAAAAGTGACGTAAATGATACTCCTAATAATTAGATTTGCACCAACAATTGAGATGAAGGACATACTTTTTTACCTTAGGTAAATGTCATTGAAAATGATATTGGCAATAAAAGTGTGAGAGCAGGTCTGTTTACTTTTAGATAAAAAATTGCACCCGCTTATCCGCTTTAAACCCTGACCATAATTTAAATGCAAATGACAGCATCATTGTTGTTACTAAAAAAAGTGCATTAATTAAAGAGTAACTAACATTAAAAATAAATACTCCCCCAACAAAAACTGTAATGTATTTCTCAAGGACGTTTTTGTGTCGTTAGGAAATTCGAAAACCATAAGCCTTTAAACTATAATAAGGCGCTCGTTACGAAACCAGCAGAGACAACAGTAAAAGCAAGGCCAGTTGCCTACGTCATTTTCATGAAGGTCAGTAAGTAGTTGCTAACAGCCCATCCTACTGTAAATCTCAACAACTCAGTTATGTTACACTCACATATTGCCAACCAATTAAATAGTTCACGTCCTCTAATTTACCTTCCAACAAATTGGTGAGCACATAAATATGCCAGATACGAGTTAAAGGTCTTAGGCAACAAAAGTGAAACACATAGGTTTAATCAGTTATGTGATTACTTAACAATTTCAATATTAAAATAATGTTACACAGCTACCATAACCTTACAACTTGATCATCTATGTTTCTTCAAACATGAACGCCTAAAGCAGAACTATACCGGACGTACAGGGGCGCTGTTCAGTCATTATATGAATACTAACCACGATATTAACAATAACATAAACCATGCTAGCAATAAAATATCATTTTTATTTTCTAACATTATAAATTACTTTTGTTCACGTTACAAACAATTTAATTAGTAAGAAGTTTGTACTGCATATTAGGTGCAAGTCGAGAAAATTTACCAATGATAAAATTACGTTATATCTCCCTTACAAATAAAGGATACGGAAAAAGTATATACGAGTACAAAGGTTTTGGAATGAAAAACAAGCGCCTTTAGAATAGCAATAATAATCAATTTATTTTACCTGGTGCAGTAAAGGTAGTAAGGTCCTCTTCCCCAGGAAGAATAAACAGGCAACAGAAGGTGAGATAACAGTAGCATTTTGTAAACCTAGCAATAGTTTGCAATGCAATTAACCGCGGTTGGTTGAAAAAGCTGCGAACTACAGTGTGGACCAACCAAGAGTTTACTAACTTTTATGAATTAGGGGTGAATGCGCCGCCTCGTGCAGTTCCTTAACCGCTCGTCCTACGCTCTCACTCTAGAGAAGTTGAAGAGAATTGGTGCGTGCTGGCATGCTAGTAGATGTGTTTATGCTAGGTGGAACTAAAGAGCGCAATCGATGTGGGTTATAAGCACGAGTATTCATTGTTGAGGCCTACGCAGACATTTTATGACAGTAGGTGCACAATTGAATTCGTAACTTTTTCGGTTGGAGCTGTCACATGTTTGCACGAAAATGGATACAGACTTGACCATGATATTGAACTAAAGTAAGGATCATTTATAAATTCCTTATTGTCTAATATTAGTTAGTTATGTAAAAATGTTATCCACTCTGCGCCAAGAAACGAAATAAAGTGAAGGGCTATGTGTCATTCACCACGAACGCCTTTTTCACTGTATCAGTGAAGCTGATTCGATCTAGATGATAAAATTTCCGCACATATACATTACGTCACAGCAGAGAAGACAGAATTTCACTAGTATGCTGTACTAAGCTAAGAAAGTGTTAGACAAGCATACTGACTACCAAACTCGCCACAAGTTCGCGCATGCGCATAACTTACTCACGAAGTATCGGGTGGCAAACGAAACACTGGTCCGCCTGGAGCGTACACAAAGTCAAGGCTACCACTGATGCTTCATGAACGCGAATACGCCTTTTTTCAAACAGGATGGGGCGACAGTCACTCAAATTATTTACAGAAGAACGAACTGATAGCAAAGGTTTGTGGCCACCTGCGTTTTTTTTTTAACCAGTGAAGCGCTTGGGATGGGATGCTGTGGCGTTGCCAAAAGTGCAATGAGACAAAAAGAGAGAATTTGCAGCACCTTATCTAATCAGTAACTACAGATACATTTGTATTTCTTGTTCAGGTTTTACACCTATGCCTATTTACGAAATGGCAGACCGATTTTTTGTGGGCCACTTGTAGCCACCGTCATATCTCTTGGACATTAGACAGAAAGCGTGGAGCGAGTGAAACGTCAGGAAAACTGTTTCGATATTCAATGAATATGATGTGTTTCATGCTTTCGGCATAAGAGTTTTTCTTCATCTTTTCTCTCTCTTGTTCTTTATTATTTATCTATTGATTTCTTCCACATTTATACGAATGTATATCACAGAGACCTTCCCCTAGATGAATGTGCAAGTGAAAAGCTGAGCTAAACCTACGGCAGAAGCAGAGATAGTAAGATAAGTATGACAAATTGCTTCGCTCCTATCGACGATTCTTGACTACCAACAACAACTTCACTTCAGACGTATTAGGACATTTGTCAGGGTTGAAAACTTAAGAGATAGAGAAAGAACTGGAATATTTTAAGAGATAACACACTGTGCCTATATCAATCACGTTCCAAGCGGTGAATTATTGCTGAAAGATGTAACGGCAATGATATCAAAAGATGCAAGACGCCACATGCTTGGATTCCTCGTGGTAATTAATCACGCTACAAGAAGTTCCGGCCAGAGATCACAGGGTTGGCATTTTTGACGCAGCAAATGAACATGACAGAAGCGAATTGTATCACTATATGCTTCAGGCCATGACTTTACAAACGCGAGAACACGAAAATCTGCGAATCATAACTATGCCACCAGGTTACACTTAACTGCTAGACGTTGTATTTTCTTTTAATTATTTATTGTAACTTTCAGGCGTAAAATGCAATTATTAATAACAAATATTTAATAGAATATATACTTTCAGTGCAGTAGAAATTGCAATAAGAGATGACAATCAGGAAGATAAATAGAAGTGTGCATAAAATAATTATATTATTATTATTATTATTATCGTCATGATTATAATATGGTTGGGATTTTGTTATACTCGAGCACAGTTACGATCGACAGAGTCGGTCCTGGTGGTGTAGTGGTAACCACACTTGCTTCCTAAACTCAAGATCGCGGGTACAATGGTAGGCATTTTGAGCAACTGTTGTAACTGTAAAAATCTAAGATGATTAATGCTCATCATTTTCTGTTTGTGTGAATTCAGTTTTTGTTACGTTAATACACATTTGCTTTGCTTGAAGTGTGTATACATGTTTTTGGAACCCTCTGTAGACTACAATGCTGTAATTTGCAACAGAGTTGGCATCATAAATACACAAATGCTTTCAATAACATAGTTTCTAATAGCAACACATAAATGAACAAGTTTGAGAAGTACAAAAATGTTTTCCAAGACGTCACCTAAATTTAAAAAGTAAAATGAAGTGACATTTACAGAATGTCACCCAACAAATGTGGTTTATACACGATGGTGCTCCACCTCACTACACTGTGAGAGTTTTGGTTATCTGTACGGAATCATACACTGAATGTCCAAAATCTGAAATTTTCTGTGTGTACTTTTAAAATCCAGGTTGCACTACATAGCTCTTGCATTTGATGCTGAAACTCAAGAGGGCATATTATGCAATGCGATTTTCCAATGATTCGTTCGTTTTTTTGGTAATGCACACAAATGCAAACAAGCTTAGAGTGTATCACCGGAGGAATGAGGTACCTTTTAAATAATTGCCTAACTAAAAATAATTCTGTTATGATTTGTGTTCCATTTTTGTAATAAAAATGCTCACATACCATAAACTAACCACTTTTTTTTTTCTCGTTTTGTTGGCAGGAATAAAACCCAGAATATTTGAACGTCAGTAAATATACTTTGTACAGATCAACATTCATATGTTATCCTCCAAAACTCTACTCAAATATGGGATTTAGATGGAGCAATAAAACAGGAAAGTTCTGAAATGCATAAATAACAAATGAACTACTATAAATGCTAATTCCTTGATACAATATAGACGTTAGTATATTTCCAGCAGGGGAATGAGAGAGGGGGAGAGAGAAAGAGAAGAAAAACAGAAGCAACATTTTTTTTTTTTTTTTTTTTTTTTGCATTAGCTAAGGAGTTTTAATGAAAAGAAAAGTTATTTATTCTAGAAAAATCGCTACAGATTCATGCCATCTTTCTGCTTCTACATACTGGAGCTTGCTTTAGACACAAATTGAGAGTTGTTGGACGATACATTCATTTAGAACAAAAGTTCATTAACTGTCAATTATTAATTATAAATTTATGCTTAAAAGAAAATATACATTTATTTTCTAATGGTTTTAATTGAAATATAAACTACCACAAGTACAGTTCTGGATAATTTCACACAGTTCGAATACACATTGGATTTGGGCGAGACGCAGGATTTAAGACACGGGAGCCCAAAAAATGATCTTTTGAATACTATGAAAGCTCCGGAAAGAAATGTGAAAATCAAGGATACCAAAGTCGGTCAAGTATTTGGGGCGGCAGATATGGATGCAAGTGGGGTCCCTAAGGTTTCCAAGCATTCCGAGCCCTTCAGAAGGGCTGCTATCATACCAGACACTAAAGCATTTTTAGTGAGTAAATTCCAACACTGCACGCCGCTCGCCGTCAAAGAAATGAAATGAGAGGACAATAAGGACAGAGAAATCTCAGTATTGGCCTACCTAACCAGGGGCAACCGCCAGAACCTTCCTAAAGCATCCCCCCTCGGTAAACATAGGTATATCAGGCTTTATTTATAAAACTTGTTTGATCACCTGGTGTATAATAAACATGCTGCAGCCGGTGGCGTCCGTTCCTCAACCCCTTTTCCTAAAATATGTGTACAATCTTACCATACATAAGATAGCGGAAATGTGCTCTCCATGGTTAAGCAGGCATTGTATCGGGAAGGAAAAACAATCTGGTTGCCACGATTGAGTTCAGCTGCCGCAATGTTTGCCTTCATTGCTTTAACATTCCGAAACTCACTTCTAATTTGGGGAATGATTTCGTCGGTGAACGTTCAACACTTGCGCCAATTGCATCTAGCGTTTCTCTGTTCAATTTTTACGTTTTCGCTCGTTTTAGCAAATTGCGAAGGAATATAAGCTATTGCAGTTGTACCAACGGAATTTTTTTTTATAACCTATCCAAATCTACATCGATCTTACCAACTAGGCAGCTACAATTAAAAAAAATCGAAAATATGCATGTAAATACCGAGGGTGCCACAAAAAGGGATACACACTTTCACAAAAGATATCTATTTAATATATTTCAAAGTTGCACCGAAAAACAACAGTAATGTGTAGTATGATGTTCTGTAAACAGACGTGACTCAGATACATTACGATAGCGTTGCTACAACAAAATTATCGTTTGAACAGCGGAAAGCAATTTAGAAGTGGCGAGAATGCGTTTGAAGTTAAAAGGCAATGGAGACGTGTGTACAGAACAGAACCGCCAACGCGAGTAACAATTGCACGCATCCGAGACAAATTTGAGACTCATGGTACTGTATGCGACAGGATGGTGTACCACCACATTACCACCGAGATGTACGTGCGTACCTTGATGACAATCTTCCAAGGCAGTGGATAGGACGAAGAGATCCGATTGAGTTTCCACCGCGTTCTCCGGATCTAACTCCGTTGGACTTCTACCTATGAGGAACTCTTAAGGATGTTATATACCGTAAAACAAAAAACAGCTACATTGGCAGCACTTCGGGAAGAAATTGAAACGGCATGTGCTGCAATCGTCGAGGACACTTTCACAAAGGTTGCTCAATCAGTAGTTCAACGTACTCAGAAGTGTATCGACGCCAATGGTGGGCATTTTGAGCAACTGTTGTAACTGTAAAAGTCTAAGACGATTAGTGCTCATCATTTTTTGTTTGTGTGAATTCAGTTTTGCTATGTTAACACAAGTTTTTTCTTTACTTGAAGTGTGTATACATTTTTGTGTATATGTAATAACGTCTCTGTAGCAATTTTTGTTTTATCTCAACGAAACTGGCATATGACCATCATTTAGCAATAGTCGAGTTCGTTAACCAGCAAAATTGGACCATTGAGGGTTGGGTTTAACCTAAAGCGAAAAAAGTTAAAAATATATCAATAAAAAATCGCTGTAGCGGCCGCAATTTATGTTTATTCTTAATTAAACTAAGTAAATTTCTTTAAAATAAATAAAACATTTTCCGAAAATCAGGGTAATAGTGCCATTAGGAGTGGGGGTATACCTGAAAAACGAATGGGGGTTAAAGTGAAATTTAAAAATCGCTCTAGCTGCACCATAATTATTTCTTCACAACAAAATCGGTATATACAATTTAAATAAACAAGAAAATTTGTTTCTGAAAATTAGGAAAATTGGACTATTAGGAGTAAAGGTATACTTGAAAACCGAAATTTAAAAAGTGCTCTTGCGTTTACTTTTTTCTATATTGTTTTAAAATAAAACGAGAAATTAGCTTAGCATGTAAATTGTATTTATAACGTTGTATATGTTTTATATTTAACGAAATCATCGTCGTAAAGATAGCAGATGTGAAATATTAATCTGTGCTAGAGACTATATTTGTATGTAAGAGCGCTCTGTAATAACCTTCAGAAAACGTTTGCATTACTACAATAACATTTAAATTAAATTTCAAAGCCAACGAAAATATATGAAACTTTCAATTGTTCTTGCTGATTCTGTATATTTGCTTAGTACATTGAAGTTGTTTTTAAATATTAACATGATTTTGTTTTATTGAAACATGTGAACATCATCTTCTTAAAGGGAGAGGATGGAATTAAGTGCGAACACTGGCTGCCTAGTAGCGTGGGCGCAAAGCACCGCATAAGCGGTAAAGGTTTATAATTAAAGCCCTATATTATGAATTTAACTTTATGTTCAATTAATTATATATTATCCTATAGATTAACATAAATAAATATGTGTATCTTTTTTTCTAATACGATTCACATTAGTGTACATGCCGTAATCTATACTATAATAGGCTTATATCAACATGTATATTTTTAATACTGGTTTAGCGGAACAGAATGCAGAACCTTTGACACTTCGCATATTAAACCAAATATTTGAAATCCCCTATGTTGGAAGCATAGCATGAACAAAATGCTATCAAACTGTTTTACAGTTTTCATTAAAAACTTGCGTGCCAGGTTATCTGGTTTTATAATCTCAAATAACACAAAAACTTCAAATTCATTAACTGCACTCACTTTCGCGTGTCATGTTTAAACCACAGATACGGTTATCGGGGAAAGGTAACTAAGATGAATTAGCAAATTATTTTTTTAATAGCCTACCTGCAATTAACGTTTATATATGCCTTTTGTGTAATAATGCTTTAAAAACAATAGTGTTAATTGAGAAGGTCACGTTATATGTTTACAATATACGAACCTCTGAAAAGTTAATAAGAAATTTTAAAAAAATGTATTTAGCGAGTTAGCTGGAAGACCCTGAAACGGCTAAGGGCATAAACCGCAAGGAAGATAAAACAAATAAATAAAACATCTAAAGTAAGAAAAGTACATGCAATTTGTACATTGTTATTACAAAGGCCATTGAACGAAAAAGCATAATACAGCTTTGCCAAAATATTTACGGAATTAAACAATGTAACTACACACGAGAATAGGTCCATAAGTTGCATAAAGAAGGCTATAAGTAGAAGATTGTGACAAGTTCAAAGTGGAGTATCGAACTGTTATTAAGTTCTTCACAAAAGAAGGACTTACTCTAAATGAAATTAAACAGCGATTAGACGGTGTATATGGGGAAGCATCCCCCTCATATTCTACCGTAAAAGAATGGGCCAAACTTTTACGTATGAGTCGAGAAAACAGAGCGTGTACATCGGCCCTTGGAGATGCTCACTCCTAAAAACATCGCTCGCTCTTGTGCAAGGAGAAATTATGGAAGACCGGCCGCTCAAAGTTACAGAAATAGCAGCCAGGTTGGGTCTTTCTAAAACAACAGTCCTTCGAATTATTCATCAACATTTAAACATGAATAAGGTTAGTGCCTAGCCTTCTTTCCTCAGTCCAAAAGCAGCAACGAGTCATCTATGTAAGACTTTTTGGAGCTCTGTCTTGGCAACGAGAGAAAAGTTCTACAAACCATTGTTACAGGAGATGAAACTATGGTTCTCTACTATGATCCTTTGTCCAAAAGAGAATCGATATAGTGGCGGGGAAACATCGCCTGCAAAGACCAAGGTCACTGATTCAACCAAGAAGATCGTGGCCACAATCTTTTGGGACTGTGAAGGAATACTCTTCATTGACTTCAAGGAGAGGAATATCACAGTAAATGGGAGTACTATGCTGACCTACTGCACAGACTACGTGCTTCCATCAAAGAGAAAAGGCGAGGAAAGCTCAATGGTGCTGTGCGCCTTCTTAACGACAACGCGCCTGCTTGTGCACACATCTCTTATTGCAAAGAAAGCTGTGAAGAAATGTGACTTCAAGGATCTAGCTCCCAGTGACTATTTCCTCTTCTCATAACTCAAGAAGGACTTTCGAGGAAGGAAATTTAAGTGTGATGGTGGATGCTAAGTATGTACATTTTGCAGAAAAAAACTTTTTTTTTTGGTGGGGGTGGATTGAAATGTTAATTCAAAGACGTGAGACGTGTATTGCAATAAAGGGTAACTATATTGAAAAGTGAAAGACAGTTTTTGGCTAAATCATACCTAGAAAATGGTTAGGCCGGAAACTTACGGACCTACCGTCGTATATCTGTCAGTGGATTCTTCCCGTATTCTGCTTGAAAGCAGCGTTGAACTGTATGGAATTCCAATACACAAAATTTGGCTATGGCCATCACCTATTAAAAAAAAACCTCCTAGTAAAAGGATAAACTGTGTCATTTAACCCTCTCTATAACTAGCATACCTCGAAATAAGCGAAACAATGAAATAATCGCATAGAACCATGAAAAACTAATTTTGTGTTGCAGCATTCTCCCAATACTCGCTTTGTATTACGTGCACCAAAAAGATGTTTGATCCGTGCAATGGTATTTCAACCTTAATCAGGTCTCACTAGTCCGGTTTGCGCTATCTCATTGTATATATAAATTAACAGTAATAATAAAAGTAGATAAGATGATTGATTTTTTTTGATTAATTTATTTATGGACGCTCTTTAACATCTCAGGTCATCAGCGTCCCATTCAACTCAGGGCGTGAAACGGCCGACAAATTTTGCTCAGAGGCCTCTCTTTCAGGCTTGACGTTCTTTTTCGTGCCGTAAATGTACGACACGGGACCCACGGCTTTACTTCCCTTCCGAAGGAAGCCATACTTACGATCCATCGATCCTGGCCGGGTTCGAACCCGCGTTCTTGGGTGTAGGAGGCAAGTATGGTTACCACTACATCACCAGGACCGACAAAGTAGATAAGGATAAAACACTTAGATAAAGTCACACTT
Source organism: Metallyticus violacea (assembly GCA_030762175.1). Lineage (NCBI taxonomy): Eukaryota > Metazoa > Arthropoda > Insecta > Mantodea > Metallyticidae > Metallyticus > Metallyticus violacea. The sequence continues at coordinate 83,026,496 of CM060844.1, forward strand.
TTTATTTGTTACATTATTAATAGTGTTGCTTTATTTTTATTTTTCTTTTATATTGTTTGCACCTCTGGTGTTGCTTTTGGTTTGGTTTATTAAGTTTAATTTGCTTTTGGTGTTTTGCTTTTGATTTCTTTACTATTTATCTATTATTCATTTAATTTTATTTCTTAATTTCTCTGTTTTTTCTTATAGACTTTATTGTTCGAAATGTAGCAATTTCAAGTGTGACTTTAAGTGTTTTATCCTTATCTACTTTTATTATTACTGTTAATTTGTTACATTTTTAATAGTATTTCTTTATTTTTATTTTTACTTTAAATATATATATGTTTTAGTTTATCCTTCAGATTTCTAGTCATGTACACCTGCATTTTATAGTATGACGCCCCTAAAGCGCTTTCGCTATGAGAACAAAAATGTATATACAACAGGGGTTAAAACTACATAAAACATTAATTTAAACGCATTAAACGTTTAAAAAACGTAATAATACAATTAAAGACATTTTATATTTTATTCTGTGTTTTGTTTTTCTCTCCTTATTTTGTTCCAGAGAATACTACGACGATTGTTCAATAGAGAATGATGATGCATTTTTTTTGACAACATACCTCTATACTTAGCCTAATAATTTTGACGATCTTTCTCGAATTAGTGCCCGTTGGATGCAACGCACTTCTTACGGCATTTCTGCTAGTCTTTAAAAACATGTTGGACAAACTTTTTTGACATATCCTTCAGAATCGCCTTCGCATCCTTCAATCATGGTAAATACTCCCACGAAGCTGTTTCTTCACTTTGGGTAAAGAAAAAAAAGTAACACGGGCCTAAATGTGGGCTATAGGGAGGGTGAGCCACACCTTCATTTTGATCTTTGTGAGATATTGAGCTACATTTGTGCTGCATCCAGCTTGTATGTGATATGGTCTTGCAGAATTTTCACATCTCTATATTATTGCCCATTTATTGCTGAGGCACCACAGGCTGTGGACACTGATGATACATGAGATGAAATTATATATTGGGAAAGGATTTTTTTTTTGAGGAAGGAAACGTTCCAGGCCTAAGTTTTAGGGTTCCTCCCCGGCATTTGCCATTTATGAGTGAGGAAAACCTGGAAACACCTGAGTCAGGGAGGGAGGTCCTGACAGGAATCGAACCCTAGACCTCCCGCTCACTACTCCGCGCCTTAACGACCTCGGTTATGCGTGGTGGTAAAGGCTTACTTGAAAATCGAAAAATGAGATGACCGTAACTTTCTCAACAAAACTACTACTTTCTTTTGGTGGGAGGGGAGGGGGGAGACGACGGAGATTTGCTGTTTGCTCTTAAGATCGAGGTGATGTAACCAAGCAGTAGATTTCCTTCATAGGAAACTCGTAATTTCCGGTAACATTAACTTCAACTACATGCAAACTTTCACGAACATCCTTTCGTTGCGGAATCAGTTTTCTTGAAATCACGTCTCGTGTACAAATCTTCAGAGCGTCTTATTGTTCGTCGTGTGTCATTTCCATTTTGCTGAGGAGGAACTGAACATATCTCAACTTGCACACCTCTCCCACGCGGGAACCGAAAGTGATAACATTAAGCTAACAAAATATCGTAAAGCTAAATTTTAGTACAAGAAAGTATGCCTGTAAAAAACTATGATAATCCTTGATTGACTTCGTGCTATAACGAATTCATATTACAGTGGCATAACGTGTCGAAATATTATCGTCAGGTGTCGTGAGCAAGTATCGCTCTGTTAAAAACAGGATGCTCAGTTCGCTAGAATTATGACGTGATTCGCAAACTTTATCAAACTAGAAATGTTGGTCTAAATAAGAAAATGACTACAAAGCAATATAATCCGGCAAGGTGATTTCAACGCACGGTATCGCTAACAGAAAATCAGTGTACGCTAGCAGAGCACGGTGGAGGTACGATCGGCTCAACTAGTGACGGCGCAGGACTACTCAAGTGAAATATTCGATACATACACATAAATAACCTGCGCGAAAATAATAAAACTTATCGGTAATTAAAATGTGTTCTAGAAAAAGGGGCGATGAATGTGATATGAACTTTTGCAGAGGTGGAAGATGGCAAATTACCATAGCAGTTTATATGAATTGCACAAGGAATAAAACCCACTATGGAGGGCTGAGAAGAAAATAAGGGGTAGACATTAGAACACGCTCTGCTCGTGTTTTTCTTAAGCAGCATGAAATTGGCATCCACAAAAGCTATTGTCTTCCATACCAGTTCAAACACAGACATTGGAGATGCGGGGGTTTTCTTCCTCTACACATATATGCAGGATGTAAGAAAGACATTTCAATAACTAGCGTGACCGAGAGAAGGCCTGTACAGAAAACGAACAATGAAAGGAACCAGGAGGAGGATGTGGAAATGTTAATTATAATTGCAACTAATTGCAGAAGATGTAAAGTAACTGCAATCAATTACTTTCTGCCAGTACTCCACCCAACGTTGGTTATGAGCCAATTATCTTTTGAAGTAGTGTTATTAGCATGTATAAATTGCGAGCTGATTAATCTATACAGCTCCGCAGCTGAGGTCGCTAAGAGTGGCCTGACGTGATACCAAATTCTACAGTTTAAAGCTTTAATCCGTAAGTATCATCTGTTAAAATTCCTTTAAACGCCATAACAATATATATGGAAATTTTTGCTTCAATAATGAGGGTCTTGGCTCTTTTTGTTTTCATTTAGTTCATTTATGGACGTTCTTTAACATCTTAGGTCATCAGCGTCCCATCCAAATCAGAGAGCGAAATGACCGTAAATGTACGACATGTGACCCACGGCTTTACTTTTCCTTCGAAGGAAGGCATACGTAGGATTTTTACGCCCGAAAAGATCCAACGGTCCTGGCCGGGATCTTGGGTTTAGGAGGCAAGTATGGTTACCACTACGCCACCAGGACTGACGTGGTCTGGGTTTTGAGGATGAAGGATGTACAAATATAAACTGTAGAAGATCACAAAGGAAGGTGTAAAGATTTACACGAGCATTACAATACCTGAACAACCCTGGTCCTTTTAGTAGTTAACTTATTGATGAAATTAAGCGAGGCTGTTTTTATTGGTTGAAGAAAGGTAACTTGGAGAAAGTAAACTCAACAATTGGCAGTCAATGCAACAACTTACAGGAAATGGTACATGGCAGCATGAATGGAAAAATACCCAGGCAGACAGGAGAGCGTTCAACTTATTTAATAACATCCCTGAGAAATTAAAGCTAAAATTCATACAACCCACCAAATGTACCGTTGTGCACCTGATGTCGTCCATGTTGCGTGCTACTTGCGAGAGGAGTTATGGCAGGATGGTACGCCCTAGACGTTCGGTGATGGAACCGTTTGCCCAGTCTGAGCTCTTCCACGGCCAGGTGGCTCGCAAAGCATGGGCCTAGTTCGTCATACCGGACGGAAAGGTGTCAGTAATTTGGCCAATAACGGCAAGGCTCCGCTTGTGCAGTGTAAATACTGTCCGCGATCTTCGGCCAACAGAAGGGACGACAGTGTAGCGAAAAATTAGAAGCTTGTGTGGTATATGAACAGTCTACTCGATAGCATGAGCTAATGAGACTAACTGGTTCCCTGACAGCCTCGATCGGCTTTTATACTTGCGACTGCCGGGACCTGGTCATTAGTACATGGCATCTGTAGTGCTATCTAGTTTGTTGATTCTTAACATATTTACATACTAGCTCCGCTCAAACTACAAGTATTATTACGTGTATTTACATGTTAGCGCCGCTCTGGGCGTCCTTTCTACGGATTCTTCTCTGTGTCACTTGGCTGTGACGAGTTAATCCAGGCAGTAGCGGGGTCGCCGCTACAGGTGCATTAACTTACAGGCCATGGGCATTACAAAACTAATTGGAAAAAAGTAACAAAACACGGGAGGACATACGAGTCTGTTAAAAAAGTATCGCGAATTTTGTGTTTTTTAAAAAGTATTTATTTATTCATGAATATCTATTTTGTCCCCCTCAAAGTAATCCCCATCAGATATTATATACTTGTGCCAACGTTTTTTCCAATTCTTGAATCACTTTAAAAAATCGTTTTTTTTTTTTTTTTTTTTTTTTTGTGATCTTGTTCAGCTCCTCCTTCGATGCCGTCTTTATCTCCTCAATCGTGGCGTAGCGTCGTCCTTTTATGGGCCTTTTCAGTTTTGGGAACAAAAAAAGTCACAGGGAGCCAGGTCTGGGGGAGTACGGTGGCTGCGGCATCATAAGTGTGTTAGCAGGTGCGTTATCATGGTGCAAAAGCCAATTTTTGTTCTTCCACAAATCGGGGCGTTTCTGGCGGATTGCTTCGCGCAAATTGCGCATAACTTGCAGGTAATATTCCTTATTGACCGTTCTACCCTGTGGCAAGAACTCATGATGCACCACGCCCCTGCAATCGAAGAAAACTGTAAGTAAATCCTTCACATTCGACCGCACTTGGCGCGATTTTTTTTTTCGGTCTTGGCTCGTGTGGCAGCATCCATTGGGATGATTGAGCTTTAGTTTCCACGTCATAACCATAAACCCATGATTCGACACCAGTTATGACCCTCTGGAGCAAATTTCGGTCGTCGCGGTCAGAGTTCAACAGCTCCTTACCAATTTTAATGCGATGGTGTTTTTGGTCAAAATTGAGCAACTTTGGTACGAATTTTGCGGCGACCCGTCTCATGCCCAAATCATTGGTAAAAATCGAATGGCACGAGCCAATCGACATGTTTGGGTCCTCAGCAACTTCTCTAACGGTGATTCGACGATTGACCAATACTATTTTCTTCACTTCAATGTTTTCATCTGTTGTTGACGAGTTCGGGTGTCCGGGGCGCTCTTCGTCGTTCACATCTTCTCGACCCTCTGAGAACATTTTGTACCACCGATAAACGTTGCTTTAAGTCCAAGGTAACATCACCATATGCCAGTCAACATTCGGAATGTATCCGCGCACTTAATTTTGTTTTTCACACAAAATAAGATACAGATTCTTTGTTCCATTTTTTGGAATAGGCAAAAATCGAAGATGAGCCAAAACACGTCCAAGCAAAATAGATGTCAACAATTAACTGAACATTAAAAATGGCCGAGCTTGTCAACATAAGTGAGGGACATGAGTACTAACATAACGCCACAAAATAATCGAAAATCGAATATATGTAGCCCGCGGAAACTTAAATTCGGGATACTTTTTGAAGAGACCTCGTATGTACATTATGTAAAACACAGAATAACCCCAGAACAAGTATTATTTGAATGTACAGAACAGGTGAGAGAAAAAAAGAGGAAATTTAAGTGGCCATCAGGTGGTATACTCAGAAATAAGGGTCTTTTTAAATACCTTGAGCAGGCTGCATTCAAATGAGTATCACGGGAAGAGGTGATACCACAAGAATAGATAATAAGAATTAATGAAGAAGCAGAGGAAGAAAAAGATCAGAACGCAGACGTATACAAAGACAAACACAAAACACAATTAATTCAACATGAATAGGTAATTTGCAAGACAACTTTAATTAAATCAACAGGAAGAGGATGTTAGAGGAGAAAACGAAGGAAAGGAAGAAGGAAGTGATGAAGGAGAGGAAGATACCTGAACTTATAATAGACGGGGATAATTTTGAACTACAACCTGAAGTCGAGAATGGGGAGGAAAGAGAAGATGTTTACCTATAGGAGGTGGAAATGAAAAAGTATGCACATTGCAAGAGGAAACTGGACGAGTGTGGAAGAAGGAGAAGAGAAACAGAAGAATCAAATAACAGGCAAGAGATAGAAGATAACAGAGAAGGAAACAGCTATGATGATGATGATGATGAAGAAGAAGAAGAAGAAGAAGAAGAAGAAGAAGAAGAAGTTTACCAATTATGATGTATGTTTATTGGCTTCAAGTAGATTTATAATTTTATTTAACTTAGTTTTTTTCCCTATAGTAAAGTGTTTAATTTTTATTTAAGTTATATTTTTGTTCTGTTTATACAATTATAGATTTAAGCTGTAAAATTATTATGTATTGTGAGGGAAAGAAAGTAATAAATGATAACATTTGGAAATGCACGTCCCGGTATAGGTTGCTAGGTGCCGGGACGGAGTGTTGAGGATTTTATTTTATTTTTGTTGAAATATCTGTTTCTAACACAAAGCTTCACTTAAATCTTTAGGTGATTTTCTCAGATATTAATTTCTTGTAGTATTTTATTTATTTTATCCATTTCAATACATTACATGTAGTGTTGTTATTTATCTAATCTTGAAGGATAAACTAGCACTAAATCATTTCTGCATTCCTCTATTTTAAGCTCAATACTATGCTTTAAATATTTAATTACTGTCGCATGAGTGAAACATTTTCCCCATGTTGGCTTGAACAGAAAAGTGATTTTAGAAAATATCAATCCTATTTCTCAACACATGTTTCATCGATTGTGCACTTGGTTGAGAAGGTTCCCAATTTCTTCATCCATTGGAAAAATAAATTTTGTCAAGCTTTGCAATATAATCGATAGCATTGAATTTCTTCACATCTTCTTAAGTTTGGAAACAAAGGAGTGGCTAAGGACTTAAGTTCGGGATGGATAATTCGAAGCACCATATGTGCACTTTTGCCATTGCGATTATGGATATGAGAAGTGTCGCACTGCTCTGATCCAAGAGCACATTTTTGTGAGCCTATTTTGGCCGGTTTTTTTTTTCTTTTAAATCATCATTCAGGAGTTCCAACAACACTGTAAATAGCTCATGACATTATTTTGCCTTTTTTGCACTTGTGTACACGGATTATTCCCGCGCAATCTCATCAATCATTGGTAATGTGCAATGATGCATCAAAGTTATGTCTGCGGCCATGAATGGGGTTGTATTAAAATAAAAACGGAGGGGGAGCCAAGGGCTGCGATTAAACACAAAAAATATTGCGATGAAACTCTTTCTCATTCATTTTTGGTCCATAGTCAACAATTCCGACGGCCTATCTAATGCACCTTTACTCAATGGGCTTCTATTAAGATAAATTAATTTTTAAGACCACCTTCGATTGGGGTGCAGAGTGCGCTTGATCTTCGGTATATGTACAGCCACGAATAAAAATTCATCAACTCTGGTACAATGTCTCCATGAACTTGGTCTATTTCTATTATTTGTATAAATAAAATGTTTGGTCACAGCTTCCAACTGGAACACGAGCTCCAATGGTTCATTCAGATACCCTCAAACATAAACTACAAGTCCAGACACCAAAATAGGACTACAGGTTTAGGACGCCTTCAGTTGTTTACTTTACCGATGTACTGCAGGTTCGCATAGAAAATAAATGAAATACGTTACGCGAAGGGAATTCCGATTTGATGCAAACAACACGATGTGTATAACACCGGCGTAGTTTAACTTCATACGTACGGTGTCGTCGTTCATTTGGTTTATTTACGGATGCATTTAACATCTCAGGTCATCAGTGTTCAATTCTATTCAGGGAGTGAAACAGCTGACAAATTTTTCTCAGAGGCCTCTTCTTTCAGGCTTGAGTTCTTTATCGTGCCGTAAATGTACGACACGGGACCCACGGCTTTACTTCCCTTCCGAAGGATTTTTACGCCCGAAAAAATCCATCGGTCCTGGCCGGGTTCGAACCCCCGTTTTGGGTTTAGGAGGCAGGTATGGTAACCACTACACCACCAGGACCGACTAGAAGCAACAGTTGTCAAACCGAGTACAGCGGGATGTTACTCAATTCTAGTTCACAGGAGGTGTCACGCCCAACGTTACTGAGGCACCTTACAGAACCTTCGGAAGGCGATCAAAAACTGTCGCGAGATGTATTTATGCTTCACACCAGCATATACCCCTTACTCCCATATCTCTCTCTTTGTGACTATCACGTGTTTGGCCCGTTGAACCATGTCCAGAAATGTAAGTTGTCGTTAACAACGGAAATTAAACGTGGGCAATTAAAGCTAGGGTGCTATGTTTTGTAATGCAACCATTCGCAATGAATCACATAAACATAAAAATAAACTTACAATTGCACGTAAACTTATAAACTTGCAAGGTTAAATATTTTGCGACTATGTTTGATTTAAACTAAGAAATCAGCCAATCAGAATACAGCTGTTCTGTTTATAGAGCTCCATGGTAGAATTTATCTTTACACGAAGCACGGAAATCAAATGAAACTCTTGCTGCTGCAAGTCCCGAGCGACGGCGGAGATAGCCGAAGGTAGTAAGCCCAGAATTAGATAGTAAGACCTTAAAGCGAATTCTCGCACAGAATGCGCTATAAATTGATGTTCATGATTTGTTTTTTCTGCTGTAATCAAAGCAGATTTGTCACCATTAAAGTGATTTTCCAGTCCTTGTCAATTTATATTTACGAAAAACCACGGGTCCATTTGTTTATAGTATTTATCCGAGGTTAGCGTTAGTATATATATATATATATATATATATATATATATATATATATATATATATATATATTTACTTATACTTGCATTGATTGCGAATTCTAATAAGAGTAGATTTGCTACTTTTACAATACTTTACCCGCCTCACAATCTCCTATCAATTTATATTTAAAAGTTACGCAGCACAACGCATGGATTACATTAAGTTTAACAAAAAGTGATACATGCAATTTTTACACTGCGGCCACACAGTAGTTCGGCTCTCTCCGCTGTCGCGCGGGACTTGCAACAGCTAGCAGCAGGAGTTGCACTTGATTTCCGTGCTCCGTGTAAGGGCAAGTTACAGTAGAGAGAGCTCAAGATCAGCGACTCTGTAGACAGAACGGCGTCAATGAACAAAAGATTAATTGTATTATAAGAAAGCTATCCTTGCTCATGTTACTCCAAGCAAATTAGTTACTGCACTTTGCATATGCATAAACGCTACTGCCATCTCCTCACATAGCAGTCATTTTCAATCAGCTGTTAGTTGATCTTCGATTATTTTTTTTTTTTTTATTTTTGATTGGCTAATACGTTCGTTTGCGTCTTTCATTGTGAATGCCTGCATACTTTATTATGTTTACGTTTAACTTCCATTATGAATAGGACCTAAGCGTTTCAACACTGATAGCGGATCATGAAGCTATGGAGAGTACTGAACAGGGGAAGAGCATGCAGTATATACAGAGTACATTCTGCCAGTTTGCTTAGAACTTTCTGGGCAATAGCAGTTTGGCGACATATTCATTTTATAGATATAGGAAGGAAAAGAGCCCTGGTTTGACAGGAACCGTGTGAGCATGCAGTTTGGCTAGATTAGTAAACAAAACTGAATTCAAAATGTGGACGAGATCTCTTGCTGGCAGTTAAACAGTAATCACCACAAAGTCGCACTGGCGCATATTTTTATAGTTACCAGTGAAGATAAGACGTTCTTCTTACACAAGAACCATATTTCTATTATGGTTATCACCTACTTCATGCTTTAGGGCATTAAATGCCGTTATAGCTCCTTAGAACTGGGGTCTCTTTTTCCTACAGGTACAAAATCCAAAATAAATTTTTGAATTTTGCTGTGCAGCCATGCTTTCATACGCTCTAGTCAGTTTTGTCTATAAATATTCATTTTATCATTTAAACTTTGTATACTTTCAGCTCCTTTCTTATTACCGCCACGGGTGGCCGAGGTCGTTAAGGACTCGTGAGCGGGAAGTCTGGGGTTCGAATCCCGCCAGGACCGTCCTCCCTGACTGAGGTTTTTTCCAGGTTTTCCTCAGTCCTCATAAATGGCAAATGCCGGGAAGGTACCCTAAACTTATGCCTGGAACGTTTCCTTACTTAAAAAAATATCCTTTCTCAATTTATCATTTCGTTTCATGTATCATCAGTGTCCACCGCCTGTGGTGCCTCAGTAGTAAAAACTGGGCGTTAAACACTACTCAACAAAAGTTCCTTTCTTATTGTTTCATTTCAGATTTACTGCCACATAGGCAACTAATCATTACCATTACTATAAACAATTTTAGCTCAGTTTCCATTCTAGTCTTCCTTAAAGTCCTTCATTATTTCATTAAAATATTTGCAGTTATATTCAACGTCTATTTCCCCGAGATATGAAATTTAGGTGCAAGTTAAAACAAGTTAAGGGATAAAATAGTATTAAAAAAATTTTTTTTTTAATTTATAGCATAGAATTCAACTATAAAAACTGTGCCACTGACTTCTCCTTTATTTTGTATATAAACTTAAATTAACTGCAGATTTCACGTGAACATGCTTAGTCACTACAAAAGGCTTTCAACGTCTACTGGAAAACACATCTGGACACAATTCTAGAGTATGTATACGCTTCTGTTTTGCATCCAACACTTGATGATGCAAAGTTACTAACATACAATAATTGGAGAGCAAAAGTAGTGTGTGGGTGGCAGCTTTTAACACAGTGTCGACGTAATGTTAAAACCTCGAGTAAGACGAAATAGCAATAGAAGAGCAACGCAGATTTTAATCCACGCGAAGGCGATAAGCCTAGCTGATTACCTGACTCTCGCCAAATCCCTTACTGCTCCTGCTAAGCAGGATTAAACTAGACTGCACTGTGCTTGCAGAGTTATCTATTTCTTAGGAGTTATAAGACTGCAGTTTTACAGACTTGCTACCCCCCTCCCCAAATGCAGTGCTTAAGATATACTCGTTCAGAAAAATGAATTTTTGTAACAAGAAGTAATACCTATGGCAGATTTCGCGCTCTTATAAACCTACGAGGGTAGGTGCATATATTTCCGGCCTGGTAAATAAGGATTATCGCCTTCAAAAATCCGATGTCATACTTATCTGTGAAGTAAATAGTAGCAGCTGTAACTTCCACTGTGTATATTCAGATATAGTTGCATAAAGAAGGCTATGTGTAGAAGATTGTGATATGTTCAAAATGGAGCATCGAGCTGTTATTAAGTTCCTCACAAAAGAAGAACTTAATCCAAATGAAATTAAACATAAATGGACGGTGTATAAGGGGAAGCATCTCCCTCATATTCTACCGTAAAAGAATGGACCAATTTTTTTCGAATGGGTCGAGAAAGCATTGAAGACGAAGAGCGTGCAGGTCGGCCCTTGGAGGTGCTCATTCTTGAAAACATCGTTCTTGTGGAAAGAGAAATTATGGAAGACCGGCGGCTCAAAGTTACAGAAATAGCAGCAAGGTTGGGTCTTTCTAAAACAACACTCCTTCGAATTATTCGTGAATATTTAAACATTAATAAGGTTAGTGCAAGATGGGTGCCTAGAGTTCTTTCCTCAGTCCAAAAGCAGTAACGAATCATCTGTTGTCATGCATTTTTGGAACTCTGCCGTGGCTACGAGAGAGAAGTTCTGCAAACCATTGTGACAGGAGATGAAACTATGAAACTACTATGATCCCGTGTTCAAAAGAGAATCAATGGAGTGGCGTAAATCTGGCGAAGCACCGCCCCAAAGGCCAAGGTCACTATGTCAACCAAGAAGATCATGACCAAAATCTTTTGGGACTGTGCAGGAATACTCTTCATTGACTTCAAGAACAGGAACACCACAGTAAATGGGGAGCACTGTGCTGGCCTACTGCACAGACTACATACTTCCATTAAAGAGAAAAAACGAGGAAAGCTGAGTGGTGGTGTGCGACTTCTTCACGACAACGCGCCTGTGCACAGAGTTCTTTTTGCAAGAGAAGCTGTGAAGAAATGTTGCTTCAAGGAGGTTGACCATCCACCCTATAGCCCAGATCTAGGTCGCAGTGACTATTTCCTCTTCTCAAAACTCAAGAAGGACCTTCGAGGAAAGAAATTTAAACGATGGATGCTGTTTATGTCCATTTTGCAGACAAGACTTCTGACTATAGGGTAACTATATTGAAAAGTGAAATATATTTTCTGTCTTTATTATACCCAGAAAATGGTTAAGCCGGAAACTTATGGACCTACCTGCGTAATTTGCCTTACTACTCCATCACTAGACAGATAGAGCGAAAATACATCGTTCTGAGCTTTTTTTTTTTTTTTTTTTTTTTTTGCGCACTTATAGAGCATGCAGTTAACAACAAAGCGGTAATTTTATTAAATTGAATCTGAAAAAAATGAAGTTATATATGTATAGATTTTATAAAAAACATAGTCTTATATATATATATATATAAATCTTCCCCACATTATGTGTAAATGCGTCACCAATGGTACTCTATACTCAATATTCTCCTAGTCTTCAGCTGATCTCCGAGATATCAAGAGGGTATAAAGTTCGCAATTATTTTTAATTTATACCAAAATTAAAAACCTCTTTTATATAGGAAATAAAAGTTTGTTTTGGTGAAATAGTAGCAGGTTTTGCAACTTTTTTTTTTTTCATTTATTGTTATTTCATTTATACAGATTATTTTAACGTTGTTAGTTCGTTTACTATGGCTCATATCTGCGGATTGTGCCGCAATATGGAATGGTGGAAAGTTGAGATCACATTTATTGCTCATTGTAAAAGTGGCGATTGTTCAATTGCAGGATATTCATTAAGGTGCAGAAGTGTACATAGTTTTACCACGTCACAAAGAATACAGTAGGGTAAGGTGGTTTGCTGTTTTATTGCACGAAATAATCAATACTAATAAATAGTATTCGCCCTTAGTGTGATCCGATCAAAACAATGCATCGCTAGCATGACTGTGTGCAATACAGTAGTAATACACGCAAAAATGTAGTTCCTTTTTACTGGGGACGGGTTCAGCAATAAATAGCATCTACTATACAAAAAACCAATACACATGACTTTAATTTAATTACTGCTGACTTATTAAAATTAAATTTCAAACTTGAAAATTGATGCACTAAAACTTACAAGATGCAACGGTTTAGTCGCAAGTAGTTTGAGCTTGTTATCATGGCTGACGCTAACAAACCACTTTCTACGGAAAATGTAAAGTATAAAACCGGCAAACCTAACTAGTTGCGAGAAAACGATTCTTTTAAATGTGTTTTCAAAGCTCTGCTAAAAGTATCCGGCACTCAAAAGAACGGAGGTAGTAAACCTAACCTCAAAATTACCGATACTCTCTTGTCATGCGTCGCCATGTGTTTCTGATACTGCGCAGTATTTTTGGCGGAAGGATACATTACGTTTGTTGTCGTTAGGATCACTAGTTGATGCACACAGTAAATAGTTAAAGCGGATGCTACTTTACTGAACACATGTGCGGTTCGTTTACACTAATATGGTAACAACGAACTTTATTGTGGCAACAACACGCTTCTGATGGGTCAGCGAGTGAGCCAGCGGGGCCTGATTGCGGGGAGGTATATTCTCTCTCGCTCACACTTTTCCCTCCGTTATGGAGCTGTCAATCCTAAAGTTATTTTAATCCCGGTATAATCTCCATACTAACTACAAGTGTACATAATGCTATATGTTTATAATATGTTACTGCTGTAATTTACTGGCTTTACTTGGCTTTCCGTTTTGAAAACTTATCCATTATTTAGGTAGATTTACTTATTATATCCTGCCAGAGGGTATCTTTGTATTCATCAGACAGTATCTGTTACCAGACACTGAAATTTGCTACCGAGTAAAGTTAGGGGTTGTCCAACAATATCACCCATTAGAGCAGGGATATACAGCACCGAACGGAACCAGAGGTTTGCAACCCGCATCACTTCATTTCTAACTCGCGGATAGCAGTCCAGAGTTGTCATAACAACTACCATCGATCGATAAAGCAATGGGTTTCGTCGCTGCTATGCTAAGTGGGAAAATCGAATTCTGCTCGGGTTGCACATTCCTGCTTTGCAGCAAAATAGATCACTCAATTAAAATGAAATTGTAAACTTGCTTATCATGTGGTTTTAATGTAAATTTAGATTTACAATTGGCATCAGATTTTTTTAAATATAAAATTTAAATTATTTCTAAATACTTTTACACTATGAACAATACCTGCTAATTTTTACCTTCAAATAATTTATATTTTATGAATTTTTAATATTTTATATGACACTTATTTGTTTATTTATATTTGGTTGTATATAACGCAAGACTCAGCAGGGTAATTCGTTATAACCTGAAAGTGTGTCTGCGTTTTATTAATATATTATGCATCTGTTTACGACAGCCTTAACAAATAAACAAATAAAACTATATGTTCTATATAAAAGAAAACTAGGAAGGTTAGACCCCAAAACATGATTGGCAAGCTTTAGCTATCTAGATGCAAATTTATTCGTTTCTTGCTTTTGAAAGTCTCGAATTCGACCAAGAGATTGCTCAATTCTTGTTTTTCTTGGTTTGGGGCGGGGGCTAGCTATTACGAAGAAAAATGCCAGCTGCTTTTTTTCTTATTATTAAACCCCAGTGAGCCACTTTCTAGTTAAAAACAATAAAATGTCTTAAAAATTATACGAAAATATGAAATATATTAATATATGGAAGAATTTCGGTATTACAATGGCTAATGTGTGTGGGAGGGAGAGAGAGAAGAGATGAATGTAAATACATTTTCCATTTAACCCTGTGACAGGTATTCACACTTTTCTTTGTTGCCTTCATATGTTTAAACGTCGAGCTATCGGAAATGAAAGTTTTGAAAGAGCTAAGAGTTATCGCGTGTGGGTGAGATAAAACTCACCAATCGCATTCAAGAACTTCAACAGCCCAGCTCCCATGGGCGCCCATGAGAACCTCTGTGACGTAAGAAAACCACGTGGCGACAACCCATAGTTAAGGGGAAACATCCCCCGCGAAGTCAACATTCAGTTTGACTTCGGCTTTATGGCAGTAGAGGCGTTAAATTCGTCAGTTGTTAAAGTGACAGAACAGCAGTTGACCTGGCGTCGTTCAGTACAGTTCAACCAGTTTCTAAGAATACGAGTATGCAATACGCGGTTCCAACCCTCGTATTTTAGCATGCCCCCGGGATTCACTCAAGCGAGATTCAGACCATACTAACTTACGAACATTAAATAACTACGTCCAGTCAGATCTTCTTCGAGAATCGCGTGTTTGGGCAGCAAGCTATATTCGCCGGTTAATGGCAGCGAACAAGGTAGCCGTCCATTAACGCATCAAAGATTTAAATAAAGCAGTGACTTGTAACTTGCATCATTTCCCTTCACCTCCCTTTTCCCGTGACCACGAGAGCACGAAACGGCGACCTCGGACTCCTGAGATACCCGGGGTACGAGGTGCGACCCTCGAGTAAATAAATACTACGCAAGAACCATTTACGTCGAGGTGGTCGCGGCCGAATGCTTCGATTAGCATCGGATTTGTGCCCCCGGGAGCCGCCTACGAAGAAAACCAGCGCCCAATGTGGGGCCACTACAACTAAATATACCATCTCAATCCAAAAGACCAAATATTCTTATAGGTTTTTTGACACAATTCTTTGTCATTTTACGACTTTCTTTTCCCAAAATTTTCAACTGAGTTACTTACACAATTAGGTGCATGTACAAACTCCATTCTCAAACTAACATCTGATGTCCTAAATGCTTCTCTCAAATTTGTATACCGGTCAATGTGACCTCTAATGCCAACTCACTTGCCAGCCAGACATTGGAGTTCCGCATCCGGTAGGCAGAGGGCATTAACACAGTCAATTTAAAATGCGCGCGCAGAGTATTTGCAACTACATTCCGCTGAATAATGAAGGTGAAGATGGGGATGAGATGAAGTGAGTGACGGGAAACCGGAATAGCCCAAGAAAATATGCCCAGTCACTGCTTTCCGCCACAAATTTCACTAAAGGCCGCGCTGGGATCGAACCTGAGCCATCTGGGTGGGAGACCTGCAGTCTAATCACAAGATCAATGCGCCGCTGGTACCGATAAATGAATGCAAAATTGTGAGGGACCTTTCACTCGCTCTGCAGTTCGAGTATGCTGGAATCAATTCGCCCTCGAGCCTGAAGAGACTTCTTAAATCGTTTGTAAACATCAATCAATGGGTGAATGGAAAGTTATTGCTTTGTTTTGTTTCACTACAGAAATGAATAGCACAAGCTGCTGCATACATTCTACCACATTGTTAAAACAAAAAACTAACACCTTTTCCCGCACAATGCACGCTGAAACTGCGCGCTCGCGTTACATTCAGTGTTAACATCTTTAATTGTCAAGGTTCGATACAAAGTGTTTCAGTTATAAAATATTCTGTTGTATACATTGGCGCAAACAATATTTTATCTCTGTAGTGCTGTAACCCTTCATACTAATACAGGACCATAAAGCCTATGTATAAATAACAACCTCTTATTATATTTTTCATTTTTTTATATTTATATCAATCTTACTCTATCATGGTGCAACTTTCGATAGTTAACTGTATTACTGATGATATTTGGGGGGGGGGGGGTGCTGCTATAAAGCACAAGTTTCGTCTGCTACTAAATATTAATTATTTATCTTGATATGAAATAATCAGCCTTTAATATTGAAACTTTACATTTAGAGGGAGAGAGGACTTGTATCTCCCAAGCAATACATTACACGCAAATACTTGCATACGTATTAGTTATACCAATATTTAAGGCGGTTCATTCTGTTTCTGAGTGCCATTGTGTTAACATGCATTACATTAGTCAGAATAAGTGCATAGTTTCACATAAATATTGATGTGCTAATTATACAGAGGTTGCCAAAAATGTATACACGCTTCAAGCAAAGAAAAACCTGTGTTAACATAACAAAACCGAATTCACACAAACAGAAAATGATGAACACTAATCATCTTAGACTTTTAGTTACAACAGTTGCTCAAAATGTCCACCAGGTTGAAATACTGATTGAGCAACGTTTGGGATTGTCTTCAGCGACTGCAGCACATGCCGTTTCAATTTCTTCCCGAAGTGCTGTCAGTGTAGCTGGTTTTCTACGAAATACAACATCCTTAAGAGTTTCCCATAGGTAGAAGTCCAACGGAGTTAGATCCGGAGAACGCGGTGGAAACTGAATCGGAACTCTTCGTCCTGTCCAGTACGCGGGGCTTGTTGCTGTGCGAGGTCTCCCAGATCTGCCCTTGTGAACATCGCATACGGTATCATGAGTCTCAAATTTGTCTCGAATGCGTGCAATTGTTACTCACGTTGGCGGTTCTGTTCTACACAAGCGTCTCCATTGCCTTTGAACTTCAATAACATTCTCGGTTTTCCAATACCACTTCAAAATTGCTCTCCGCTGTTCAAAAGATAACCTTGGCTCCATTTTGTTGTAGCAACACTAGCATAACGTAATGTGAGACACATCTGTTTACAGAACATCATACGATAATCTTGACTTCATTTGTTCATTGTTGATTTACCTGTTACGTAGCAACGCTATCATAATGTATGTGAGTCGCATCTGTTTACAGAACATCATACTACACATTACTGCTGTTTTTCGGTTCAACTTTGAAATATATTAAATAGACATCTACTGTGAAAGTGTGTATACATTTTTGACACCCTCGGTATATAGATAAAAATACTGAATATACAACAATAACGAAAGAAGGGGAAAACTAACTATACATAGAGAAACAATAAAAAGAGTGAAGAAAGTGACTCTTCCATTGTTATGCCCTTGAACGTCGCTTTCTGAGCTTTCTTGACAGTATACGCTCATTTGTGAAGTTGGTTGACTCTTGTGTAAATGTCATTTTAAACAGCATTAACTCGTCATATGAGTGAGGAATTGATTCAGAACTTTTCTAAGCAATTATTTCCGTTCAGAGGTAACTTTGAATCAATTGCTTCAGTGCAAAACAAACACAGGCAAAAAATAGACCAATTTGAAGCAATTGGACGTTAGCCAATAAAATCACTTCAGTAATTAGCACAAGTGGACACTTTGGAAAGGAAAAGAAAAACATTAACAATGAAATCATGAATATTCGGTGCCCTTAACTAAAATTGTCAGAATGTGTTTTCCCTATATATTGACTTTTTAGCCGAGAGAAAACAATTCTACACATTTATAAGGTAAGAAGCGGTGTCGTTGTACGGGCGCTGGCGGCGGCGGCCAACTTAATAGCTGAGATGTAAAACACCAGGTGAGCGGACAAGTTTTAACTGAAGCGCGGTATAAAGACATGGAACAGAAATTTAGAAGTATACAGCTCTGCATTAACTGCGCTAAAATTAATCAGTTTAGAATTATAATATATGCAAATACAATTGGGTTATATATTTAATACAGTAGTGGTAATAACAATTAAGTAGCAAGTACTCTTCATTTGTTCCACTTGTAAAACAACATGAAGCCAATTTTGTATTTTTTTTTTTTTTCAAATATAAAATACTGCAAACCAATGAGTTGCAATAAAAACTGGTACTTAATATTGAGATTATCGATGATCGATTGAAGTGTTGATGACGTAAGAACTTCACGTCGACTGCCAACACTTCCTCTGGGACTCCGCCTTACGGTCTTTCGCTGATTTTCGTTGAGGAGGCTCAACGGGGATAAGATGGAAATTGACAGGAGATATAGAAACACCACACGGCATATGA
Organism: Metallyticus violacea; assembly: GCA_030762175.1. Taxonomy (NCBI): domain Eukaryota; kingdom Metazoa; phylum Arthropoda; class Insecta; order Mantodea; family Metallyticidae; genus Metallyticus; species Metallyticus violacea. Next base: position 83,044,963 of record CM060844.1, read on the forward strand.
TGAAACTACGGTTTATTAATTGTGGATCATTTAATTGGTGAACCTCGCCGCTTAGGAATACAACATAACACTTTGCTAAGCCTTTGGGGCTTTTGCCACAGCTTGGCTGAAACTTCCCTTGCGATCTCAGTTGAACTACGGACCTAGAAGATGAGTATAAGACGAATACTAGCACAATAGTCGTGCCAAAACGGGGCGAAGGCTCGTTTATACAGGCAACACCAATGGCACTGCCCATACCACTTTTAGGCGCCATTTTATAGAACCATCAGCTATTGGATACCTTACAAACATCTTTCTAACGTCTTATTCGCTAGAAACATCTATTAAAAATACGAGCCGGGCCATAGGCTTGCCCTCTGAGGTTTAAAGAGGTGACTCCCATACAGGTCGATGTCCTCAGCGGGCTAACGGTTGAAATTCTCGCGAAGATTTGGTTCACACAGCCAAGGCAGGTTCTACCCTTTTAAGAAATGTTTTGTCCTGTTGTGACATTTATGACTGCGTTTCCGCAGAGCTGCTACCTAAGACCGTTCACCATACGACTCTACAATTTCTGCACCTTCCTTACATGGTAAATACATTGAGAGAATAATTACACAGTTTTAGGGATATTGATATTACTAATTAAAAATATCCATGTCATTAATTATATTAATAACATGTTATTTCACTCTGCAATAAAAAGTATTCAAAAGAGAAACAAATATTGTACATTTTATATATATATATATACATATATATAATCTACAATTATATTTTCTCTTACAATGTTAATAGTGTTACACTATATATATATTGGGGTGGTAGCTATGGGCAGTTACAATATATTGTGTTTATTTTCATTACATATAATATAACCATTTTGTTTCAGTTACACTATTTAGTTCTAAATCCAAACCATCGTCCTTTTCTTCTAAAAATATTATGACCCTCCCCCAAATAACAGTAATAATATGAAGGGAAGTTTTATGGAAAAAGCCGTAAATTAGGCATTTAAAAAGTCATATATCATTTGAAAGTGCAATAAAACACCCAATTTAAACATTTTCACTCTTAAAGTGCCAACAAATTTAGAAATTTATTGTCAAGAAGTGTTAAAATGTTTAGTTTATGAAAATATAAGCCCATACAACAGTTAATTCGGTATGCATTCATATGCCAGTTGAAGGAAATTCCATTTTTAGAAACTGAGCAAGTATGGAAGCGAAATACCAATCTGCCCCCCCCCCCCCCTCTCTCACACATGCTTGTGTTTACAATGACGTGGCTTTACAGGAAATAGCGATTTACCGCTGTTTTGTTCCTTGTTTATGCTTTACTATATGCACCAATGACTCAAAGAAATCCGCACATCAGTGAAAGGAGGCACAGAGGCGGTATTCCTCTGTCATCTCTATAAAGAGCGCTACGCTCTTTGATGCTAAAGGCAAACACTTGGACCGCTTCAACCGCAAGGCACTTTTGAGCCATTGTTTCACAGACTCCGTGACCTATGTGCCCGTTAGACAAATACTCAAGACGAACGTCGTTAAAACCAACTTTTATAGCCCCGACTGCACCGTTGCTGGGTAACTCGCAGTAAGCCGCACAATAGCGCTCTAGAAACGTGAGAGCTATAATCCACATACCCAAAACGAAGATTACTAACTTGCTATTTTTACTCTTTGGAAACGACATGGCATTATTGGCGGCTTCAGAAGATAGCTCACGACTCTTCATTTATATATCCAACAAATTATATACTTGGTCAAAAAAAAAAAAATCGTCAATTTTTTGAATTAACATTTCAAACCCCCCCCCCAAAATAGTCAGATGTCTTGTCTGCAAAATGGGCATAAATATCATCAATCACTTCTTCGTCACACTTAAAGTTCCTTCTTCAGTTTTGAGAAGATGAAATAGACACTGAGAGCTAGAACTGAACTGTAGGATGGATGGTCCATCTCCTTAAAGTCACATTTCTTCACAGCTTTATTTGCAACGGGCCCGTTGTCGTGAAGAAGGCGCACACCACCACTCAGCTTTCCTCGCCTTTTCTCTTTGATGGAAGCAGGTAGTCTGTGCAATAGGCCAGCATAGTACTCCCCATTTACTGTGGTGTTTCTCTCCTTGAAGTCAATGAAGAGTATTCCTTCACAGTCCCAAAAGATTGTGACCATGATCTTCTTGGTTGACTGAGCGACCTTGGCCTTCAGAAGAGGTGCTTCGCCAGGTTCACGCCACTCCTTGTCTTTTGTACAAGGGATCACAGTAGAGGACCATAGTTTCATCTCCTATAAGAAGGTTGTCAAGGCAGAGCTCCCTAAAATGTCTGACAACAGATGACTCGTTGCTGCTTTTGGACTGAGGAAAGAAGTCCGGTCACCCATCTTGCACTAACCTTATTCATGTTTAAATGTTCATGAATAATTTGAAGGAATGTTGTTTTAGATAGGCCCAACCTTGCTGCTATTTCTGTAACTTTAAGCCTCCGGTCTTCCATAGTTTCTCCTTCCACAAGGGCGATGTTTTCAGGAGTGAGTACCTCCAGGGCCGACCTGCACGCTCTTCGTCTTCAATGCTTTCTCGACCCATTCGAAAAAGTTTGTTCCATTGTTTTACGTAGAATATGAGGGGGGGATGCTTCTCCATATACATCGTCCAATCGCTGTTTAATTTCATTTAGAGTAAGTCCTTCTTTTGTGAAAAACTTAACAGCTCGAACAGTTAAAACATGTGACAATCTTTTACACACAGCCTTCTTTATGCAACTATATCTGAACAACCAAACACAACGGAGCGAAAGTCACAGCTGCAATTATTTACTTAACAGACAAGGTATGACACTAGATAGGAATTTTGTGAAGGCGATAATCCTTATCGGCGAGGCCGGAAATTTATGGACCGACCCTCGGGATGAAGATAATAGGACAAAGAACGTGTTATGTGACATTAAGCCAGTGGTTTCTTATATTTTAACTCAAGTTTGTTTAAGTGCCGTTCGGTACATTTGAAGCTATGTTGATACTTCTGCTGTCACGTTTTCTTGTAAGGCTTTTCGTAATAGGTTTATCACACAAAGCGTTTTTTCCCCCTTCGCAATGTTGTATTTTGATGGCAGGAATTAGGGTGAAGTAAGTTATTAAGTCAGCGTTGAGGATGTAAATGTCCGTAATTTCATTTTAATTTTCCAGAGCAGAAATGCCTCAGCAATATTCACAAGAACCTGGAAAAATTACGTAATATAAAATATAACTGAAAATTCCACAAACCACTTTTCACTATTTCCGTTTACAATCTTGTTTTAGAGAAATAAAAAAATATGGTTAATTTATCGAAATGCAACAATTCCTCTGGCTGGAATGAGATAAATATTAAACCATTAAAAACTGTTGGTCTGAACTTAGAGAGCCTCTCAGTCATATCCATAAGTCAATTGAAAAGGCCGCATTTATTACAGAAATTCTAGAAGCACAAGATAGGAAGGAAAGGTTGCAGGGATATTTTCTCACTTGACAAAGGCATTTGACTGTATCGATCATGAACTAACGGCTGGCCGAGGTCGTTAAGGTACGGACTTGGGGCGTGAGATATGGGGTTCAATTTCTGCAAGGATCGTCCTCCCTGATTGAGATTTTTTCAGGTATTCCTCAGTCCTCATAAATGGCAAATGCCGGGGAGGTACCCTAAACTTAGGCCTAGAACGCTTCCTTAAAGAGACACTGATTAACACCATGGCAGATCTACAAGCTGCTTAATGCATTTGCTCTCTTCCCAAAATGATTTTGTTTTATCTTTGCTTACTAATTTAACAACAAATATTTCTAGCAATATAGATATTTGTTACAAATTTATTAAGTAGACTTACAGTAAATGAAACATATTTACATTAGAAATTAAAAAAAAAAAAAAAAAACCCTGTTTCAAATGTACATTGATTTAGAAAATAAAAATAAAGATTTTTACTTCTGTTTGCTCTTAGGAGCATGGCAATCATACAAGTGCGTTTAACTAATTTCTTCAAAACAAAATACTTCACAGAAAATATCAAATATATTTTGCTATTCCAGACATAAACCTGACATAATATTCACATATCTAAAATTTGCATTTTGGCTGGCAAAGTTAGATCAACAAAAAAAGTGATACAACCATTGGCAACACAAAGAGTTGATTTTAAAGGTATATTTTATATTAGCTATGCATATGTATAACTGAAATAAGAAGCATAATATAATTTAACATGTGAAAAGGCCAAGCAAGGAAAATTAAGGGTTTTCTTGGAATTTAGATGCTCTGCATCATTAAAATTAGCACTAATGATTTTTGTTTACAAAACTCTTTGGTCTTATTTGTACAAAATAGCGCAACAAGTATATATGTAAATTTAGCCAAAAGTACCTTTTAGCTAAATGGTTTCATTACAGCCAAATAGAATTCCTTTAGCACTTTTATTCACTGATTTATACTATGGTTCTGTATTATAAAAATTAACATTAAAAGAAAAGCTTGTGCCCAACAAGACAATTTATGAAGGTCAGATACATTTTTTTTAATTGATTTATTTATGGACGCTCTTTTAACATCTCAAGTCATCAGCGTCCCATTCAACTCAGGGTGTGAAAGGGCCGACAAATTTTGCTCAGAGGCCTCTCTTTCAGGCTTGAGGTTCCTTTTCGTGCCGTAAATGTACGACACGGAACCCTTCCGAAGGAAGCCTTACTTAGGATTTTTACGTCCGAAAAAATCCATCGGTCTTGGCCGGGTTCGAACCCGCGTTCTTGGGTGTAGGAGGCAAGTATGGTAACCACTACATCACCAGAACCGACAGGTCAGATACAACAATCAACAATGTTGCACATTAAACTGTGCAGAGTATAGTCAATGAACTTAACTTGCATTTCTTTAGTAGTAAGAAATAAATATTCTGTGCATAATGAATATGATGCAGATGAACACAATACAAGAGCAGGAATGATGCACGTCATTAACAATGCTATTATTTCCCAGCAAATAATTTCCCAAGTTCATCATTTCATCTTATGTATCAGCAGTGTCCAGTGCCCGTAGTTAAAACGGGCGTTAAAACATTAAAAAAATGAACTATTTGGATTTCTATGGGTTACATAATGTAACAATGAAATTCTTTTTAATCTCATTTGTGTAATAGAATGCAAAAAAGGTGTAACCAGTAGCCATGCATCCTGATAGGGTTTGTAAAAAATGGTGTGCCACATGGATCGAAATTGGGTCCGCTATTTTTTTTTTTTTTTTTTAATTTTTATCAATGACCTACCATATTCCTTAAGTCATAAATCAAAAGTTGCTACTTTTTGCAATATAAGAACCCCGAGGATGATTGCACAGCTTGTATGTTCTATGAGTTTAAAATGCAGAACAGTGGCCCAGAAAATCAGGCAGGCCTTCGTGCAGATGCTGCGAATGAACGGACGGTTCAACGATGCTTCGTGAAGTTCCTAGGCGTCGAAACCTTCGAAGATGAGCAACGGACAGGAAAACTTAACAAGGCTCTCTTAGCGACTACTGAGGCGAATAACAACCAGATTTGTGAGGACGTGCCACGCAATTCAACGTCAGTGCAGTTCTCAAAAAAGATAAAAACTCGATCGCTGAGTCTCACACAATTTTGACAGTAGTTCTGAAGGCGGCTTGAGCTGACGCATGTTTTGCATCAGCAGATAGACTGCTGACATATAGTGTAAAGTACATTGTGTACACAGTAGGTTATGCCATTCAGCGAGGGTATCCCTTATCTTATAAAAAACGAGTGAGTGTTGGAAAGTATATCTATACAATGATATCGTTTAGCGACTTACTGTAAGTTTTTAATATATTAACATTAGATATGTCGATGATTAGATAATCTGCCCACTCCATAAGCAAATATTGCGATCTTAAAAACTTGTGTCAATACCGACATGGTCCGCAATGTTAATTCCAGTTCGCCGCGTGTCCAGGGAAAACAGGGGGCGAAATACCCGCCAGCATCTCTGCCAATGACATAAATGCACCTGTGCCAGCCAGCCAACCGGAAAGCTTTAATGAATAGGGTAAAAGGGGAGGGAGAGAAAATAAATTAAAAAAGCTGACAATTGGAAAACACAATCCCGAAAAAAAAAAAAGCTGGAAAGATCGACTTCATCCACTATAAATACTATTTCGACCCACGGGGATTGAACCTACGTTCGCAGTGATGACTTGGCCATTGAGACTAAAGCCTTCTATTATACAAATATGGACACGCTTTGCGGCGGAATTTGCCGACAACCGAGCTCCGCGATTGGTTCGCCAGCATCAGCAGCCATTTTGGGCTTGATCTCTGTGTGTTGTGCCATATGCTTATGTGGAGAACATTTTTAATATTTTATTTTAATATAGTTAAATGCCTGGGTGATGTGCATTTGGTTTACAACTTAAGGAAAGAAAGGCGTTACGTTATATCGCATTCAAAATAACTTATATAATGTAATAAAACATTTGTCAACATGGCTACGTTGTATTTAGCAGTGACTATTACTAAGTGTATTATACTTACAATATTATTACTGTATTACAGTACACTCTGCGTTTATTCTCGAATACATTTGCCATACCTTTCAAAAATTAAATGAATGTATGTAATATGTGAAGGTTGTTTGATTTTTTTACATAAAAATAGTTTGTCACTGTCATGTAGTTCATTTGCAATGCCACTATTGCAGAAAAAACGACTTAAAAATGCAACACGCTACTGTAAAATAACTAAATTGCAACAAAAGAAATAGAAAATTGCAGATCTATAGATTATGAATGGTTTAAAATTTCAGGCATATCATTCAGTTTATTTATAGTTTTGTTTTCACACACCAATTAAAAATATAGGTTTCTGGTTGTCATAGTCATTCTCATTGGATCAATTTAGAGCAGAGAAATGTTAAACTACATAAAGTTTTTGTTCTAAATTGAATTTGGTAGGAAGCTCTCTAAGCCCTATAATTCATTCTTAACTGACAAGTTAACTGTAGGCCTTATACAGTTTATGTCAACACTGATATAATAAATGCGTTACAACAAATAATTTAAAAAATGAATAGCAAAATAAAACGAGAAATTTTTAATTTAATTTTCAAGTGTTAAAAGTATGTAATTAATGAGGTCTATGTTTAATATTGCGATTTCTGTTTTAACCGATGACAGTCTTTTCCTCTGCCGGCAAATGACCCGTCATTGGCCGCTGAGTTTGGATGCGGTACTACGTGAAAGTGCTGTAACTATAACCGACATAGTCTCAAAAGTGTCCATTTCTGTCTGACATAGGCCTTCTAATGCAAAAAGAAAAACACGAACAGACGCAGAAGGTATCATTCAACAGTATAACACAAATATTTTAGGAATTAACTGTATGACAAAACGACAGAAACTTAACACGTAGTCCTTATGGGAGTTAGAGGCGGTTAAGCCCAAAATGGAGCGTGTCCATACTTGTATGATAGAGGACTTTAACTGAGACAGCTATTGGCCTGTCACTTGCTGCTACTGTCGTATAACTAAACATGTCTGCGCATGCGCAAAACAACTGGTTAAAAAAATACAAATAAGCTAACGATTGGAGAAGGAAAACGGAAAGCTATTCCGCCACTGAGCTTCTGCACATCGACTTAATGGAGACGTAGTAAAAGGAAAACGCTGCCTTTCATTTCTTCTTGTACTTGCAAGACAACAAACATGAAAAATTTGATTATAACGTGGTATGGGACTCGTAAAGTTGCGCTGCCTCACAAAAGCACTACACTGGGTTTTAAACTCGAGAATAAACAAAATAAGGAAAAAAGGACAATGGATATAAAATAAGCAGAAAAAAAAAAGGAAGGAAAATTAACCAAGAAAACGGAGAAGAGAGATGCAACAATGCCGTAAAGTATAATTCTGTTTTGCATACCATTGTTTATGGCCCTGCTCTGTCTCTCAAGCTACTAAAATTCTGGAAGCGAGAGATTCCACGGTATAAACAAAATTTTCGGCTACGCAAGTGCTTAAAACGGTTTCGAGGCGTGAAATTTACCATTTCCTTTTTTTACACATTCTTTGGGGGCTCTCACATATGAGACACAAGACATAATTGCTACTCCCCTCTAAGGGAATAAGAACTTTTAAACGTTTCACTACTTTTGGTCCAGGCCTGAATGTTACATTACCTTTCACGCTGTTATAAGTCCATAAAAACAAACGAGTAGCGAAAGAACAGCTGTTGAAAATTTCTATCACTCGAGCATTCAGATGCTTTCGTAGAGCTAATCGAAGATCAATTATGCAACAGATTTGACGCTTTCAAAAAAAAAAAAAAAAAGTTTACATTTTATTCATAATAGTAGAAAATGTTTAAAATTTTCAGCAATGAAATTGCAACAGTTATTTTTAACACTACACTTTTAAAGCCCTATTTTCGTTTTTTTTTTTTTTTATTGATTTATTTATGGACGCTCTTTAACATCTCAGGTCATCAGCGTACCATTCAACTCAGGGCGTGAAACGGCCGACAAATTTTGCTCAGAGGCCTCTCTTTCAGGCTTGAGGTTCTTTTTCGTGCCGTAAATGTACGACACGGGACCCACGGCTCTACTTCCCTTACGAAGGAAGCCATACTTAGGATTTTTACGCCCCGAAAAAACACATCGGTCCTGGCCGGGTTCGAACCCGCCTATTTTTCGTGATAAACTGACACGCTACATGACAAACATGATTGTTAATGTAAACTTTCATGTACTTTTGAGTCCAGAGCGAATCAATTGCGAAAAATGGCTACTAGAAGAAATGGACAATCTAGTTGGATGAAAATAAGGGACAGAGTTCAGTATTAGGTAGAAAATTAACTGCCCTTGTTGTGGATTTGGTTTATTTACGGACGCTCTTTAACATCAGAGGTTATCAGCGTCCCATTCAACTCGGAGCGTGAAACGGCCGAAAATTTTTGCTCAGAGGCCTCTTCTTTCAGGTTTGAGGTTCTTTTTCGTGCCGTAAATGTACGACACGGGACCCACGGCTTTTCTTCCCTTCCGAAGGAAGCCATAGGGGTTTGAACCCGCGATCTTGGGTTTAGGAGGCAAGTATGGTAACCACTACACCACCAGGATACCGACACGGATAAAAGTGTAGCAAAATATTCTGTACATACCTATTGTAAAAGCCGCTATTGACACACCATACTCCTATTTTTTTATATGAAGGTGTTCCTCGTGAAGGAGGTTAGGCTTTCTGAACTCCATTATCTATTATTTTGTGCATTTGCATACCCACTTTAGTACAACTAAGATTCGTCCGTAAAGGAAATCAGATTAGGGTCAATTTCTCCGTCTTGCACACCATTCAAAATTCTTTCACAAAGCCTACACCTGGTTGCAGTAACTTTGATCCTTAAATACAGTAATTTTAATAGGTTTTTAACTTCAGTAGCTTTACAGCAGTTCGAACAAAGGAATAAGAAATTCCGTTTGCTGGAAATGATGAAGTGATTTTTAGGGGAACGTTTCAGAACATGTCTAATGTTACCTTACGTGTCTAAAGTACTGTTTGTTGTCGGTGGCAGTGTACGCTTTTATCAATAATACTTCCGGTTTCTTTACAAAATGTATTTATCAATCTGTGTATCGAACCTCGACCTAGAAGTTGAGTATCAGGGAATCTCGCCTGAAACACTCTCTGTACATTACGAATCCAGTCTGTACCGACGTACGAATCGTAAAACCGTCAAATGAATACTAAATACACAAGAACACGTCCACATCCTTCTCTTAATCAATAAATGCCATATAAGTGTACACCTTGTACGAGAAAATACGACATTTCTCAACCAATTGATTTAAAGGGAATGCACAATACATACAGAGTAAAGTTTTTCAAAATAAGTTTTGTTCTTGTACGAGGATATCTTCCGTAACTATAGATAGGCTTCTGGATATTATTTTCGAATAATTTTATATTTTGTATTTAACATGACTTTTCTTACGTTTTCATTTTTATACAGGGGAATCACACTTTCCTCCTGCCATTTTTTTTCAGTCATACCCGTATTTCCAATAGATATTTATAAAGTAGTTAGTTCTTACCTTCCTGTTTCATAACTTAACAACGACGTTAACAAAAATAAAAAAGTACTCTGACCAAAAAACAAAAAACAAAAAAACAAAACAAAACACAATCATAAGTTTATTTTTTACTATTGATTTTAACGTATCATTTGAGTTTTATGACATTACCTATGTACACACAAATTAATATCGGGTATATACCCTCAATCTTCCAGGCATAGATATCAGATTTCTACAGTAGTGTCGACCAGAGGCTACAACATCCCAGGTTTCTTGAATTTGTGCCCATAAGTAGTTCGTGGATATGCAGGAAATGTGTATGGCATATTGCATTTAGATAGAACAAATACTGAAGGAAATATAATAATATTTATAGTGTCGCGGCCATTTTCCACCGAAACAAAGGGGGAAATCAAAAAAATGCTCCAGACAAAAATTTAAGTCCTTGAAATACCATTCTCAATGTCATTTCAAGCCCAATTTCCCCGCCCCCCAATGGAATAGTGTATATTTCTTTTCCCGAAATGGAAAGAACATTCAAGTTTCAGTATAAAAGTTCTAGTATATCTATCAGCTAGGGGTGATATATGATGATATATTGGACAAATAAGACAACAAATGTTTTTCACTTACTTTCACTTTACTGACATCAATTTACGATGCTGGAAAACTTACCTCTTTGAGTTTGTAGTGGAGCCGTTGGAAAAATTCGACACGCTTCTGAAAATCATCCCCATGAAGGGCTTGATGTAAGCTAATGTGATATGGATGGTATTTGTGAGGCTTAATCTCTCTCCTTTGAGAGATTCCCGAATCACGTTGCAGTTAACGGGAATTTCGGTGAGCATTAGCGGCAACTGCAGCTAATACAGCGACTTTCAGTAGCGCTTCTCATTCGACGGTGTTTTCTTGGTGCGACACCTCCCGTTTCGGCGAGTAAGTTTGCAAGTCGTAACAGATGGCTGCCTCCTTTCAGGATATCGATCTCCGTATAATTTGCAAACTGCTCTAGCGTTCTTATGAGATTTGCCATAAATAGAAATCTCAATCCTTTCCTTGATTGTGTATGGAACATCCATGATTGAAAAACGAAGTGGAACTGATTGAAAATAATGCCCTTTGAGGTTTGAAATGGCAAATGATGAGCACGCGTTTGTGTACCGGTGTCAATAAACGGGCTTCTGTGTGTAAAAAAATTAGTTTCCTTCATAGCAATAATAAAATAAAAGAGAGATATGTAGAAAAACATTTACTGTCTTATTTGGACAATATCTCATCATATATCACTCCAAGCTGATAGATGTACTAGAACTTTCATACTGAAAATTGAATGCTCTTTCCATTCCCGAGAAAGAAAGTACATAATTCCGTTTGACCTTGAAATGAACTTAAGAATGACGAGTTAAGGTCCCCAACAGAACGTCAACTTTTTTCTGAAGCTTCCCCCCCCCCCCCAAGGAAAACGTGTATGGCAAACAATATTACGAAACTAATTTGTCATAATATGTTACAAAAATTTTATAAACCAAATTGCTTCATGCCTGTGCTGGCATCACTGCACACTCTGCCACAGAGCTAACGGAACACACATATAAGTCCGCGTTATAACACAACTGCTGCACAGCCTTTCTGGTTACCTTGTGGACCGCGCACTGTATCGAACGACGCATTCAATAGATGACTTTTTTATCAAAGGGTGTACATATGGCACTAGCTCACAGTCTTTAATACAAAAAGTTAGAGAAGCTGGGTGCACAAGCAATTAATTGGAAACACATGAGCGGGAGATGCATGTGGGCTTGGAAACGAAGAGATTGATTGGAAGAGATAGAGAAGAATGATGAGGGAATAAAGCAGAGGGAAGGGGAACGGAAGGAGCTAGAGATAAATCGCCACGCACCATCCTTCCCACTTTTATCTCCAAGGAGCGCTCCCAGATGGAATTTTCATGCGCCACCACGTTCCTCCCGGCCAATCCACTTTACAGGGCGGACGGGCGGGCGTCCCGCCTGCCACACCTCGCGCAGCCGGCGTTACCCACTTCTTGATCTTACCGGCAGAACTGCCAACATTTCCTGTCACTTAGAATCAAAATTACCACAAAAGCTAAAGACGATGGTGGATAGAGAGAATAAATCAATTTACAAAACCAGCATTCAAAAAAGTAAAACCATCATGTAAAAGTAAACGGAACATAATATTTCAACATATAGAATACCTGGACATCTTGAAAGATTTCTTTTCCTACAGATATCTTCATTCCAATAAAATATGAACTAATTTAAGGACCAGAGCGGACAGATTGATGCTAAATGCATTTTCAATCCCTTCAGAGTGTCTCTTCTATAAGAACTCTCTTTCCCTACTTTTTCAAGGTAGGACTTTGATGATTTTTTTCTTCTTCTTTTGGTTCGGTTTATTTACGAAATCTCTTAAATATCTCGCGTCATCAGCGTCGCGACAAATTTTGCTGAGAAGCCTCTTTTTTCAGGTTTGAGGTTCTTTATCGTGCCGTAAATCTACGACACGGGACCCCACGGCTTTACTTCCCTTCCGAAGGAAGCCATACTTAGGATTTTGACGCCCCAAAAATCCATCGATTCTGGCCGGGATCGAACCCACAACTTTGGGTTTAGGAGGCAAGTATGGTTACCACTACACCACCAGGACTGACGACTTTGATGATAGAACACATAGACTTAAGAAAATTTCTACCAAATTTAAGCTCACGTTTGTTATAAGACTTTTTTAAGAGGCACGCCTCTACAGTAAACACTCTTTGCTCATTGATATCCACGATTATAACCCACGCTTTATAACAATTGCCATCGACCACGCTTTTTAATTGCAGTTTCAACAAAGCTTAAGCTTACTAGGAAATGTAAATTAGCAATTAATGCAACAGTACTCTTGCACTGTATCTCAGAAAAATTTAAAGCTATCAATGTGAAGTTTTTATGAGATATTACGAAAACTTAACTAAAGATGCTCTGTAAATTTTATTTCTCTAATGTAAATAAAGTTTTTTTTTAAACTTTTTAAACCAAAATAATATCTTGTTAAAAATCTGAAAATACTATGACATAATCCAGCATTTTTCATATAAACTATTGGTGGCATTACTCCGTAATAATTAAATGCTAGAGTAGTAATGATTTTCCTAGCTGTGTTTTTGCAACAGTTTCTATTTCCGCTTATAGATATTTGCGACATTGTTGGGAATATAAATTTGTGCCGAGGTACCATCCGTTTTTACTCATGCTTATCCGCTTGTGGTGTCCTAGTAGTAAAAACGGGCATTAATCACCATAAAAAAAAACATTGCTTATTTGTTTTGTTTCTGTTTTGCAGTTATAAATGAACAGCGAAGTACAGCCAACACGAGAGAAAAGGAAAGAAGAAAAGAAAAAAAAAAACTTCAAACGTTTGTTATAAGGAACCGAATAGAGAGATGCATAAAAAGTATCATCAAGAGAGTTGGTTTAGGGTGACTACTGAAATTTGCCATTAGTCGATTCAGGTTTGATTATTGGTACCGGCAATACTGTCACGGCCAGAAATGCCGAGTTGGTTTCTTCCAAACCGAACTAAAAACAACACACAAATAATAGGAAGGCGGTGTTGCAAATACGGCCATTTGTCTGACAGTAAGTAAATCGAATTCTACTTCAGGATTCAAGTATTAGACATTGAAATAGAAAATATCCGATGTAAGGCCCTCGCACTCATTGATAGCAGTTGTTTAATTATATTATTTTCATAGGTTCATTTGCACATGTTTGCTATTACGTGAAGGCTATAATGCTGAATATAAAAACACGAACATTTAATAATAATAATAATAATAATAATAATAATAATAATAGCTATTTTAGTTATTTTAATATTAGAAATCCATTTGCGTACGTAAGATAAAGGCCATAATATTAGATTTAAATCTCCAAATATTCATTGATAATGTTTTTAATCATATTCATTTAACAAGTTGATTGGCACATGTTTTTATATTAGGTAACAACTTCAATTTTCAACTCAAATAACAAATATTCTCTGTTAATACGTTTTAAATCTTATAAATCCAGTAAGCTCATTTGTATAGATTTCATGTATCAGATGAGGGTTATTACAATGTATGTCTTAATGTTTGTTTGTTCGCCTTTATGACAATATCGAACAATGTTGATGTGTTTCAAAGAAACACATGCATAACCAAGAATATGAAAAGATTAAACTACAGATAGGAAAACTGTAATATTAAGTGAATCAACCAATGGTAAGCGTAACAACATTAATAATGTGTACCAAGAATGAAACACGAGACAGACAGCTTTGTTGCGACTAAATAGAGACGAACGAATTTCATTCGCTTAGTATGCGGATGTTGAAAATATAATGCATTGTAACGTATAGTGTTATTAAAATACTATTGTAATAAGTGACTGTTTTCATCTTAAAATGTGTTAGTTATGCGTTGGATTCAGTCGAGAAAAGTTCTGTTTTAAATTCCATTAGCAAAATGGTGTTTCTTACTCCGTATGTGAAAAATCAATTTAACAGTAAGTAAAGATAAGTGGCGATTAATATTTCGTGGAAGAAATTACAAGATTATTAATTATGGTGAATGATAGGAGTTGCGGAGTTGAATTAATATTATATAGGAAAATTGTATACGAGTTACAACAGGACAAAAAGTTCTGTTTTCGGGAGATATAACTTTTATCATGTCTGTCTCGTCTGCATCTAATAATATTCTCAGAGCTTATCGTAATTAGAAAAAGTGTCTGTTGTGTGATAATAACAAAACACTAATAAACTCCGTAGATTTCTATCCTTTGTGATTTTGTTATACTAAGTCACACTCTTTTCACCCCAGAAACATAAATCTGAAAAATCCAGCTATAATATCAAACCCTGAACTAGCTGAGCATATTGTAATGGTGCTAGTTACGTCAACGGCGACGTCAATTATATTCCGATACAAATTTGGACCCCCAAGTGTGGGCACCTACATCGACGACATCGCCCATTAATGCCATCACAAATTAAAGTGATATCTGGTAATAAGGCCAATGCAGTTAAAGACATTTATCACTTACGTAAGTAAAACCTTTGATGTGAAACAAAATTCCTTAAGCAGCATGGACATTCATAGAGAACGACACGTGTAGATGGAAATAAATTAGTTATAGAGTGAGTCCCACTTCCCGTCTGATTGTATCTTTTGTGTCGATTTAGTAGCGTTTCTGAGCATTTGTGCTTGAATATCCGCGACCACAGCAGGTTTAAGAACGGATGACGCTCACTTTATTTCTGTTTTCGCGTTTACAATTGATCTCAATGTGCGCCACTTTTTCATCTTGCTGCTATTTGCTGAAACGCTAACACCAGGAAATTTGTTTGGAACATTTTATAGCGGTTTTAATCGAACCGATGAGCACGTGCGTCTCCACTATTGCAATTATTTGCTGTAGAGAATACATCATAAGAACCTGTGGCTTTCCCACTTTGAAATATGCACTTCCGGACTATCATAACACAAATAGATTGCTTTTTCCTTTTCCTTCTCTGATAGTACATTATCTGGCTCGCCGTACACCCTTAAGATAGAAAAATGTTAAGCAAAAGAAAGAGGGAGGAAATAATTTATAAAAGATGAAAAGAAATAGTATATTAAAATCTAAGATAAGGGAAAAAATACTGCACAGTGCACGAAAAGTCAATTCAACAAGATAAAAGACAAAACCAAACATTGCAGAAAATGTTTCATATATGAATGAATCAGCAATAAGCTCGTAAGTTTGATGGATTATTAATTATTACATAAATATAAAAAAGATAGAATTCAAGAATAGAATTAAGATGAATCGAAAACGGGAATGTCTAAAAAGATACTCCTAGATTAACTCATTAACCTAATGCGTTGGCAGCGGTCATCTCTATCGCATGAGGGGCACTTTTCATCATAGTTGGCTATACCTCCTTTCCACAATTCCCGTAGATTTACTAATAACTCACGGGAGCAACCAACAATAAAATACATGTACTGGCTGTTGTAGTACAAATATCCCTGCTGCAGGCCATTATTAACAATATAGCCACCCTTTTATCAACATATACGCACACAGCTCGCCCGCTTCCAATTTATTTCAAACTAACATAACAGAGGGACAAAATAACGACTAATAAAAACAAGAGCTCCAGACTAGCGTCACCCCTCTGACCCTTCCCCACTATCATTTGGAAACATTGGCTTTCTGTCTTGCCCCCCCCCCCCATGTAATTCTCTCCTCCCCTCTTATCCTTCAATGGTAGCTTTCGTGATGTGCCGTACCATGGTATCCATTACGAGACAGAAAACTGAGAGACCAATTTGCTGCGACGAAAATTGTGTAAAACTGGTAAACCTTTCATGGGTCAGTAGCATTTTTAAGGCTTAAAAGTTTGCAAAACAGGACCAACCAAACAAGTGACGTCTGTCTTTCATGGATTAGCAAGACAAAGGTCGCTAAATTTTACACTTTATCGATTATACATGACAATTAAAACGTTTAATGCCTTCATCAATAATAATTAATACTGACCAGTCGTAAATGTATGCGGGGAATTTCAAACAGCTACAGATTTGAAAGTTGACAATTTCTGCTGCATTAACATATTTATCTGCACTTAAAATGTATGAGGTCTAAACAAAAATGCTTTTAACATTTTAGGTGACGGCTTTGAAGCTGATAGTTGCCGAATGTTATTTTTATCCTTTTTTCTGCAATATTTCTTTTCAGCGAATTCCGAAGAGATGTAAGCTATTGCAGTTGTACCCATAGACATATTTTTTTTTAATCTATCGTATCTAGAAGGCACCTACGTTTAAAAACAAAAAATAAAATGTATTGAAAATATATATATATATATATATATATATATATATATATATATATATGTCCATTAACACTCTACCGGTCGCAATTTTTGTTTTTCTCCACAAAACTCTATAATCATCAATTAATAAACGATTGGTTAAGTTCGTTAACAAGCAAAATTAGATCATTGGGGGTGAGGGTTAACCTAAAGCGATTTTTTTTTTATTTTTGAAAAATCGCTATAGTGGCAGCAATTTTTTCTTTTCTAAACGACACTTCAAAAAATTCTTCAAAATAACTTGATAAAAGTAGTCAGGGAGAACACTCTCGCAAACGTTGCTCAGTCAGTAGTTCAACGTACTCAGAAGTGTATCGACGCCGATGTGGACATTTTGAGAAACTGTTGTAACTGTAAAAGTCTAAGATGATTAGTTTTCTGTTTGTGTGAATTCAGTTTTGTTATGTTAACACAGTTTTTTCTTTGCTTGAAGTGTGTATACATTTTTGGCAACCTCTGTATATAAAAATTATTTATTGTTTTATTACGATCTGTTGCTATTCAAAATTTAAATCAATTTTAATGTTACATGCCTTTTATTGTTGAGTAAATTACATTCTATTTCTCCCTCTGTTAGAAATTAGAAATTATTTTGCTTCTCCCACACTGAGATGTTTTCGTCCTGCACAGACCCTAAGTTAAAAACTCGTCTCATATCAACGGGAGGGCGCCGAAGACCATTTGCTTCAGACATGATGCAAGAAGTAAGGATTAAAACAAAGCGCTTTTACGATAAGCGCCTTTGTTTCCTTTTATTTTTTACTGTTGCTCGTAGTTTCAAAAATATTTTAATGCATTTTTAGGCTTTCAGTCGTTAGCATAAGCCAGAAAAATGTTTCCAAAGCCAGATATATGACATGAGCGATGGACGAAGACCTCAGCTGCTCGTTTAAATCTTCCATTCCGGCTATTTCCATCAGTACTGCCCTCACACCATGCATGACATCGATAGAATGGAATGTAGATAGGAATAATGAGATGCAAAAACTGCTCTGAAAAGGTTACTCTGCGGCAAAACTCCAATTCAGCGTTTCGATGCAAGCGAAGCAGAAAATGCAATTACAAATGATAATTAATTTCTAGCCCTGCGGGGTTGTATATTATTCGTAGATAATCTAATTACGCTCTTGTTTCGCGGTTTGAAATATATTTTAAATAGCATTAAACCCCCACTATTTTTTTTTTTACACAAGAGGGCACATAAATATGATTTATGCTGAAATTAGCATGCGGAGTTAATGCTAGATAGAAGGGGTGATGGAGTGTATATATATATATATATATATATATATATATATATATTCAGAGGAAAAGAATAAAAAGCTAACTTCTCATGTCTGGAGGCACTTAACTTAGTAAGTTCTGTACTTAAAGCGCGCACAACACACCCGTTAAAAGCACTCGTTTTGTACGTAATAAATAAAGGTCGGATTTATATGCAAATTGCATAACCCTGCAACACAACAGAAAATAACACTCTCTACTTATTTCGCCATATCTATCTCTTTAATTGCTGTTGGGCAATAAATAAATCTTTGTCGAAATTTATTGCCTATCTGCTACGAACATATAGCGCATAGATGCAAATTGTTCATTGCTGTATTCTCTATGCCATGGTTTTCATGGTGGGGTACACAAACTGTATGCACAATTCACGAGAAGAGTACGCTAAACAGATGAAAACAATTGAGAAGAGTTTTTCTTTTCAATAAATTCGATAAATGCAAACTTTTTGGAAATTCAGCTGTACATTGTTTTAACCTTTTACGTCGTCCTGTGAGAATTTCAGTAAAAGTGGACAAATATCGCATATAGAAACTGACAAATTGACGGGGTTTTAGCAAAAATCGATATATGCCATCTGAGATTTAAAGAAAAAGTCGACAAATGCAATAAATTCTTCTTTACTTTCGTTTCATACCGAGCGCGTAGTTTATGCTGTTACTCATTATTGAAACAATGTTTGTTCCTTGATTGGCTTCTTATAATTTCATTGTCAACATGTTCCGAGTTACTTTTAGAGACATTATCAATGGTGGAGTTAAAATAACTACCTCAAAACACCCATCATTTCTCAAACTAGCAATCGCTTAACCGTACCGGATTTTAATCGGGAAAAGAAATGGTTAACTGAAAACACATATTGCTTTGTAAGTAAGATTAACATATTTTATTACATTGTAATATAATAATATTGATGAATCCGGGCTGGCGTCTTAAAACTGCGGGGCAGACGAGCCCTAATAGTACTGCCGCTAATTCTGACATTTGTCCGCACATGCAGGGAAAATTGTCGCTGCTGCTCGCTCCGCTAGAGAGCGGAATTACTGTTTGCGTCGCCGCTTGTAATACTTTGCACGTATTATTATTATTATTATTATTATTATTATTATTATTATTATTTGTTAAACATAATGAAATCTATGCATTGCCCCCCATAACTTTTAAATATAAATCGATAAGGGATTGTTAGGCGGGTGAAATATTGCAACGGTGGCAAATGTAAATCCTAGAAACCGATGTACCCAGTGGTTTGCTGCGGCTCGCTACGGCCTGACGACCTACGCTGGCCTCCTTTTCTTAAATATAAGTTTAAAAGCGCGAGTAAATCACTGTAATGGTGAAAAATCTCCTTTGATTCCAGTATAAAATAAACCGAGTTTAATTTATAGCGTTGTGCATGTTACTATGTTGGCGAGTAAATCGTTGTAATGGTGGCAAATCTCCTTTAACTACGGCAGAAAAACAAACAAACAAAAAAGCACAATTATTTTCAAAACCATAGCATTACGCTCTAACCGTCTGAGCTATCATGCAATTTGTTTTGAAAGCCTTATTATATGGCTACTATTGTGCAAGTCACTACCTTCGGCTTTCTCCGCTATCGCTCGGGACTCGTCTGCAGCCTGCAACACAGAGCGTTTCCGTCCTCCGCGTAAGGATAAATCAAAAACCAAGGCAACCGTTACTCATAATGCATCAACCCATCACTATCCTGTCCTTGTATTCTTATTTTAACGGACTTGGTTAGCCTTTTAAACAAATTGTCTGACACTTTGTTGCTAATGACTCTATAATACTTTGAACGTTGGCAATGTTGCTCTAGTGCATTGTCGACGCCTTATTATTAGTACCGTTTTATAATGACATTTGCCCAAAGTCCGCCTATTCGCCGACCCCTGAAAATTATAAAAAGTAAGAAAGCTACAATAAATACTTAAAACGCTAACCTAAATCGACATGAAATTTACAGACCTATGCGAAAAAGAAGGAAAAACCCACATATAAAAGTCCGAGGAAGTTTTGTGACAGTTGAAGATGTACCTAAACGCAGCCCATTCTCATACCATCAGTGCAAACTTGGTGAACTCTATTGTGTATTTGAATAAGTGTGTATATATAAAACCATAGTTTTGAAAATAAATATATAAAGCGTCGAATTTGAAGCTGCTGGTTGCACAAATGTGAAGATAACCACTGGTTGGGTTGTCTGACTCCTGTGGCAACCTGTCACTCCAGAAGTGTGTGTGTGTATATATATATATATATAGCGTTTAATGCCCTTTTTTGCCACAGAGGCACCACAGGCGATGGAAACTGAAGATACATGAAATGAAATGTTATATTAGGAAAGTATTAATTTTTTTAAGGAAGGAAACGTTTCAGGCCTACGTTTAGGGTACCTCCCCGGCATTTGCCATTTATGAAGACTTAGGAAAACCTGGAAAAAACCTCAGTCACGGTCCTGGCGGGATTCGAACCCCAGACCTCCCGCTCACAAGTCCGCGCCTTAACGACCTTGGCCACCCGTGGCGGTACACTCCAGAAGTGCTGGTAGATACAGAGTATACCTTTTTTTGGTTCTTGTCATCAACTTGCTGTCTCCCCGTTACCACCAAAATGTCTACAAATATTAATGAAACAAAATAAACCCTCTTGGTCCATGAAGACAAAAATAAATAAATAAAACCTAAATACCCTAACAAACAATTACAATATAAAAACAAATGAAAATAGTGCGTCCACTTGTTTGATATCCAGAACAGCATAGACTTGTGTACTTATGAAACTCCAATACGTCAGTAACATGCGGAAAATGCTGCTAATTTGTACTGTTTTGAGTATCAAATTATAAAGAGCTCAGTGAGGGAATTACAACGATATATGTGCATTATAGGATCGGCAAGTGTTTCATGATAATGCACCTCTTACCTCCACTCACCTAAATAGGCTTCTCGCCTTGGTTGTGTGCCCTAATACTACGTTTCTTTCTGCTCTCAATACAAGGGATGAAATAAAGATTCAATTTAGCTAGTTAAAATTAGTCATTAGCATCAATTTTGTGTATCTGTTTCTATTTTCCCCACATGTTGCAAGATCCATATTGCTACCAATGCTTTGAAAGCTCCGAAACAAACTTGAGATAATGAAGTACAGAAAACGTTGCAACAAGGTCTAGGACTTTACGTGGAGTTGATGCATAATTGCCAAAAGCAAACCATAGCACACATTGGACAATGAACATCATTTATTGGAGGGACTACCACCCACCGCTTGTTTAACAAACACTTGCCACGTGTTAAATTATTCACCGTTCCTATAACACAAGTAGTAAAATGAAGGTATTTTAACTTATCAAGCAATTGAAGCTGTTACGGAAGTATGGTACGATACAAGCAAATAGTTTTAACATGTTTCTCTGTAATATTACATTTTAAACGCGACTGTCTTATGTTAAAAGAACAACGGCAGTATAAAAATTACTTTTAGACATAGCTACACAATCTCAAGTATTTTTCTCTATTTTTAAAGGGGGGAAAAGTACGCAGGAATGTGTGCCACACAGAACAATCTCTAGTGGCCTACCAGCTGTAAGCGCACTAACTAAATCACTTCTGCACTGTGTACAGATTTATCTGACTATGCAAGTGCGTCGATAACTCAGTCTTTTGTTACACATTTAAGCTTTCGACAACTTTGTAAAAGTCAGTGGGGTCCAAAAAACCATCTGGTCTTTTAACGCGAGATGAAAAAGCTTTATATAAACCGGAAGGTCTTTTCAAAGAACGTTCATTAATGAAATCTTTGGCACCCGTTTGAAAGAAATCCGATTATCTATCAGGCCATAGCTACCCAGTCCCCCTTACCAATATAATGGATGTTCCATAGAATTAGAAACTGACTTACAATCGCTTCAATGCCCACAATGGCACCCTACCTGTGTCGCCCAAGTCGGCAGATGGCCCCACAGTGGTACAAACGCTCCCCTCCCCCCGTGCTGAAAATGCGCTTTCTAGCACTGCTGATCGATACATGAAAGAATGGCGATTCTATTGTTATTTATGAATGCACTTTATTTTGTGTAGCCTGACGTTGCGAGCAATCAACAGGCTGCAGGGGAGGGGGGAGTATTTCAAAGACGCCCCACTCTTTTAAAATTCAAAATATATTATTGAAAAGCATACGTTTAATACAATCTACTAGAGGAGCCATACAAGTATGGACTATTCGCCCCGTATTTCAAGTTCTACTGTACTTCACAAGATGGTCACGTCAGGTATTATTCAGTTATATCATGCGATTGCTGTGTTGGAAGCTTTATCAATTAGAAACTGTTTGTGCCTCAGCAAATGCCCTTTATTACACGAGTGTTTACGAGAGAGTATGGCGCGAAATAATTCTTCGTGTTAATGCGTGCGACAGCAGCGTCCATGGAGAGGTTAGCGCGCCAGTTTCAACTCGTTATCGTTTACCTGGAGGCAACTCGCTTAAAAACACATGATGGACAACTTGCTGTAATTTACACATCTCCTCCACCAACCCTTTCTGCAAATATAATCAAATAACTATCAAGTGGTACTTACAAGGAAACTTCTGCATATTCCGCTGTGAAGAAATGGGCTTTAGGCTGAGCGGCCTTTGCCTTTAAGGGACACAAAAGGTTATAAATATTCCGGATTTTACTAACTAGAAGGCTATAAACTCATCAACTCTACCAATTCCTTTCTAAAGCAGCATCTCCCTCACTCCCGATACAAAGTTGTAATCTCCGGAAGAAATGAACATGGAAGCAGCCAGGCCCATGCTTCTTTATAGATGGCATCAACTTCCTCTTTGTGGGACCCAACAATTTCTTCTAGACTACAAAAATGATGGCCCTTCAGCTTTTCCTTGACAGTTGGAAACACCAATACGTCACAGGAAGCCAGATCTGGACTGTATGGTGGCTGGTTCACTCCCGATTCTTGCAGAAATTCCGTTATTTTCAGACCAGCATTGGCAGCAGTGAAGCATCAACCGTGACTTCGGTGTATTATGGCCTATTTTTCCACATTGCTTAGTCTTCGCTGGGGGGAGGGTCGTTTGGAAAGCGGCGACTGCCTCTTTCATTCCGAGTCAAATCGCCAGTGCCAGCTTTTGTCACTTTTGGAGATACCACGAACACTTTTCGGCACTAATCCACTCTTGCTGCCACCTGTGAGGTTGTGCATTATATAAAGACAACACAACACAGTTTTCTCACACGAAAATATTTATGCATAAGTCTCTCGCGGGCCATTCTTCACTATGGCTTCTATATGAGAAAATTTAATCAGCGACTATGTTGCTGGACGCCCCGTCTAAACTATGAAAACCAGCTATCTATAAACTTGTAAATGAAGGAACAGTCTGGAAAAGTTCTCTGTGATTTTTCCAGCATTATTGTTGCCCCAAGCCACACTTGTAATCGTAATAAGCGTCGCAAGAAACTGAACTCCAGTTACCTCCATCTTACAACGTTATAGAGCGAGCGCATAACAACACTCAATACTTTGTTCCAGCTGCAATTATGGATGCCCCGCACTTAATTCCTCTGTGCATGTCAAACGCTTCTTGCAAAGCTGCTCGCAAGAAACGTATCTTTCATAGTTTCTTCAAACCCTAAAAATTAAACAGGAACCCAAGTACTTTATTGGGTTATTTGTTTTGATTACGGACGCTCTTTAACATCTCAGGTCATCAGCGTCCCATTCTATTCAGGACGTGCAACGGCATACAAATTTTGCTCAGAGGCCTCTTCTTTCAGGCTTGAGGTTCTTTTTCGTGCCGTAAATGTACGACACGGGATCCACGGCTTTACTTCCCTTCCGAAGGAAGCCATACTTAGGATTTTTACTCCCCGAAAAAATCCATCGGTCCTGGCCGGGTTCGAACCCGCGATCTTGGGTTTAGGAAACAAGTATGGTTACCACTACATCACCAGGACCGACACCGTCTCACTACAGCGTATTGCCATACAAGCGTTTAATATTTCAAGATTAAATTTCATATCGATACTGTCGTGTTGGTTGCGTCTTTAAAATAAACATTTAACGTCTTTGTATTCGTAGAGAACTATGTGAAAGCCTGAACAAGCTATGCGAAGGAATGTAAAACGAGTTAGAACATGGAATCAGATAGACCAGCGTTTCTAAAACCATTTTTAAGTGCGGATCATTGTATTCAGGTAAAAAGTTCCGCGGATAACTCTTGCCCTGTTCGTAAGCAAATATATCAAATAGAATTTCATTGGTTTTTTTTTATAAGGTTAATAGTTAGCAAAAAGATATATTATTTTTAATTTATTACTTAATATAATTTGTATAATTTCTACCTTACTAATTAAAAAACTAGTAAAAACAAATGCACGATGGATGCATGTTGCAAGGCATTTTCAAAAGAATAAGCAAAACTTTTGCAACGGAAGGTATTCAGACTAGCAAATCATTTGAATTTGATTTTCATCTTTATCGAGTTATTCTTGATTTACTAGTAAATTTTCAGTTAGGTTCTAGAGAACCACAACCCTGAGATATACCAAAAGAAAAGAAAATTTATAGGGGAAATTAACTGACGTCGCCGTCGATATAGTTGCCTGTCGTTGTAGACGCAGACGTAACTAACATCACCATAGTATGTTCAGTCATTCAGGGTTCGGTACTATAGCTGGATTTTTCAGATTTATGCATCTGGAGTGAAAGGCGTGCGATTTTAAATGTAACAAATCACCACGGATAGAAATATACGGAGTTTATTAATGCTTTGTATACAGTACACTTTTTCTAATTACGATATGCTCTGAGGTAATACTTATATACGAGACAGACGTGTTATAATTTATATTTCTCTCTCGAAAACTGTATATGAATATTAATTCACACTCGTAATTCCTATCATTTTATCACAAATTTCTTCCACGAAACGTTAATTGCTACTTCTCTTTATGTAATGTTAAAATAAATTAAAACAGTCACTTATTACAATAGTATTTTAATAACACTATACATTACAATGCATTATATTTTCAACATACGCATGCTAAGCGAATGAAATTGGTTCGTCTCTATTTAGTCGCAACAGAGCTGTCTGTCTCGTGTTTCATTCTTGGTACACATTGTTAATGTTGTTACGCTTGCCATTGGTTGATTAACTTAATATTACAATTTTCTTATCTGAAGTTTATAATTTTCATATTCTTGGCTTTGTATGTGTTCCTTTGATTCGTTACAACTTAATTATGCGCTATTGCCATAAAGGCCTACAAACACTAAGACATACATTGTAATAGTACTTATCTTATATATGAAATATATATAAATGAGCATACTAGATTTATACCATTTAAAACGTATTAACAACGAATATTTGTTATTTGAGTTGAAAATTAAAGCTCTTACCTAATATAAAAACATGTGAAAATCAACTTGCTGAATTTATATGACTAAAAACGTATTATCTATGAATTTTGGAGCTTTAAATCGAATATTACAGGCTTTATCTTACGTAACTTACATATGTAAATGAATTTCTTAAATTAGGTAATACAGCTAAATAGTTATTACCATTAAATGTTTATGGCTTTATATTGAGCATTGTAGCCCTTACGTAATACACAAACATGTGAAAATGAGCGTATTTAAAATATGTTGTTAAACAATTGCTATTAATGAGTGTTTGGGGCGTTTAAGTCGGATATTTACCGTTTCAAGTTTTGTCAAACAGATTAATTAAATATGAGGTTATTAATATATTAAATTGCCCTAAACGACACAGGCGGTCAAGGTCATTAAGGCATGAGCTCCTGAATCAGTAATCTGGGTTTCGAATCCCGCTACAATAATTTTCCTTGGAATGAGATGTAACACTTTTTGTAAAATTACAGGCTTTATTCTACATTTCACAATCAAGAATTATGACTCTACCTAGCATTCTAGTTCAGAACTACAGACATGTACATTGGGATCTTATGGGGCACTGATAAATAGTTCATCATTTACAATATTCTCCTTCACCCATTTCGCAACTCTGGACGCACAATTAACTTTTCCCAGACAAATGAGTTGCTTGTATTGAAAAGTAATCCTTTTACAGAAATTTATTTTGTAGATGAAGCATAAGCAGACAGGAGACAGCGCTTATTAATAGAACGAGTCTAGAAGAAAAACAGGCGATTTTATTTAGTTCGTATTTTATACAGAAATTGTTCGTGTGTTGGAAATGAAGAATCAAATGTGGATCAGGGCCGGGATTCGAACCACGGATCTTCAGCCTTCGTGTCCGTAAACTTACAACACATCTATCAACATTTTTTCATGCTTGGTAAATGCCACGGAGTCAGGCAATTAAATCAAGAGACCATACCGTTTGCTTTAACAGATTTTCTTTTAACCACAGTTTAATGTTTGATCCATTAAAGATAATGACGCTATGAAGTATTGACGACATTATTATTGCTGCGCAAGGGGTCTTAAATCCTTATAGTAGTTACACAAGCGCTTTGCAGTATTTACAGGGCACACCCCACTTGCCCGCTTACCTGCAGTGCCGCTTGCGTGATTACAAAAGTGGAATCGTGACATTCGACAGCAAAACTTAAGTTTTGGAGGTAACATGAAAACAATGTACATATTTCACGGAGTTACGTAAGCAGAAAACTCTTCATACCTTCTTAAGCACAAAATAAATATTTGTTAAGATTTTCTGTTTCTTTTAGAAAAATAAACGAAAAAACTTCTCTAGTAGTTTGCAGAGCTTCCACATAAACATTTATTTTTAAGCTTTAAAGTCAGGAAAATGAAAATTATGGTAATAACGGCATAGTGCTGGCGCTCCGTCTTGCTGAAAGAACGTCTTCAAAAGGCAGTTCAAGAGTCCAACTACAGAAAATGGAAGAAATTCCAGATATTTTGTGGCTGTTGAATTGCTTCGCGAATGTAGGAAGATAATTGGTCGTCATGTAAAGGCTACTGATAGATTTCTCGCATCCAACGAGAGCTCTCTACAATTCGGTAGTATGCATTATAGCGATTCACTTCACCACGGTTGCAAAATATTCCCTAATCAGACCACAACATGTTTTTTAGGAAACTTTGATAATTTTTACTTCTAACCATTGTTCCAAATGCAGAAATCAAGGTCTGTCATAATCTCAATCTCTTAAGACCTAGCATTAATTTACGCAACTTTAATGAACGTTACTTATTTTAACCCCTTTTTATATCTGATTATTCAGTGTTTGGTAATTCTTTACACGAGAAAGCTTTAATTCAAGTCTGATTTTAAAAAGTTGCTCTCATTCTAAATAAATCTGCAGCTATTTCTTGAATGTTTCCTGTCTTATCCATTAATAAGAATGCTATGTATATTATATTTGATTGAAAACATTGTCGGAAATAAATGAAAATGTCGTGATTTAGCATATTTGGAAAAAAAAATGATAAATTTAATACAAAACAGAAAAACAACAAATGTTCCCCATTAAATGGTACAAAATTGCTTTAGTATGATTTTATCATTTTGTAAATTTAGCACTCACTGGAAATGACAAGTCCTGGTCAACCATTGAGTGTATAAAGTTTGTTTTTAATAACGTGTCCAGCTTGAAACACCAATAAAAGAAATGGCTATAACTATTAAATTAAAGTATTAATGAAACTTAACATTTTCTAATACATTAAGGTCTAGTTGTGTAAAAGTTGGCTAGAGATTACTTTTAATTGTAATTTAAAAAGTAATTAGAGTTTAATCAACATTTCTGTTGCACTAAAATAATCTCAGATTACGTAACCTTGAGTTTGCAACCTACGGCAACATCGTAGGTTGCAAACTCAATTCTATGTACATTTTAATTTGTACATAGAATCCTATGTTCATTTCTTATAACATGAGTAACTCATTTCCGTAGATATTCACTGCATCAAAATAAGTATTATTTAAAATTCCTTTTTGTTATTTTGGAATCGTTATTAAATGCCTCCAGCACCTTAGTTTGTACCAGCTAATTCTTGTCTATTATTATTTTCCTGATTTTTAATTAGCATATCCATCTGTAACGTTTTCTGCCCTTCAGTTAATACTGAACAGCCATTTAGAGATTAGCCATATTTTGTTTTCTGCCAGTAATGTCGCCATAGACATAGCTTTTCTCTATACAGCTTACAGCCAAGATCGTTTAGGTAATGTGTCACATACTATAGCAACTTCACGAATGGAATTCAGTCAGTGATTACACTGTTGGCTTGCCTTCCAGACAGAGCATTAGAGGTCGCCTGTTATCAGCGTTTCTGACGCGTAATGGTGACCCCATTTCTACTTGTTAGCTGTGAAGAGGAAAATATATATCCACATTAACTACAAATGTGTCAAACTGTCATGAAAGTAGATGTTTTCTGTTGTTTCAAACTTTTCTTTTGTCTTCTTAGTTCTTTCTTATTACTTCTTACCACATTTATGCCCTCTCTTCATCTTTAGCCTTTAACCAGTTTCACCCTGTCATAATGTAATATTAATATTTCCTTCCTCCACATTTATTTCATTTAGTACAACCATTGCTGTAATCCTGTTCATAATTCATGACTTTATTTCTATTTTTGTTTCATAATATTTTATTTCCTGCGTTTTCAACATTTTTTCGATACTCTCCTTTCTTCTGATTATAGTTACTGCTCGTTAACTTCGTTATTATTTATAGAGAATGAGCAATGCTTGATGCAACCGCGGTACCGGCTGGCAGCATTATGTCGGCGGAGGTGGGGAGTATATTTCCCCTCAGCTGCGCGAGGCTTCAGTGTGAGTTGAAATCTAGCGCAAGTAGCACATCCCGACACAGTAGCCGCGAAACCGGTTGCGTGAAAGATTGTTCATCCTGTATTTCTGTGTTTACTTCGGTGTGTATGAAATGAAACACCATTTTGTCAGTTACCTCAAAAGATTTCAAACTAAACAGATACAAAATTAAAGTGTGTACACATTTTTTGGCAACCTCTATATTTTAAATAATGAACAAGACCGTGGAAGCTTATGATTTTATAAGTCTTATATTTGCTTACAGCTTTAAATTGTTGTAGGGTAGTTTAACGATTATATAATATTTATATTAATGATAGGCAGAGAAAATGGCATATTTCTCTCTCTCTCTCCCTCCCTCTCTCTCTCTTCCCTAACCTAATTTTGATGTTTTATGTTGTCCCTGGTAATATTTCGCAATAGGAAAGAATATACATTTAAAATAAAATTTTAACTAAATTTAACTAGCAGCAGTGCTGTTCAAAGGTGTCGACAATATTATAAAAGTAGCTACTGTCGAGAATATCAGAATATTCATTAAGTATAATATCACTTAAGACGAGCTACCAGGAGAAGATGATGGGGGGGGGGATAAGATCTATAAGACCTAGGTTTCAAAATTAAGAAGGAATCTGGAAAGCATAGGAATGGCAGAGCGGAGAAAGAGGGTGGGTGGGTTTGGAGGAAAACGAAGAAACACTTGATGGATATTTATAGACACTAACTCGGAGTGTGCAGAAAAAGTTTCACTGGAGATACAACTGGGACTGAAAATTGGATGGTAGACGATGGAGCGTTACATCCAATCCAGGGTCTAAAATCTGCAATCAGAGGCTCGCTTGGTTTAGGTTAGGCGCGTAGCGGATGACTAAAGCAACAGACAGAGAGAATACGAGAATCTGCCCTATATGGGGACATATTCTGACGTACTACAAGTGGTAAGAGATTTCTACCCTTTATGAACGGAAGGAGAGGACAGTAGCAGTGCTTGACAGATAGAAAGGAGGAGGAGGGAGTAGGCAAAGTGAGAAAGCTCAGAACGGAAGAGACAGACAGCCGGGATGGGAGGTAGGTATGATTCATGATATATATTTTTTTTAATTAATTTAGACTCTTTTTTTTCTGTTTATTATATTTATGTATTTGAAAAATAAATATGTTTTTTTTTGCAATTTCATGTATTTCCTAGTGTATTGGGAAAGCGCGTACGATCCCAGGACCTCGTGTGAAGTGGATGAATTAGATTTGTAACAATTATATTTTGTAAATAAATACCACCATCACCACCATTCCTTCCAACGTAAAGAAGAGCAATATGCAGCATGTAATATATCACATGTTTTGTTCTAGGTGAGTCAATATAATTAATTACACACATGGTCTTACAGCTGGGATAATTTGAGTGACCATTGCACGCCAGTGGAAGAAACCTTGGTGCAATTTCTGCTTCCGCGATATGTACTGATACGAGCATATAGTTTATTTATTCATCTCGCAGCTTACATAGGGCGATTATCATCCCCCGGCGCTATTTTCATCGCTTCCAATGCTATTCCCTTTCGGATCACTCCTTCCACTTCTGCAAGGTAGATTATTACCGTTTTTTTTTTTTCCTCTCCCTCGACGCGTCGTTTCCAAACACTTTTATCGACCAGCAAAGCAACACGGCGCCTGTTATGAAAGCGCTGCCGTCTTTCATATCTTAAAAAAAGCTCTTTTCTCAGACACCTTCTGGAATTTTAAGTGTGAAGCACGCTGTAATTGTAAAAAACTAAGATATTCCTTCTGTATTTAGCGCTGTTATTGGCCATCCAATATATCAGATTGAAGTAGTTATTGGTGGGAAGATGCGGGGAGGGGGGGGGGTAATTTTGATAATTGCCCCGCGTCGGAGGGTCAAGGTTTGAAGGGGTTATAGGTGGCGGGGAGAATGTTGATAGGAGTTTGATTGTTTATGATCCAGCTCACCACTCAATAACTCTTCTCGTCGATCTCAGGGATGTGGCTGGTTTTCGGGACCTGGTAGTGCCGGGTTGAGTGAAGGGAATTAAAGGTATCGTATTGACCAGAGGGAACACCTTGTTATCTGCTAGTTGACGTCATTTATTCAACAAAGAGTGCGTTTCTGTTCGGACCGCAGTATTGAGACGTCGGGCAAACACGCGGAGCTGTAATGCTTGTCTAGCTGTATGATTCCTGACCGCTCGGAAGACGTGTCGAGCAGAAGTGAAGCTCGAACATGGGTGTTCCTATGAGATCTGAACGCTGAATACTTGTAGAACCAAGATGACGAGAACAGACCAGAGTAACGGAGTTGACGAACCAAAAAGACCTCGAAAAGGCGATTTCATGTCCTTAAATACCCAATATAGCACACTTTACCACGTGATGCAGGGACGCTCTATTTTCCCGCCACTATGAATTTAGACATCCTCATAGGTTAGCTGTGACCTCATACCACTCTCATATTATTGGCCAGTTTGATTATTTGAGCTTAACCACTCGGTGATTCGTCCAGCGTCTAATTTCAAGTTTTACTGAACGTTACAGATCAACGGCCTTAGCGGCATTATAGCGTTGTTCTTTCCCAGCATACCTGACCGGGGCGAACACCCGTCCTCCTAATGAACAAAAGCTCCTTTGTTTGCCAAAACGATCTCTCCGCTGTCCGAGCAAAATTCCTGCTTTTCTTGACATTCTTACAAACAGAACCCTTTACTTAAAGCTAGCTGAAATGAAAGATATATTCTAATCAATTTCTTGAGATTGATGGGGTACCAAGAACTGTATCAAGACGCAAACTTTTTTGACAGTATGTGCCCAGAGAACTCTACACCTCAATGTCCAGTTCCTGAGTTTTTGAGAAATCCACATTTGCTCTTTATTTGGGGTAATATAATTTTTTAAGCGAATTAATCTTTGCACAAATTTTCCTACTTTGACCACACAATAACGCGTTAACATATAGAGAAACCATTTACACTAGCTCCTTGTGACATTTTGACCACAGGCACAATGATTTGTGCCACTTGTCTAAATTCTGTCGTAATGAAGGTCTGTTTTTCATTTCAGCGTTCTCTTAGCTTGTAATTCGCTTACTGCTAGGAATCCAGTACAAATCAAAGACGAATATCTCGCTAGCACAAACTAAAATGTTGTATAGACATATTCAGAATTTTAAGGATTTTATAATTATAATATTTCCGCATTTTATATACCTACTTTTTTCAGCACAAAATAGAAATGCTTCCCTGCAGGTAACAAGAGTGATAACACAGTGGGATGGAGGCTATACATGATTGTAGTTAAGTGCCGTTTTCGTACATGCCATTAAGTTTCGGGTCTACTTAACAGTCACAGAACAGCGGATAAAACAGAACAACAAGTTGCATGTATTAGCGTAACTACTTGCATGACGATTGCATAACGTTATTCTTCTGCAGTAACAACAGCTGGTTATGGAAAATTTTTAAATATTTTTTTTTTATTATTATTATTATTAATTTTATGGAAGTTTACCGAATTTTCCTTTAAAAGTTAATTATTTTATTAGGAAACAAAACATTAAACAATCTGAACAGGTGTGCATTTTATTGAAAAATATATAAATTTACAAATATTTATTCATAGCATTGTTGCTATCAGGTCTGGGGTTCGAATCCCGTCTGGACCGTCCTCCCTGACTGAGGTTTTTCCAGGTTTTCCTCAGTCCTCATAAATGGCAAACGCCGGGGAGGTACCCTAAACTTAGGGCTGTAACGTTTCCTTCCTTAAATAATATATCGTTTCATCATATGTATCGCCAGTGTCCACCGCCTGTGGTGCTTAAGTGGTAAAAACGGGCGTTAAACACTATTATATATAGAAAAATCAATTCTTTTCTTAATTAATGATGGTTTAACCTTGCTGACTTCCCGTGAAACCAACATGAATAATACCAGCGCCTAGAAAACTTAAAATGTTCAATTCTTTTCTTATTTAAAATCTCAATGTACCCTCAGCAAATATTGAAAAATTCTATACCCGTTATATTAAGAAAATGCAGAAAAAATTATTAATTATGAGCCGCAATTTGCAGAGGACTAAATAAATAAATGAAAATCACTAGAAGTGTAATTTATTTATACAACACTGAACGGCTGTCTAAATAAATATATGATTGAAATGTTAAGAGTCATTTTATTTTCCTCATAGGCTACTCACAAAATAAAATGACATTTTTAACACCTGTAACATACATAACTACTTTTGAAGATACATGACGCCCGTTTTTACTACTACGGCATCATGGGTGGTGGTCACTTAATGAGATGAACTGGGGGGGAGGCTGCATTTGCCACTGATGAAGACTGAGGAAAACCTGGGAGGAGGGGGGAAGTCAGTAAATGACAGATTTGGCATGTTTGGAACTGAAGACCACCCGTTCACTAGTCCGTGCTTTAACGACCACTCCTGGCACAGACATTGGATGCCATATACCAGAAGCGTGCGCAAAGTCAAACTACAGATTTGCAAACTGAATTAGTTCATTTCTAAATGGCGGACAGGGTTTCAGAGTCGCTCTGCGACTGGTCACATTAAGCGTTCGTCAAATGTAGAACAAGGTTGTCTCCAAACAATACTCCATGCACAGTTACACTGTTGGGGATTGCGTGGAGCTTCTCGGTGTCCAGGATTCTAGTGATAACATATCGCTTGATAACACACTGCGATCCTTCTCTGCTGTGCTTTGCGGGAATGCATACTTTGTATTTGGCTCGTCGCGGCATCCTCTGCCGTGGACTATTACTAAAGCAGTAATTGTGTGCATAAGTTGGGATTTTAGCGTAGCTATTCTTACATTATGACGATATAAAAGGCGAAACAGTTCACCTGCACAGAGTAAACAAAAGCTTGCTATAAATGTAGACTGTTTCACACATGCAAGTAGCGAACAAAAATGATATGTAAAGGATTTGATCATTATAATAGCTAAACATTTATCATTTTACTTAGCTTTTAATCATCTCCTAGTTGCTGCACCCACTTATGGTTCCCCCTTGTCATTTAGAGAAATATACAGTTTCTTTAAGAAATTCGGGTGTTTCTGCCGAAACGTTTTTGAAATTTTATGTAATTAAGAAAAACCCTAGTTGAGTTTTTTCACTGAAGAAGTCAAGCAGTATTGAAGCGTCTTTAGTAATCGTTTTCAAAAATGTACTAGGGGCTTTTGTACAAGTATTTCCGTGAAATATTGTTAATATATCAAGACCACAGACGTTAAGGGTGTTCACAAAGTAGGCTGCTGGTTATCAAGCAGTATCGAGTTGGCATGTATCGCGGGGGTGGGAAAGCGTTGACGGCCTGTAGAGATAGCTGGATTAAGGACCAACACACACGCGCCAGTGTTGACTGAGTAGATCACAACATCCTGGGTAGAGGAAGCGTAGAATTTAAACTTGGCAGTCCAACACTTGCCCTGTCTTCAACATGAGCAATAGAGACTAAAGAGAACACATACGCTAATGCAAATGCAATATATGATAAAGTATAGAGTTACTGTTAGAAACAACATATCAAAGGAGTATTACTATTCTGACTATTAAATAGACACGTTAATAGAAGTTCATTTCAAGTTTGGAACTATATATGCTAAACTTGGGAACAATTAAATGTTTTAGTTATAAATCTTGTCCGATCAAACGGCATTTTACATATCGGCTACTAGTCATATCGCAGCTGGCGACTCTCGTGTACCATTCTCGAAGTGTCATATACTAAAGGACGATTCTTAATCTGTTCCGTTCAGGTCTGACGGCAACCTACCTACGTTCATTTGGCGAAGATGGAAAGAAAACTGACTTTAGAGCAATACTCTTTTGGTTCAAGCATTATTTTAAGCAGAAATCAGCTCATCGTGTGCTTGTGGGTTTAATTGGGAGCTTTTCCTGACCATTGCCTCCTTCCAAATCTGCTATTCACGATATTATGCACAAAACAATTGGAAAACACGTGCAATGAAATAAGAAACATTTACTAGTCGGAAATTAATCGTGTCAAAAATGTGTCTTTTCCGTTTTGCCGAAGGAGCTCGGCAAGACTTACATCTTTCATGTTTTAAGAATTGGAGCTGAATACAGGCGCCGCTGACTGTATCAAGCGACATTTAAAACGAGACAAAGCAGTTCTAATACATCAGTTAGGCAGTTTTTGAGTTAATACCCAGCTGAGAAACAGCTATCAGTTACGCAGTTCATTTACATCAGTTAAGCAGTTTTCAGTTTCATACGCAGCGACACTCACCTGTTTCACACGCGGCAACTAAGTCTATCGTACGCTAAACACCAGAGGACGCGAAAGATTTTGGACATAATAAAATACCCCGAGTCCTGTTAAATACAAATCAACAAAATAGCAGAGATTGTTGTAATCGAAGCGTAGATAACATCATCATCATCATCATCATCATGGTAAATCGCTTCAAAATTGGCATCACAACGTGAGGCCACTTGACACCAACAACAAATCGCTTCAAAATTGATGTCCAACCTGGGACATCTAGTTGGAGTCTACTGAACATAATTTGGCGCCAACATGGGATCACAAATCAAAAGTGTCATAATTATGCCCTAATTACTGGGGCAGAATAATCCGTTTCAAACCTTATTTCCTATTGCGGCTAGATACCGGATGATTGTTATTTTAACGAGGTAAGAGCAACTATTTTTATTGAGAATTCAGCTAAGAACAACCGTATAAAACTATATTTTCCTGATTCTTGATTCTTCTTCTATAAAAAGAAGTTAGCTGATGTATAAAATATTAAAAAGAAACTGTGGAACTCAGTGGCAACTATAATGCAATGGTGGCATGAGTCGCTCCTGCTGTTTATAAAACCCAAGATCGCGGGTTCCATCCAGACCAGTGTTGATGGATATTTTCGGGCGTAAAAATCCTGTGTGGCTTCCTTCGGAAGGAAGTCACGTGGGTCGCGTGTCGTAGATTTACGGTACGTAAAAGAACCTCAAGCCTGAAAGAAGAGGCATCTGAACAAAATTTGTCAGTCGTTTCACGCCGTGAATTGAATGGGACGCTGATGACCTGAGATGTTAAAAAGCGTCCGTAAATAAAACAAACCAACATGGTGGCTTGACGGTCTATAAACACTTTATGTTAGCATCACATACTCCTCTTGACCTGTTTATTTTATATGCAGAAAATGCCAAAAAGAGCCATTAAAAATAAACAAAAACAATTCTATATGATGTTTTATCTCCAGAATAAAATATTTTGCTCATATTATTATTAACAGAAACTTAAATTTAGTCATTTCCTACTTTGGTTGCTATTGAGTTGAGTGGAAAAAAAAATATTGGAAAGGATAAATAGTTAATTTGTTCAACCGTTACTAATAATGCCAGTATGCAAGATTTTCCTAATCGTTTGTATTTTATATCCAGATTATCTCATCTCCCTAACCATAGTAGCTAAAAACGTATTGTATCTTTTGTTTATCATTCATATACCAATTCTTGTTCAGAACCGTTCCCTTGTGGGCATCGTTCCAGGATTGTGCACAACTCTGGTTTCGACAAAAGTAAAACACAGACATGATGGGTAATATCCTGGAGGCGACTTGCTACTAAAACCGCCTAGATCTAAACAGGAAGTACATTGTGATAAACCCCCTCCTTCAGAAAATACTGAAAAGTGTTGCTATTTCACCAATTCCACTATGCCAATCGCTCTATCGGCAGTTGAGGAGCTCAGTTTTCACCTCGGTCAGAAGTCAGTAGATACCGAAACATTACCTTTGGGGCAAACACCCTTTCCGTAAGTCTTTACTGCTGCATTTTCCTAAGGCATAGACTCAGACCAGGAAATTACCTGTCAGTTATCTAAAATTACAATCCTCCCCTTCACCCAAGCATTGTGAGCGTGCGTGAAACAAGACCGATATCCCTACGCATGAATTTGTTCTGACATAAATGTCCCAAGTAAAAGCCGCACTTTGTGGCGTTCAGTGGCGGATTGGCCTTAAAGAAATTCGTAACTAATGTCCAATGACCTTAAAACGTTTCATTACCATGTAAGCAAATTGCGTTCGTGAGTGTTTGGGCGAGAAACGAAGCGTGTTTTAAAAAAACAAAAACACATTTAAAACAATTTTTTGGATCACAGGTACTTGGTTTTAAAATACTCATTTTGTACCTAAGTGTCTTGTACTTGATTAGTGCGCTCAAGATTAACAATTTTTTATAAAGCAGTGTTGACCAGGAACAGATTGCTCAATGTGCTGAAGAAAAGCGTCATGCAGTTTGGGAAGAACGTCAGAAACACCAGTTCAGCATTGTTAATTTTACCTTGAAGACTTACAGCACAATCGCACTGTGCCTTGTTGACAATTTGCTTGAAGACTAAACACGTTGTGTGTGGTTCGTACTAATGGAGCATCATCAACTTTTGTGTTACTACTAGAAATGTTCTAAAACTGATGGACCCAATTATTCTGTTGGTCGTTTCCAACTGTAATTCTTGTGGGACCATTTAAAGTCGTCGTGTATTCAAGACTTGTTGGGAGTAATGACATTCTTCGCCAGCATGTTAAATAAGGATGTCAGTAGATTCGATAGTCGCCTCGAATATGCGAGAGAGTAAGACAGCCCATATTAAAGAGCTTAGACGCCTCATAGGAGTCCAAAAATTTTAGCTCTCTTTCCAAAACTATGCAGGATTAAAAATGTTCCTCAGATCCATTCCCACTGAAATACAAGTTAATGTATATTTATGTAAGCTCAATCATATTTTGGCATGTAATTAGTAATATAAATATTATGTATATATATGTGCCATAAGCTATAACTTCAGTGTAAGAACTGTACAAAAGAGGAAGCTTCTGATGTTTTGTTATTGAAGCTTGGAAGGTCAACAAGGCCATAAAACTACACAATAGAAAGAAACTCTAGGGTCCTATGTGAAACTCATTTTATTTTTTAAAAGGACTGCCTTTGGAGGGTTAATAAACTAAAGGAATTTAAATTTGTTAAGGTCTCTGGACATGAACAACTCCTATACTGTTAGCCTTATAACTAGCCAATGCTAACAAAATGTTTTAAATTTTAAAAAATAGCAAATGGCACGCGTGGCGGGCGAAATTAAACCAGTCAATGGAAAATGTATGTTTGAACTTTTAAAAATAGGCGCGAAAATTGTGCGTGCATATATAAGGGAGCGTTTGCAGTTCGAAGAAGCAGTTGGAAGTTCGACGTTGCTGAGACACGCGGTTATAAGATCTACACGCGGCAAGATACATGCAGTTCGCTGTACTCGTTATAAATTCGATTTTCAGTTTCACGCGCCATGGCACTCGTCTGTAAGTTTTACACGCGGCAACTAAGTTTGTAACTAAGTCTATCGTACGCTAAACACCAGAGGACGCGAAAGATTTTGGAAATACTAAAATACCAATACATAATGTCGCATTTTCACTAATGAACACCCCAGTTATGTTGAGTACGAATCAACAAAATAGCAGAAATCGCCCTGTGGTCTTCGAAACCTAGGCAACAATACAGAAGACACCCATTAATTTATCAAATCACTTCAAAATTGGCATCTCAACGTGAGGTCATTCGACGTTGACAATAAATCGTATGAATATTGATGCCCAGTCTGGGGCACACAGCCGGAGCCTATTTAACAGCTTCATAATTTGGCGCCAATGTGGGGCCACAAACAAACATAATTAGGCTCTATGTTGGAGCCCACCTATTAGTAAAGTTATGGCTATGGAAGAAAAGTACAATAGAAGAGCTAAAATCGTAATAAATGACCAGATAATAGCAGAAGTGAATAATTTTAAATGTCTGGGATGCAATCTATCTATAACTCAAACCAAGATCTAGACAAACAACGCAATAAAATATAACTCCATAAATGGATGCATCAATGCATGCTTGGGAAATTCAATGAGGAAAAAAGTCAAACTGAGACAATATATTGTATGGAAACCAATGACACTGTATTGTAGAAATGAGATTTATGATAAGGGTATTAGGAGTATTTCTATGAAATAAATAGTAAAGTACAGGCATGAGAACGAAAGAGGTAATTCACTACCAAAAAAAAAAAAAAAATTGGCATATCAATCGGACGTCCCCTCACAAATTACGGAGGCAGAGAACAAGGTAGAAATATCCATTAAAACAATAAAACAACCTCTGGACCGGAACGGGCTAAATGTTTTTAGCTAATTTCTCTATAAGACACAAAGTAATGTTAAAAAAGATAACATTTTACTAGAAATGATATGTTAAAATTACTAAATATGTTATACCACTGCAAAAAAAAACAAAAACAAACAAACAAACAAACAAAAACAAAAACAAAAAAACGGAATATTACTAATAATTAATAAACTGCATTAAATGCTTAACTAAACACAACATTTTAATTTATATTGCCGATGTACAATTTTTAACTGCAGTGTAATCTGAAATTACATATTTTTTCTCAATATTTCATCAATTTAAATATACAGGCAAAAATGTTTAAAAAGTTGACATTCGATATAATAATGAGAGATAAGCTCATATATTTCTCTAAATGGAATAATAGCAATTGATTTAGCAAAAATAGATTAAACTATAACGATAATGCAATTTGCTGCAGATTTAAGATCAAATAGTTTCCGGTACACATTACTGCTTAGGTTAACTATTAACTCCTGCATTATAATTGAAATGCAAGCAAACAGTGATAAGGAATTATAAATAGACTAATATTTAACTAGACTATTTCACTTTTAAAATCGACTAATGCAACGAAACAAAATTTTGAATTTTGACGAATCACCGCCGGATTACGGAGTGAAATGATCGAGAAAAAAAATAATAATAAAATCGGTTTAATCATGCAACGTACATATGTCTTGTGGTCAGTTAGCCAACTCTATACCTCCACTATACAATTCCTGAACACGCATCACTGACCACTTTTGCTAGAGGCGGTGGAGAGCTATTGATAGCAGCAAAAACAGGACAATCGACAATCAAAACGCAAAATGGAGGGTTCTTCAAAGCATTTTGGTGATGCGTCAAATGTGCAAATTGATCTTGTCATTTGGAAACCACAGAATACAAAGGAAAATACAGACTCTTATCTTTTTTGTTTGTTTTTGTCAGTTGGTATTAGAAAATCGAACGGTAACGATTGTAATAGTCCACTTTTGTCCATTTCAGTTTCACGATTTCTGAATAGAAATTAATAAATATAAGATTTTATTAAGTGTTAATATTCTATGCGCGAATTTCAAATATGTATTTTGTTCTTCTCTATTGGCAATACTGACAAACGTCAGTTTTCTGTTGCAAGATTGCTTGAAAAGATGAAGTACAGGTACACAATTATTACAAATTTTTAAGACAAGTTTGGAGGAATAATATTCAAATTCTTATTTTATTTGTGAATTTATCGGTTATCTCAGACCCATTCGTGATATTACTTGTGATAAAATTACAATGGCAATGATGTTCACTGCAATTAGTAATATATTTTCTTGTTGTTGATTTGTTTATTTACCGACGCTCTTTAACATCTGAGGTCATCAGCATCCTATTTAATTCAGGGCGTTAAACAGTCGATAAATTTTGCTCAGAATCCTCTTCTTTAAGACTTGAGGTTCTTTTACATGCCATAAATCTACGACATGAAGAAATAATCAGGAAAATAACGTTGCACGAAAGTGAATTAAGAAATTCTTCGTTTCAACGCCACTTTTGCTGATATCGATTTTGTTAATTGCTGAGATTAGAAGCGAGTTACGATTATGTATGATCACTTATGCAAATTTCTGCTTTTAACAATAATTTTGAACATAACTTGTATGCAATGAGATTTTCTTATAATCCCTGAGTGTGCATTTGTGCGAAAGAGATTTAGAAATAAAACCATTAGAAATGCTGTACAATTTCTAATCTCTTTCTATACTATACGGACGTTAATTATTATTTAATTATGCCTTCTTATTCAAAGTGTTCCGCTTATAGGTATCGAAAAATAAATTATTATCTGAAGTGTAAATAATGCTTTATTAATAACTTGGTATAGAAGCTCTTACATTTAAGGAGAGGTCAATGCAACTCGATATATACACCTCAAGGTTGCCCTGCTGACGTTTACTCTCAATCCACTCGTAGCGAACACAACGTTACACGCATAACAGTTGCCACTTGACATGGTATACATGGGAATTGTTTAATCTTTCTTTCTTCGTGAAATGATTTCTATTGTATCTAAAATAATTTGTACCCAAGAATATATTTCAAAAGGGTTGTACTATTATTGCACTGATTACTAAAAGAGGACAATTAATTTTTTTCCCCCAATTTACAAAAGGGAAACGCATTTAAGTATTCTGTAGTCAGTTACTAATTAGGAAATTTTTATACTTTATTTTGTATGAAAATTGTCACTAATATCAAAGATGCATTTCATAGAAATCTTCTTTAATTATTCACTAAACTTTCTTCGCGTGAATCTCTGTTAACTTGAGAACAATTCAAGTTGAAAATACATACATTAACACGCTATTTACATTTCAAACATATATTTCTTCTAATTAACCACTCCTGCGTTTTATGTACTGCACATAGACAACTAAATCTTTGAGAGATATGCTTTCCATGTACAAAGAAGTTTGAACCCTCATTAACATACACCACATTTGTATAATTTTTCAAAAATTTCCAAGTAATGTTAGTTTTATTATTACCTTAATCGATCGTAGATAGTTATATAACCACGACCGACTTTATTTACAAGGTAGGTATCGATAATATACAAAATGGCGGAATATGAGGTCCGTGTGTTAATTTCATCACACTATTAATAGGCAGTTGGAAATAATTCAACAGTAACCTGTTACTTCTTTTGTTTTTTATTAAGTTAATACTGTTTTAATGGAATCACACCAGGAACTTAATTAATGCTAAGTATTAGTAGTACATGGGTTTGCTCTTGGTGTCTTTGTTGACTTTTGGTGATGTTATGTTTCGACTTGTTCGCAAGTGAAGTTATGCAGGGACATTACACTGGTAGTAAAATCTATTATGTTACTGCTATTAAACACATGAGTTTGTTTATTTGGTTCATCGTATTATGTGGTTTATTACAGTACTTTATAGTTGGAAGTTAATAAGCAATAGCGTGTTAGGCTTTAGTTTTTTATTTAGTTAATGTTGATTAAGTTAATAGAAAGTGTTTGATACCAAATGGGTTGCTCTTGTATGTCTTAATTGTAGCAGTGCATCGCATAACATCACATTTAAATTTTCTAAATAGCAATAATTAAAGCAGAATTGGATAAATAGTATACATGTACAAGTTTTGAAGTTAATGATAAAAATGTAGTGAGTATTAAACATTTCTTACTAAAATTTGCGGTTAGAACACGTTTTTGGTGCAATTTTCCTTAATCTACT
Organism: Metallyticus violacea; assembly: GCA_030762175.1. NCBI lineage: Eukaryota > Metazoa > Arthropoda > Insecta > Mantodea > Metallyticidae > Metallyticus > Metallyticus violacea. Next base: position 83,087,489 of record CM060844.1, read on the forward strand.
ATCTTATGTGACAGGGTTAATAGAAAGGAACGATCCGGAAGAACATATGAAACAGGTTTTGGAGGGAGATGAAGAGTTTCAATGAATGGTGTGAGCAGGGTATTATGTTTCGACTCCTTTGCAAGTGAGGTTAAGGCAAGATAGGTACTCCCGTTTGTAATTATTGCCAAGGAAACCTGGGTACCTTTCCTTAAAATAGACGGTGATAAATATGATTCTGTCTCAACTATGTCGATTAAGTTGTTAAGTTATTTTGGAAGTTCGTGCATTTTGTAGTTAGTTGTGTTTATCTGTGGAGAAATTCATAATTCATATTATGTTATATTTTGTTTGCAAATAATTCCAGATTCTCAAAAACCACCGAAATACTGTCATCTTATAAAAGTTAAGCATTTGTAATCGCTCGCCATTTTTTTCCGTAAATATAGTCGGGTCTTCAAGAAGAATCGATATTCCAGACAGAAGTAAAATATTAAAAAACGAGAAAAATATCTGTAAATATAAGAGGGCAAATGAATGCATAAAGAACTAAATAAAACAAATGACAATCAAAAGAGGAAAAAAAAGGTGCATTAATATTAGAAACTTGGTAAACATATCGAATTAAAGAGTGCTTGGAAAGTACGCCACTGTCTAACAAATAAAATGTATGTGAAGCACAACTTCTGCTTTGGTTGTCAGAAGATGATGTAGAAGCCTGGAGTCCAATGCATACAAATTACATTTCCAAAGGAAAGAGAGAAACTCGCAATAAAGGGAGAAGCGCGTACCTGCCTGAGGAATGCAAAGTAAAAGGAAACCGTGATGTGAAGACGATGAGGTCATTGCGGAAACGTTTTCTACCTTTTTATTTACCTCGATTTCTGATACATAGCCTAATGAGAAATTCTTAACTGGATCTCAAAAAGTGGTACAAGCTGTCTGTCATATGCCGACAAAACTTCTTAACGCGCCATGCCAAAGCACGCTTTTCGTGAATTTCTTTTCTACCCTTGCCGGTTCAAATATCCTGTGTATCTTAAAATTTAGCACAAAGAGTTAGAGGCTCCGATTTCTAAGGTCCCGAGTTGGGCCAATTTTTCTTTCATTCAAGGAGAGGCCCTTCGTTTTCCTTGCGAAGAAAACACTGCCCTACTGAGGCTGGACCGATTAACGGTTGACTTAGTCGGAAAAAATAAATTCAAAAAGACATATCGTTTGATTAGTTTTTCCCTCCTCTTCATACCGCCACGGGTGACCGAGGTCGTTAAGATGCGGACTCGTGAGCGGGAGGTCTGGGTTCGAATACCGCCAGGACCGTCCTTCCTGACTGAGGTTTTTTCCAGATTTTCCTCAGTCCTTATAAATGGCAAATGCCGGGGAGGTACTTTAAACTTAGGCCTGGAACGAACGATTCCTTCCTTAAAAAAAATAAATCCTTTCCCAATATATCTTTTCATCTCATGTATCATCAGTGTCCATCGCCTGTGGTGCCTCTGTAGCAAAAACGGGCGTTAAACACATTCATGCATCCTCTTCATAGCTAAAACTGTGAAGGAAGCTAGTGCCCTGTCAACTATTTGTTTGATCTCATGGCGATAGCGGAAGTCGATAACAGGGCACGTGCCACAACGACCCGCTCATGTCCGGTAAATGCAGATACCATCGGCGAGTTAGAAAAACAGAATAGATTCACATGTTCCAAATATTTACCTGAATGTTTCCTATTTTATCTTGCAGCTCATCTCTTTGCAGATGTGCCAATTTGAAAATTTATTTACAAGCTACAAGCCTGTCTCGCAGCAAGCAATATATACGACGGTAGATCCACTAGTTTCCGGCCTCGCCGATAAAATCCTTATCTGGTGCCAAGTAAATAATTGTAGCTGTAACTGGAGTATCGAGCTGTTATAAGTTCATCACACAAGAAGGACAAATGAAATTAAACGACGGTTGCACGGTGTATATGGGAAAGCATGCCCCTCGTATTCTACCGTAAAAGTCTTGACGAAACTTTTTCGAATGAGTCGAAAAAGCACTGAACACGAAGAGCGTGCAGGTCGGCCCTTGGAGGTGTTCACTCCTGAAAACATCGCTCTTGTGGAAAGAGAAATTGTGGAAGACCGGTGGCTCAAAGTTACAGAAATAGCAGTCTTTCTAAAACAACAATCCTTCGAATTATTCATAACATTTAAGAACATATAAGGTTAGTGCAGGATGGGTGCCTAGACTTCTTTCCTCAGTCCAAAAGCAGCAACGAGTCATCTGTTGTCAAGCATTTTTGGAGCTCTGCCGTGGCAACGTGAGAGAAGTTCTGCAAACCATTGTTACAGCAGATAAAAATATGGTCCTCTACTATGATCCCTTGTCCAAAAGAGAATCAATGGAGTGGTATAAACCTGGCGAAGCACCGCCTCTAAAGGCCAAGGTCACTCAGTCAACCAAGAAGATCATGGCCACAATCTATTGGGACTGTGAAGGAATACTCTTCATTGACTTTAAGGAGAGGAACACCACAGTAAATGGAGAGTACTATGCTGGCCTACTGCACAGTCTACGTGTTTCCATTAAAGAGAAAAGGCGAGGAAAGCTGAGTGGTGGTGTGCGCCTTCTTCACGACAACGCTCCTGTGCACACAGCTCTTGTTGCAAAGGAAGCTGTGAAGAAATGTGGCTTTAAGGACATCGACCATCAACCCTACAGCCCAGATCTAGCTCCAAGGGACTATTTCCTCTTCTCTAAACACAAAAAGGACCTTCGAGGAAGGAAATTTAAGTGTGGCGAAGAAGTGATGGATGCTGTTTATGCCCATTTTGTAGACAAGACTTCCAAATATTTTTTTTTTGGGGGGGGGGAGATAGAAATGTTAATTCAAAGATGCGAGAAGTGTATTGCAATAAAGAGTAAGTATATTGAAAAGTGAAATATACCTTTGAAAAGGCTAGTACTTTATCTTACATTGATGCTAGACATTTATCTCAGTGTTTTCGATTTACACGAATGTATTTGCATTCTATTTAGACGATCGCCAATAGTACTGTGACTTGAGGACGTTATGGAGAGGGAGACAAACTTTTTCATTTTGGTATTAAGTGGCTCAAATCAATGGCCTAAAAATTAACCAATAAAATATTAAAATTAAATTTTAATAAATACGTTAATGAATATAAAAAATTATAAAAAATTAAAAGGTAATGAATTATGTTTTAAAAGTTATAGGGTTGTTTTTAAACCTATATACTACAATTTTCATTTTTTTCTTTAAAATACATAATGATCTTATTCGATATATTTGAAAACATCTTAAATTAAAACGTACATACTAGTTGGCCCTTTTGCGCCGTATTTTAAATGAAGGTAGACTTCCCTGCAGTAAAAGGATTTTCATGCTAGCCATTGGCATCTAAGTAAGAACGTGCGATTTTATTGGCTTACATCAATGTACTGCAGGGAAATGTACTTTCATTTAAAATATGATCTGGATATTTATTTGATAAGAGTTCATAAATATATTGTATTATAATTTAAACAATTGCATTTCCTTGGAATGTTCAATAGTTCAGGAAATAAATGGTTTAGAGAGCTACAAATCATTTTTTCATTTTTAATAAAACTGACACAAACCTGTTTCGTCTTTCTTTTTTCTCATTTGTACGCATATGTTCAAGAAGTCACCTTTTCGTGTGAATGAAATGATTGGGTTGCACTTGCTGGATTGAGTTGTTTTGGAGCTAAGTCGGCGTAAGTGTTGAGCATTATAATTCTATAGCTATCTTGTATTTTGACAAAATATATTACTACCCATTTTCCTCTATGTTTTGTATTAGAAGATTTCATTCAAATTAAATGTTGTTTCCAGTGTTGTGGTTAGGTTTTTAAATGGCTGTTATTGGCAAACTACTTGTTGAAAGTTTATGAAAGTAATCGATATAACGTAAGGCTTTATCTACAAGGACTTTGTTGCGAATTCTCGAGACAGTATCCCATTACTAATGTATCGTTAGATTAAATACAATAGTTTACTGTGTTCATACTGCGCATTGATCGCTATTAATGTATAGACGTGCACAGACCTTGAACCATAACCAAGAAGTGTTTTTCAAAAAGTCACGTCCTGTCCCAGAGTTTCGTTGGAAATATGCGTGTACCCTTTAGGCGATTACAAACAACTATTCATTTCTAAAGAACTTCATTGAACTTTGATTTAAAAAAAAAACTTCGTCTGCTTGCTTTTTTAACGAAAAGCACTACAGGTTACAGTAAATTATTTTTTGTTCGAAAATTAATGGCGGTTTTGTGCTTCAATAAGGCACCAAAAATTAACTTTATTAATCGAAACAGCCACCATCGGTATCCATATATTTTTGCCAATTAGAAGCAAAATTTGATTAAAAAATGTTGTTTCTACAGATAATGATGTCTAAATGCGTTTCAGCTACTTTATGGTTGATTGATTCTACAGGAAACTGTCAAGGTATCTGAATAAATGAAATCTCGATTGTGAAGGGTCAAATGTATAAAGTACGAAGAACGAAGTAAAGATTCATAGCGGGGTTCATTCACCGTCTAGAGTAATATCTTTGCTAGGTGTATGCCAGACATAACCATCGGTAACTTTTTTGTATGTTTCGGTTCTTTTTTAGACTCAGCTAATGCGTCGATCGTTTGCGGTAGTCGTAAAGAACATGCCTTAAATCACAGGTCAAATTACAATCATAATTACTGCTAAAAAGAACAGCAAGAAAACATTTCAAACCCACGGCCAAAATTGATGCTCATTTAATTCATGTGGGAGTCATTTATCAAAATTTCCGACTTTTTCTTTTTTCTTCAAGTGATCACAAACAGTTGAAGGAGCAGAGTTGATTTTTCCGAGTTATTCATTACTTTACTATGACTCCATCATTAATTGACCTAATGGTATCGCTGAAGCTTCGCCTTTAAGGCCGTGGAAACTTTTAAGAAGACTTTGCAAGCGCAAAGATACATTTTTTTGACCCGTTGGGTATATCATCAACTTGATAGTAATATAGCTAGTTTCAAAAATTCTCGAACTAAGCATGTATTCACACTTGCAGTCTTCTAGCTTTAACTCCTTTTTGACAAATTTTCATAATATTTCTATAGTTAAAAGCTTGCGTTGACATAACCCCCTTCTCATAAATATTGTTAAATTACTTTTGACTATTCTTTCTTTCTTACGCACATTCGTATGCCATGTTATATTTTTATTCATTAACAATTCTATTAATTACACTAACTATGCCCAGCTTATTCCCAATAAATGTAATATGTGCGTGCGAACATATACGGGGTGAGCGATCCTTCACACAACCGATTTCGTGGCGTGCGGCCGACCGGCGAGGCTGGCTGCTGTGTCGGCGGTGCGGGTAACAGGAAGTTCGCAGTAAATAAAGTACGGTTTATCGGGTGTTATTTCTAACATACATCAAGGAGATGCTGGAACTGCCTCCTTTCGTTGTTCAAGGATTTCTGACACCTGCTTAGATTACACTCCGCAGTTCCCTCTGAGAAATGGCAGCAATTTCTTGACGAGTGTTCAGTTTTAAGTTCATCTAAAGAGTGTGCATTTGTTTTGAACACTTGTCTCTTTTAATGTCCCTCCCCCAAGAGATAAAGAACACTTCCCGTTACACGAAATTTATTTACTAATCGATGAATCGAACTCCGACTGTGAGAGTGAACATCAGGAAAATCCTCTTAAAATAATCTCCTTACAGCACGTGCTGATTCTGTACACACGCAAGAATTTTACACAAACACTCTTTGGGGAATAGAATACTTGCATTGTCCCATTTCACTTTATACACCTTCACTTAATACACTGTGTTGCGTCGCCTAACAAACACATTCTACTTGCGCAAGATTTCAACTCACACTGAAGCCTCGCTCAGCGGAAAGGAAATATACTCCCCGTCTCCGCCGACATGGCGACAAAGCGCTGCCGGCCAATCCCCGCGGTTGCGCCAAGCATCGCTCACCCAGTATAAAGAGTACAAAACATATACAAAGAATTTATGAGTGGAAATGGGCCGAAAATTACAAGAACAGACAGTCTCGAACGCTTCGTTGTGGTGCTACAGGCGTCAACTATAAAGCTGCAAATGTGTCTATGGATTGTCTAGTTGAATGAAAACACAATAACTTACATTTTGTATTTTAATTGATTAAATTTCAAGTACAGCAATCGATCATAAATCACTTCCAAGAAGACATGTGCACTGAGTGACTGTGCGTGCCCTGTGACCTGAAAGTACGTCACTTCGCAACGTAGGTTTGATGTTGATCCATATTGATGCCTGAAGCTCTGAGAACATTTGCTCCTGCTCTCAAAATACTCATGACAAGCTTTCTTGCTACCAGTAAATTCATTGTCCATATTTTTTCGTACCTGTATTTACCGATACACATGCACAACTACTGCTGATCCATAAAATTGTTGACCGCGGGCGCTTCGCTAGTTCCCGATAATTGCTGCTGTTCCACGTCAGCAATGCACTGAATTCTTAATAATTTGTGAAGTAAAATAAAAATATTTGGTTAATCATTTTAGAAAGCAAAGTGAAAATGCGTCTACTTTGCCCTCACATTTTCGGTACCTCTATAAAATTCCGTAGTTTTCGTTGAAAAATGGAGGCAATCTCCGCACGGTTATAAAGTTTTAGTTCTTTCAGCATGTGTGGGTTCTTTTAATTTAGCTCAGAGATAAAAATTACAGGGAGTCAAGGTGGGGACTAGGGAACTACAAATTCCCACTACTGTGCACTTGGCACTTTTTCTGCCGTTCTTGTCTTAGCAGTGAATGAATATACAGACTAACCACCACTCATGTCGCACTTTTTTTGATATCTTTCATGACGGGCCTTATACAACCCTTGCTCCTTTTGCTAGTACTGGCAAACTGTGTTTTTGTTCTCATGGCAATAAAGAGAGATGGTGAGTAATTCTTCCTCGATATAAAAGGATCGTGCCAACTAAAACCTCAGGGACTACGAGTACACAATTTGTCATGCTTGAGCAGTGTCTCAATCCCATTCTCAGGAATTTCTTTCTGATTTGCAGTAGAGTCTTGTTGCGCACTGTTAGGTGTTTTCATAAGTTTTGATTTTTTTTTAATCGTTTTATTTAAGGACGCTCTTTAACATCTCAGGTCATCAGCGTCCAATACAATTCAGGGCGTGAAACGGCAGACAAATTTTGCTCAGAGGCCTCTTCTTTCAAGCTTGAGGTTCTAGTTCGTGCCGTAAATGTACGACACGGGACCCACGGCTTTACTTCCCTTCCGAAGGAAACCATACGTAGGATTTTTACACCCGAAAAAATCCATTGATCCTGGCTGGGTTTGAATCCGCGATTTTGGTTTTACGAGGCAAGTGTGTACCGATTTAACAAGTTGCCATTGTTCTGCAATTTATTAGTGGACAATTGCTATGTTTGATAACATACTGTGAAGCCTCAAAGATCATCATCATCATCATGAACAACATGATTTAATTTATTTGCATTTGTGGGAAATACGAAATAGCGAGAAATTGTTACGTTTTGCCACATTTGTAATATAAACACTCTATTACATCACAACCAATAATATTCAACACGTAAAAAAGGCAATAAAAACAAAATTAATCTATATAGTTTCGTCAAGCATTTCTCTTTCGAATATACACACCAAAATTTGGCTTATCAATTTATTATTTCATAAAGAGTGCAAAAAAAAAAAAAATTAAGTGTCGACTCTTTTTATCCTACCGAGTTTAAATGAAAACTCCTCCATCAAATGAAAAAGGAATTTCTTTAATTTGTGTGCACATTTTCCATATTCAGTTAAAGGGGTTGTTCAATTAAATAGATAATTAACTTATCCAAACATGGTTATGAATATAATGCATATTCGTACAACTATAACAATAAAAGGACATAACAGGACTCCTTAAAACCAGCATTTGCATTGGCTTTATATAGTTTTTCTTTTTTTATCCCATATGTCCATGATTATAATTAGTTATCTGTGTTGGAGCAAACTACATGAATCTACAGTGAACATCTAGTTGTCTAAACACTTAAAAATGTTGCGCCTCCATTGAATTAACCTAATAGGCTTTCAGAATTGAGCAAGTCTTCCAAAATCAAGATCTGTATGAACATTTGTTTTGTATGACACGGAAGTTCAGCTAAAACAGCTGAAGAGAATGGAAAAGTTGTCATAAAAATAAAATTTTTTCTGAGAAAGTGATTCAATGTGTGACGCCGTGTTTCCAGGGTTGTATTTTTGTGCATCTACACTCACCAGATTAATGCTGGCTGCTAACGTAGGAAAATCGGATTACTCACCTGAAAAAAAAATGAAAAACGCTGTTAAGTAAATCATGCCTTAATATACATTCAAGCATTAGATTCTTTAAATTGTTAAAAACATACCTGCTAAAATATTCTAATTTTTTCCTACTAAAAAGGAAGAGGAAAAAAAGGGGGTTTTATTACAGAATGTCAAAAAGAAATGTTACGCATTTTCACAAAAGAACAGTTTTGACCAAAGGCTGTACTGAAAGAATGAAGCTACGATTTCCATAAACACACAAGGATAGTTGAATAGGCTCTGAAAAAAATCAATAAAAATAGAATATCTTTTGAAAATAAAATAAAGCTTTGCCAAATCACAAATGTCGCCAAAGAGTAAAACAACTCTGTGACATTTCAGGTAATGAACACCTACAAGGATAATCGAGGTCCTTAAGACGGGGTCTCTAAGAGTCATTGGGTTCGATTCCCCTGACAGGCGTTTTCCAGGTTTTCCTTTGTTCTCATAAGTGGCAAATGCCGGGGAGAGACCCAAAACGTATGCCTGGAAGCTTCCTTCCTTGATGCTCGAACAGTAAAAACGCATGTTAAATACTATACATAGTTAATAATACTTTGATTTAGAAGTATATGCTCAGTTAGCGTGCAATCAAGTTTGGAAATTAACAAAAAAAATAGTCCCTTTGCACAAATTCAGTCTTTGTTTATTCAAGATACAACAAAACTTAAGGCTGTACCGATGTCACAAAATGCCCTGCTCGAATGCCGTTTTAATGGGTACAATGATGGTACAGTCAAATCTATGGTTGCAGATAAACACGTTTTTACGGGCATTTTAACAGTGGTCTAATATCGGAATTATATTTGTAGTGATTTGATCTATAGACTCAGTCGCTTACATTATGATAGCGTTGCTACGTGAGAGGTAAATCAACAATGAACAAATGAAGTCAAGGTCATCGTATGATGTTCTGTAAACAGGTGTGATGCATATGAAAGCGCTGCTGCAATGAAACTGAGCAAAGATTGTCGTTTGAAGTGCAGAAAACAATTTTGAAGTATCCAAGGAACTGGATACGACGAAGAGGTCCGATTGAATTTCCACCGCGTTCTCCGGATTTAACTCCGTTGGGCTTCTACCTATGGGGAACTTTTAAGGATGTTGTATACCGTAGAAAACCAGCTACACTGACAGCACTTCGGGAAGAAATTGAAACGGCATGTGCTGCAATCGCTGAGAACACTTTCGCAAACGATGCTCAATCAGTAGTTCAACGTACTCAAAAGTGTATCGACGCCGATGGTGGGCATTTTGAGCAACTGTTGTAACTGTAAAAGTCTCAGATGAATAATGCTCATCATTTTCTGTTTTTGTGAATTTAGTTTTGTTATGTTGACTAAGTTTTTTCTTTGCTTGAAGTGTGTATACATTTCTGTTGCCTGAGAAGAACACGAGCTGTTCGAAATGTTGGAATATGACTTTCCAAGTGTTTTATCCTCTTTATTATCTAATTTATCTTCAAAAATGAACTTTTGTTGTCAAAACTTCAGTCCTGCGCCACTAGAGAATCACACGCATTGTACATTGCAGCTGCGTTAAATATTTCCCCATAGTTAAAAAAAAAATCTAAAGTTAGAGATATAAGGCAAGCTACTCTACCTCCCCGGCCCTAAATTTCAGGGACTATTCCTAGAAACTGGGATAACTCCGGTGCGGTGTATCTGTGCTAACATTGCGGTTTTATTCTTTGGTCACTAGTACAGAACTAAGGCATATGCGCCAGAGCTGTTCTGGCTTAATAGGTTGTAATGGATTTAGTAAAGTTGATATATGTGTTTCGTTCCTTAAGAAAAGTCGACAACTAATTTATGATTGTAACTTGAACCAATGAAAATACAGGAGGTTATTTGAGTTGTGAACTTCAGAGCACGGCTGCATTCGGTCAAGGTAGTGTTAGGTTTGTAGTTCGGTTGAGCAAGGCTTTGACGTGTTTTATTATTATTATTATTATTATTATTATTATTATTATTATTATTATTATTATTATTATTATTATTATTATTATGGGTTATCACTGTGTGAAGTGCGCTTATTGTTAATTATGCCACTACCTATGTTTTTATGTACGATAAATATATGAAAATGTATTGTTGTAGAGAAGTGGTAAGGTAGTTCTTAAGGAAATATCCTCGCAATCTGTTTCCGGTAGAGATATCGTTCGCCAACTTGTTAAAATTTGACAAGAGATAGAGAGAGCTCAGTGGCAAGAAACGTGTTCCGAAAAGCTATGCTCTTACAGAAGAAAAAAATAGATGAAATACGAGAATGTATTTTACCGATGCCTGCAATGTATTGCCACTGAGGGGCACCGGTTAGCCCCGAGATGCCGCTCCCAATTAAAATATCACTGAAATTAGCATACTTATTTACATATATTATAAATATAATATAAACATGTACAATTTATGTGTATTCCTATTAGTAGTTAAGATATTTGTGTATTTCCTGGGTAGTGAGAAGAACCAGAAAATGTTGATTGTGAATGTGTTTTGGGCAGGACAAAAAATAGATGACCATGCACCTTAGGAAAAGTATATGCACGCCCCTCGGCCAATAGATAGAAATTATTCAATAATAATAGTTCGAAATGGTAGGAGATGGTCTAACGACCGGACGAGGGAATATTTGATAAAACATTGGGATTTCCAGGCCTGAAGACAGAGTGAGTTCAGCTAGTGTGTGCTGAGCCGTCGTGAAAAAAGCGAGTTAAGCTATCGAGTGTAAGTGTTTTAGATATCCGAAAGTGACAGACAATTAGTTCGGTTATAGTGCAAGCGTGATCTAAGAACCGCTCAACAGAACTTAAAAAGACGACCCTTAACATACAACAAGTGACTCAAACAAATAAATAGTGCCATCTCCAACTTTAAGACTTGTTTTCTTACATTACCTAGAATATTTCCCCAGTGAACTTGAAAAGGTCACAAAATTCCAGCGCTCTATCTAATCTAGCTGTAGCATAGCAACACTTCGAGACAGCGGCGAGAGAGAAGAACTTCATTGATTCTACAAATATTATGAATATTCTAATTAATTAAAACCAATCAACCAGATAACCGTCCTTTTCTTTCTTTCCCACATTTAAAACACTCGCAGCCCTTATTACATTATTATCAGTTTTAGAATTATTTTATGCTTTCATTAAACAAAGAAATACCAAAATAAAAATATGTACTAGATTTGAGTATTGGCTTAGCAAAGAACTATGACAGCATCTCTTCTCCAGGTAACCTACACAATTTTGCTTTATCGTATTTACTTTTAGCATTTAGCATTTACTTTTTTATGACTGAGTACAAGTCACTTGCTCAAAAATCTCACTGTTTTGTGACTATCTTGTAAATTATTTTCATCTCTGACAAGGCCATATTTCTCTCATTACCAAAGCCTGCGAGGCATTTTATAGCAAATCCAGTGATTATTTTACAGTTCCTGATATTTTAAAAACCATTACAGCATTAAATGATATTCAGTCATAAATTTATGTTAAAACGATGGAATGCTTACGCCGCATAACAAGGGAAGAAAAATTATTTACGGACGCTCTTTAACATCTCAGGTCATCAGCGTCCCATTCAAATCAGAGCGTGAAACGGTCGACAAATTTTGCTCAGAGGTCTCTTTTTTCAAGCTTGAGGTTCTTTATTGTACGTAAATGTACAACACGGGACCCACGGCTTTAGTTCCCTTCCGAAGGAAGCCATACTTAGGATTTTTACGCCCGAAAAAAATTCATCGATCCTGGCCGGGATCGAACCCGCGAACTTGGGTGCAGGAGATAAGTATGGTTACCACTACATGACCAGGATCGACGCGGAGTGAAGAAATCAAAGCGGAGAAAGCTTTAAATCTTACACGACTTTGTAAAGCATATCTCATATTTAAACAGACCCTCCCATAGCTTTAAACATGTTTAATTAAAAGATCGGCATTAGTCTTAAGAGTAAAAACAATTAACCACACCAGATATGAATTTTGACTGTCAGTTAGCAGTCTGAAAAAGCGTTCTGAGAATTTCACATGGTGCCGACCTAAAAAAATAAATAATCCAAAATTCATACTTAACTCGATGGCACTGCACCGTTGTTTCAATGAGGAACTGTCATAAGGGTAGCGGCCGGGAAAGAATTAATTTGATAAGAACAGTGACAAACAGCATTAGCCTGTTGTCCGTTCAAGTACTAAGTCACCCATAACATCCGGCCACAAGTTGATAGAATATCGATGTCTCAGTTCTTTTACATATGCCTACACACATGTCTGACAATGAGTGGAAACCACACAGACCACACCCTTAGTGATAATAAAGTCATATCTAAGCAGGTACTTGTTATTATACCACGTGCTTTCACCATTTTATTTTTCCTTTCTTCTTTTGTTCGATACTACCTTCAATGAAAATATACAACCTTTTCTTTAAACACGCTGCCAACATCCCCGACGAAAGCGTGCCCTAACTGTTCACATGATGAGCTTGGTGCGTTTGACAACGTTTCGTTGCTAATTCGTCCTAATTTATGCCGTTTCTGACTCAAAAACACCTACAGCTTGGGTGTTTATACTTTGAATAGTAATATTCATCAGAAAGTCTCTTTATGCTGGACTTAAGTTATAAACCTTCTATTTCGGAATGCAGTATGCGATCAGTATTTACATGAGGAGATGAAACTGAGCTTCGTGACGATCGAGACGTTGTGGACGTTAAAGAAAAACATCTTCAGTTAAAAATAACACACAATCTCCTGTGCAGTGAAATAAATGTTGCTGGAAAGGCATTAAAAGCACTTATGTACGATTTCGTTACTTGTCCGCAAAGGAGTACGAAAACTATTGTTATAAGAACAAGTTTAAAAGGTTACTACGAACTTTAGACCGGAAAATACCCACTGGATCGCCTTCTTAGCCTAGTGGTTAGCGTTGCTACGTGCAGGTCCTGGGTTCGATTCCTGATTTTTCTTTAGTTAGAGACGCCTGGAACGGGATTAACGCAGCCTCGTGAGGACAATTGCGAAGCTACTGATAAGAGAGGTTGTTTGATGTAAAAAGCCGCGTGATGGCGACCGGCGGGGTGTGCTGATCACATGCCCTCTTACATACTGCCCTCTACCTGTGATGTCGCAAGACGGAGATAAAGGACGCAGCGGTCGCTGCGGTAGGCTAAAGCCCACGACGACTAAGAACTTGCCAAACACAATACCTATTTGATGGATGAATAAACTTTTTAAGAAATCCAACATACGGTTCTGGAGAAAGAATACTAAGTGAATTGTGAAACATGGAGGTGTCGTGGAAATGATAAATTTGGAAACTTAGTTAAGTTGGATAAACATATACATCCTCGCATTCTTTCGCGCCATGCTATGTCATCTAGCACCAGACATAGCAACCCCATAGCACACTTTAACTTAGCAGATGCAAGGGTAAGTGATAAAGGTGCTTCAACAACTGAACACTTGGAAGAGTAGTTGGGCCGAAAAACAAAACAAATGATCCTTAACAGCAGTGACGTTGCAAAAACTCTGAATACAAATATTCTCAAATTTGTTAATCTGTCATTAGAGTCACAAGTGTCAAATTGATGAACAGAAAATTTTAATTACTTGTGCTACTTTGACATTTTTTATAATTGGACAAATTATCACCCTCATCGAACGCTCTATACAGTATATTTGTGAAGAAAACAAGGGGGGAAAAATGAGGTGAGAACAATTCTATTTTTCCCTTCCTTGGCTATTAGTGAAAAATACAAAATGTTTTAGATAAGATGAAGAAAGCAACAATTTTTCATTCTTCCTTTTTCCAAATTTGATTTTTCTTTTTCTGTTCCTTTTTGTTTCCCCATCCTCTTTCCCTTTTCTCTATCAGAACAAAAATGTCCACAACCGTGCCTAATGTTGCAATTCGCCCAACTGTTGTTAGAGCCTAAAGCGAGTTTTTAAAATTCTTGGGCCTAAAAAAAAATCAACTTCGTTATGCTCTGAATTGCCATTTTCATTGTAAAAAATTCATTCAGTAAGAAATTAATAATTTACCTTGATTTTTCATAACACAAACGAGTAACAGATTTATAATTCATATTCGCATTTTAGCCCGCATTATTCCCTAGTTACGTATATAATACTCAGTGCTTGCATGTTTTGGTAATCTAGTGGCAACCATGCTTGCCTCGCGGGTTCAATCCCGGACAGGATCAATGGATTTTTTCGGGCGTAACAATCCTAAGTATGGCTTCCTTCGGAAGGGAAGTAAAATCGTGAGTTCTGTGTCAAAATTTACGGCAGGAAAAAGAACCTCAAGCCTGAGAGGGATCTGAGCAAAATTTATCAGCCGTTGTCAGAAACACATGACAAGTATAAGCGATGTAATGACAAGAGACTAACGGTAAGTTCTGAGGTTAGGATTACTGCCTCCTTTATTGCGAGTGCCGGGTACTTTTCGCAGAAAACACTTTGAAAACACGTTTAAAATAATTTTTTCGCCACTAGTTAAACGCTTGCCTGGCTTATGTCAGCCATGATAAGTGCAAACTACTTGAGCCTTGCCTTGTTTAAACAACCGCTGAATGGGCGAACTGCATCTCGGGAGTTGTACAACAACAATTTGTAACTTAGAAATTCTACTTCCTTACGTCAGCAGTAATTAAATTAAAATCAGAAGTATTGTTTTTTGTATAGTAGTGCTATTACTGAACACTTCTTCAAACTTAAATTGCTAAAGTGGAACTATTTTCTTTGCGTGCATTGCTACTGTGATGTACTTGATGCAAGTGACGTCACGTCACGCGACATTATTTTGATCGAGATCACTCTAAGGGTGATAAGTGTCGGCCAAATAGCTACGCGGAGTAAAAATGCCGTGGTCGGTACGAGAAATAAACAGTCACACTGTGAAACTCGGAAATACAGCGCAGCCGTTTATCCCTGGAAGCGGCAGGCCTTAGTAAACGCAATACCGCGCCATGTGGCTACAACGCAACTAAAGTAACTAACAAGTTAATATATTCATTACGCATGGCAAACAGGAGAGGCATAAAAACACAAGTATTGCTTGAAAACACTTAGCTGCCCAGAGTAAACAAAGAGGCCTACATACGGGAGGAGAGGGAAATATCGTGCAGTATTCGCTGCAAGCAGTAACAGGCACACTGAATAACTGAAGAGGGCCGATCACGTGTCCTCGCTTCAGATAGGACCGCGACACGCTACGTGGTCCTGCGTTAATAATTGAGCCCCCAGCCCCTTGCCCGATGGTATTCCACTCAGCACGCATCACGTGACCAATTCACTTTAACGACAGAGCCGCCACAACGGTGTACGCTAAACGTATCACGTAAAATACTTAACATGCACATAAACCGGGTTTGTAATGACATATCTTATCTCACACCGGGGCTAAACAACAGCCGTGCGATTTTTATCAACTCTTTTCCTCTGCATTCTTTAAGCCACTCTTACGACGTACTTGATCATGTAACTCTCTCCCATCTTGGAAAGAGAAATGTTGCACATATATTTCAGATTTCTCTGCACATTAATATTTTATTTTATTTGTAAACCCTTCTTCCGAAACAATTAGGCCCTAAATACGTGACGTCGGCGATAACTACAGTTAGAAAGTCCTGGCATATACAGAGGGTGCTAAAAAGTGTATACACACTTCAAGCAAAGAAAAAAACTGTATTAATATAAAAACTGAATTCACACAAACAGAAAATGATGAGCACTAATCATCTTACACTTTTACAGTTACAACAGTTGCTCAAAATGAACACCATCGGCGTCGATACACTTCCGAGTACGTTGAACGTTTACGAAAGTGTCCTCGGCGATTGCAGCACATGGCGTTTCAATTTCTTCCCGAAGTGCTGCCAGTGTAGCGAGTTTTCTACGTTATACAACATCCTTAAGAGTTACCCACAGGTAGAAGTCCAACGGAGTTAGATCCGGAGAACGCGGTGGAAACTCAGTCGGACCTTTTCGTCCTATCCAGTGCCTTGGATTCAGTGCGCGGGGCTTGTTACTGTGCGAGATCTCCCAGATCTGCCCTTGTGAACATCGCAAACGGTACCACGAGTCTCAAATGTGTCTGGAATGCGTGCAATTACTACTCGCGTTGGCGGTTCTGTTCTGTACACACGTCTCCTTTGCCTTTAAACTTCAACAACATTCTCGGTTTTTCAATACCACTTAAAAATTGCTTTCCGCTGTTCAAACGATAATCTTGGCTCCATTTTGTTGTAGCAACGCTTGCATAACGTAATATGAGTCACATCTGTTTACAGAACATCATACTACACATTACTGTTGTTTTTCGGTCCAACTTTGAAATATATTAAATAGATATCTACTGTGAAAGTGTGTATACATTTTGTCACCCTCGGTAGCTCAGCCGGTCGACGATCAGACCCCGCGTTACTCCCCGTATTTTAAGTTCTGGGACGTTATACTAATACATTTATTTAAATGCTGTTTGCTGTAAAAGAGAGAGAAACGCATTAATCCCTTTGTCAGTATTGCGCGATATATAAGATGCATTCATCCATTTTCAAAGGGGGCCGTTTTTTCCTCGATTCCTATCAAATATCACGCAGTATTAAATTGCTGTAGTTACATTTACTTTGCAGTTTATCAATCTTCACTGGTTACCCCAGTTGAATACACACAGTTTGACACAGAAGTAAATTGACAAATGTGAAACATTAATAGGAGATGGCAAAAAGATATTTTTTTATTATTATTGTTGTTGTTGCAACTATTTTGGAATTTCCAGTTTATTTAAATTATTTCACTAAATGTTCAAAATGTACTCCATTTACTTGAAAACAATGTCTTGTGACACACTTAAATGTATCGGTAGGATGTGCTGGATAACTTGGGTGATTCTTTGTTTCAAATCATTTACATTAGTAGGTTTTTTTCGGAAATTTTGCATTCCACATACCCTCATAAAAATGATATGGTGTGGAGTCCATGAGCGTGGAGGCCATAAATGAGGTCTTCCTCGTCCAATCCAGTGCACACTGATTTTTCATTTAGTTTCTGGCGAAATATTACAATGATAGTGTATCGTGCACCATCTAGTTAATGGCAAATTATATATAAATTTTATTACAATGATATTCAGTAATTCCCTATATGTGTGCTGGTTTTACATTTCCATCAAAGATCGTCCCACAATCATATCGCCTAGTATTGCACGAGCACCATGGTTGTTAATTTTACCCATTTCTTTGGACCAGTATGGTGGATTTTGTATGTGAAAGTGCCCATACAAAAGAGTATGCAGAAATCATGCCGTTAGAAAGAAGTATCAGGTAAAACCTCTAATCATCAAGCGAGTCAAGATTCGGATATTTAACTCCCACCCCCTTCTTGTGCGGATTAGAACAAGATCCAGACATTCAGATGTATTTGAATATGCTTTCGTTCTCTGATTGTTTCCTGATTTTGGAATTGTGAAGAACTTGCTAGGGCTGCGCTGCCTCAGAAAGGGATTTGCACCATTCTGTGTTGTAATGTAGAGGCTAAAAGAACCACTTAATTGAACGCGAAGGCGTATTAAAAAGCGCTTGCGAAACCAGAGAGGGCATCTTCCTTATTTTTTTCTCTCCACCTGATGCTTAAGTAGAAGTGAGTTGGAAACGAAAGAACACACATGGGCGGTGACCTCCATGCTACGTTTTAAACCTTGAGGAATTTCGTAGGCGAGCGGTCGCGGAGGAGTGCGGTGGTATGCCCGGTTTTTTTGTTTTCCAGTTGGAACACGACCGTAATACCGAAGTACGTGGCCAACTCTTGTTCTTCGCCGTGTTTCTGAATTCCAATCGATGGCACATCCATAACAGATATCGCAGCTTGCCAAGCACGCTTTCCGGTTTATAGACTACTCTCAAATTCCTACTGCCGCTTAAAAGAAATTGAAAAAAAAAAAAAAAAAAAAATATCTTCGATACCTCCTTAGAATAGTCAAGACATTGCTGTAGGTTCGATACCGTGGAAGTTTTAAACGTTATGTAGGGGCACAGTCCTTTGGGTGAAATATGATAAACGTTTTTGCTCTATATGTTAAATGTTGGCAACCAGAGGAGAACATTCCTCTCTCTCCAAATTTATATGACAATAAATATCCGTCATTCGAGATTTAGCTTAAATTTTGAATCAACATTCTCTATACTTAAAGTGGATTTTATAACCAAGTTTCAGAGCGTAAGTATTTTAAGTTTAATTTTATTAACTTCATTAGACTTTCAAGTTCAAAGAATTACGAGACATTATACAGTGTGTGAATTTATCCTGCTATAACGCGGGTCTTGATAAGGCTAGAAACTATGTCAACACACTCATTGAAAACTTGGCACAGACTTTTAAAGGAACCATTGCAAAGAGAGAGAGAAACAATAAGGCGGTTCTGGTTTGCAAAAGTTATACAATAACCACTTGTGGAGAGAAAGTACAGCTTTGGTTTGAATAATGAGAAAAGATATATCAAAACAAACTATAATGAGCATAAGAATTTGTAAATTAAACTTTAATAAAAGTATATCAAATTTCATGTTTATAAGTCTACAGTTGAAAAGTATAATTAAGTAATTGAAATTTGACAAATGAAAGTCAAAAGATAGCTCAAGAATAGCTAATGATACTATTAGGCAGAAAAAGGAACATTCTAAATTATTTGTTGGAACTCTGCAAGCTATTAAAATATTATCGACATGAAAATAAATGGCAGAGAGAAAATTTCAGCACAAATCCCATCTGGCACAAGGAACAGAATTGGAGCTGAGAATACGAAATGCTATGCACGAGACTGAAAGCACGAGGGAGAAGGAATTAGAAGAAGTGGATTAGGAAGAAGAACAGAGTGAATATACAAAATTATAATGATGTAAATTTTGCGTGCTTGACGTTGAAAATATGTTGGGGTGGTGGTGGTAGTAGTGGTAGTAGTAGTGGTAGTAGTAGTGGTAACAATAATAATAATAATAATAATATTAATAATAAATATAATGATTTATTTCGTAGTTTTCCATCGGCCTGAAAATCTCACCCAAATATTTTATATATTAACATTTTGAAAATAAAGGGATGAAACAACGTTCAGAAATTCCGAAAATGGGAATATTTTTTATTATTTATTAGTGCCCTTTTATTAATGTAGTTTACAAAATCGCTTTTGTAGAAAGACTTCTGGCTAAAGGGTTAAATATGCTAGCACAGGCTTGAATGCTTAAAAACAATAAAAAATATATAAAAATGAAAAAATATATTTACTATCTTAAACATTTTGCTAAAGTAGCGCTATAGAGCAACCAATTATCAGATGACCGATGCGGCGGTGTGGGGGATATACCAGCGATAAATCACGGCTCAAGGGCAACCAAACCACATGAGTGGGGGCGGGCAGGATGTACCCAACTGCTACGTTGGCTTCGAGTATACACCACTCAGTCAGAACCATTGGAACAGTAAGAATCAATCCTAGAGTAGGTTTGCGCAAATAATAGGTCTAATTAACCTACTCTGCAACGAATGTTTACTAATGATTCACATATCCGCTCGTGCTGTCAGGTGATAATTTGATGAGAAATTTCAAGTGGTAATGCGATATATAAATTAGTATCCACACATATTAGACGAACTAAACTCCGTCAAGAGATTAATTTGATATCTCAAATAAAACAAAGAAGGGTCCAGAATAGATGCCAGATGCATGGAAAATGAAGGCAGGCTGTGCCAGCATCTCCTTGCATGACTTCGGTGAGTATATAACTTTTTAAACTGTAAAAGTAAAAGTAACTGTAAAAGTTTAAGATGATTATTACTCAACATTTTCTGTTTCTGTGAATTCAGTTTTGTTATGTTAACACAGCTTTTTCTTTGTGTATACTTTTTGTGCGACGATTGCATATCAAATATATAAAATTAAAATATGACAAGCAAGTAATTTTGACATACATAGTTGATGCGATTCCTATTTCTTTAATTCATCTAAACTATTTTCAATATGTCTGTTTTTCTCGTTTGCAGCTTCATATTCTGAACACATGTCAGAAATACGTTTCCTCCATCTTTACTGCTTAAATGTTACAAAATGTGAAGTTTCTGTCCATTGCAGCATTGTCATATCGCTTGTAGATGTTCATTTAACGACGGCAATATACTGTGCAAACGCGAATATCCGCTACTGTATTCTCTTGACCAACAGCGACCTTCACCAGGGATTTATCGCTAGTGGAAAAGAGCGAATCGTGCTAAACCTGGACAATACACTCATTTGTTACTCCAAGGCATGGCCAACTCTAATACCTAGTCTACTGCTAATAAACGTTGGTCGTGAATCAGCTGTTTTATCCTTTTCTGTTAAAGCATAGTATTGAATAAGAAAGAAAAGGGGGGGGGGGATATTTATTGCCTTTTGAAAATGTGCCTTTCGCCGAGAAGTGAAAATAAATTTAAAATGTACAGATTTCAATCTGTTCTGTATCAACTGAACATAATCGCTTTTTTCTTTAACCTGTCTTTGTAATGTTAATGTCATAATTTTAGCTTGCAATGATAATTGTTAAATATTTATCGACCAAAATAAATGTTCTAATTATTGCGCGAAAATAAGGCCCCATTCACAATGAAAATTATACGTAATGTAAACTTCAACGTAAAAGTTATGTATTGTAATTGAACCATTCACAATGAATCGCGTAAACACAAAAACAAATACACAATTAGACGTAAACTTAGAAGCTTGCAGCGTCTATGTCTAGTTTAAACTTAAGACATCAGCCAATCAGAATGCAGCTGCTCTGTTTGTAGAGCTCTATGGTAGAAATTATCCTTACACGGAGCACGGAAATCAAATGCAACTCTTGCTGCTAGATATAGCCAGACTTTCAAGCGAACAGTAGTACTACGTATAGAATGCGCTATAAATTAATGTTTATGGTTTTTTTCCTGCTGCAATCAAAGGAGATTTGTCACATTACAGTGATTTACCCGTTCCTATCAATTTATATTTGCGAAAAACTACTGGGTCCATCGGTTTCTAAGATTTACACGTCGTTAGCGTTAGGTTATATTATATATGAATTAATTGCGTATTCCGATAAGAGATGATTTGTCACCATTACAATATTTCACCTGCCTATCAATTTATATTTTTAAGTTACGGAGGACAACGCATAGGTTACATTATGTTTAACAACAAATAATATATGCAACATTTACACTGCGGCCACGCACAGTAGTTCGGCTCTCTCCGCTGTCGCTCGGGACTTGCAGCAGCAAGCAGCACGAATTGCACTTAAGTTCCGTACTCCGTGTAAGGGTAAGTTATGGTAGAGACAGCTGAAGATTAGCGACTCTTCACAAAAGATTATTTGCATTATAAGAAAGTTATCCTTGCTCATATTACTCCAAGCAAATTAGTTACTGCACTTTGCATATGCATAAACGCTACCGCCATCTGCTCATTCATTTTCAATCAGCTGTTGGTTGATTTTCGCTTGTTCTTGTTGTTGATTGGCTAATACGTACGTTTGCGCCTTTCATTGTGAATGCCTACGTACTACTACGTTAACGTGTAATGTCTTATTTTATTATGTTTACGTTTAATTTTCATTGTGAATGGGGCCTAAGGAGGGAGAAGCTTTGAAGTAATTTACGGTCGCGCTGTTCAAAGGAAATATGGATGAACTTAATGGAAACTATGCATTAGTATTGAAGACTGCTTATTTCTAAATGAATGAAATGGTCGTGGCGTACATGTACTGAAGATAAAGGCACGCAGGTGCGAATAAATGAAGTAAATGTACAGGTTTGCTCTTTCATTGGGTTATATAAGTTTGTCCCGATTTTCCAGCCATTTTTCAATCCCATCTTGCGTTGAGACTGCAGAATCATCTTACCTGCAGATTGATATGATAACCTTTTCTTTGGAAAACGGTCTAAAGAAAACCCGCTGATTCATTCTGTTAACTTGATGTTTACAATTTTACCTATAACTATATTTAACACATTTCAGATGTCCTTATTTTTTGCTTATCATTCTTTTCTACGATTCCAAGAGTTTGAGCCGTAGAGTAGAGGGGGGAACAATGTTGATAAAATTTAAACTGTTTATCTTTCATGATTTTTTTTTTTTTTACTCAAACTTCCTTTCTATGGTTCCATTTTTAAATTTTATTATATAATTAAATTTTGCAGAAATATGTTGCAGAAAAATAACTTATGTTATGATTGTTATTTATTAACATTTATTTCCTTTCCCACGAAAGACAATAACTGTTTATTTTAAGCTGAATTTTCAAAACTAAATATTTTACAGATGTGCTTTAATTTAAAAACGTTCATTCCCAATTCGCCCTCAGTTCTTGCTGATTGTCTGCGTACAATAAGGTCTCGGAGAATTAATGGTGAGAATTTAAGAGGCTACTGTAATGTACTATGTGCAGTGGATTGAACATAATTTTACTTCATTCAATAACTCAAACAGACTGAGTCTGTATGTGCTTTTATCCTCAGTTATTGCCCTTGTCGTAAAATTAGAGTCAATGTTAAATTTACAATTTTCTTGCTATAAGCAGAAATAAGTGCATTTAAAAATTAATCTCGGTACGGAAACACACTTGTCAGGAGTTGTATTTACTACAAGAAAAAGCTGCACGTGTCATAGCTGGCGTACACACAGCAGTGCCACCTCAATTTAGACGAGAGAACAATAAAAATATTGCTCGATGGTATAAACAATTCCAGGAGACCGCCAGTGTACAAAAAGGAAAAATAGCAGGAAAGCCTAGAACATCAGATAAAAATGTTGAAATAATCCTGTGTTTGGAAGTCCTTAGAAAGTCATTGCACTCCGTAGTCTAAAGCTTTGATTATATTCCTAAAAATTCAATCCAACAAAACAATATAGGGAAGCACTCCCCTCATATTCTACAGTAAAAGATTTGGCTGACTTTTTCGAATTCGAGAAAGCATTGGAGACGAAGAGCGTGCAGGTCTGCCCTTGGATGTGCTCACACCTGAAAACATCGCTCTTGTGGAAGGAGAAATTATGGAAGACCGGCGGCTCAAAGTTACACAAATAGCAGCAAGATTGTGCCTTTCTAAAACAACAGTCCTTCGAATTATTCATGAATATTTAAACATGAATAAGGTTAGTGCAAGATGAGTGCTTAGACTTCTTTCCTCAGTCCAAAAGCACCAACGAGCCATCTGTTGTCAGACATTTTTGGAGCTCTGCCGTGACAACGAGAGAGAAGTTCAGCAAACCATTGTTACAGTAGATGAAACTACGGTCCTCTACTATGATACCTTTTCCAAAAGAGAATCAATGGAGTGGTGTAAACCAGGCGAAGCACCGCCTCTAAAGGCCAAGGTCACTCAGTCAACCAAGAAGATCATGGCCACAATCTTTTGGGACTGTGAAGGAATACTCTTCACTGACTTCAAGGAGAGAAACACCACAGTAAATGGGGAATGTTAGTTGGCCTACTGCAAAGACTACGTGCTTCCATCAAAGAGAAAAGACAAACAAAGCTGAGTGGTGGTGTGCGCCTTCTTCACGACAATGCACCTGTGAACACAGCTCTTGTTCACAGCTGTGAAGAAATGTGACTTCAAGTAGATCGAGCATCCACCCTACAGCCCAGATCTAGCTCCCATCAACTATTTCCTCTTCTCAAAATTGAAAGACCTTCGAGGAAAGAAATGTAAGTGTGACGAAGAAGTGATGGATGCTGTGTATGTCCATTTTGCAAACATAACTTTACACTATTTTGGGGGGAGGGGGGTTGAAATTCTAATTCAAAGATGTGAGAAGTGTATTGCAATAAATGATAACTCTAATGAAAAGTGAAATATAGTTTTTGTCTTTATCATACCTAGAAAATGGCTAGGCCGGAAACTTATTGACCTACCCTCGTAAATGCTCTATCATCAGAAAAACGCAAAGTCCAACATACCGACAGTCCAAAGCAGAAGTTTAACTTCGAATTGCTTTCTAAGCCATGCTATTAGTTGCTAACAATTTCTTCTTGTTCCTATATTGAGAAATAAAATTTATATTTTTAGCGAAAACGAACTTTGGTGTTTTATATCTGGCTCGTTACCTCATCCTAATTAATGGAACAATCGAATTCGCTGAACCTTTTTCTACTCCCGTCATTATCACTCCGTCGTGATCGACACCAGCAGAAAGCAACTAAATCGTAAAGTTCAACATGCTCAAAGAGAAAGTTTTGGTAACGGAGAGAAGTCAGGTCTGTTTTATAAAATGATTTATTATTGCTACCATTATGTGTTTGTGTATTTTCAGGAGAGATAACCGCACCAGAGCTCATTTATCATCGGTACGCCTTACACTTTCACTCGTAACTCACGCGTGGTCCTCTGGGGCACAAAGTTGCTGCTTGGGAAAAGGCCCCTTCATATTAATACACATTCTCTATCCCCCTCCCTTAAACGGTCCCTAAAGGGTCATCGTAAAGCCGGGATACTGAGAGTTTCTCGACCTTCGGCTTCGAGATGCAGGTCAGATGCGCTGCCCTGTAGGCTTTACCAAAGGCACGATCTTCATGAATCCCGGAGATTGTAGTCGAAAGTACCTGGCAAGTTTCATGATGAATGTGCATACTTTATTGCAAAAGCGATCAGGTGGGCGATTATGCTACCGGTATCTACCTGTAAAACCCCCTAGAGCTATTGTTTTATGTGTCCTCCATGAGAGATTCCAGAAACAGAAGCGATGTATCTTGGTAACTAGGAAATAGGCGTTTCTCATGCTATTAATTTCGTCAATGGGTTATCACAAAGTACTGAAAGCTGCAACACAAAGAAGAAATCAAAAGCTAAGCAGGAAGCTGAGAAGACGCTGTTGGCAACCATTTGGGATTATGGAGGAAAAGTAGATATTGCAAGAATCAGAACTGAAAAGAATGAGCAGACAAAGGCGAAGCAACGCAACAGAGGAGCAGAGAAAAGTGAATGACTGGACTGCAGGGGACAAAGAAGATGAGAGAAAACAACAGTTCAGAAATGCCAAGGGAGGAGCGGTCGATGAAGAAGCAATAGGGAACAGGAATAAGAAAGAGGAAATCAGGAGGCACTGAAGTACTAGAAGAGAGTAAGAATTGAATGACAAAGGAAGAAATTGAACCAACGGAGGAATGCAGAGGAGGGGAACACTAAAGTACCTGAGGGAGGACAGGCAGAAATAGAATCCAAAGACCTCAGCAGTCCTAGTATGCTATTAAATGTAACTGTAGAGTATTATAGTGCTTTATCATCATCACCAACTTATACAGGCTTGTTCCATATCCAAGTATTGTTTTCCACCTTTTCTCTGGTCTTCCTTTAGGTTTGTATTTGTATAAATGAAATGTGACAGTCAGTGATTGTGGTTGTAAGAAACGTTATCAGTTATATAAGCTATATATTTATTACTTCTAAATTCTTCATGTGAAGAGTTTCTTATATTTTGCCACAGCCTAAAGAAACTGCATCTCGGCTGCTTGTGTTGTTTTGTCAGCGTCCAGCATCCAGAGACATAAAGGAGTATATTACTTAATATGACTTCAATGCTGAATTTGCCATTGTGAGGAGGTGTCTGTGTGTTTTTTTGTCCCCCCTCTCTTTCGCATTTCAAATTATTTAAACTACTGTATATCCAATATAAAAATGAAAAAAAAAAAAAAAAAATACAAAAAGGGATCTCATTAACCCGGAGAGCATTTTGGGTCCCTAAGTTTATATTGTTAGACCAAACACTAACTAAGAAAATCAGATTCCAGACACTCGAAGACTGTCTTACTGTGGTGTTCCTCTCCTTGAAGTCAATGAAGAGTATTCCTTCACAGTCCCTAAAGGTTGTGGCCGTGATCTTCTTGGTTGACTTGAGTGACCTTGGCCTCTAGAGGCGGTGCTTCGCCAGGTTTACCCTACTCCATTGATTCTCTTTTGGACAAGAAATCGCAGTAGAGGACCACAGTTTCTTCTGCGGTAACGCTGGTTTGCAGAACTTCTCTCTCGTTGCCACGGCAGAGCTCCAAAAATGCCTGACAACAGATGACTCGTTGCTGCTTTTGGAATGAGGAAAGAAGTCTAGACACCCATCTTGCACTAACCTTATTCGTGTTTAAATGTTCATGAATAATTCGGAGGACTGTTGTTTTAGAAACGCCCAACCTTGCTGCTGTTTCTGTAACTTTGAGCCGCCGGTTTTCCATAATCTCTCCTTCCTGAGCACCTCCAAGGGCCAACTTGCACGCTTTTCGTCGTCAATGCTTTCTCGGCCCATGCGAAAAAGTTTGGCCCAGTTTTTACGGTAGAATGTGAGGGGGGTGCTTCCCCATATACACCGTCCAATTGCTGTTTAATTTCATTTGAAGTAAGTCCTTCTTTTATGAAGAACTTAATAAGAGCTGGATACTCCATTTTGAACATGTCACAATCTTCCACACATAACCTTCTTTATGCAACTATCTCTGAATTTAACACAGCGGAGCGGAAGTTAGATCTGCAGTTATTTACTTAACACATAAGGTTGTGTGGCTTTTATCAAATGCTGTAGATTCCCTTTTTCTTTCACAATTTTTGCTTATTAAATGTTTTTATATAATGAACAAAGGCAGCTGCTCCACTACAGTATTTTTGGTGATTGTACGGTTATTTAATCTTCTTGTTACAATTTTGGCATAACGTATGTAGCCCGGGGATTTATTCTCTAAAATTTCTGCAATCATCTTTGTCACCTTTTTTTTTTTTTAATGGGTTATAAGAAATTTCTTTCCCCGTCTAAAGCATAGTTCATTCTCTGGCATGGCTAACTAAATGAAATATTTTTATTTTGCTGCAGAATTTCAAGAGATACATAATCACATTGCTAGAGATGCACTTCAAATCAACTCCCTGCAATTTCAAGTGCGTGTTGTATCGCCTCTAGCAACTAATATCTAAAACGCGAGGCGTAGGAAAGTGAGAAAATTACGAGGAAGAACCCGCTGGCGGCTGACTGCATATTACAAAGCTCACGTAAAAAAAAAAGCAGCAACTTTTTCCTTAGTAAACTTCGTACCCTCCACATGCGAGATGATACAATCGCAACCGGTGACGCAAGTTGAAAATTGTTTTTTCTCGGAAGCGGAAGCCTAATTTGTGGTGCTTTAAACGCAGCAGATGGACACACGTTCGGTACCCGGCAGATGCGGGGGTACATGCCGTGCAACTTCCTTCCCATTAATTTCAAATATATTCCATCCGCTAATTTTTCTGGCACGACGGGGCGTCTGTTCACTCATGCGTACATGCATGCGTCATGGAAGGCAGGTGTTAGGCACGATGACGACTTATTTCCGCAGCCAAATTAAAAAAAATAAAATAATTAAATTTCACTCAGAACCTCTCTAATACACATTAAATGGTTCCCGCAACTCGCCAAATTGCATCTTCGACGTTCAGCTGTCAATCTATTCTAAAGACTGGCATATGTCATCGTTAAATAAATGTAACACGAAAATGGCGTTAATTACATGCTACGAAATTGATATGAAACGAATAGCGGGTGGCCGAGTTCGTTAAGGCGCGGATTCGTAAGCGGAGATATGGATTTCGATTCCCACCAGGACCGTCCTCCCTGACTCAGGCTTTTTTCCATATTTTCCTCGATCTTCCTTTAAATAAATAAATACTTACTATATATATGTATATATAAATTAACAGTAATAAAAGTAGATAAGAATAAAACATTTAGATAAAGTCACACTTGAAATTGCAATTTACAACAGTATCTTCATTTTGATAGCTGTCATCCCTTGCGTATCAAAAGATCTATTCCTTTTTCTCTTTCAATCCGTGGTCATCGTCTTTGTAACAACGTTTCGTCTCTCGACAAGTATATTAAAAACCTAGCTCAAAAGTTCCAAGACCAAAATTATTCTTCCGCTCTTTTAAAATCCCGTATAATTCAAGCGCACAAAACTTTGCTATGCAAACCTAAAACTTCTAATAAGAACTTCATTAATCGTTACTACTTACGTGCCTGGAATTGAAAGCATCAGACCTATTTTGAAAGAATGTCACGATACTTTGTTAATGCACTCATCTTTAAATTATTTTTTCTAAATTTGTACCCCGCCTTACTTTCAGAACCCCTAACCTTAAAAGTATATTTCGCCGTAACCTATCCTCTCCGAATTTACCACGTCCCTTTGCTGGCTCATATCCTTGCCAACGTCCTAAATGTAAAACATGTGCATTAATTATGCCTTGCCATTCACTCCACAGCCCTAACTTACCCAAGGAATTTAACCTTTCTTCATTTGCTACCTGTTCTTCCAAGAACGTCGTACATGTTATCTTGTAAGCTTTGTAAAGCATTTTATATTGGTTTAACTTCTACTGTTGTTTCGCTACGCATGAACAATTATAGACGTTCTGTTAAAACCAAGTCTCCCTTGCCGGTTGCCCAACATGCCTTATCTCACTGTAAGGATTTGGATGATGCTTTTAATCTAACACTTATTGATGCGTTACCTACACAATGCTCTGAAAGTTTACTCAGAGATAGAGAAATGGCAGCTATATTTTTACATAAATCGCGTATACCACCTGGTTTAAATCTTACGTATTAATCCCCCCCTCCAAACTCTCATTTCTATTTTCATCTGTTTCCATGCATAGCGTTACCTTCGATACTCAATATTTATTTTTATCACCTTCACTTGTCTAGCTCTTACCATAGAAGAACTCCAGTAGTTCGAAATATAGCAATTTCAAGCGTGACTTTATCTAAGCGTTTTATCCTTATCTACTTTTATTATTACTGTTAATTTATATATATATACTGAGTGTGCCAAAAATGTATACACACTTTCACAGTATATATCTATTTAATATATTTCGAAGTTGGACCGAAAAACAACAGTAATGTGTAGTATGATGTTCTGTAAACAGATGTGACTCACATACATTAGGATAGCGTTGCTACAACAAAATGAAGTCAAGATTATCGTTTGAACAGCGGAAAGCAATTATGAAGTGATATTGGAAAACCGAGAATGTTGTTGAAGTTCAAAGGCAATGGAGACGTGTATAGAACAGAACCGTTCTCCGGATCTAACTCCGTTGGACTTCTACCTATGGGGAACTCTTAAGGATGTTGTGTATCGTAGAAAATCAGCTACACTGACAGCACCTCGGGGAGAAATTGAAACGGCGTGTGCCGCAATCGCAGAGGACATTTTCGCAAACGTTGCTCAATCAGTAGTTCAACATACTCAGAAGTGTATCGACGTCGATGGTGGGCATTTTGAGCAACTGTTGTAACTGTAAAAGTCTAAGATGATTAGTGTTCATCATTTTCTGTCGTGTAATTCAGTTTTGTTAAGTTAACACAGTTTTTTTCTTTGCTTGAAGTGTGTATACATTTTGGCACTCTCTGTATATAATTTCATCTCATGTTTCATCAATGTTCACTGCCTGTGATGCCTCAGTAATTAAAACGGGCGTTAAACAGTACTAAAAGAGGTTTTTCAGTACATGTGGGCAATACACTGCTCTGTTCTCCTTTGTACCGGTTCATTCTATACTGCACGTACTGTACTGCTCATAAGTCATAACATAGCTAAAATTCAGGGGCATAAATGACAGTGCCCTTGCGTTTCTAATACACTAAAGTACGCTCAAGTTAAATTTCATTAAATTGCGTCTTTTATTTTGAAAATTATATTAAAATACCATGGTGAAACACTCGATAAGCACAGCTACAAAATATTTTAAGCAAAACTAAGTGTAAATTCCATTATTAAAAAAAATTATCTATGCTTTATCCTCTTTAAGTATAAACTATAGATTTACATGCTCTTGGTAATCAGAGTGTGTTTAATTTTTACGCTTAGAATAAGCACGGGGGGAGGACATAGGTATGCACTTTCATCATTCCATTACTGTTTCAGTTACTGTCTTCCCAACAAAATTAACACAGCTGTCGTCATTGCTAGGTTGCCAAATAGCAGTAGCGAGTAAACCAACGGTAGTAGGAGAAATTAATCACTTCTCTTTATGGCCACTTTCACCAAAAGCACAAATGCGATGAATTCATGCAAAGAATTTCCAATTAAATAACTGCATTATCTATTTAATTAGCGAATGGTCGAAACACTGCTTGACTTCCTTGTTCACTTATGACGCAACCACGCGTTTTAAATCGATTAACATGCTGAACAGATTACTGATCTCTGAGCATCAACACAATAATTATTATTGGATTGGATTGGATCTGTACCGACTTCACGTAATACAATAAACCAATACACGACACAGGCATTCAGTATCGCACTCTGTACCAAGTCCCTTCGGACTGTCCGCCCAAACATGATAATGTCTCATGGGATCACAGCGAACTGTCCAAACTCTAAACGTCTACATAGCAGCCTGCATATTAAAAATATACAGGCATTGACATTCCGGAGAGCATGGAACTTTTGATTAAATTTGACAACATTGATCAGTAATAATAAAATTCAATACATATTGTCTGATCAAATTATGAATTTAATTGGATTTGGCAGTAAGCATGAACACGGGTTATGACAGCAAAAGTTTAGTTTGAATACTTTGGTTAAAAAAAGACAAGTTCAAAAAATATTCTGTAAAAATCAACTTTACTTCCCAATACAGCCCCATTCCAAGGCTATACACTTGGTCGAGAGAGTTTTCTATTATTCTATTCTAATAATAATGACGACGACATTCTCACTGGACAAAACTATTTTTCTTCCGAGCCAGCTTAAAATGTTAAGTTGGGGAACAGAACTAAGTCTGGGTAGGGTGACGACTTCAATATATAAACTTCTGGCGTTGCGACTGTCAATAATACACTGCAGATTTTCCCCCCTGCCAATCTTGACCGTTTTTTCTTCATAGCACATCAAGAGATGCTTCGAAAATGACTCTATCAGAGTGTACGGCATGTGGAATAGCAGATACCAAAGACTGCCTTGTGAATGAGAGTATCCGAGGCAGTCACTGGCGCAGCCGAACAAAAGAAATGCGGCGGGCTGTTGTGACAAAAGATTTCGGATACTCCAAAGGATTTTCTCTGCAAAATTCTCGCCGAACATGTCGTCATATTCAGTTCTTAATCTGATACTCCAGGCATAGGTATGTTACGGTACTGAATGAGCAATGCTTGACGCAATCGCAGGACCGGCCGGCAGCGCTATGTCGAAGGGGAGTATATTTCCCCTCCGCTGCGTGAGGCTTCAGTGTGAGTTGAAATCTTGCGCAAGTAGCGTATCAAGTGAAACGGGGCAATACAAGTATTCTATTTCCCAAATGAATAAGTGCGTACAGAATCAGTGCGTGCTGTATGGAGATTTCAAGAGAAATTTTCTGATGTACACGTTTCTAATCGGAGTTCGATTCATCGATTAGTAAATAAATTTCGTGAAACGTGAAATGTTCTTTATCTCTGGTGGCCATTAAACGAGAACGTGTACAAAACAAACATGGATCAAGAAATTTCTGCTATTTTTCAGAGGGAACTACAGAATGTAACGAGCATTTCCTAAGCAGGTGTCAGAAATGCTTGAACAACGAAGGGAGGCAGTTCCAGCATCTCCTTGCTTAATATACATCAGTAATTCACTTTTATTTTTAAGTGTTAATGTTATGTATGTTAGAAATAACTTACGGAAGAAACCGTACTATATTTACTGCGGACTTCCTGTCATCCGTAACGCCGATACAGCAGCCAGCCTCGCCGGCCAGCCGCACGCCGCGAACCCGGTTGCGTGAAGGATCGTTCACTCGGTATAAAGCAAATGACAATTCTGCTGTACTTAAAACACGACTTAGGCCCACTCTGTAAATTATTCCACTTTATTTCTTTACATAAAATTGTTCTTTTTCATTATCTTTCTCTATTCATTTTTATTATGCTGACTCGAGCTTGTTAGGCTAGCAGACCAGTTAAATTTTCGCATGCTTGTTATGTTGGATTTATTTTCTGTACAATTATTTTTAAAAGTCACAACAAATTGGCCTTAAACTCAAACATCACATGCAAAAATGAAAAGCGCACAATACAATATGTTCACGAACACTACATACTTACTCTCTCCCGCCCGAATATAACTCTCCTAGACATGTGACGCAGTCACCGACCGCTGGGACCGCAATGCCTTTGCTATCGAGGCCCAAACATATGATGACGCGATATTTTTCAGTAACATGCCTTTCTTTGATCCTTCCGTTGTGAACTGCAAAAAGAAACCCTGTTAGCATTACAAAGAGCGATAATGGCTTTTCTGCTCTTTCCCTCTGCAGCTACAAAGAGAGTCCTTGTTACAGTACTAACCCCTATGCAAACATTTGTGGGGATGATGCTGAGTTATGGAAATGAATGTTTGTCACTTAACTGCTGAGAATCGAGTATGTATATACAACGAGCTCAAAAAGTTATATTGTAGAATGTAGACAAAAAACCATGATAGATCTATGGCGACATGGTACGATAAAATATTTTCCCTTATTTGCTTATATCCTTTCATAAAACTTCACCACCAAGGCCCTGTTCCACAAAAGTATCGCCTATTACACTACAAGTGTATGGACTTGTAACTTGTAGTTATTAGTAAAATTCTGCTCCACAAAAGTTTCTGCTACTCTTGTGCTTTACAACTCCATACTTACAAGTGCACGAGAGTTTTTTCGTTGTTCTGTAACACAGAAGTGTTGGTATTTGTTGGAAACTGATAATTTGTATACATTTCTCTTCAAGTACAGTCGTATTGGTAATTTCAAATACTAGCACAAACTTTATATTCTTTTTAATGATTTTGGGAGTCAGTTGACTAAGTATTAAGGAAAGTGATGAATAGGAATATGAATAGAAATAAATAAAGTATTTGCGTATAACGTAAAGTTAGGTGAAGGGCAAATAAAGTACGGCTTAATGACCGGCATTGCCGTTTTCTGTTCCAAATGCATATTTCAGACTACATCTTAATTAGTATAATTTTAAGGTTCTTGCTACATGCCTTGAAAATAAATACTTTCCTTTCTTCAAACCTTTTTGAATTTCCCAGCTTTTAGCTTATATTGATAAGGTGATTTTCAAGCAATATAAACAAATAAACATAAATGACTAAACGGACTGATAACATAAATGGCCGAGAGCAATCGGGAAGCTCGATTCTTCTGCCATCTCTCCACAGGCGATGGACACTGATGACACATAACATGAAATGATATATTGGGAAAGGATTTATTTTTAAGGAAGGAAACGTTCCAGACCTAAGTTTAGGGTACCTCCCCGGCATTTGCCAGTTATGAGGACTGAGGAAAAAACCTCAGTCAAGGAGGACAGTCCTGGTGAGATTCGAACCCCAGACCTTACGCTTACGAGTCCGCGATTTAACGACCTCGGCCACCCAGAAATTGGGCGCCCTAAATGTTGCCTTATGGGATCGTCGTCTGAAAGTGAATTATTAAGTTTGAATATCGATAAATGCAAAATAGAGTATTTAATTTATCATTATGTCTGAGAAAAAACACAACACTCATTTGGTAGGAATGACAATAATCAGCTCTGTACATTAAAAATCCCCAAAGAGTGGACATAACCTAATTCAAGGTATGGAGAAGTATGGCAAACAGCTGTTCCTGCAACTTGCTCTTATATGACGTCACATAATTTTTAGTAATGCTTTACAAATGTTGCACTTTTCTTCAAATAGAAAGTTACAAGTCCATACTTTATTACACTTGTACGTATTAGACCATAAGTGGAGTAGAAAGAACGAATGAATGGTGTTTTAACACCAGTTTTTGCTACAGAGGCACCACAGGTGATGGACACTGATGGTATATTAGATGCATTGATTTATTTTTAAGGACGGAATCGTTCCAGGCCTAAGTTTAGGGTACCTGTCCGACAATGGCCATTTATGAGGACTGAGGAAAACATGGAAATCACCTCAGACAGGGAGGATGGTCCTGGTGGGATTCGAAATACGGATCTCCGACTCGCGAGTTCGCGCCTTAACGACCTCGGGACCCTGCGGTACGTGGAATAGAGGTCAGACCACATTACAGCTGACGCCGGAATTATTTGTTATCATTTTATCATTTCTATTTGTCGTTTGGAAAGATCTTAGCGATAAACGCTTGTAAAATAAAAAACAAAGAAACAAAACGTCACCGTGCATTTCAGAATGTTGTCATCTCATTGTCTCCAAATGCTGGATGCATTTCGGGGGTCAACTAGAGATGAGTTTTAGCATATTTTTGCCTGTTTTATTCCTTAGTTCCAAATTACATGTTACCCCTGTATAAACGCATTTCATTTTATTTGCAAAGGACAGCATTTTATAGCGCGCATATTACGAGTTATGCATAGCAAAACATATTCTGTTTTTGTCAATCATGTTTAAGTACATGGGAAATCGGAATAATTAAATGCAGAAGAACCGGAGACTATAATACACATGACTTATTTATATCTACTGCAATTTGGCACAGTTCACTATAGTTGGCGACTCTTTGGGGTAGTTCTCAACAATCACAAAGCACTCCATTATTAAAGCATTGCTGACCATCAGCAATTGTATTACACAATGGATAACAGTTGAGATTAAAAACAAAAAGCGGTCTTTTCGTGTGTTATGCATAAGATTATGTAAATTATCACAATAAGTGTCAGTGGAAATGCATTGTACTTATTTTAGTAGTGTTTAGTTGCAAGAAAATACTTTTAGGTATTACTATTATTATTATTATTATTATTATTATTATTATTATTATTATTATTATTATTATAATAAGGGAGCAATTGATTAGAGAAGAAGCAGATTTAATAACAGATGGGAAGGTGTTTATTAGTAAAGCTGCGATTATATTTTCTAATTCCTTATCACGTGTACTGTCTCATACCGGCTTTGTTTTGTTTCATCGATCTACAGTTTTTCATAAATCGGTATTATAGAAAATAACAGTTTTTATTATTTGTTCACTGAGCAGATACATAAAATAAATATTGAGAGATTTAAACAAGATAATAAATGGTCCAGCTTATAGCACCAGAAAAAACTGGGCACATAGGAGCAATTTAGTTCCTGGAGAAAGAACATGTAAAGTATGAAGCATTAGTTTCTACTTCTAATGTCGTTCTTCCACCATTCATATTAAATTAGGTGTGATGAAGCAATTTGTTACTGCTCTGAATAAAGATTTTGAATGATTTATTTATGGACGCTCTTTAACACCTCAGGTTATCAGCGTCCCATTCAAATAAGGGCGTGAAACGACCGAGAAATTTTGCTCAGAGGTCTTTTCTTTTTGGCTTGAGGTTCTTTATCGTGCCGTAAATGTACGACATGGGACCCACGGTTTTACTTCCCTTCCGAAGGAAGCCATACTTAGGATTTTATAAAAGCCATTGGTCCTGGCCGGGTTCGAACCCGCGATCTTGGGTTTAGGACACCACCAGGACCGACTCTGAATAAAGACAGTGATTGTTTCAACTTTATTGTTACAAAGTTCCCACAGAAAACTGAAGCTAAGCTAGCAGCAGGTATTTCCGATCGACCCCCAGATTTGGGAGCTTATGCAGGATGCGACTTTTCCTCAGCTGATATCAGAGTTAGAGAAGTCTGCATGGTTGACATACAAAAAGTAATAGAAAACTTTCTTATGAACAAGAAGTCTGAGAACTTGTGGAGGAAAAGTTAGATTTTAGAAATCTAGGGTATAGAATGAGTGTTAAAGTGCATTTTCTCAACAGCCATATCGATTACTTCCTTGCGAATCTAGGTGCAAATAGTGAAGAACATGGTGAGCGGTGTCATAAAGATTCAAACAATGGAAACCCACTATCAAATTCATTCAGATGTGTAAATGATGGCTGATTACTGTTGGTGTTTGAAAAGAGACACTACTGAGACATATCAGAGCTTCGAAAAAAAATTCCCTAATTCCAAAAAAGTTTGGAAATTCATAATTACTGACAAATAACTCACTTATTTCAATATATACATTAATATTTAAATTAAAATAAAATCTACTAAAACAGTTTTGTCTTAGCTATGGATCTTAAAGCTTAATAACATTTAATAAAAAATATAAATACATTATTACATTTGATATGATTTTGATTAAAAAATTAGGTCGATAAAGTAAAACTGAAAGGGGCATTCATATTACGTATATTTAGGTGGAAAAATGAAAAATCAGGAAAAAATTGTATACCAGTGTTATTTAAGCAATTAAATAATGATATAATTTCTAATATTGGTTTTGGTTTACCACCCATATGCTCTAGGGTTGAAATATCTTGTGAAGTCGGTAATATTCCCAAAGCTTAAATGTTGTCCCGTCCGTTACATCCTATGACGTAGAAAGGAGCTTTTCGTCTTTAAAACAATTCTGTGAATTATGGGAAAAGATAACTTGATAAAAACATGCAGGGTTTATTGTAACTTGCAGAAATTAGTTGAGCTGAGCTTCAGTATCCTTATATATATAGAGCAACTTTGCTGCATAGATAGATGAGTCTAGTGAACCTCATTTTAATACAACTTTACTGAATTTAATTATTTACATATATTAACTATGCAATTCATCAAATTGTGACAAATAATATCACAAGAGGGTCTGAGATTGCCGATAAATTCACGAACGTAGGGCTATTCCATGGATAAAACAAGAATTTAAATATGATTACCGTAAAACGGCTTACAATATTGTAATAATTGTATTATGAATACTTAACCTTTTCAAGCCATCTAGTAACAGACGAATTTCGATTGTCAATAATGCCAATAGAGAAGAGCTAAAAATACGGGTATGGGGACTATTTCATGAATAGAATAAGAATAAAAGTAATATATATAGGTAGGTATTCATAAGTTAGTATAATATTTTATACAATATTTTATACAATTGTTAATATTGCGAATTATAATGCCAATAGAGAAGAGCCATTTTTCAGTTTTAAATGCATATGCAGCCATCCCCTTTGGGCATATAATGCATTATGTTATTATGTTTATAAAACGAAAAGGGCGTTGCAGCAAAAAATTTACAAATTCACTCATTTTGACTGGAAAATATTTTTAAAAAAACTGGCGTTTTTAATGATTATTTTGCTATGAAATTGTTAGATGAGATTTTTTTTTAAAACTTTTTAGCTAAACTGCCATGTCTACACAATACAGAGCCCTACCCCAAAAACAATCAATTGTCTATACCAGAACAGAAAACAGTACAGTTTAAATCGACAAACTGTGTATTTACTTATTTACGAGCTTATCTGCGCTTTGCATTCCAATTCTTGGGAGTGCTTCCCTATTCGTGCATATTTTATCATTTCCGCTGCTCTCTCTCTCTCTCGTTTTATACCCAGTTTGCGTTCTTAACGATCCTTCAGTATATTGTAAATGTGACTTTCTTTGATTTAAGTCTGTTATATCATTCTTCGCAGCCATTTTAAAAACAATTTCTTTAATTCTGCATTATCGTCTTAAAATTGTACAAACTGACAGTGAAAATATCGGCATAGGAGCTTGGAATTTTATATTTACAATAATCTGTTCTAGGCATTCGCTTTTTGTCGTATAATATTGAATTCCGTTCTACACATAACGCATAAAAATGCTCAAACTTGTTTATTTTCAACATACGCTCCTTTATTAAGCAGAATCCGTAACACTTAATTCACTGTACATTTGACATGTTTTAGACGCACAACACACAACTTTTATTTTTATTGCTTTTTTTTTTTTGTGACATCATCTTAAAATCGACCAATGGAAAAAAAAAAAAAAAAAAAAAAAATGGATTTTGACCAAACACAGCAAATATCGCAGTGATTAACGGAAATTAAAATTATCAAATCCGTTTTATCATGCGAAATGCATTTGTCTTGTGGTCAGTGTAGCCAAGCGATTATAATAGTCGACTTTGGTGTATTTCATTCTCACGGTTTTAGAATAGGTAGGTATTCATAAGTAAATAAAACATTTTATACAATTGTTAATAATCTGTGGGAGAATTTCAAATATATATATTACTTTTATTCTTATTCTAATCATGAAATAGTCCCAAACCCTTATTTAGCTCTTCTCTATTCGCATTATTGACAATCGACATTCGTCTGTTGCTAGATGGCTTGAAAAGGTTAAGTATTCATAATAAAAATGTACCATTATTACAGTATTGTAAGCCAAGTTTACGGGAATTTTATTTAAATTCTTACTTTATTGGTGAAATAGTCGCAATAAACATCACTCGAGGGTATGAGCTTTCCAGATAAATTCACGAAAGTAGCGAATGAGTTTTTTGGCATCTCAGCCCCTCTTGTGATGTTACTTATAATAAAACTGTCTTTTACGAACAGCAAGTCTCAGCTTATCAAACCAAATTTCACTAGAAGCTAGGTTCTCGATGTCTCAGTAACCTGTTCAATCAAACATTCTGAAGTTTGGGCGGTAGGCAAGTAGAAATTTCCAACCAATTCATGGGCATCTCCATGTGGTTGCAAATAAAATCGTTTCTTTCACATATCGTTGTAAAATTTTTCACTTAGTTATCAGCATACCTGCTCTCTTGTCCAGAAAAGTATGGAGTTTAGCGGCGGCTCGTAGCAATATAAACCCGAGATGCACAACTTTACTAGTGCTACAGCTACTGACGAATACAGAATGCAAACTTCTAGATTCTTAATATGTTCGTGGCTAAACATACACCACAGACATAGAGAGAGAATATAATAATCATATCGTAGTAAAGGGCATATTATAAAAATAATTCATTCACCTGGTTTTCATGGCAGTAAAACTTGTTGATGATCAAACGGCAGCATGAAATTTGTCTCTATAGAATGCATTTTGAAATCACAGTTTGAACCACATGAATACTTGAAATTGGTCAATCCGGTTTTTTATTTCAATAGCCGCAAAGAAACGGTATAGAACGTAAGTTTTATGTAGTATTCATTTCTTTACATTCAATCAACACAAAAAGAAACAAAGCAACTACTTGTAGTGTTCACCGAAGCTTCTAGCCTGCATCCAGGTATATCTTATGACTAACGCAACAACAATTATGGCTGCTGAAGAAAGTATTATTACACAAACGCGATATTTTTTTATGAAAGTATTTATTTATGGACGTTCTTTACCATCTCAGGTCATCAGCCTCCCATTCAAATCATGGCGTGAAACGACCATTAAAGAGGTCAGGCATGAGGTTCTTTTACGTGCTGCAGATCTACCACATGGGACCCACGGCTTTACTTCCCTTACGAAGGAAGCCATACTTGGGATTTTTACGCCCGAAAAAAACCCATCGACCCTGGTCGGGACATTAATATACTGTTTCACTATAGTTACCTAGGTGTTATTAAATATTATATTCAACTTTGTAATGCAAGAACAACCAGCCTGTATGAAACTTGGGGGAAACCTACCGCCTGCTCTAACCCCCACCAATCAAACTACTCCACAAACTTACCTAAAATTTACGGATGCAAACCAAATTCCCTACAGATATAAACTGTCCATATAAACATAAGATGCAATAGTTCCAAGAAATTAAACCAGCAACTTCCTAAGGGGCACCTAATTTCCAGCAAGATGGTGCTGAATACATCCGTTTTAAATTTAGCCATCTACCTACTCACGCTACTATAGTTAAAATGGAAATAGTCTATAAATATTTTCACCATTTAAATACAAAACTTTGATGCTTACCTGCTGTTCTTTTAAAGCAAACTGCATAATTATTAAACTTATGCATTCATCATCTCTTTCACTCTCGTTACGAAAGTCACAGAGTGCCTATAAAATTGTGCAGATTACCTCTTGATCACTTTGAGCAACTGTTTGAACCATTTCCTTACTGCGTCTATTTGAAACACGAAATTGACTATAAACCACGTCGGAAAATAAAGGACCTTAGTGCGAGCAACACACCGAAAACAATTTTAAAAGGCTGGATAAAAGTTGATGTGACAAGAGTTTATCATCTTATATTTTTTTCCATTTTCTCTCCTCTGGAGCAATTAAGAAACGACGGAATCCAGATTAAAAACTCTTCCAGAGTAAAATAAAAAGAAGAAAAAAAAAAGCATCGCTGGCGTCATCAAAAGCGTGGGGTGGGGGTGAGTCTGTGAAGGGGAAGAGGTTAAATTGACGAGAAGAAAGCTAAGGGAAACAGAGTGAATATGTACTCAAGCCCACCCACAGTTACTTTGTCTTCAAGTTTTTGTTCTCGCGTTGTCTTACAGTTCCCTCGCATTTCTCAGCGTGTCTCGCTCGAAACAGAGCCGTGCACTTCACAGGCTTTGTTATTGAAAATAATTATTCATACTGCAATGTGTTGTGCATCAGAGAAACTTCGCTGAGGTCTTTTCTTTGATGGGCAACAAATTACCTGCTGGCTCAAAAACATCTTCACTACCTATGATTCTTGGAACATTTATACAAATATTTTTAAAGGTACGCATTAACTAATAGATGTTTAAGTATTGCCTTCTTTTCCGTATTCTTTCATTCCAAAGTTGAAGCAGCTTGGATTGTGTTGTACTAGGCGCGCACTTAATTTTGCACCTAAGAGACCTATCAAGTTCGTCTCCATTTCAGAGTTTGATAGGTGCCTCGTTGCATTCAACATGCAGACGTATCAAGGAACCAAATTTGGGACACGAGAGGCCAAGACAAGAGCAGCATTTGTTGAGAATACGATTGTCAAGTGTTTAATGTATGAAATTTTGTAATCATGTGCAATATATTCCTTATTCCCAGTAAGCTTGGCCCTGAGTTGTATTCCTGAGGTATTAAATACGACGGACGGGCAATTTTGAGTACTTTATCAGACACACATATGTTAATATGAAACGTGTTGTCTTCAGAATTGGTTCTAATCCCTGAACGAGCTCATCAACACAAGTATTGCTGCAGAGACCGATTTTACTGGTTTTAAATATACAGAAGGTGCTATATCACTTTTACAGTTGCAACTGTTGCTCAAAATGTCCACTATCGGCGTCGATACACTTCTGATTACGCTGTAATACTGATTGAGTAACGTTTGCGAAAGTGTCCTCAGCGATTGCAGCACATGCTGTTTCAATTTCTTCCCGAAGTGCTGTCAGTGTAGCTGATTTTCTAAGGTATACAACATCCTTAAGAGTTTCCCATAGGTAGAAGTCCAACGGAATTAGATCCGGAGAACGCGGTGGAAACTCAATCTGACCTCTTCGTCCTGTCCAGTGCGCGAAGCTTGTTGCTGTGCGAGGTCTCCCAGATCTGCCTTTGTGAACATCGCATACAGTACCCATGAGTCTCAAATGTGTCTCGAATGCGTGCAATTGTTACTCGCGTTGGCGGTTCTGTTTTGTACACATGTCTTCATTCCCTTTGAACTTCAACAACATTCTCCGTTTTCGCATACCACTTCAAAATTGCTTACTGCTGTTCAAACGATAATCTTCGCTCCATTTTGTTGTAGCAACGCTATCATAATGTAATGTGAATCACAACAATTTACAGAACATCAAGTTACACATTTCTGTTGTTTTTCGGTCCAACTATGAAATATATTAAATAGATATCTACTGTTAAGGTATGTATACCTTTTTTGGCAATCTTTGTACTTCATGGCTTATACTGTTTTAGAAATACGTTTATAAACTTTGGAGGCGGTTTACTTACGCGAAAACAAGAAAAAAAAAAAAAGACCATATAGACCTATGTTGTTTTTGAGTTATCATAGAACATTTACCAAAACAAGAAACAAAACCCAATAAACACAATGTCAACTGAGAAACTCATAATAAACGTTCAAACCTCTTGCTTGCACTCATTGCATCATGGACATCTCACCCTTTCAAATACTCCCATAAGGTGTGGAACGGTTTTGCATGCTTCCACAATGCTTTAGTAATTGTTGCATAAAGCATTGTTTTAGGTGACGTAAGATTCCATTTAAATTTGAACTCATGTATAAAAGTCAATGGTATGGAAATCTAGTTTGCGCTCTTTTAAAAACGTCTTTATTGCCACTTAAGGGAAGATAGACAGTAGCATAAAACACTTTGTAATATCTAACAACGAACCTACTTTCGTAAAGCGAAATCCATAGATCTCGACGATGCTCGGTCTCTCCCGGGGACCGGCAGCAGTTCTATTTGCATTTTCACTTTTGTTAACGAACGATCGGGCAACCGGAAGACAATCAACTCAATGTGATGTTCGCTCACAAGG
This sequence comes from Metallyticus violacea, assembly GCA_030762175.1. NCBI lineage: Eukaryota > Metazoa > Arthropoda > Insecta > Mantodea > Metallyticidae > Metallyticus > Metallyticus violacea. The sequence goes on from CM060844.1 coordinate 83,130,109, forward strand.
AAAAATACTGAACGCAATCATTTAGGCACGTTTACTTCACGTCTTTCATTATCAGGTATCTGTTTAGAGAGGAAGTGTATGAGGTAAAACATCAAACCATTTTTCACCAAAGCTTTTAAAGCCTCACGTTGTGGTTATTAAAATGAGTTGACGATGGCACAAATGAATTCGGAGCGCAATGTCCTGAATCCTTTCAACTTCCCCTAGGGCTCGCTAATAATACGCCCGACATTTAACCTTACACGAAATCGTGTAACTTCCAGAGCTAGAGCTAGACAATAAGGCTGTTAAGCGCAACGGCGTGATAGCCGAGACGGTTAAGGCGTCATGCTATAGTTGTGAAGATGATGATTTCGAATCTTCACGTCCCCTTTCCTGCCGGAGGTAAAGGGATTTGTCACCATTATAATGATTTGCCTACCCCTATCAATGTATATTTACGAAAAGGAGGCGAGCGTCGGCCGTCAGGCCGTGGGGAGCCGCAGAAAACCACTGGGTCCACCGGTTTCTAGGATTTAACAGAAGTTAGCGTTAGGGTTAATGTGTTTGTACATATGAACTGCGAATTTCATTAAGAGCACATTTTCCACAGCCTAACAAGCTCCTATTAATTTATATTTAAAAGTTAAGGAGGACAACGCGTTAGTTACACTAGGTTTAAAAAAAATAACACTAATAATAATAATAATAATAATAATAATAATAATAATAATAATAATAATAATATATGCAACATTTACGCTACAAGAGGCCACGCAAACAGTAGTTCCGTTCTCTCCGCTGTCGCTCGGGTCTACAGTCAACAGCAGCAGCAGTTCTCCGAGAGTTACTCTGTGTGTAACGTCAAGTCGCCGTGTCTTGTGCGAGTAACTCATATTATGAATGACTGCGCCGACCCAGAATTCCGTGCGCTCCATTTCACGGTACCCCAAGCGCGTGAGCGCTCAGCGGGCTGTTGTTTATGAATAGACGAAATTTAACTAACACAGGTGATATGCAGTATGTGATCTCGGTGACATTCTTAAAAGAAATGAAAATAAGACAATTGCATGACACAATTCCAAAAGTGACAATATTACGGTTCAGAAAATTGTGGGCGCTGGATGCCCAAAACGTTAATTACTAACACAAAACGAAACGAACGGCTATCGCACACGCTACACACAAGGTGGAAACGAGTTTCTGAACTCCAAGAAACGGTTACCTGCAGTCATACGCATTCCTTAAAAGCAAGAAATTCAATACTTTTAATTTCAGCAGGAAAAATAAAATGGAGGGAGGCGGTTCGTTTTCTGGGACAAACACGGAATTCTTATGGATGAGTCCATTACTCCTGTTTGTCAGGTCGGAGCTTTTCGAAATAAAAAGACAGAAATGTTGATATTAATTCGCTATAATGATACGATTAAAAAAAACACGTAACAGGGCAATAAAATATGCGGCATACTAGTTTTAAATAGATATTTACGAAAGAGCTGTTGCATTAATTTCTAGGGTGTTTTTTCACTATTCCCGTTTTTTTTTCAATAGTGTTTAACGCCAGTTTTTACTATTGAGGCACCACAGGCGGTAGACATTGATGATACATGAGATGAAATTATATATATTAAGGAAGGAAACGATCCAGGCCTAAGTTTAGGGTACCTCCCCGACATTTGCCATTTATGAGGACTGAGGAAAACCCGGGAAAAAAACAGTCAGGGAGGACGGTCCTAGCGGGATTTGAACGCCAGTCCTCCAGCTCACGAGCCCGCACCTTAACGACCTCTGCCTTGTAGCGGTTTCCCGATTATGGAAACATACGTATCCCCTTATAACAACCAGTTTTGAGTACGAGTAAATCAACTGATCGATTAAACTATCTAATCGCGAGTAACTTATTGTAACAACATTGAAGTGATAGAAGACAATGCGTTTCGCAATCTTAAATCATTTTGCAGAATAATATACGAGGGTAGATCCATAAATTTCCGGCCTAACCATTTTATAAGTATTATAAAGATAACAAAAACTATATATCACTTTTCAATACAGTTACCCTTTATTGCAGTACACTTCTCACATCTTTGAATTAACATTTCAATTCCCCTTCCCGAAAAATAGTCAGAAGTTTTGTACGCAAATGGGCGTGAACAGCATCCATCACTTAAATTTCTTTCCTCAAAGGCCCTTTTTGAGTTCTGAGAAGAGGAAATAGTAACTGGGAGCTAGATCTGGGCTGTACGGTGGATGGTCGATCTCTTTGAAGCCACATTTCTTCACAGCTTCCTTTGCAACAAGAGCTGTGTGCACAGGCGCGTAGCCGTGAAGGCGCACAGCACCATTCAGCTTTCCTCGCCTTTTCTCTTTGATGGAAGCACTTAGTCTGTACAGTAGGCCAGCATAGTACTTCCCATTTACTGTGGTGTTCCTTTCCTTGAAGTCAATGAAGAGTATTCCTTCACAGTCCCAAAAAATTGTGACCATTAACTTCTTGGTTGACTGAGTGACCTTGGCCTTCAGAGGCGGTGCTCCGCCAGGTTTACTACACACCATTGATTCTCTTTTGGACAAGGGATCATGTTAGAGGACCATAGTTTCATCTCCTGGAACAATAGGTTGCAGAACTTCTCTCTCCTTGCCACGGCAGAGCTCCAAAATTGCCTGACAACAATGACTCGCTGCTTTTGAACTGAGGAAAGAAGTCTAGGCATCCATCTTAAACTGCCCTTATTCATGTTTAAATGTTCATGAATAATTCAAAGGACTGTTGTTTTAGAAAGGTCCAATCTTGCTGCTGTTTCCACAACTTTGAGCTGCCGATTTTCCATAATTTCTCCTTTCACAAGAGCGATGTTTTCAGAAGTGAGCACCTCCAAGAACCAACCTGCACCCTGTCTGTCTTCAATGCTTTCTAGGCCCATTCTTTTACAGTAGAACATGAGGGGGATGCTTCCCCATATACACAGTTCAATCGCTGTTTAATTTCATATGGAGTAAGTCCTTCTTTTGTGAAGAACTTAATAACAGCTCGAAACTCCATTTTGAACATGTCACAATCTTCTGCACATAGCCTTCTTTATGCAACTTTATCTGAACAACTGAACTCAGCGGAGTGGAAGTTACAGCTGCAAGTATTTACTTAACAGATATGACATTAAATAGGGGTTTGGTACAGGCGATAATCCTTACCGGCGATGCCAGAAATTTATGGATCTGCCCTCGTATTTGTTTTATACATTAATATTCTCAAAATAACGGAGAAATTAGTATTTTATTTTATAAAAATTAGGAAGTATCAAAGATTGTCATGTATGGAGATCGAGTATCGAGAAATTTCTAATATATAATAAGTATTTCTAAAAATACTTAACTAATATTTAAATATCTTGAAAATATTATTTTAATAATCACTTTAATTCATAACATGCACATCTATCGAGGGTTACACCTTTTAAAGTTTTTCCACAAACCTCTGTTGATTCAACATCGGGATGCGCCATGCTCTTTAAAATGACCACAATGTTGAATTCAGAATATTAAGGACAAGGCTTGCCGAATCACCAATCTTATCCTTAATAAGGACAGCCGCACAGTTCCAGGGATGCAGAATCCCACTTAAAAATCCATACTTGATTTTAAACAAATTTTAGTTCAGTGATTTCACAACAAGCTCTAAAACTCATTCCCTGCGCAAAGGTTTGAACTTATGGTGGGGGGGGGGGCTGTGAGGCGACCTCCCACCAACCTATAACGAATGCCTGATGGTTCCCTCTTTAAACTACATGCATCAGCTGCTAAGCTTCTATACACGATTGAGTACACACATCATCCTGTTCGCTCCACCGTGAAACTTTTCTGGTCAGAAAACAATTTGGGTGCTTTGGTGAACTTAGCAAAAAGGAGTTTGCATTTTCATTCAACTTGATGGAGGAGACAATCTTTTTCAGATTAGCATTTCATACCAAATTCCATTTGTTCATGAGGAGGGTTTATTAGCTGTATGATCAACGCAACAGTAGTCAAATATGTTTACAACCCTACAGATGCATTTTTTTTTGTAAAAAGCTATTATCTACATAAATTTGATATTTTCGCTCCAATTCATGATTGGACATTCATTACCACCCCCCAAAGGCTTTACAAACATTAAAAATGTACTTATGGCCAACCCTCACCAAAATATAAACATAATACTATATGCTGTTACAAACATAATCGTAGTATTTTATATATTGTAGTTAGTGATACGCTATCCTTTATTACAATACACTTCTCACATCTTTGAATAAACTTTTCAACCCCCCCCCCCACAAAAGTCAGAAATCTTGTCTGCAAAATGGGCATAAACAACATCCATCACTTCATCACACTTAAATTTCCTTTCTTGAAGCTTCTTCTTCAGTTGTGATAACAGGAAATACTCACACATGGCCTTGTTTATGCAACTACATCTGAACTGAATACAGCGGAGCGGAAGTTACAGCCTCAATTATTTACTAAGTGGATAAGGTGTATACCACATAAGGATTTTGTGAAGACGACAATCCTTATCGGCGAGGCCGGAAACTTATGGAGCTATTCTCGTATATGTTTAGTATACGGTATAACTGCAATCTGTAAATTGTATGTCAACAAATAGATAAAGTCTTTGTTGTTAATGCCACAAGACGCACTAATAAGAGTTACACGCGGCAAGATACACGTAGTTTCAGGCAGTTTAAATTTTACACGCGGCGAGATAATACACTGCGATAGTGTATATCTTCATTCGGTTGGAAACAATTCGCAATACTCTTAACTTCCACTTTCATTTTCACGCGCCGCGGCACTCATCTATAACTTTCACAAGCGGCAAATAAGTTTGCATCGGCGTAGCCAAGTCTATCGTAAGCAAAGCACCAGAGGACGCGAAAGATTTTGGACATAATAAAATATCAATAGATATTGTGTCGCATCGCGTGTTTATTTACACCAATGAACTCCTCTCCCAGTCCTGTTGAGTCCCAATCAACAAAAAAGTAATAATGCTTCAAAATGACAATAAACAAAGGCTGGATACAGAAAAAGTAATAAGTATTCTTAATAATCGATATTCTGTATGTACTTGTATATTAAGATGATGCAATTCCCGCGTTCCTTTGCTGGTACAAGGTTTTGAGGTTTCTTAAGAAATTTACCGGCACGGTGGATTTTATGGGCGTTTAATTGGCCTCCTGAGCACAATTCAAAAGTTACAGAGAGCTATTTTAGGCCGCCGCTGAACGCAAGTCACACCAGTCTAATGTTGGGCCAATCGCCATTCCGTCAATCGGCAATTCCCCATTATATCTTTTTTTTTTTTTTTTTTGCATAAGCAGCAGCAGCAGCAGCAGCAGCAGCAGCAGCAGCAGCAGTAGTAGTAGTAGTAGTAGTAGTAGTAGTAGTAGTAGTAGTAGTAGTAGTAGTAGTAGTAGTAGTAGTAGTAGTAGTAGTAATGGACGTTTTATAGTACGTTTTAGAATACATTCAAATAAATATAACTGTCGCATTGGCCTTACATGCTAATGTTGTCCTTATTAGAATCAAAAGGGTCATATACATACATACACACATACAAATGCACACATACATACACACAAATCTACATGCATACATACAAATACACACATACTTCGATATATTTAAGTTTTCTATTAATAATTCTATATATAAATCATGAATAGAACCCTTGCTCTTGAGCCCTCTTCCCTTTATACACCCTCCTCCCCAACTCCCCTCTCTTCTCTATAGCCATTAACCTCCTTTGTTGGGTCTTCTCTACAAATATCCCCAAATTGTGTGAGTATCTCGCATGCACCAACACTTCCCGGCAAATGTTCAAACTTGTATTGGAATGCAAAAATTGCGGTGATAAATGCAATAATGCATTTCTTAAAATCTCCCGTTTCCCTGCATTCTGCCAAAATCTCTAGGTATTGCTCTCTCCGCATAATGGGTAAATTCTTTCCCCGAGAGCATTAACTGTTTTGTTTCCTTTCCAATCCCCTAATCTGAACCACGCGAGACCACTTCTTTCTTTTCTGCCACAGATATCTAAATACTTCCCCCTTCTCCACACCTGATGTATTTCACTCTGCAGGTTAAGCGATACTTTTTCTGCGCATTGAGAGTCAATATGTTGTCTGTCTATATCTCGCATACGTCTGTTAACTATTTTCCAACTATTTCGTGAAATGTCCTTTTCCCCTAACCAAATTTTGTCTAAGCCTTTCAGTATTTTTGATGCTCATCCCATATCACACCCTTCCCTTATTTGCTCCCTTAGACAGACTGCTCGAAGAAGAGCTTGATTCCCCCGCATTATCCTTAACCAGTATTTAATTGTTCTTATTTTTAAATGTTACATTTGTTCGAAGCGGTGCTTTGTGCATCATACATTTCTTGACATTAATGAAATTTGCATTCATTAGTAAAGGCTGTTTCCGCAATTCTTCGAATTTTTTCCCTGTTTTTCTCTAAAAGTCTGCAAAAACACAAATGTTCGTGTTGATGACGGGATCTCTTAACCGCTTGCTCTTGTGACAGCAAAATGTTACTGTCCGTCCACGTGTTGACATCAGCGCGGGAACTCTGATATTACAACAGATGACTGCCGTGACCTTGGTCCTGCGCACGCTGTGCTTAGATGTGGACGCAGGCCAACGACTAATTCAGTAAGCACCAATCCAAGCAAATAAAGCTGAAATTAAGGTTTCTATTGTGCTTTCTATGAAGGCTTGGTAGATCTCAATTCTCCGCGGCTGTTCTGCCTCCATTTTTTGCTGTCTCTTTTTGGTATCTCAATGAACACATTCAACCATGAACAGACTCGAAAATCCTTAGTATTACTCACATATGCATTAAATAATCAACAAGAAATTAAAAAAAAAAAGGTATATGAAGCGAATGAAAGGATTTTGCACTAAGTTCAGACACCCTCAAACTAAAGTAATGAGCTTTCGAGTTCGTATCCCCCAAAGGAACCTACACAGAAAGTTTTGTGATGATTTTGAGTAAACAGAAGAGAGAAAGAGGGACTAAAGCATACAGCACAGTTACATGATTAGATTTGGTTGTAAAACTCTTCAAGCAGTTCACAGTTGTAGACAGTTTGTTAATAGGCACCCCAACGTGACATGGGGGTACTGAAAGAGAAATAACTTTTGTTGTGCCTTTCGCTTTATAAAGGGGTTTTATATGAGGACAAGGTGCATAGATACAGATGGCTGGACCAGTTTTTAGCACTGCCCTAATATGCATATGAATTTAACCAAATTTTAGAGTGTGGGGGAAGAGAGAAGTGTAAATTATGTGATTTATTGTTTCAATGGGACGCGCGTGTGTGTTTTGTACACAATTTGGGAGCGTGCAGGCCCACGACACGTGTGTGTGGTTGGCAACAGCTTGGGCTAGCCAGACTGCAGCAGAAAGGGTTGACCAAAAAGTAACAACTGATGCTGAAAAGGAGAAATGCGGTAGTGAGTGAATTAGGCCCCATTCACAATGAAAATTAAACGTAAACGTAATAAAATAAGACGTAACACGTTAACTTAGTAGTATGTAGGCATTCAAAATGAAAGACGCAAACGTACGTATTAGCCAATCATGATCATGGTGGATGCTGAACCTGGTTGAAATCTAATGGATAATTTCCGATTGGTGAGTTTACGCTTTATTCTGATGCAGAAAAAAAAATCCTTTCAATAAAATTCCTCCCCGTTTTCACTTAATAACTTTTCAACGTTTTTTTTTTCTTCTTTTTTCCAACACAGTTCTCTAAAGATAAGAGGGTCTTCTCCTTATGAAGGTTTGACAAACGTCAATGACAGAATGCCAAGAAATAACAACGATTGTTTCTCTCATATTAGGCAAGGAAACAACATTTGTTGATTAGTTTCGTATATGAGTAAATGTATCATTATGCATTACGCATTACAATATAAAACAGCAGAAATGTTTGAATTATTTAGATGAGTTTGAAGTAAAATACTGCAGGGAAAAAAAAAAAGAAAAGAAAAGAAAAAAAAACTACATGATTTAGTGCGTCCCTATGGGTGGAGCAATTGTTAAGTTCATTCATTAACTTTTTATTTGTACAGGGTTCTGTGCTATCTCAGAAAAATTCTAGCAAAGAATAAATTATATAATTTTTTTATTCAGACCTGAGGTTCTTTTACATGCGTTAACTCTACGACATGGGGCCCACGGCTTTCCACCCCTTCCGAATGAAGAATCCATCTACTTTGCTGTGACTAAACCCGCCTTCTTGGGTCTACCAGGACTGACTAATTTAAAGGAGTCGGATGCTTCAAGAACATGCTACATTTAATTACAGTTTTATTTAATATGGAAAGAAAACAGAATTAAGCATAACTAAATTTCATTACAACGAACGTAAATACTTTCATAAACACAAATCTTTTCTAAATGTAAAATATCCAAGTGTTTTCACAAAAACCTGCCCTTAGCTTTGAAAACCTTGTAAAATAAATAGATGTTATAACACGCTGCCTATATCGACAAACCCTGCAAGAAAACGACAAACAAAACGAGTGCTTTTACCATCATTTAAGCGATAAACGGAGCCCCAGAAACGTTACCTGCTCGAGTGATCAAACAGATTTGGTCCAACCATCACAGCAAGGTGCTCAAAATTAACAGTTGACATGCGGCATAGGGAGAAGAGAAAATGTCGTTAAAATAATTACGCTTAATTAAAAATGCGAGAGTTAACCATTCACGCACCATTGCTCGATGACGTTGCTGCTGCACCGCGAATTAAATTACATTAAGTCTAAGGTAAAACAATAACAGGAGTATTTTACCCCTTATAGGGATAGAGAAAAACCTAGTTCGCATGAGAAAGCGAAACAAATCCCATCTACGTCATTATCTGCTAAACTATTAGGCATACAAATTAACCTAGATAGTCTATCATGCTGCCCTTATTGTCCAATTAATGTAAGCAGACTATACCTCGCCCGCGATGTGTCACTGGGCCCCTGCTGGGCGCCCACGTTTTGAAAGGAGGGGAAGGTCACTATATCGTTTCATTAAATCACAGGTCCACACTCCAGGGCTGTCCACATGATCTCTTCATCAACTCCCGTCACACTTTCAAAATATTTCGTTAGTATACAATGAAAGACAGGGAACGAGGGAGAGGGGGGGGGGGCTGTATAAAAAAAAAATAACGCTAAACTCCTTCGGATATTAAAATGTATCGCGTTAGTTATTCCTTTGTTTCGTTTCAGCCGTGCGAAGGTCATTTGATTGAAATGGTTAACAAAAGACGGTTGTTCTTGTCTTATATGCAAGTGTGGGCGTGCTTTGACAATGTGTTGCGTCAGCACACCTCAGAACGTGAACACGGTTGCGTAATGCGCGAAGTCGGATCTCAAATGAAACCGTTTTCGTGTCGTGACATTTTTACTTTTAAATCTGATTTAAAACAGAGAGAATGTCTTTAAAGATTATAGCGTGCATTTTGTGATTTTTTGCACTTTACAAGTCATTTGTCCATGGATTGTCAGCGTTTAAGAGAGGAAAGGACTCTTTTAAAGATTAGAACCGCGCAGGATGACCGTCAACAGCAGCAACACACCATGAAAGTACTCCAAATCCAGGTAATTTTAACTTACAGAGCGGTGCCAAAATTGTATACACACTTCAAGCAAAGAAAAAAACAGTGTTACCATATCAAAACTGAATTCACAGAAACAGAAAATGTTGAGCACTAATCATCTTAGACTTTTACAGTTACAACAGTTGCTCAAAATGTTCATCATCGGCGTCGATACACTTCTGAGTACGTTGAACTACTGATTGAGCAACGTTTGCGAAAGTGTCCTCAGCGATTGCAGCACATGCCGTTTCAATTTCTTCCCGAAGTGCTGTCAATGTAGCTGGTTTTCTACGGTATACAACATCATTAAGAGAACCCCATAGGTAGAAGTTCGGACCTCTTCGTTCTATCCAGTGCCTTGGAAAATTGTCACCAAGGTACGCACCTATATTTCGATAGTAATGTGGTGGCGCATTGTCCTGTTGGAAGTAAAGTTCCTCATTTCCATTGAGTGTAAGACGGATGTGCGTATCGTGTTCCTTAAAAAAAAGAATGGTCCAATTAAACCATTACATTATGCGACTCACGTCTGTTTACAGAACATCATACTACATATTACTGTTGTTTTTCGGTCCAACTTTGAACAGATATCTCCTGTGAAGCGTGTATACTTTTTGGCACCCTCTGTACATACTTCAGGGTGCCCGCGGGAGATCCCATCTTATATCAACTTTTATTTTGGTTCTTCGAGCACTCAAATTCATCAACGTTTATTAGCACTTTTACAATTAAATGTATAACTATCCATTTCTAAAGCCTAGCCAGATCAAAGTGTGGTAAAAGCAGAGCATATGTTGCGGAAAGATAATGGTTGTACCTACGTCAGATTTAGGACTCATCTGAACATTGAATCGACAGCAGTAAAACACTATACAACTTTCATGGATTAAGATCAAAATGAATATTATTTATTTAGTCAACGCCTGTCCGTGGCTGTTGGGCCATTTGACGCCGAGTCTCTCAGTTGCGCAGGGAAATATCATCAGGCAGATGTTCCAGCCAGGACATGTGAATAGATGATCGCTTTCCAGCCTTGACGTTCGGCATAGGACACAAATGGTCGTCAGCCAAACCTGCGGTGTAGGTGGGCTTGTAGATAGTCTTGATGCGGAACCGAGCAACGGCTATAGGTCTTTCTAATGTTCTTGGGATTGGTCCAGCAGAGTGTTCTTAGTAAAGTTGTTCATAGTGACCGATACGTGAGTATGGTTAGCATTGAGAACTGTTCTGATCTTGCTCTCTGCTTTGTCAAATTATCGGCTTTTTCATTACCTATGTGGCCGGGGGTTCACAAATGTATTCCAGGAAATGGCGAACGCCAAAGAGCCTCTCAAATCAAAAAGAAGGTACACCAACAGGCGATGAAAGCTGGAAATATGGTCTTAGTCTTTCAAAAAAAGTGAAGAAATAGAGAAGTGATGCCAAGAAGATGATCTGCTGATTTTCTCAGCTTGCGGCCAAGTTGCACAGCATGCGTGAGGGAAAATTAACAAATGACACTCTTACAAAATAACCGGCCAAAGTCTTCGATGCGTTGAGACTGAAGCGTAAAACGACAGGCCAGAATGGAATTCTTCTGCACCATGACAATGCCTCCGCCCACACTGCATTGGAAGCAAGTAAATATCTTGCAAAGTCAAATGCCCCTACAGCCAAAACATGGCCCCAAGTGACTTTTTTATTCTCTAAAGTAAAAGAAAAACTTGGCAATTATCAATCTCAATTGCTTGAAGAGTGTGTTTAACGTCCGTTTATTACTACAGAGGCACCACAGGCTATGGACACTAATGATACATGAGATGAAATGATATATTGGAAAAGGATTTTTTTTAAGGGAGGAATCGTTCCAAGGGTAACTCCCCGGTATTTATGAGGACTGAGGAAAACTTGAAAAAAAACCTCAGTCAGGGAGGACGGTCCTGGCGGGATTTGAACCGCAGACCTCCCGCTCACGAGTTCGTGCCTTAACGACCTCGGCCACTCGTGGTGGTTTGTAAAACTTAAATGGCATATTCACAATAGTATAATTTGGATTAATGTACTAGTCATCACTATTGTAATGGTTCTTCTACAAAATTCAATTTCATTTACAGATTACTAAAAATCTATCTCGTTAGTACATCACAATCGGCAAGTTAGCAGTCCCAACGGCCAATTTGGGCAACTGTGTTTTCCAATCTTTATCTGAAGCTGAAGGGTCCAGGGAAAATGTATTGTTAGCTCACGTGTCAGGAAAGTACAATAGAAAGCAAGGTACTTAAAGCGTTTGCTTTATGTAGTCCTCAAACAAAACAGCCAGTTTTAATTATCACATTCAACATGCAACCCCTGCATATTTCATAAAAGTTTGCATAACTTAGTCACTTTATAATTAATAATACGAAAGTTTGTTTTTCTCTTCGAAATACTTTCGTAAACAATGTGTAGCATTGTTAACAAAAATAACAAAGTGTTAATGTGGGTTGGACAGACGTAAGGGAAATATTTCAGTAATATTACATTGTGTACGACATGTTTCATGTGGTTTAATATTCTGGTGACCAGAGCCTCTTACACACTGTTGCACACTGTGCGGAACTGTTTTGATGTTTTCACTAGACTGCGTGAAATGAACTGAAGTGGTTTGGTAGGGATGTTGTTATCGTCGTCATGTCGTTGTTGTTGGACCCACGCTGGGCGCCAAATTTTGAAGCGGTTTTGTCCGCTCCAACAATTAGAAGCTGTACAGTACGCCCTGGTTTGATTATGGGTTACATTGGTATTGTTGCCCACGCTTCATAACAATATCTCGGAGTTATGTTACGCTATTTTGTGACTCGTGCTCAACAGGACTGGGAGAGAATATCCATTGTGTTGATAATCACGCGATGAGTAGATCTGAATATGTGTGATAATTTATTATTCGCAAGATCTTTCGCGTCCTCTGGTGTTCTGCGTACGAGAGAATTCAGTTACGTCGAATATAAAATTAGCTGGCCCGACTTCCAAGGAGATGAACTGAATCTGATCGTCGAACTATCTGATATGTCAACTGAGTTGCCGAAATGCATATGTGAACTGGATAACTGAGTAAATGATGTCAATTGAAACGCCTCCTTATATATTCGACACAAATTAACTAACGTTGGCTTCACTAATCCATGGGGGTCACAAAAGACGCGCAAGTCACGCGCCTTACTTCAAAAGTTCAAAATATACATCTACTACTGGCTGGTTCAAATTCATTGCCAACATATGCCACTCGCTACTATTTGAAAGTTTGAAACATTTATTCACATTGGTTGGTTTAAAGTTAACTGCACTAACAGTAGGCATATTCATTCCCCTTAATATATTTAAAATGCTTTGGCTTTATTAATAGTCGCCAACGACAGGTATTTTAAAAATACACACAATACACTTGTCCCTTTGGGTTAATTTTACTTTGTATAGCGGTTTACGGGCTGCCGTAAACGATTACACCAGAGAACTTTCTCTTTTGATGGCATACACTTCACATTTTGAAGTTACACATTATGGATACATGTATACACAATATTTATACTACTAATTACAAGTACAAAATACAATGATTAGTTTTGCAACATACATATTATACGAGGGTGGATCGGAAAGTAACGCAGAATATTCTTTTTTACAAGAGCTTAGTAGGTACCATTACAAACAAATGCACAAGTGAACTGACATATTTTGTCTATTCTTCTACATAGTCACCAACTTTCTCAACATATTTCTTTCGTCGTGATAGCAGTTTCTTAATACTCTGTTCGGTTGCAGTATAGCCATCTGCGAACTGCTGTTTTCACTTTTGCATCTGACGCAAAGCGTTGACCGGCCAGGAATTTATTCATGAGACCAAACAAATGAAACCCGACGATGCCAGGTCTGGGCTGTATGGTTTTTTTTTTTTTTTTTTTGAGTAGTGTTTAACGCCCGTTTTCACTACTGAGGCACCACAGGCGGTGGACACTGATGATGCACGAGATGAAATGATAAATTGGGAAAGGATTTTTTTTTTTTTTTAAGGAAGGAAGCGTTCCAGGCCTAAGTTTAGGTACCTCCCCGGCATTTGCCAGTTATGAAGACTGAGGAAAACCTGGAAAAAACCCCAGTCAGGGAGGACGGTCCTGGCGGGATTCGAACCGCAGACCTCCCGCTCACGAGTCCGTGCCTTAACGACCTCGGCCACCCGTGGCGGTCGGCTGTATGGTGATTGCTAGAGCACCTCCCAACCAAATTTGGTGGTTTTCTCACGAACCGCTGCAGCAATATGGGGGCGAGCATTGTCATGAAGAAGTTTGATATGTCAGCATTAATATTACGGCGTTTGTCACGAAGGGCACGACGCAACTTTGCCCAAGTTTTAATGCAGACTGCAGCATCCGCATTAACCATATCTCCAGAATACTGTCACAAGTACTTTATGAGCAGATGGAGTCACTTTGAAATTTTTCTTTACTGGGGAAGCAGCATAGAGACCAGTGACGATTCCCTTCAGAAAGTCATGTCCTTCTGCAGCGTAATGCGATAAGTGATCCAAGCTTGTCACCATTCGCTCGCCCTTGTGATCGTCTGTCAGGTTCTTAGGCACCCAGTGAGCAACTAACTTTACGTAACTTCAATGTGTCATGCACAATATCGTACACCTTATCGTAAGAAATGTTGAGTTGTGAGGTAAGGTTCGCAGTTGAATCCGCCGGTCGTTCAGAATTGCCGCCTCAATGGCTGTGTCATTCTTCAGGCTTGCAGCTGTTACCGGCCGGTGAATCACAAAGATTATCACGGCCGTCTTTGAAGAATGCACACCACCTGGAGACAATGCTGCCGTTCATACAGTCCTCCCCATACACGTCACGCATGTCTCTGTGAATTTCACTCGGGTTAAGCCCTTTAGCCAACAAAAATCGCACTACACTTCCTGCTCTTCACAAGTGGACGACAGTAACATGCGCGCCATCTTTGTTGCGTAGCTCACGCTTCTCTCGCTAGAGCTACACATGAGAACAAAATAGCATCTGTAGTGAAAGCTTTAAATTACATCTTGGTGAAACTTCAACATCCCAGCTGCAATACCAACGCAGAAAAAAAAAAAATGTTGTGCGTTACTTTCCGATCAACCCTCGTATTTTAGTTGGGGTAGGCCGCAAGGACTGTTCAATATATTACTTTTGCCACAGTAATGTAGTGTCCAGCTTCCAGGACAAAAGGATATTACCAAAAGAACGCAAAAAAATTATAGGCAGGAGAGCGTTGATTGAACATACTTTCTTCCGCAAGGCCATTACCCACTTTAAAAGATTATTTCATTTTTCTAGAACATTTTTATGCACTGCCCTTAAGTTGCACGCTTGCTAGCACCACAACACTGCCCAAAGAAATGCTGCGAGCGCTTGTTACTTGGTTCGCCACGATACTCGCGCATGTACGAGGATGTCATTCTGTTGGATTATACAGAGAACGTAGACGAATATTTGCAAAGGTCAAGGGTTGTTCTGACCTGTTATACATGTAAATATGGTATGAAAGCTAATTTAATTTTGCCTCTAGTCATCCTCGTGCCGTTTGAATCACTCAGTCACGCTATTCGACTAAAGGTAATTGGATCGCCAGCAAGACTAACTGAAAATTAATGAACGTTCATAAAGAGGTTCATCTCTGCTTGCACATTTAGATTTTCAACATTTCACTTAATCATAAAAAGCCCACTCTGTTGGACAGATTTGCCAAACATTCTATTTTCAAGTTCTTCAAGTGTAAAAGTACAACGTGGTTCATGGGTAGGGGCAGGGAAACGCTCAGAATTCTAATCTTCCCTCGTTCTTCCTCATCCCCAGTGGATAGAAAAGATAAAGAGTTCTGGAAAACATATAGTCACTATTTAGTACGAACATATTGCTGTAAACCTTTTAACATTGAATGAACTACACCTCAATACTTCAGTCAAAAGTAAAAAAAGATATTGGTTTCCAGACGTTCCTAGCAAGTGCTTATACCGGGTAACCCATGTAACATCGGTACTGCAAAAACCAACCAGTCTCAAGCCAAAGTCACGGTGAGCCAGATAATGAAACAACACTGGCGGAGAGGAGAAAGGTAAATAAATCTGTGTTACTGCAACCCATAAGTGATGGACATTTCAACGCCATGAAGGTTACAGTCGTATCGTGTGAGATGTGATCTCTGCATACAAAGAATTGCAATAGTGGAGATGTGTGTACCGGTTTCATTAAGAAAACGCGCGAGATTTTTGCAGTCAAAATTCCTAGTATTGACGTTTCTACAGGTGGCCAAGATTTGGAGAAAAAGCTAAGTATGAACAAAACCAGTAACGAAAGCGCAAGAAAACAAAGAAAGAGACATTAACCGAGCTCCGGCCGTTCTTACCCCTCCTGTGCTATTGGATATTCAAGCATGGTTTCTTCCTTTTCTTTTTATTTGGTTTATTTACTGACACTCTTTAACCTCTCAGGTTATCAAAGTCTCATTCAAACCATAGCGTGAAACGGCTGACAAATTTTGCTCACAGGCCTCTCTTTCAGGCTTGAGGTTCTTTTTCGTGCCGCAAATGTACGACACGGGACCTCACGACTTTACTTCCCTTCGAAGGAAGCCATACTTAGGATTTTTACACCCGAAAAAATCCATCGATCCTGACCGGGTTCGAACCACCGATCTGAGGTTTACGAGGCAAGCATGGTTACCGTGGTTTCTCAAAAGTCCTACTATGTCCACATGTAAATTTCTAAATCCAAGAACGCGGGTTCAAACCCGGCCAGGACCGATGGATTTTTTTTTGGGCGTAAATAATCCAAGTATGGCTTCCTTCGGAAGGGAAGTAAAGCAGTGGGTCCCGTGTCGTATATTTACGCACGAAAAAGAATCTCACGCCTGAAAGAAGAGGCCTCTGAGCAAAATTTGTCGGCAGTTTCACGCCCTGAATAGAATGGGACGCTGATGACCTGAGACGTTAAAGAGCGTCCGTAAATAAATCAAATTAAAACACATGTAAATTGACGCAACAGGTAGTGCTTAGCAGGCGATAGGCCATTTTTTCGTGGGCCATTCTGTATAAAGTCATGTGTTTGGCCATTTCATCTTAAATTCCCCATTTCTCTGTTTTGTTTAATATAATCTCTACTGCTTTTCCGTCACTCGCGTGTTCCTGTCAACAGAGATTCAACAAGATCTTTACAGAAACTTCTTCGTATTGAAACAAGGAGAGTAATATAAGTAAAGCATTATTTGCAATTATCAGAGAAATATATGAAGATGCTAAAGAATATATAAGCAGAAAATTTAAAGGGTTTGGCTTTTGGAGAAAAGGAAACGAAGTTGTCGAGGAATAAGAGTACAAAAAGCAATACTTTCTGTTTAACATATATTTTCACTTAATATAGTTTATTAAAATTTATGGAGATTTAAAAATTATTTTATGAATCCCACTCTTAATTAAATAGTAACAGTAAAATAATACTACCTTGGAAGAAAGCAAACAAATGATTTATAACAATACGAAATATGTTAAAAAGCGCAGAAATAAAATTAATAAAGTAAAGCATAAAACAGCTGGTGCGATAGACTTGGAATGGTCAATGCTTTTAAGGGTAGTAAATAATAAGAAAAGAAAAACCTAGAACTCTTCAACATTTTTAAAACAAATTTTTTTAAAAAAAATTAATTCACAATGCAAAGTTTGCAGATTCTAAAATTCTGCTTATCGTATTAATCTGATTGTTTTATATCAAAGAACTTTAAACTGCAGTTTTTGCACAAGGATTTCATTTTCTTATTTTCTCGAATTGGAAGAATCTTGCCAAACGTCATAAAATCTTCTAATTAATGTTTCCCCCCCCCCTCCCAGATAAACCACATTTTAAAATGTAAGAAAATAATTTTAGGGGATTTCAAAACTGACAACAGTTCGTTAGTTGAATTACAAAAATGTAGTTTTCAAAATCGATAACCAAGATATCTATCATTCATGTAGCAATCGAAAATGGAAACAAGTTCTAATTTTAGCGTCTTCTGCAAATCGCTACTACCTCGTATGCGTAATAACTTGTTGCAAACTATACAGCTGACCAATTACTCAATAATGTTTGGAGTTCACAAGGGCGCGCCGGAAACAAGTTCAAGGTCATCAAGAGTGGGGTGTAGGACAAGGTAGCGATTATTCCCTGCACATTGCTTTAATAAGTTATAATGTTTATCTACGCGTCGAATCGATTATTCTAGAAACGGGGTCTTTGTAAATGATGACTATTCATTCGAGGTTTCAAAAGAAGTGAAAGATGACCTTATCTCGAGCACAGAGTATCTTGACCTATTACCGAAAGATTACAACTAAGGCACGGAAATCCTACCAGAGGATTTGACAGAAATGGTCCTTATAAAACACACTGGCATAAAATTAAAAGGAACCTAAATGATACCTGTCTACTATGTGGAACACAGGATACACCGGAGCATGTTTTGTTTGAATGTCCACGTTATAGGAACCAAACTTTAGAAAACAAGGAACTTAAGTGGCCTATATTTAAAGGAACAAAGAACTATATAAACATCTTGAAACCGTAGCCCATAAAATAAGTAAAATAGCATGGGAAGAAGGGATGGAGCAACGGAAGAAGGGGAAGTAAGAATTTCGGAAAGATTAAGAATATTAAATATAGATAATTAGAAAAATAATTTACCACGCAATTATTCACGATGAAAACTTGATTCGAATCACGTTACAAGAAGAAGAGGGAGAAGAAGTAAAATATAATAAAAATTGTTATAATAACTATTATACTTTTAATACTACTAGTGATATTATCATTATCGTTAACGATGTCAAAGTAATGAATTGGTAGGGTAAATGTTGCTTTGATAAATGTCAATTAGATTCGCAAACAAAGAATATAACTAGTGTTGAAAAATTTGGTATATAAGATATAAATGTGAAATTTACACGAATGTATTTATAAAAATGGTATAATATAATATGGGATATAAAGAAACATTACGAACAATAGATATATAATATAGTTTTATACAAATATAGACAGGAATAGATGCATATTAGTAAAGTAAAAGTATATACGAAATGTACTTGTCACCAGTACAATTTCTACCGGATACCGGTGAATAATAGTTTAATAATTTAGAGTTAAATATTAAGTGAAAGTAGTAGCTGGTTTCCAGCAATTAGGAAGTAGTTGAAGGGAATATATTTGTTATTTATCAAATTTGTTATTTTTATTATTTTAGTAAACTTCTAATTGTAACCTAATTATAAGTATTATCTGGAAAATAATAATGTGCGAATGTAATTTGGTAATTTAGAAATAAAATGTAAAAGTTTGCAATAAACGTCCCCGTGTAAGAAACAAGGTACCAGTTCAGATTTTTATTATTTTATTATTATTCTGCCATTTGATCTTTCCTTTGCTTATGCTTTAATAATAAGATTTGCGCAAATACTTCTTGAGAAAAAAATAGAACTACTTCTTAAAAAGTGACGATAACTTCAAGGAATATAAACACCAAAAAGACATTCTATCGTGTGCTCAGAGTTAGACACGTTTGCAAAACAGACCGAGGCAATACTTGCCTTGCGTGAAAATATTTCAGCTTTCTACAGCACAATGTCCGGTAAAACTCTGAAAGAATGACGTATTGGCATGATTTGACTTCCGGGCAGTGCTTGCAGGGCAGCTGCGCCAGGTAGCAGTAGAAGCTTAGAGTACGCGTCAACGGCTCATATTTCTTCACGAGCTTTCCACTGCATTGTCATTATGATTATTAAACAATGACTAAAAAGATCTCTTAGTGTAAAGATAGTTAACACCAACATTTTGGCATGTGCGGCAGCTATTGTCATTATGCATTGAGTACATATACCATCGTTTGGGTCTGCATTAACTATCCAATTTTGCAATTATATTTTTTTCCTATTTTAGTAGAAATGTCACAATTCATTAACTTCCTTAAAACTTTACTGTTTAATGTTATAAGAGTAGCTGTCCTTATTTACCATTGTTATGATTTATTTCCAATAGTTTGTGTAGGGAGTTATGTGCATTTATTTGTAAGATTACATTTTGATGTTACTATTATTCACCAGTAATTTAATATCTTTTAAGAAACCATGTATTATAAAAATAATATACAGTTATACACATATTCAAAAATATTGAACATTATTAATAATTCGACTGATGTGTTTTATATGTTCTTGAGTTTATTTCCTGTTATAATGTTTATATTCCGAAAGTAATAATTGTGAAACAATATATTTCTACTGTATTTTGTGTTAATATGTGCCAATTTATAAATCATATTATCATACATAAAATATTAATTAAACGGAAGTGTAGCATGACTAAATGTAGATAACAATAAACACTTTGCAATAAGCAATGATGAAAGTATTTATCATCATATTGCAAATAAACAATTCATCTGTGACACTAATATTAACGGCTTTATGAGAATTTTTGTCACCCTAACAAATAGCATCGGGAATATTTACTTGGCAATTAAATTATAGCATTTCCAACTGAGTCTTACGTCACAAGACAGATGTAAAGACTCACGTAGAGTGGAGTAGGCGACAGGAGATGGGAAACTTGATCACTTCATATAAACAAATTGCAGGCATTCCGTACAAAACTGACTCTATGGACGCAGCGCACTTTACAACTTTAGAAACCGTTGGTGCTGTGCAAATTATTGTGTACGTCAACGTGTTAATACCAATTCAAAATGCACTTCACCCCAGGTTTATATAAAAATAAATAAATTAGTTGTGAAAGAGTTTCAAGTTCTAATAATGTCTTTCTCAGTAATAGTTGAAAAAATATCCCATTTTACCGCAGTTCCAGGTTATCGACCAACATGCCGACCGCTACCAACCTGAGTTATACCTCAGTATTCATAATTTCATAAACTGACTACAAAATTAATAAAATTACAGTTAACCTAACTTCATAAGAAAGTGTTTGTTGTGAAGGAACATAAATAACAGAGGTGATGAAAATATTAGTGAAAGATGATTTTCTTTAGCTTTATTTTTTGGGTCAACTTATATATTTCCAGGTTTTCCTCAGTCCTCATAAATGGCAAATGCCTAAGGCCTGGAATGTTTCCTTCCTTAAAAAATCCTTTCATTTCATGTATCCTGTGGTGCCTCAGTAGTAAAAACGGCCGTTATCTCTATTCAAAAAATCTTTGGGGATTATCCGCTATTGATTGATTGATCCGTAGTTCAAGTTTTGACAAACACTTTTATTCCATTTGCTTAAGAACTGACACCATCGAAAATACGCATGACATCATATATACAATGTTTTTAACGTATTTGACGAACTCCTTTGAGTTTAAAGACAACAATCGCTTACTTCGAGGCAATAATCGAAGTTGAATTATTGTTGATCTCACTTTTGTGATGAACACGTCATTTCCTGCGTTCCTTTCCGTTTTGAATGTACTTTGGTTGAAGAATTAGGCACTTTTCGCTACATGGTTTTAGCACCTGTATGTTCCACTTTCTTAACAATACCGTTCATCCCCTTCTTGTTGATGATTCATTCTTTTGTATATAGAGATGAAACATCAGTCAATAAGATTAGGTGTCATAATCTTTAAGTCTCTGAACTTGCAATTTTCTATTGCGTAGCAGGCTAACGTGCCCTTCTATAATCCCAGGAAACATATGCACTTTCAATTGGTTGTATCCTGACTGCCTGCAGGGCTCCTGCAGGGCTGTGGCAAGCAATTCTACACTGTCAAGACCCAGCATTCCATTACAGCGCTTTACAAATGTAGGCTGATGCTCCAGGGCTATTCATTGCTCTTTTTACGACACGAACAATGTAAATGTTCTTGTTTTTCTTTTCACTTACTCCCCTTCTTCGATGTTCTCCAGCCTGGACCTGTCATACGTGTAAACAATGCTCTTTTTAGACGGCTTGCGAACGTTTGTCTCTGTAGGCCCTGGGGAGGGAGGTATATTGATCTCCGTATTTACTGTTACAGTGAACACCGTGCGAATGTATATGACCTTTCACAACGACTTTGGTCTGAAGTTTACCAGCTTTTGCTTTGTGATATGCAAAGGAAATTAAAACGAAACTATTTGTTTCCTATTTTTCTACTCACCGATCTCGAATTACTGCATTAATAGAACTGTAATTGTATTTTGATGTTTACCCTCAGTGTTATAATAATTCCGAAACCATTTCTGGTATTACAGAGGGTGCAAAAAAAAAAAAAAAAAAATAAAAAATAAAAAATAAAAAAATAAAAATGTATACACAGTAGATATCAATTTAATATATTTCAAAGTTGTACCGGAAAACAACAGTAATGTGTAGTATGATGTTCTGTAAACAGATGTGACTCATATTACGTTATACTAGCGTTGCTAAAACAAAATGGAGCCAAGATTATCGTTTGATCAGCGGAAAGCAATTTTAAGTGGTATTGGAAAACCCAAAATGTTGTTGAAGTTCAAAGGACGAAGAGAGTTCCGCCACGTTCTCCGGGTTTAACTCCTGAAAAAAAGATTTGGAATTGGAATTGGAATTAGAATCAAGGCTAGAACTTGAATAACCCTGAATACCTTATAGACTTCAAGCTTTGCAAATAATTCACAGCACTTTTGGAGAGGTCGGTGCTAAGTAAATTAAGGCAACCGATGTAGCATTTGAGCCAATTAAGCGATAATCGAGCAGAAACAACAAAAAACATGAAGGCATATAGCACGAATGAAGAGTTTAAATAAAGAGGGTGCCAAAAATGTATACACACTTCAAGCAAAGAAAAAACCGTGTTAACATAACAAAACTGAATTCACACGAACAGAAAATGATGAGCACTAATCATCTTAGACTTTTACAGTTACAACAGTTGCTCAAAATGCCCACCATCGGCGCCAATAAACTTCTGGGTACGAAGGCCTCATTCTCTCGCACCATGTTCCGAAACCACTCACAGTGATGCATTCTCCGATCATGGTCATCTTCATTTAATGTATGCAAAAGTTTTGGGATGAAAACTTTCAACTTTGCTGTTTTAATAATACGACATAAGCTGGTTCTGCTAATCCCAGTCTCATGTGCACATTGCTTTGTAGATTTCTGCGGTCAGTGCTCAAAACGTTCCAAAAACCACAGCCGAGGACGCGGGGCTTGTTGCTGTGCGAGGTTTCTCAGATCTGCCCTTGTAAACATCGCATACGGTACCGTGAGTCTCAAATTTGTCTCAAATACGTGCAATTGTTACTCGCGTTGACGGTTCTGTTCTGTACATGCGTCTCCATTGCCTTAGAACTTCAACAACATTCTCGGTTATCCAACACCACTTCAAAATTGCTTTCCGCTGTTTAAACGATAACTTGGCTCCATTTTCCTGTAGCAACGCAAACATAACGTAATGTGAGTCACATCTGTTCATAGAACATCATACTACACATTACTGTTGTTTTTCGGTCCAACTTTGAAATATATTAAATAGATATCTACTGTGAAAGTGTGTATACACTTTTTGGCACCCTCTGTATAGGGGTAGGTCAAAAAGAAAGAAAAGAAATTTCCTTAATTTTGGGGGAGATATAGATAGGAAAATGAACTGTTTTATTTCGGCATTACGCCTTTGTTTCTCCAAATGATCACCAAGGTGTTTGTCAAATGGTAAAACGAATATCAATAACATTAACGAACGCGTCTGATGTCGTCTGAACGCTTTACCGTCCTTTGTCTTTAAAGTCCCAGCACTTCCTCTCCAATCCTCCTACGCGATTTGACAGGTTCCTTGACCACTTGTTCAGTACTTCCGCCATTTTCCAGCTCTCGCTGCACCGAAGTTCCGTTTGACAAACTTGTGTATCCGTAGCGGACATATAAATTGCTTTGTTTCGGAGCAACAAAAGAGTGAAACTTACTTTTTGATTCACACACGTCCGGACTTGCAGAATTTACATAAAACAAAGTTCGAAATAACATTAGGAATGTCTGTGGCAGCTAGTTTTCATGCTGTGATACGTTGCTGAAGAGAGACGGATATCATGAGACACAGAGAAACCTGAAAGAGTATTGTGACGTCACTGTTGTCAGAATATTACGAAAAAATATATTTTTATTCTACAAAAAAGCAAAGAAATGTGAAGAAAAGATGGAGGAACTAAAGGACTGCAATGGAAAAAAAGGGGATATACACAAAAAGGGGGAGGGGAAAGGAGGAAAATGAAAAAAGGCTGACAAATGAAAGGAGTTACTTCAGTATAAATTATTCTACTCTATTCTATCCGGAATAAAAGAAAAGATACAAGGCAAGGGAACTGTTTTCTTGAATTTGAACGAAACTTAATAGGATTATTAATTAAGTCATTTGACAGTCATTTTATTACCAGATAACACATACATACTATAGAATAAAATTTGGTTGCGATCGATTTCAATGCAACTTGATGCCACCAATGGCGAGGTTCAGCACAGCACAACTTTGCAGAACCGAGGTTACAACGCCTACTTTACTAATGCTACGGTTAAATATTATAGACCGCAAGTTTATAGAATCTTAATAAACAGATAAACAATCATATAGGCGTAGTTCACTATAAACAACAAAAAGAGAGAATTCAATAAAAAAATGGCAGTAACGCAAATATTACAAAACAAACGCACCTTTCTGCCTTTTATGGCAGCAAACTTGTTGATAACTTATTTACGTCTGGAATTTACAGGGGACTCAGTCGGAGCCTACAAAACTACTTCAGCAGATATACCAGGTGGTATTCAGAATATTCGATACTGGTGCTGCCATCTTGTCAAAAACTTAATTTGAGACCAATGACCGCCGTCACCCTCGAAGTAGTTCCCTTCCACACGTATACACCGGTCCCAGCGATTCTGCCATTTTCCAAGTGCGTCTTGGGTGTCATGTTCTTTGAGGATGTTTAGCACAGACAGCATTTCTTCTTGAATCCTCTCAATTGTGTCGAACCGACGTCCTTTCAATTTGATTTTCAGTTTGGGGACTCGAGTGAAGTTTCAGGGTGCCAAATTAGGGGAGTACGGGGGTGGGGGGACGTCATGTTGTTTTTCGTCAAAAAAACTCTTGGTGAACAAGGAATTGTGACAGGGAGCATTATCGTGATGCAACAGACAGTTCCCTTGTCGCCAAAGTTCGGGCTGTCGTCTCCGCACATTTTCACGGAGCCGTCGCAAAACGCCACAGTAGTACGTGGAATTCACTGTTTGATTTGGTGGAAGGAATTCTTTATACACAATCCCCTTGGTATCAAAGAAAACGAGGAGCATGCTCTTGCCTTTGCTCTCCACGTTTGTCTCGCTTTTATTGATCTTGATGAGTTCGGGCTCTTCCACCGGGAGGATTGTTGTTTTGTCTCAGGGTCATCGGATACGGCCTGACGAAGCACCGTACAAACTTCTACACGCTGCGCCTTCTTATCGGCAGTCAGGATCCTTGGCACAAATTTTGCGGCGACACGTTGCTTGCCCAATTCATTAGTTAAAATTCGTTGGCATGTCCCATAACCAATTCCCACTTCATGAGCAAGGTCTTCAATGGTTCGATGTCGATCCTCACGAACGAGGTGTTGAACTTTGGCAACAATGTCAGGCGTTGTGCAGCTGACGGGTCTACCGTTGTGAGCATCGTCTTCAATAGCTATATGGCCGGCCCAGAACCGAGCATGCCACTCAAACATATGTGTACCGCTCATGCTTTGTCCTCCAAATACTTGTTGAATCATGGCGAGGGTCTCCGTAGCACTTTTCCCGAGATTTGCACAGAATTTGATGCACACTCTCTGTTCTAATCTTGGATCCATCGTAAAATCGCCACTCACTTCACACAGAGTATTCTGAAAAGTACTGTAGAATCTCAATACATCTACCCAGCTGCATGAAACTTTAAACACTCACTCATCAGATGTGCTAGTGTTTCCACCTAGCGGTACAAAACTCTACTGCGACTAATGTTGAGATGGCAGCACCAATCCGGAATATTGTGGATACTGCCTCGTATGTACTTCCTAATTATATTTTCTGCAAACTGTTGGTCATTAACACTGATGTCATGTTGTTGTTAACTCCTTCTAATTCTAGTTGCTTATCCATTACATACAATTTTCAACATGATTTATTTTTATTTATTTTTTGCACTAAATGTAAACTATACTAATTTTTTAACACTGTACGTTGACCAACCTATACATACTATTAGCACAAGCAAGGCCCTAATACGTCACCACTAGCTAACTGTGCCATGCCACCCAGAGCCGTTATTTATATAAAGTTACCGTTGATTTTACGACAAAATGATTATTGGCATTGAATTTAAGATGTCTTAATTGACCATTAAAGAAACCAATACGGTCGAACGAATCAGTGTCCTTGTTTGTATCAAAGATTCGAAACCCATTCTTGAATCATCACTTTACCATCTGGGGCGTCCACAGTTCACCAGACTTGGATTTCAACCTTCGTCCGTACTTCTACAACCTACGGCGCCGCTAACGCGTCTTTGTTTATCTGTCTGACGTTGCTTTCATGCATCTTCCGGTTTACATCGGGCAATGACACGGCATCCACGTTGTGATAAACGCACAGGGCCGAGTATGTGCGAAGCGGTGACCGCGCACAGGAAATAACTGCAACGGTAACTCATACCGATGTGGTAGACTAAAATCGTGACCTTAGGTTTTAATTACCTCTATTCAGAAAGCCGTCCGACATGCAAAAGACACGTTATTTTTGTACAGCTCTAACCTTCTGGTGTCAAATAGGCTGTATTTAGAAATTTCAAAAGAGGAAATATGGTTTGTATAGTGGGTGTGATTGTAGCAGAGTTTTATGCGATTCTTACATCAGGCATTGATAATAAATTACAGAATGTGATTAAATGTTCACAGCATTGTGTTTTAGGTTATGACTAGAAACAGGATTTTCATGCACTAAAATTTGCTGAAAAATGCCATTAAAACTTTAAAATAAACGAAACAGAAATATGCAGTAAAATTACGCTTTAGAAAATTTATAAACATTACGAGAAAATATAGTGTTCGTGTTCATATTTTTTACTGCAGATGCTTTGCAGAAAGTTTAAAATGCATGTACAGCGCTAGAAACTCCGATGCACATCGTAAAACGATAAAGGAGCATGCACAAACACTGTAACTTGTTCCAATGTGATATTTTTTATTGGAATCACACAACTCGAGAGCTTTCCAGAATTTCTTGTACATTACATTTTTGTTCATATTCTGGATTTTTGGCAAATGTTCAGAACTTATTCTTTAACAGCTTCGCCACAGAAACCGACATTAATTTGGATAAGCGTCTTAAAAGTATTAGTAATGGAATTTTATTGTGACAGGTTTCATTTAAATTTAACTGTTGCATAGCCCTTACGAATGGATTTTTTCCGGGCGTAAAAATCTTAAGTTCCTTCGGAAGGGAAGTAAATCCGTGTCCCGTGTCGTACATTTACGGCACGATAAAGAGCCTCAAGCCTGAAAGAAGAGGCCTCTGAGCAAAATTTGTCGGTCGTTTCACGCCCTGAATAGAATAGGACGCTGATGACCTGAGATGTTAAAGAGCGTCCTTAAATAAACAAACTATATATATGAACAGAGTAAAACCTTTACCCCTGAGCCTTTTGCTTTATTCTCCCTGCCTCCCCCTCTTCTCTACTGCCATTAGCTTTTTTAATCAGGCCTTCGACAGAAATATTCCAGATTTGTGTGTATCTCTCATGCACCAGCGCTTCCAGGAAGCGTTCAAACTTCTATTGAAATTCAAAATTGCAGTTGTAGACGCTCATTTCTTCTAAGTCCCGTTTCCCTGCATTCTGCTAGAAAATGCCTCCAGGTATCGCTTTCTCCGCACAGTGGGCAAATTCTTTCCCCGAAAGCATCAACTGTTTTCTTTCCGTTCCATCTGAGCCATGCGAGACCATTCTTTCATCTCTCCCACATCTGACCTATTTGAGCCTGCAGGTTAAACTATACCTTTTCTGCGCATATCCATATCCAGCTGTTTGCGCGCAATGCCCTGTCCCGGTATTATTCTTAATCAATATTTAACTGTGGCTACTTTTTAATTTACACTTTCGTTAAAGATACCAAACTCTATAAGAATCTCGCAATTTGCTGTACCTCACCCTACCTGTAGCATCCGTATCAGAAACTGCTTTTGAACATACTTCAATTCCTCGGAGTTTTCCTCCTCAAAATTTGGCCCCATATCTAACAATCGCTCTGTATGCCATCTCCATTCTTCTCAGTGGTGTTTCCGGTATTTTTACCAAAACCTTTAAGGCTACCACATTTTTAATAATCACTTGTGTTTTCTGATGCAAGTCTTTTGCTCAGTTCCCATTCATAGCTAAAGTGGCCCTCATGTGTGAGCTTTCTAATGCCTACTCTGCATACTTCCATCTCTCTTTCCTGCCATTCCCGCTGCAGACCGTCAATTGTTGAGAATATGAATATCAATATCAGATAATACAAAGATTAGCTTTCACTTCGGAGTTTGAGAGGACTTTTTGATATACTTCCATTAATGCAGCATCCCTGGATTCAATTACATTTCTAATTGGGTGTTTAGCTTAGTAAATGACAATAGGCAGACAGGTGCTCCAGCGAGGGGAAAGGGTGCATCTGTTATCAATGCTTTATCGTCTATAAGATGCCTTCCTAAAACGGTTTTTTTTTTTTAAACAGAGGATATAATTATATCAACAATTTATTTTTATGGTCTCTGATAGAGATACCCCAGACAAGTTTGAATATTGTCTTGATCATCTAGCAGCAAAGTTTACAAAAAGAGATTCACTCGTACTGAATGCAATGTGGCAACATTAAATATGATAAATCAATAAAACATTTTGCAAGTATGGAGCTATTTGTGACTTAAGTTTCTTCTACAGCGAGTAGTTTTGAGGCGAGCAAACTACAGAGTGTTAGAAAGTCACTGTCCACTTAGATTACGGACGTGGGATATGTTGGAAGTTCGAAAAGTTAGTTTTTTTTTTTTTTACATAGAATATTAACAAGGTTAGCATAATTGATTTTTTTTCATAGATGTGTGATTGTTTGTTAATTCTTTCCATTGCTGCATAACATTTAACTGTTTAGTTCAGTTATCAGTTGATAAAAGCTATCGAAAACGATATGTGTAGTGTTTAGATGTTCAATTTAGTTTTAAATTATGGAGCTTTCGACTGGACATGTCTTTCGACAATGCCATAAATACACAGGAGACATTTGCTGAAAATTTCCCTGAAACAGTTGTACCTCATCGTAATGCAATTCGTCGACTTATTGAGAAATTTCCAAATGCCGAATGAACTGGAAGACCACATAAACTAAACGAACAGATTATGACTATGCGGTGGAGCCCGCCTAAGTCACTGCTCAAGTAGCACAAGAAAAAGATATGCGGCTAAGAAAACATTGAAATTGTTCCTGTATAAAGTGACAGCAGTGCAAGAATTGAAGGATGCGGATTATGAAAAGAGAATGGTTTGCGTCTTTTATTGAAAGGAATATCGTTGATATTCTTGATGTCACCTTCTTTACAGACGATGCCTGTTTCCACCTCTCTGGTTATGTTAATGCATCTGCAAAAAGTGTTTTCCAATAAAATTAAGCGGGATCAGGCTTGTATATCCGCCCACGGACGACATTTTCAACATATGTTGTAACTGCATAGTGATTTTCTGAACATCATGCATATATAAATTTGCAATATATTGCCTTCGCAATCTGTTGTTTCTCCAACTGAAACTCATGCAAAATTGCTTTATTCGTATTTCTAAAGCTTTTCAATTGTTTCTTTGTAGCACTGTATCACAGTGTCTGCGCCAAGTTGATTCGTTAGGTACGTTGTATATTATTTTCAAACAATTTACGTACAGCTACAGGTAGGACAGTTAATTTCTACAGGAGAATGCCAGATGCCAGGAAAGCGTTATAGACAAATTACACGAGTATCTGTATATTCACCACGAACTTTCTGAACAGGAACACTTAGATTTCTTCTTGTCTATTGGAGTTCAATCGCTTGCAAATGTTTCTCGGAATCAATTGCGTTTTCGCACGCTTGACAATAAAACACATTCCATTGATCGTTAACGTTTTTAATTGTTCTAGAAAACTGCATCGTTTCTCACCTTGCTTTAATTTTCAAAGAATGACAAATACCATTCCTAAAGAGATAAAACTTCACACTCCCAAGACTGAGCAAATCACTGTACTGAAAACACAAAAGTGTATAAAATGAAACATAGAATATTTTGAAAAGCTATACTTAACAACTTTCAATATCACTACTTTCCATGAAGTATTAATTACGAATTGTGTTGGTGTAGTCGGCGTTCACTAATGCCAACAAGTAGGGCGTAAATGTAGATGCCAACATGATGGGGGGTCAAATTTGTAGCGGAATAAAGAGGACACAGCCGTTGACGTAACTATCCCACAATATCTTCGGCTAGTTCGGGGTTTGGTATTATAGCTGGAATTTTCAGATTTATGCTTCTGGGGTGAAAGGAGTGTGATTTTAAGTATAACAAAATCACAACGGAGAGAAATCTACGGAGTTTATTAATGTTTTGTTGTTACCACACAACAGTACACTTTTCTGATTACGATATGCTCTGAGAATATTGTTAGATGCATACTGAATACCAGACAGACGTGATAGAATTTACGTTTCTTTCCCGAAGCCTGTGAATTTTGTCCTATTACTCGTATACAATTTCCCTATATCAATTCAAACTCTTAACTCCTATTGTTACCACAAACAATAATTTTGTAATTTCTTTCACGAACTATTAATCATTACTTATCTTTACGTAAAGTTAAAATACAGTTCCTTTATACGGAGTAAAAATAACAATTTCTGCTAATGGAGTTTAAAACACATCTCTCGACTGAATCCAGCGCATAACTAACACATTTTGAGGTAAAAACCATTCCTTATTACAATAGTATTGTAATAACACTATACATTACAATGCATTATATTTTCAACATACGCATACTAAGCGAATGAAATTCGTCCGTTTCTATTTAGTCGCAATAAAGATGTCTGTCCCGTGTTTCATTCTTGGTACACATTATTAAAGTTGTTACGCTTGCCATTGGTTGATTCATTTAGTATTACACTTTTCTTCTCTGTAGTTTAATCTTTTCATATTCTTGGATGTATATGTGTTTCTTTGAATAGTTACATTTTTAAATTATAAATATTGTCATAAAGGCCAACAAACATTAAGACATACATTGTAATAGTTCATATGTGATTCAGAAATTTACTCAAATGGGCATACAAGAGTTATACGATTTAAAATCTTTTGCCAACGAATATTTGTTACTTGAATTGAAAATTAAAGTCCTTACCTAACCTAAAAACATGTGCAAATGAATTTATTAAATTTATATGATTAAAAATATTATCAATGAATGTTAGGAGTTTTAAATCAAATATTATGGCCTTTATCTTACGTAATAACATACGTAAATGGCCTTAAATTAACACGCTATTACCATTAAAATGTTTGTGGCTTTATAATGAGCATTATATTCTTTATCTAATATAAAACATATACAAAATCACTTTTAATTCAATACAATTAAAATATTATCAATAAACGTTTTAAGTTTCAAACAACATACTATGTCTTTATCTTACGTAATAACATATTTAAACGAACTTCTTAAATTAACATAGCTAAATAGCTATTGATATTAAGTGTTTTTGGCTTTATATCGAGCATTATATCCCTTACCTAATATACAAACATGTGAACATGAACTTATTAAAATATTATAATTAAACAACTGCTATCATTGAGTGTTTAGGGCGCTAAATCGGATATTTTCCGTTTCAACGTTTATTTAGACCAGTTTATAAACTTTCAGTGCGACCCTCATGTGCAGAACTATTTCGTACTATATGGACTCAGTTGTTGGTGCATTATGCATCAATCAACAACTTATAAAAACATATTTACATTTAGTAATAAAAAACCATTTAGATCATGTGTGATCTGAAAGAAGTTTTACATTCGTATGTTAAAGTAAAATTTTCTTTGCACACGTACGTAAGCAATGCACCCCCTCCCCCAACGGAATATGAAAAAGTCCGTCAAGCAGGAGTTGCGAAAACTAATCTATTTTTCTTATTTCATTTCAATGGGATATGCCCAGTTTTCTTTAAATTTTTTTAAATTTAAGGCCGTTAGAGTGATTTCAAAATTGCGCTTTAACCCGCACTCGTTTTTCAGGTATACCTGTATTCCTAACAGCCCAATTGCCATGATTTTCGAAAAAAGCCTTTATTAATTTATTTTAAAGAAATCTACCAAGTTTCCTTGGGGAAAAAAATCCCGGCCGCTAGAGCGATTTTTCAATTTTTGGTTTACGTCAACCCACAGCCCCAATGGTTCTACAATGCTGCTTAACGAGCTCGACCGACGTGTCGTTTGTTAACTGACGGTTATGCCGGTTTTCGTTGAGAAAATACAAAATTTGCCTGCTAGAGCGAGAATGGACACAACACACATAAAATATACGGAGGGTGCCAAAAAATGCACACACACTTTTATAGTAAGAATCTATTTAATATATTTCAAAGTTGGACCAAAAAACAACAGTAATGTGTAGTATGATGTTCTGTAAACAGATGTGACTCATACATTATGAGAGCGTTGCTACGTGACAAGGAAATCAACAATGAAAAAATGAAGCGAAGATTATCAACTGGCCCAGTGTACCTGAACATGATACGCACATCCGTCTTACCCGCCATTCATACACTCTATGGAAATGAGGAATTTTACTTCCAACAGGATGGTGCACCAGCACATTACCACCGAGATGTGTGTGCGTACCTAGGAGACAATCTTCCAAGGCTGGATAGGACGAAAAGGTTTTCACTGCGTTCTCCGGATCTAATTCCGTTGGACTTCTACCTATGGGGAACTCTTAAGGGTGTTGTATATCGTAGAAAACCAGCTACACTGTCAGCACTTCGGGAAGAAATTGAAACAGCGTGTGCTGCAATCGCTGAGGACACTTTCGTAAACGTTACTCAATCAGTAGTTCAACGCACTCAGAAGTGTATCGACGTCGATGGTGGGCATTTTGAGCAACTGTTGTAACTGTAAAAGTCTAAGATGATTAGTGCTCATCATTTTCTGTTTGTGTGAATTCAGTTTTGTTATGTTAACACGTTTATTTCTTTGCATGAAGTGTGTATATATTTTGGCACCTTATGTATATATGCATATTATATATAGATTATTATTATTATTATTAATTTTTCAGCGGTTTATTTATTAATTCCTTGGGAATTTGTTAAAACGAATCAAACAATGGTAGAAGCCAGCGTCAAGGTTACAGCCTACAACGTTCCTGCTAACAAATACTTTTAATATCTCCTACCATAATGCGAGGTGCTGCATGGGTGGTCTAAAGAAATCGGGCAGACTTTACCCGCGGGTGGAACGAACTAATGACCTCTTAAAATAATCACATTCAACAGGCAAAGAGATCTTAACATCTTCAACAGGGATAGATGTAACGCCCGCTGGGTGGGAAGCGACCCTGCCCTTAAGCATCAAGTTCTGACGATAACACCAGGTTTTTATCCATTAAGCGGAAATGGGGTACCGCTTAAAAGTAGGTAAGTATATGCGGTAGACGAGATAAGGTTATATTGACCCGCGTCTCACTGCTACATGCCCGTCATTGTTACGTTCATAAAGGTGAATAAATAAAGGTGCCTTCGTTATCTTATCTGACTAGACACTGACGCTGGGAAAGCAGGAAGTAGACACTAGCTAGGTACATTATCTCCCTCGCGTTCACTTTCTTTTTTCTCTACTTTATACTTTATCCTCTCTATTTCGTTCCCTCTTCTTTTACTCTTACTTTGCTGGTTTTTCTCATCACGCTATACTTTTATAATTCTACAAATAACTGCATCACTCATTTCGGCCCTTTAT
This sequence comes from Metallyticus violacea, assembly GCA_030762175.1. Taxonomy (NCBI): domain Eukaryota; kingdom Metazoa; phylum Arthropoda; class Insecta; order Mantodea; family Metallyticidae; genus Metallyticus; species Metallyticus violacea. The sequence continues at coordinate 83,163,758 of CM060844.1, forward strand.
TACCATAAAGGAGAAAACTTCGAACTGAAGACGTCTCCAAAAGCAGCAAAACACTGAGCAGGTCTGCAAGTTAATGAAAAGTAAAACTTTCTTTTTCTGAGCTATAATAGACAACGCAGAACATAATATAGTTCTGCAAAATGTAAATAAATATGGTACTTTCATTTATTTTCTCTATCGTTCATGTTTGTCGTTGCATTTTCAATTTTTCAATAGCTGATATTAAATTATTGCCCACTCATTTTTCTCGTGTCAGCGAAACATTTCTTCAAGTTGACAAGTTAGAAATAAACGTTAAGAAAGTGTTTCTGTAATTATTTTCACGGATTTTTTATGAAACGAACCGAAAACTCCAGGCACTTGGGGTTTCAGGGCACAATACCTTGATCGTTTTAATACTGTGAAAAAAGTTATCGACAGTTTTGAAAGGATAAATGCTATTTTCATTGTAATGTATCAAAACTTTCTGAAGATACTTAACTTACATATATAATTAATAGTTATTTTTACATTTTGACAACAGGAATAGAGTGACTGGAAAAAATAGTGAAAACAATCACGCAAGAGGGAAGTTTTCGTAATCCTATTGCAGAAAAATAATTACATTTGCATGAAACTATCAACAGATTGCTCACAATAATTTGAGATCTCGAAGAGGTAACCTAGGAAACCACACTTTAAGATTACGAAACACCACGCCGTTCTTTAGCAGTTCCCAAAAATTGAAATCGAGAAAATATTCCTATCTTGACACCGTCATACTCGTAAAATTTGCCTGTCGATTGAAATCGGACCAAAACATTGGATTACGGCAATAGGCACATTGTAAGCCGGAAATACGATTTCATGAATACAGAGAATTGTTTGCGAGCTATGGTAACAAGTTTAGAAGTTAACAAAGGCCGCACCTAAACCTACGACAGCGAACCTCACTATGGCAGTGTAAAGCGTGCTGCAGTGTGGTCTCATGCCCGCCACTTAAAATTAGCCCCATTCTGGGAAGTGTAAATTACTTTAAATTACTTTCCGATACTAAATATTCTTATTCCGAGATTATCATATGTAAGAGGCATGGTTTCGCCATCTGCACCATCCCATGGGTGCTTTAAGAGGCAGAATTTATTCCACAGGGCAAGAAACAAGCAAATCCACGACCAGCCATTAGCCACACCTCCCGAGACAACTTGAATGGTTTTGGTCTTTGTGTTTTGACTCGAATATATAAACATTCCATCCCTTACAGCGACATGTTTAAATCAACTGAAGCACTGTCAATGCTTTTGTGTGCATTTACGTTATTGAAAATGGTCCTTGGAAGCTAATTGTGATTGGCCTCTGAAAAGCCTGCCAGAAGTGGCGACAAATGGACGTCGCTGTGCTTCGCAACACCTTGCTACAGTGGAAACTGCGATGCAGATTAATAAACTCACGCTCCAGGGCCCTGTTCCACAAAAATATGGTCTAATACATTACAAGCGTATGGGCTCGTAACTTGTGGTTATTAGTTAAATTCTATTTCACAAAAGTTTCTCTTACGTTTGCACTTTACTACTCCATACTTACAAATGTACAAGTGAGTTTTCGTTGTTCTGTTCCAGAGAAGTATTATCAGTCGGGCTCTGGTAATTTGTATAAATTTCTCTACAAGCGTAGGAACATTGGTAACTTCATATACTAATTCAACATTTATTATCTTTTTAATGCTTTTGGGAGTCAACCGACCCAAAAGTGCTAAGTATTAGCGAAAGTGATAATAATGATGAGTAGGAATATGTATAAAGAAAGAATAAATAAGCATTTGTGTACAAGAATAGTGTTACGTTAAATGCAATTAAAATACGGCTTATGACCGACATTGGCGTTTCCCATTTCAAATGGACATTTCAGACCAGCATCTCAGTTAATGTAATTTTAATGTTCTTGCTAAATTTTCCCAGTTTTTTGTTTAAAATGAGAACATGATTGTCAAGCAATATAAACAAATATAAATGACCGAGAGCAACCGGGAAGCTCGATTCTTTTGCCATCTCTACACGACTGAAATTGATGCTCTCTAATATAACTGTGAGGGACCGTCGTTTCAAAGCGGATTATTATGCCTGAACATCGATTAATGCATAGTAAAGTGCTTAATTTATAGAAAAAAACAACCATTTAGCAGGTATGACAATAATCAGCTCTGTGTATTAAAAACCACTAAGAATTGGACATAACCTAATTCAAGGTACGACGACGTATGGCAAACAGCTGTTTCTCCATCTTACTCTTATATGACGTCACTAACTTTTTACTAATACTTTGCTAGTGTTGCATTTCTTCGTGGTACAAAAAGTTACAAGATCATACTTTACAAGCACTTGTACTAATACACTCGTATGTTTTAGACCATACTTTGTGGAATAGGGCCCTAGCCACAACATAGCACCTAACCGCTGCTGAAACCAATAGGAATCTCCTGCTTCAGTGGACTCTCCGAACGACAGCGGAGTGGGCCGAAGGTAGCGGACTTGCACAGCTTGATAATAAGACTTCACAAGCTGTGGGAATTATAGTTTAGGCGGTTAGAGCGTCATGCTGCAATTGTGAAGATAGTGGTTTCCAACCATACCATCCCGATGGTTTTTTTTCCTGAGATTTGGCACAATAACAATGATTTACTCGGTAACATAGTATCACGCACAGAATGACTTATAAATTGATGTTGATCATTTTTATTTCTGCTCCCATCAAAGGAGATTTGTCAGCATTACAGTAATTTATCCGCCCCTATCACTTTATATTTACGAAAAGGAGACGAGCGTAGGTCGTCAGGCCGTAGCGAGCCGCAGCAAACCACTGGATACACCGGTTTCTAGGATTTACCCGAGGTTAGCATTAGGGTTATGAATTAGTTGCGAATTTGAATAAGAGCACATTTTCCATCGTTTCAATATTACACCCGCCTAACTACGCCCTCATTTCAGTGATTTACTCGCCCCTGTCAATTAATTAATTTTTCACAGGGCAACACATAGGTTATATTATTTTTAACAAAAAAAAAAATCAACATAAGATACAAGGAGTGAACTCCGCTACCCCTTGGGACTGGCTAGCCGCTCGGAGATTCCACTACAGTAAGAGATTCCTGCTTGTAACGCCAAATAAGTTTGCTTTTCGCTTCGGATTCAGCGCTTGCTCTCGTTTTGAGTCGCTAGCAAGAAGTGGACACTCTTGCTGCAAACGAGTTTTCGTCTGCATCATTTTCTCAGCGATGAATCCTGATCGATTGAATTATTGTATTTAGGTAGTTAAAGTGAATATTCTGTAACCTATTTCTGCGAGATGTCCACTTTGCTTTCAGGCGTATGACAGTGATCAACCGCTTATTAAATTTACTGTTAAAATGTTGCATTTATGAGAGTGAACTTGAAAACTTTCCTCTTCAGTTCTTGAAGTAAAATATGTCAAATAGAATTTGGAAATGAAGCAGAGACTTTTCTATCAAGTAAAAAATTCGGTATAGGTGTTTTCAAAAATGATTTTTTCCGGTATGTTTGAATATTAGTTTGAATTGACTTGTTTTTTAATTTCTCTGGAACAGAATTAATATGAAATACATATTTAATATTTCCAATAATAGTTACTAAAATTAAAAACATAGAAATAATAAAATAATTATTTTCTGGATGATTGCGTATTTTGGAAATGTTATAAGCAATGTTTTTTTTTTAATTTTTTCGGTAAATTTCCGGTTCTACTCATAACATCTGTAATTACACTAAAAATAATGGCGTAGATCCCAATTTCTGGCACTCTATTACAAAACGCTTACAGGTAAGCGCTGAGGCCATGCATTTTCATGTTATCATAGCTTTCAAGATTTTTGGCCGTATGCACAAGCCGAGAAGCAGCGACCTAGTAATAATGAAGAAATATCACACTAAGTCTGTGCTGCTTTCAGAATCGCACCACCAAGACAAATGAGAAGCCACTTATGCAACTGTTGAACTTCGATACCCGCCTCCCACACTTCAATGCGTAAAATGCTCCTTACATCATCTGGGTATTGTAACGATCTAACATGTGGGAAATAGGAAACTCTCAATATTTTTTTTTTTTTTTTTTGATATTCCGTACTAAAAAGTTATGCATATTATAATTTAAGAAAACATACTTTAATTTGAAAAATGGGAAAACAACGATGAATGTTTAAATTACAGGAGAATTAATGTTACAAAAAATTTAGTAGAGCTTACTAATATATTTTAAAAATATTTTAGAACAAATTAAACATTTATAACATTTTTTGCTTAAAACAAATTTTTGAGAAAACTCTGCACTTCATTGCTGCATACTTTTCTAGAGAGAGGACACGTAAAAATTATGGAGAGTGTTGCAAAAGAATTTTATACAGGCAATAAAAAGTTTATATTGAATCATTTCTAATGTAAATATAGCTGTTTAACTTAAGGGTTCTTAGAAAACGGAAAATCAAATGTTCACCTATGTGAAAAATCTTAAATCATTGTTCGCTAATGATCAATTATTGATATCAGAAGATTGTGGTGATTTAGGGTACATTGTAAAAGAAGAAGAGAATGAAAAAAAAATAAAACCATGCAATGAAAATACTTATATACTTAGGAAAAAAATAGTAATGATCCTACACAAAAAAGTATTAATACCGAAATTAAATATTGTATTGTGGAATGGAAATATCCATTCCAACCCCAAGAAAAAACAATTTTCATACATTGTAAAAATTCAATAACAATGGAACAGAAATTAATTTTTGGAGCGCTCCGGAAGAATTTCTACAAGATATCTGTGGAATAAGAACTATTAGAAGATAAAGATTCAAAAATTCAATATTAATTTTATAAAAAAGAAGTTAAACCATTCTTATTAAACAAGAGGATAGATTCCAGTAGGCAGAAGAAAAGAGGACGAGAGACATTAAAAAGATGGACGAATTTCAAGCAGCAGGCAGGAAAGAGTGCAGGAAATTGGAACTGTAGCATGACCGAGAAGGCTGGAGAGGAGCTATGAAAATTAAAAGGGCGCAGTAAGATTTTTGTAACATTTTACAACCTGTTAAAATACACACATAAACAAAACATACCTTTTATAACAGTGTATTACTTTAATTTTGAAGTTTACGCCCCTTAAGACGTTACAAGTGCCGATAAATTCAATTTTATGATCGTAAAGCTGTTGGCAGCACCGCAGTGTCATAATGTATAAATAGAACGGCGGAAAAAAACTAAAAAGAGTAAAATAAAGAAAAATAACCGAAGGGTACCAGTTCAAACTTGGGAAAAGTCTTGGTGGGCTAGGTCAGTGAACAAAAGCAAAAGCTGATGATTTACGGACTTGTCACCTGGGCCCTGTTCCACAGAATCATCAACATCAGCTGTACGTATACAATTCTATATCATGTTATATGCACGGTGCCTAGACCGTACATGCTTAAGTATGTACACAATTAAAAGAGAGAAAAATTATATAAAGCAATAATAATAAATACATTCCAATCATAAATGAACGGTATTTACACATATATGAGTGGAAACATAGTACACATATTTATAATTACATTAGTTATTACGTTTTAATCAGAAAATAAATTGTTCCTAGCTTCGCGGACTTTGGCTAATGAATTTCCCATATTCAACCAATTAATGTGGTTCGCAAACAGGTCCCAGCATACCAATAAGGTTCTCCCAGGCCAGAATATGTACCTATGCCTCATCCCTTCCACAAAATGAGCAGATTCCCCTATCAGAACTATCCTAATCTTTTAAGCCTTCCAACCTCCCAGTCTAAACCAGGCCATTCCTGATCTTGCCTTTCTCCCTAGAACGAGCATATACCTATACCTCTTTACCCCAGGTTAGTTTAATTTAATTTAATTCAACGCGCTCAAGGAGACTTTCCTGTTACATTCTGCCTCGATTTCCTGCCTGCTGACAACTTCTAGCCTTGTTCTAACCTTCTTCCATACGTTTTATTATTTGCATTGCCTCGTTGCCATATTACACCTAGGAGTTTCTTAGGGTTCTCTTTACACCTATCAGCTACCCAAAACGTTGGTGTTATATTTTGTATCTGGTGTCTATAGCATTTAGCGCGAAGTGTGGACTGGTCTCCTTGCATTGGTTTATACCAGTGTTTCTTCATATTTTTTGTTTTACTATTAAAATATCTTCAATACAACCAACCTCCCTCATGATCCCACAGTTTGACTTTCCGAGAACCCTTTTCCAAAAACCGACTTGAACTTTATTTACATGTTCAGCTTTCCCTCGTCCACACATTTCACTTCCATACAACAGAACAGACGTACACCCTCTCTAGTGTATCTATTGGTATATCTGGAACGCGAAACAGAACACTAAGTAACTCATTTAGTTGACCTCGTGTTTTATAATTAGAGGCTACTCCTAATAATAAAACCGTTTAATATTTTAATTTGTTGTCCACTGAGTACCATTTTTATCCCTGCCGTACACATAACCATTTTAAAAGTTATTGTTTTGGTTTTGTTAACATTTACTACAATACCCCCATGGCATGTGAATGTCTTTCTGCAAAATAACTCTTGTTAGAGATAAAGGAATTAGACGGTTAGTAAACAAAACCACAGGAATGGATGTACCGTCCATTTCAGGGACATTTGTTTCCTCAGCTAAAAGGGCATCCGAAATATCATTTATAAAAATATTAAACAATAACGGAAATAGAATGCAACCCTGACGAACGCCTCTAATGCCTGACTGATCTACGAGGGTAGGTCCATAAGTTTTCGGCCTAACCATTTTCTAGGTATGACAAAGACAAAAACTATTTTTCAATTTCCGACATAGTTACTTTAATTGCAATACATTTCTCACATCTTTCAATTAACATTTCAACCCCCCCTCAAAATAGTCAGATGTCTTGTCTGCAAAATGGGCTTAAACAACATCCATCACTTCTTCGTCACATTTAAAGATCCTTCCTCGAAGGTCCTTCTTAAGTTTTGAGAAGAAGAAATAGTCACTGGGAGCTAGATCTGGGCTGTAGGGTGAATGGTCGGACTCCTTGCAGTCATGTTTCTTCACAGCTTCCTTTGCAGCAAGAGCTGTGTGCACAGCCGCGTTGTGAAGAAGGCGCACACCACCACTCAGCTTTCCTCGCCTTTTCTCTTTTATGGAAGCACGTAATCTGTGCGTAGACCAGCATAGTACTCCCCATTTACTGTGGTGTTCCTCTCCTTGAAGTCAATGATGAATATTCCTTCAAAGCCCAAAAGATTGTGGCCATGATCATCTTGGTTGACTGAGTGATCTTGGCCTTTAGAGGTGGTGCTTCGCCAGGTTTACACCACACCATTGATATTCTTTCGGACAAGGGTTCATAGTAGAGGACCACAGTTTCGTCTACTGTAACAATGGTTTGCAGAACTTCTCTCTGTTGCCACGGCAGAGCTCCAAAAATGCCAGACAAATAAAACTCGTTGCAGCTTTTGGATGAGGAAAGAAGTCTAGGCACCCATCTTGCACTAACCTTATTCATGTTTAAATGTTTAGGAATCATTGGAAGGACTGTTGTTTTAGAAAGACCCTACCTTGCTGCTATTTCTGTAACTTTGAGCCGCCGGTTTTCCATAATTTCTCCTTTCACAAGAGCGAAGTTTTCAGGAGTCAGCATCTCCAAGAGCCGACCTATCTTCAATGCTTTCTCGACCCATTCGAAAAAGTTTGGCCCATTCTTTTACTGCAGAATATGAGAGGATGCTTCCCCATATACACCGTCCAATCGCTGTTTAATTTCATTTGGAGCAAGTCCTTATTTTGTGAAGAACTTAATAACAACTCGAAACTCCACTTTGAACATGTCACAATTTGCTACACTAGTCTTCTTTGTGCAACTATATCTGAACTGAACACAGAGGAGCGGAAGCTGCAGCTGCAATTATTTACTTAACAGATAAGGTGTGACACCAGCTAAGGCTTTTATCAAGGCGATAAGCTTTATCGGCGAGGCCGGAAACTTATGAAACTACCGTTGTATCTTAACTTGGAGAAGGAAGATGCTGAAAACTTGTTTTGAATGTCAAATGATAAGAGCAGCTCAGGTAAACGATTACATTATCATCTCTCTCTCTCTCTCTCTCTCTCTCTCTGTCTCTCTCTCTCTTCCTTCCCTCGATTTTGCGAGTACTGGTTTAGTTAAAATTTGCAACGTTTGTTTCCATGATATCACTCTGGGTTGTTTTACAATGTTGGGGAGGTTTTTAGCTAGTGTTTCCTTCAAAAAGTTACTTTTTCTTTCAAATAAAAAATTGAAGAACTACATTTTTTGGCATGAGCTTCCCATTTTTTAAGGATCTGTATAAGTTATCACTTTGAAACTTTTACCACATATCATGATATGAATGTAATGATGTGGATCTATTATGGTAGAGCCAGGACAAAATGTGACGTGAAAAAATAAAATGTAGGGAAAAATAGAAAAATAAGCAAACAAATGAAAATAATTTACAATTTGCTTCAAGGGTCATGATATAGTAGTGAAAAATATATTAGTAGATTTCAATTATGTACATCTGTATGTTGTAAATGTTTCATTTCATCAGCTTTAATAGTCCTGGAGAACATGGGAACTGAAATTGGTAAATTTAACATTACAAGGATAGCCTTTCATACTCAAAGAACTCTGTAATGTATATGATCAGACTTTGCTTAAATGTTTAAACATGACATTGTGTGCACAGTGTTGTGCTATAGATAGACATAATGCAAAACTCATAAAAAATCAAGTACTTATAATAGACAGAGTATGCTTCAGAATTTTAATACAGTTCTGCTTAAGTTAAAAATCCTTTAATTTAAAGTTAAATGGAAATTGATAACTTATAGAACAATGAAACGGAGACCAAATATAACAGCGAATAAGACTTGAAGTGAATTAGTTACAGAAACTTAAAATCAAGGAGGAAGAAAGCTATGTTTAGTGAGGCTAACGTGGAGATTGATTGATTGATTTACGGACGCTCTTTAACATCTCAGGTCATCAGCGTCCCATTCAATTCAGGTTGTGAAACGGCCGACTAATTTTGCTCAAGGCCTCTTCTTTCAGGCTTGGGGTTCTTTATCGTGCCGTAAATGTACGACACGGGACCCACGGCTTTACTTCCCTTCCGAAGGAAGCCATACTTAGGATTTTTTACGCCCGAAAAAATCCATCGATCCTGGCCGGGTTGGAACCCGCGACATTGGGTTTATAAGGCAAGTATGGTAACCACTACACCACCAGGACCGACTAACGTGGAGAGAAATGATCCTAGTGAAATTCCCCTGATGGCTCTTAAAGCCCTGAGACAGTATTTATGAGCTGCCACCCCCAAGATTTAACAACAGTGATTATAGCAAGTAATTTTATGTAACTTCCTTATTTTAAGCATGAGTGTAGTTTCATTTCTATGTCCTGCACAAGTGTTTAATTATTGTTTGTGATGTTACTTTGTTGCAAGAATGCAGAAAGCTACCCCAGCCATAGCCCAATTTGACCTGCGAATTTGTCGTTTATTGTAGAATATTAGTAAAAGATGACCCAGGCAAACAGAACTCTGGCCTTCTTTGGAGACTAAGGACAAAAGATCCTAGGGGTTGAATCTCTTGGGTTAATTAACTGAACCACCCTTTTCAATGATCTCGATAAGTGTATATTGCAAGCGTTTGTGAGATACAAAATTGTGCATTTGCATCACATATAGTGATTACGTTTAACAATGATAATATGCTTTAAAACAGCTGATGATGCAGAAAAAGCTGTCGCATTAACAACAATGCACAAGAAGCTGTGAAAAGAGGAAGCATGCTAAAACAGCAATACCAGGAATAACGAACCTGGTGATTATGGTCAGCAATATATCGGTATGAGTAACTCTTGCATACATTTTCTTAGTATTTATAACAGCTGGGCAGCTAAAATTTCATAACGGCATATAGCATGAAAAAATTAGCAGATTTTAAAATTACAAACAACTGCATTAATAGCAAGGGGGAGGGGAGGAAAGAGAGAACTTATTCCGAGGAAAAAAAAACTACAAATGTCATAAATTCCAATTTTCTTTACGCTCTTTTGAACCCGCGATGTTCCCAATTTCTGCACCTCCCACGGAGAAGAAACGATGCCAGAGAACATTAATTTGGTTGCAAGTGCATAAAGGTCATTGTCTTGGCAGGGAACTGCAGGCTTAATTGTGCATGCCTTTGCTACCACAACAGAACAAACATTGCAAGTGTTGACGTGCCGACATAAAAACATGGCATTAGTCTGTTCTCGTGCATAGCTCTGTCCAGGAGCGCCGTGCCAATTCCGAGCTAATCGTCCGTTAACTCTGCTTCCACAAGATAAATAAGCGAGATGTTCCTTACTGAGTCTGTAACTTAGGCCAGACTATTTACTTGTGCCGCGCAAATGCATGAGAAGTCAAATCAAAGGGGGATTTTTTTTTTTTTTTTTTTTTTTTTTTTGTTATGCCATTTATTTGTTGTACCTTTTCGTTCTAAACTTCAACTTTATATATCAATATCCCATGTTTTTTTTTGATAAAAATTGAAATAAAAACAAAACCGAAGGCCTAGGAATATCATATCACCTACCTTTCTCTGGGTAAATGTCTTAATGTATGATTCATATGTGTTAACTCAATGGGTAAAAGAATCATACGACCAATTTTTTGTTAGCACACAGTTGATTACATTACAGCACACAATGATTAACCGACAGGGAGTGTGATCAAACATTTTTTTTTTCCAACAGGACTCTGCCACTGCTCACACTGCGAATAATTCCATGAGAGCAATTCAAAATGCGTTTCCACAAGACATTTTTGGTTGATTTATTTATGGACGCTCTTTAACATCTCAGGTCATCAGCGTCCCATTCAAATCATGGCGTGAAACGGCCGATAAATTTTGCTCTGAGGCCTCTTCTTTCAGGCTTACGTGCCGTAAATGTACGACACGGGATCCACGGCTTTGCCATACTTAGGATTTTTACGCCCGAAAAAATCCATCGATCCTGGCCGGGTTTGAACCCGCGATCTTGGGTTTAGGAGGCAAGTATGGTTACCACTACACCATCAGGACCGACTTCCACAAGACAGAGCTATTAATTACATTTGGGGTAAATACTTGTGTACTATTTTTTGCATATATCATAAATAAATATCCTTCGTTCTAGCGCATAACTCCGAACATAACTCTAGCGCATACAGTGGAATGTCTAATACGCAGTTCCTAAGTAAATTCAACTGAAACAGCTACATTATAAACACGACTGAGCAAGTTCAATTGCGAGTGTCAACTTTGCGTTCACTGAAGGCCAATTGGTTTTTAGTAAACATATATTCATACAAGTACCTCAATGGCAAAAAGCTGTAAGGTTTAATTGCAAATGAATCATAACGGTGTGAAGCAGTACTTTCGTATTTTTTTTTTTCAACCTTGATTTGTACTTTTATCTTGAGTCCCTTCTTGCGGGGTCCTATTTGTTTCTTTGCTACTCTCTGCACCCCATCTTATGAATTTACGCCCGTTTTTATTTATACCGAAGCTATAGGACTGAAGCCGGTAGTGTGAATTCTGTCTGCAATGTAGCTTGTCGACAAATCACTTCTTGTGCTACGTGTTCTATCACCGCCACGATGTCGCAATAATGCAGGGAGTGGAGGTTAAATTTATGCATCGTGACGAAGAAGCAAGCGGCTTGTGCAACGCAAACCCAGGCCAGGCTTCCTTGCTGCTGTCTACAATATCATCCATGCAACCAACTACAACTGGCGCACAAAAGAGACGAACAAAGAAAGAATTAAAATGTTTCAACATCAGAGCAGTGCTGCCAACCTATCGCTGTTTATAGTTGCCTTGGCATCTAGTTCTGGTACACCGATAGGAGAAAATTTATATTTTCAGCAAATTTTACAATTAATTATAGAAACACGATGCAGTGAACAAGCACCTAGTAATTGAGAACACAAATACATGCATGAGGCCAAAATCGTAACACGCTTGCAGAAAGTTTGATCACTATAACAGAACATTTGCAGAACCTATTTAACTTTACTCAGCGACATTTAAAAACTCATCAATAATAATAATAATGAGGAGAAAGTATAAATATAAAAGTTTGAGAAACAAAAATTGTATTATAACTCCTCCTTGAGTCATTTTCGATAATTTTAGTGTCAATTTTACTTATCACAAATTCAATTTATTATGAAAAAAAATCTTATTTTAATCCCTAATATCTCTATCTCTCTATAGATCATACACGCATTTTAACGGTCAGTTTTTCTTTGCAAATTTAGGGTTATAAACCGTATTTCCTTTTCTTACTAGGCGTTGTGTAATATTTATATAATTTTGATTAGTAGATAGAAGTAAAGGTGAAATTCTGGTGTTTCCTCACATGCTCCCCCGTAAAGGTCGGTCCTGGTGGTGTAGTGGTTACCATACTTGCCTCCTATACCCAAGATCGTGGGTTAGAACCTGGCCAGGACCGATGGATTTTTTCGGGCGTAAAAATCCTAAGTATGGCTTCCTTCGGAAGGGAAGTAAAGCCGTGGGTCCTGTGCCGTACATTTACGGCACGAAAAAGAACCTCAAGCCTTAAAGAGAGGCCTCTGAGCAAAATTTGTCGGCCGTTTCACGCCCTGAGTTGAATGGGACGCTGATGACCTGAGATGTTAAAGAGCGTCCATAAATAACTCAAACAAAAAAAAAAAATCCTCGTAAAGAACTTGCAGAAATGTGCAACACAAATGCACACTTAAACGTTTAATAAAATATTCTGAATATTTCTGAGCTCTCATAATTAGAATCCTGGGATGGCCTATCGAATGAAAATATCTTAATAAAAACATAAAAAAAATTTTTCTGCTATATATTACTTTCACTACTGATACGGCAGCCCCTCTTCAACGATTATGCATTGTAATTTAGATTGCAAAGATAAAATTTCAGTTACTAAAATCCATTTTTATTTAACATCGTGTAGTTTTTTCCAATTTAAAACTTGTTTCTTTTACGTCAGATAAGAAATATAAAAAGCAATCTTCCATTAAGAAATTAATATTTAAAATCTACTGATGTTTTATTATGCTCTATGCATACAACGGAAAAACTATGCAACAAGGATATTTAGACCAGAGAAATGAAAGACGAAATCAGTTCGCTAAGACCTCTTGTTCTCAGGGGAAAACTTGAGCTCTCAAGGTTTCTGATATGGGTATTTAAAATAAATAAGATTTAAAGCTTTCTTAGCGTTGGTTATTTATGATTACTTCACGAATTTGCAGCCGAGTAATAATTATGTCGTTCAACAAGCTTTCGACCATCAGTTGAACAGTTCCCTGAGGAAGACCACGGAATTTAGATAAATTTTAATTTCCTTTTTTAAACGAAGAGAAAATTTATAACACCTCTGTCTTTATTCTTCCCCTCTCTAGATATGCTTTTAACCCCACCCCCCTCTCTCAGTATTTTTAGACAACTTTGGAGTTTCTTTCTCCATTTGCTTCCCCTTCGTTCATCTTTTCTTACAAATTAGTTTCATTACTACTCCTATATAATTCCTCTATGTACTTTTCTTCTTGGTATGTTTCAATTTATTTCTTTCGATAGCCCAGTTTCACATCCATAAAAGTCAACACTTTAATGATTAAGTTACAAGCTGTTTTTGTTGCATTCGTGATGACTTCCAAATTGTTAATTTCCTTCTTCAGCACAATTCCTCTTGATACGAACATTGATCCATAAGTTTCCGACCTTGCCGTTAAGGATTATCGCCTTCACAAAACTCTTATCTAGTGTCATACCTTATCTCTTATCTGTGCAGTTTAACTTCTACTCCGTTGTGTTCAGTTGTTCAGTTAAAGCTGCGTAGAGAAGGCTATGTGTAGAAGATTGTGACATGTTCAAAATGGAGTCTCGAGCTGTTATTAAGTTCTTCACAAAAGAAGGACTTACTCCAAATGGAACTAAACAGCAATCGGACGATGTATATGGGGAAACAACCCCCCTCATATTCTACCGTAAAAGAATGGGCCAAACTTTTTCGAATGGGTCGAGTAAGTATTGAAGACGAAGAGCGTGCAGGTCGGCCCTTGGAGGTGCTCACTCCTGAAAACATCGCCCTTGTGGAAGGAGAAATTATGCAAGACCGGCGGACCAAAGTTACAGAAATAACAGCAAAGTTGGACCTTTCTAAAACAACAGTCCTTCGGATTATTCATCAACATTTAAACATGAATAAAGTTAGTAGAAGATGGGTGCCTAGACTTCTTTCTTCAGTACAAAAGCAGCAACGAGCCATCTGTTGTCAGGATTTTTGGAGCTCTAACATGGCAACGAGAGAGAAATTCTGCAAACCATTGTTACAGGAGATGAAACTGTGGTCCTGTACTATGATCCCTTGTCCAAAAGAGAATCAATGGAGTGGCGTAAACCTGGCGAAGCACCGTCTCTAAAGGCCAAGGTCACTCAGTCAACTAAGATGATCATGGCCACAATCTTTTGGGACTGTGAAGGAATACTCTTCATTGACTTCAAGGAGAGGAACACCACAGTAAATGGAGAGTACTATGCTGACCTATTGCACAGACTACGTGCTTCCATTAAAGAGAAAAGGCAAGGAAAGCTGAGTGGTGGTGTGCGCCTTCTTCACGATAACGCACCTGTGCAAAGGAAGCTGTGAAGAAATGTGCTTTAAGAGATCGAACATCCACCCTACAGCCCAGATCTAGCTTCCAGCGACTATTTCCTCTTCTCAAAACTCAAGGAGTACCTTCGAGGAAGGAAATTTAAGTGTGACGAATATGTGATGGATGCTGTTTATGTCCATTTTGAAGACGAGACTTATATTGGGAGGGGGGTGTTGAAATGTTAATACTATATTGAAAATTGAAATATAGTTTTTAGAAAATGATTAGGCTGGAAACTTATGGACCTGCCCTCGTATTTACCTTAGCAGGAAAGGATGAAACGAAGAGATGGAGGTGACATTTAAATTAAGTTAGCCAATAGGAGGAGTGCTGTGCCCTCGAATGTAAGGAAGAGATCCTACGGCACCACTAGTTCCGTCTGCCGGCACATACTTCAACGATGGGGTCCAGGGTAGAAGATATCGAAGAGCCCAATGAAAAGAGACCTGAGTTCCCAAATGGCGTAAGTGGAAATCAGAGTCACCTCAGAACTGCACAGAAGAGCGATGAGATGCTTTAAACAGAACCTACAGATGTGATCTTCGCCCGGATTGGCAACCATTCATTAAACTCCCCTTAGAAAGCAGAGTCAAGCACGGTTGCAGTGGTAGCAAGGGCATTTTAACATATACATGCTTTATTTTATGATTTCATTCCTTCAATATCAAAGTTCTGCCCATATCTCAATTATTTTATTATCTTTAATTATTTTCATTTTTAATTTCTTGCTTTCATTTCATTGTCTTCCTAATCTTGGGCTCTCGCTATTGTTCCACCGCAAAATGAAAATTAATAACTTTTAATTTTAAATTCATTTATTTCATTTTATTATTACAAATTTTCCCACTTTTTAACCAAACTGAAGCATCCCAAATAATAACTTGTTCTTGATTGTTAAGACAGTATTCACAGCTCGCATGATAACTTCATCTCTTATCAATTAACCTTCGTACCTCCGAATAGTTGACGGTCACTCGGGACAGAGTACATACAAATGGAGAAAAAGCAGCATTCTACTTAAAAGTCACTAAGTATGACCATGACAACATGCATTGTAGATTACTTCGTTCTAGCAGTTACAAAAGTTTATAACGAAAGGAAAAAGCATCTATGAGTGTTTTAAGAATATGTTTAAGAAAACATCATGATATGAGAGTGAATTGACTGGAAAAAATATGCACAATCACAGCAGAAGCTAAAATTTTGTATGGATCAGAAATATGCGGTAGGAGGATGCATGTAAAAATATCGATAAAATTAATAGAAGTAAATTGAATTTAGGCTACTCTTCAAATAGTATAGCACAGCTAGAATTAGGTAAATATTCCACTAAGAAAAAATAATCACAAGAATTATGAAATATTTAATTCGAATTACCAATTAGAAGAGAGTGATATAATTAAAGAATGTTTTAGTATGGAGGAGAAATGTAAGTGGAAAGAATCATGGTATTTGAAAGTGCAGAAAAATTTACAAAATATAGACTTAGGAAAAGAATGGATAAATAGGAAATACCAAAACAGAGGATTTTGGAAAGAAATAACTGTGAGATTGGAAGATATTGAAATATTTGGTAGTTTGGGTGAAAAAAAGTTCATAGAGGCTTTAACAGGGGAATAAAAATACTATAAAGTAGGGAAAAATATATAGAACAATATGATAAAGGTAGAGAAGGGTCAGCTTGGGCTAGAACTGGAGTTATGAATTTAAAACGATTAGGAAATTGTTCAATGTGTGCAGAACCAATAGAGATTTTCATGGTTTGTTATATTGTAATCAAACAAAGTAATGGAGAGAAAAGATTTGGAATAATAATGGGAAAATTTAGTTGGGGAAATTTTAATTAGAAAGATTTGAACTATAAAAGGAGAGAATGATATAAAAATGATAGGAAACTATTTAGGTAAAGTTAGAGATAAATGCATAAGAATGACGAAGAGGACGATGGAAGGAAATGTAGGAAGAAGTATAAAAATTTGAGGATATTACAGTATATTTAATAAAGGTGAGGGAGGAATGATAAAGAATAGTTGCAGTGTTTAGAATTAAAATTTTGTAATAGAATCATAAAGATATGTATTAATTTTATATTGATAGTTACTATTATGAAATTGAAGAAGACATAGATCTTATTGTAATATTTAAAACTGTATGTTGATATAAAGAGAAATAAATTCAAATTCCTCCATAATATCAACAAACATTTAAAAATTAACTTTTCACATTTATGGCAGCACATGCTTAAGAAAGTGTTTAAAAGTATATACTCCATCCTTGTAATCTTCTGATATTCCCACCCGTTAACCACAGTGAATGTTTTAGAACTCACTTGTGAAAGTAGTTCTGAACGTCAAAAGATAAATAAATAATGAAGGAAAGCGATGGAAATCTCGATAACAATTCTTTTCGTAAATAGAGGTCAGTATTTGGGTTTGAATGAAGAAATCTGTAAGGACAATGCTGTCTTGTACTTTATGAAATTAAAATTATGTAGACATAACTTTTATTAATAGAACATTTAAACACATGTTTATATAAACGTTTTCTAAATACCTCCATACGTTTAACGTTTCTTTCCTTTCTCTTTGTAGACTACGCTACCAATCATTTTTGTTTGATATTCTATGTCCCCTTTCCCTTCTATGGGCCACATGGAACCAGCGTGTTATCTAATTACCTTAATTATGTTTCTAACATGTACTTTGTTGCACTTGTTGCATAACTTTCCGTTTTAAATGAATTTTCACTTCACAAGTTACCTTTAGGGCTACAGCATACGGAACATCTGGTACTCACCTGTAAAGAAACAAAAGGAGTTATGAGAAACTAGAGAATGGAAATAAAGCACATACGTGATGATTTTCCAACAAGTGGAACAACAACAAATTATTCTTTTTCATTAATTGTACAAACATAGCTTCCAGAAATAATAAAACGAATTTTCCAATCTCTTGCACATTACCTACATCCATATAAGTATTTGAAGTTATCATAGTAAAGTCATGTCCTCTACTCCAATTGAACCCATTTTAAATTTCTCGCCACAAGAACGCCCGAAATATACCGAGGGTGCCAAAAAACATATACACACTTTCACGGTAGATATCTATTTAATATATTTCAAAGTTGGACCGAAATACAACAGTAGTGTGTAGTATGATGTTATGTAAACAGACGTGACACACATTACGTCATGTTAGCGTTGCTACAACAAAATGGAGCCAAGATTATCGTTTGAACATCGGAAAGCAATTTTTAAGTGGTATTGGAAAACCGAGAATGTTGTTGAAGTTCAAAGTCAATGGAGATGTGTGTACAGAACAGAACCGCCAACGCGAGAAACAATTGCACGCATTCGAGACAAATTTGAGACTCGTGGTACCGTATGCGATGTTACAAGGGCAGATCCGGGAGATCTCGCACAGCTACAAGTTACCTATGGGGAACTTTTAAGAATGTTGTATACCGTAGAAAACCAGCTACACTGACAGCACTTCGGGAAGAAATTGAAACAGCATGTGCTGCAATCGCTGAGGACACTTTCGCAAACGTTGCTCAATCAGTAGTTCAACGTACTTAGAAGTGCATCGAGCCGATGATGGGCATTTTGAGCAACTTTTGTAACTATAAAAGTGTAAGATGATTAGTGTTTTCTGTTTGGGTGAATTCAGTTTTGTTAAATTAACAGTTTTTCTCCCCTTCTTCTTCTTGAAGTGTGTATACATTTTTTGGTATCCTTTGTACAGACGTCAGAAGCAGTTTCAAGTTCATTGCTGCCTTACGTCACAGCAACTCCTGAAATGATAAGACGTGCTGACTCATTAGGAAAATGGAGCGAGTCGAGCAAAGAGCTCTGACTAAATACCTGGAAATGAAGTGAATATTTCCTCCTCAAATTCATTAAGATATGTCAGCAACTTTTAGGCCTCATGATATAGTGAAAAGGATAAAATGTGGTACAACATTTTCTGAAGATAGAATATGGTGATGCCTCTTACAACAGAATAAAACATAAATAGAGTAGAAATAGTTCGTTCACACTAGTCGTGTGTAGGGAATAGTTGGAAAGGATGTAAATTAATCGTTATACAGTCGTTGGATAGGTTACTCGTAGCATTACAAGTCGCATACCTGGAATATAGAATCAGCTGAGAGAAGGTCAATGTTCTGTGCTTGGAGAACTCGGTAGCTCAGCCGGTTAGAAAACCAGCAAAGAGAAGATCAGTGATCGAATCTGCAGTGACCCGAATTTTTTTCACTAAATCTAAAAATCGTCACTAAATCATACTATTTAGTTATAGGACGCGACCGGTGACATCATGGATTCAATTGTAACACGTTCGGGTGGAGAAACTAAGGTTCTTAACAGATTTTTAACTATAATCTTGAAACCAAAATACATGCAAGGAATGAAGCATTGTTCTCTGGTTACTCCATTTCTCACTGCACTAGTAACTTCTCGAGAGATTTCCATTTTTCTCTTCCCCTTGCTACTCTTGACCAATCTGGACCTGCATGTTCCTTGAAGAATTCTGACCATGTTCTTCTGGGTCTGCCTTGTGTCCTTTTTCCTATTTGCGGGTCCCACATGGAGATCTTGTAGGTCCATCTATTGTCCTGCATTCTTGCGATGTGACCGCCCCATTGTAGTTATTTGTGCGATGTCTGTTGTCTGAGATAACTGAGTTATTAATACTATAGATATTTTGTCCTTCAAAGTTATTCCCAGGATCTTGCGTTGCATTTTTCTTTGGCACATTTGAATATTCTGTTTGTGACCATGTCTGGTACCCATATAGTAATACAAGGTATACACAGGTTTCCAGTGTCTGGAATCTGATTTTCTTAGTTAGTGTTTGGTCTAACAGTATAAACTTAAGAGCCCAAAATGCTCTCCATGTTAATGAGATCCTTTATTGTACTACTTTTTCCATTTGATCATGGAACGAAATCTGTTGTCCTAGTTATGTATGTTCCATCTATTTTTATCAGAGTTTCAAGTCCGTTTGAAATTAACTGTGTCCTCAGTTTGTTTAGTGACAGCCCTGCATTTTTGCTATGTTCACAAATTGTTTCAGCATAGTTTTTAGTGCGAATAAGACCACATCGTCGGCAAATCTTAGATTTGTTAATCGACTGCAATTTACGTTGATTCCGAAATTATTATGCCAGTTCATTTTCCTGCATATATGCAGCATTACACAAGTGAAGAGTTTGGGAGAGATTGGATTGCCTTGGCGAACTCCTCTTTCTAATCGGAATGGTTGTCCTTTTGTTTTTACTTTCGCGAAACTTTGACTATATTTTGTGTAAGATACGAATGCATTCCTTGAGCTGCCAGAGCGTGTAACGAGAGAAGCAACTAAAATTATTTGTAATACTAATGGCAAAATTACGAAACGCAATTAAAGAAAAACGTCGTGGAAAACTAAAACGAGCTGGACAATGACCCAAGCCACATGTCTACAATTGATAATAGCAGCGCCTGAACTTATGGAACACACTCCTCATTCCCCAGATCTAAATTTCTTGTTTTTAAAACTGAAAGAAAACCTTTGAGGCAGGAAATTTTCATCAGGTAATGAAATCATGGGCGACGAAGTTTCAGAACGCTGTAGAAGAAAGTGGAAGAAGTGTGTCAGTTTTCAAGGAGAGTATGTTGGAAAGTGAGGAAAAACAGTAATTGTTGGAGTTTAGGAAGCCAGGTTACTACGTTTTTAAAAATAAAGGCAAATTTTCTAATGTCCACAGTTTTATAGCCTACAACTGAATGGGTACAGCGTTTCAAGCAGGGTCATATGCTACGGTTACCCATATGCTATGTGTTTTCCGTGCATCTAATTTGAAAAGGCGCCATCTGCAGCGGTTGGCCCTTTCTCTAACCAATTACTGTTGCGCTCACTAGAATGCACTGTCTGGCACTCTCCTTTTAGGCTGGAATGAAATGTTCGGAAGTGTTTAGTGTAACTTGACGTTACAGACAGGGCTGAAAGTGCTCCTAGTGCCCGAGCGGCTAGCCAGAATTGAGCTATAGCGGAACTTATCCACATGCACTTTATTTTGCAAATGTAAATGGATAGGGGCGGGTAAATCAGTACATTAAGGGCATTATTATGGGGTGAAATATTGTGTAACGGTGGGAAATGTGCTCTTATTCCAATTCACAACTAATTAGCAAGTAAATCACTGTATCCGGCAGAAAAAAAAAAAGCATGAGGTGATAAAATTTGAACCCACAATCCTAGCTGCACAAATAAAGCATGATGTCTTACCACCTGAACTATTGCTCCATTAATCTTGAACCGATATTCTCTAGCTATAGCTGTGCTACACTATTTTCGCTCACTTCTGGCTAGCAGCTCGGGCGCTAGGAGGATTTTCAACCCTGTCTGTAACGTCAAGTTTTGGTCAACTGCATTCTGTCATGATCCGTTAATGTTTGTGCTGCATTAAGTAATGTAAACATGAATGGTTATTTAAAGAAGCGTTAAGCCCAGGTGTATAAGCAATTGTGCACCGTACAACGGAAATTGTTTATAATAAAAGGAACGCCCTTTAACAATGACAGAGGAACATAGCGGAGCGCAAGTTACAGCTGCAAGTATTTACTTAACAGATAAGGTATAACAGCAGAAAAGGGTTTTTGTAAAGGCGATAATCCTTATCGGCGAGGCCGGAAACTTATCGACTTACCTTCGCATTTCATTTTAAATGCAGCTAGAATTCTTGCAATAATTATATTATTCCCATAATCAAACTTGAAAAGGCATCATCTGCTAGTAATTTTCAAGACATTCGTTTTAGAGGAGGTTTATCTTATTTTATGTCTGTAACAGTATTACAGCCCTCTTTTTTCTACTTTCCCTTCCAGTTTTAGCAGGAACAATTCCTATTCTTTTAAGTATAGGTTTTAAAGGTATTTTAAAGTTTTGATTTTTTGCACATTTATTCTACCGAACAGTGCACTTTTGTTAGACCAAAACTCACATTTTTCAGGAATGAGTGCTAAAATTTAAGAGTTTAGTGGCGTTTGTCTCTTCTATAAAATAAACTTTTGTTTACATGTTCTCTTTTCCAACTATTCAATTAAATTATTTTCGTTATATAATTTTTGATGACGGAATTTTATTAAGGCAGCAATTATAAAATGTTTTTATCGTACTATTTCCTCCTCCAGACCCCCGACGTATTTTCGCCAATGCAATATCATAAGATGAGAGAGGAAATCTAGTGAAAGCCGCTTACAGCCCTGATAGTCATTCGGATGCACCTGTGGCCACCGACCAAAAGTTTTTGAATGGAAGAATAAAATGAACGAGATTAAGAGCGGAAATTAAAGGCAGTCATACAATTGTGGAAACCCTCAGAAGATAACTGTAAATCCGGAATATGTCCCATTACAAATGCCATCTCGCTGCCAAATCGAACCCGGTTAATGCACACTATAAATACCCAAAATATTCTGAAAAGTGTTTAATAAAACAGATTTCTAATGTTGGTGATCCTGTTTATCACCATCTAGATGAATTTAACTGAATTTAACGTCAGGGTGAGATCATTAACGTTGCAACAAATTTTAAGCAGCGCCCACAAAGCATTAACATCAATTATTCAAATAAAATGCTTGTCATGCTTCAATGAGCGCATGCGCATATTAACATTCTATAAGTGTTTCTTCAAAATCACCTTGAGCTTTAACCAAAGATTATAAGCGATATACTCACTTGAAGGCGAGTGTCGAAACAGTTTCTGGCCTTTTGCCAAAGCACCTTCCATTTAAACAAACATAAATAATGCTGCAAACGTTGGACAAATACTTAACAGCCCTTTCGTGTGTGTTGCACGAACTTCCATGAGCACTAGAAAAGGAAGGATGTGTTTCTACGTCATTATATCATCACGCGATGTTTTACTGTGTGTTTGTACATTGCTATGATAAAGGTTTCTTTTAAGAATAGATTTAGTGATATTATTGTTACTATAATAACCATTACAGAAAAGCCAGGAGCAGTGAGTGCATTTTTACCTACAGTTAAGAGTTTCATTACAAAGTACCCTAAGACCTCTTTATTATGGTTGCAATTGGGTATGGCGTTTTTAATAGCGTTTAACCACTGAGGCATCACAGGCGGGGACACTAATGATACCAGGGTAGGTCCATATGTTTCCGGCCTTGCCGAAAAGGATTATTGCCTTCACAAATGTTCAGAAGGTTTTGTAAAGAAGTCTATGTGTAGAAGATTGTGACATGTTCAAAATGGAGTCTCGAGCTGTTATTAAGTTCTTCATAAAAGAAGGACTTACTGCAATTGGAATTAAACAGCAATCGGACGGTGTATATGGGGAAGCATCCCCATCATATTCTACCGTAAAAGAATGGGCCAAACTTTCTCGAATGGGTCAAGAAAGCATTGAAGACGAAGATCGTGCAGGTCGGCCCTTGGAGGTGCTCACTCCTGAAAACATCGCTCTTGTGAAAGTAGAAATTATGGAAGACCGGCGGCTCTCAGCTACAGAAATAGCAGCAAGGTTGGGTCTTTCTTAAACAACAGTCTTTCGGATTATTCATCAACATTTAAACATGAATAAGGTTAGTGCCCAGAATTCCTACTTCATTCCAAAAGCAGCAACAATTCTTCTGTTGTCAGGCATTTTTGAAGATCTGCCGTGGCAACGAGAAAGAAGTTCTGCAAATCATTGTTACACGAGATGAAACTATGATCCTCTACTATGATCCCTTGTCCAAAAGAGAATCAATGGAGTAGCGTAAACCTGGCGAAGTACGCCTCTAAAGGCCAAGGTCACTCATCAACCAAGAAGGTCATGGCCACAATCGTTTGAGACTGTGAAGGAATATTCTTCATTGACTTCAAGAATAGGAACACCACAGTAAATGGGGAGTACTATGCTGGCCTACTGCACAGACTACGTGCTTTCATCTAAGAAAAAATGCGAGGAAAGCTGAGTGGTGGTGTGCGCCTTCTTCACAACAACGCGCCTGTACACACAGCTCTTGTTGCAAAGGAAGCTGTGAAGAAATGTGGCTTGAAGGCGATCCACCATCCGCCCTACAGCCCAGATCTAGCTCCCAGTGACTATTTCCTCTTATCAAAACTCAATAAGGACCTTCCAGGAAGGAAATTTAAGTGTGACACGGAAGTGATGGATGCTGTTTATGCCCATTTTGCAGGCAAGACTTGTGGCTATTTGCGGAGGGGGAGATTTAAATGTTAATTCAAATATGTGAGAAGTGTATTGCGATAAAGGATAACCATAATGCAAAGTGAAACATAGTTTTTGTGTTTATCATATCTAGAAAATGGTTAGGCCGGAAACTTATGAACCTACTCTCGTACATGGGATGAAATAATAAACTGGAAAAGGATTTCCTTTTTAAAGGAAAGAGGCGTTTCAGGCCTAGGTTTAGGGTACCTCATCGGCATTTGCCATCTATGAGGACTGAGGAAAACCTGGAATAAACCTCAGATAGGGAAGGCGATCCTGGTGGGAATTCAACTTCTTAAGGAGTGGCGGAGGGGCCACTCTTGGCTTGTTTGTTTATGTTTATTTACGGGCGCTTTTTAACATATCAGGTCATCACCGTCCCATTCAATTCAAGGCCGATAGGTTTTGCTTCGAAGCCAGCAAACTAGACTAGACTAAAGTTCTTTTACATGCTGTAGATTGAACCCACGATTTTGGATTTAGGAGGCAGTAAGGTTAACTACCATTGCACTACCAGGACCGACCCACTCTTGATGATGGCATGGTGTTGCATAATATGACAACACAAGGACAACCAATAGCGTGTGATTCAGCAATGGCACAGCTCAAATTACTATGGCTACACTTTGCTGCATTTTCTGGTCATCTTCTATCAAGGTTTAGAGACACAGTCAGGCCACCAAACTCCCACCACAGCTCCGGGGGAGGGGGGATCTTGAAGTGTGCACACCCAGATCCAGACATGAATGTAAAGAAACAATTGAGTGCAGAACTTCAGGCTCAAGTTGCTTGTGAATAGTTTATAGCAATGCTTTGACAGGAATGATGGTCATCTGAAAGACGTTTAAGATCCTATTGTGTTTCTTCAGGGAAGTCCTCTAACAAGTAGGGAAAGCGCGCTTTTTCCTAACGTGGTGAGCTATTCCACGCTAGTTGTTCGTATGCTGTTTAAGACACTCTTTGGTTACTCCATTTCTCACTGCACTAGTTGCTTCTCGAGAGATTTCCATTTTTCTCTTCCTCTTGCTACTCTTGACCAATCTGGACCTGCTTGTTACTTGAAGAGGTCTGTTCATCTTCTGGCTCTGCTTTGTATCCCTTTTCCTATCCGGGGGTTCCACATGGAGATCTTATTGTCCTGCATTCTTGCGACATGACCGCCCCATTGCCGTTTGCTTCTGGTAGCTATTTGTGCGATGTCTGTTATCTGAAATAACTGATTTATTAATACTATTGGTATTTTGTACTTCAAAGCTATTCCTAGGATCTTGCGTTGCATTTTTCTTCGGCATATTTGAATTTTGTTCTTTTTTTTTTTCTGTTATTGACCACGTCTGCGACCCAAATAGTAATACACGGTATACACAGGTTTCGAGCGTCTGAAATCTGATTTTCTTAGTCAGTGTTTGGTCTAACAATATAAATCTTTATACTTCTTTTTCCATTTTGTACTATGGATATTCGCTCGCGTATGTGAGGGTTGTTTTTATACTCTACATTAAATACTTTATCTTTACATAATTATTATAAATTTTAAATACATCTCCCAACTGGCATGCACCCCCCCCCCCAACTTTTGATTAGAACTGATATATTTCATATAATGACGGTGGCTTGGCTTGCCTCCCACTGAGACGGCTTGGGTTCGATTCTAGCGGCTGTAAGTGGGATTTGCGGCTTATCATTATCTCATTCCCATCTTCACCTTCATCATTCAGCATAATTCTCGGTGCTTACTTTTACAAATGAACTATCTACTGCTCCATGTCGGCATGGAGTTGGCATTATAACTCATTCACATTTACTATTTTCCTTGATGGGTACATATTTTCCTTTTATTTATTTCTTTGCTTATATTGTGTCATAAAATAAGCAAAACGTTTTAAGGTCATGATTGTTGTAGCAAAACATATCACGTGGATACTTTTTAGAACGTTTTTCCAGGTGTTAAAGTAATTTTCTGTTTTCGAAGTGCCAATATTTCAAAACTGATTTTTTTTAAATTTATATTAAACAAATAAACCAGAGCCAAATACAACTAAATAAACCTTGTTCGTCACGCTTTCCTGGTTATTTGTACAGAGCATCAAGTGCACTGCTGAGGAAAGGAGGCTGCAATCAAACGAAAGTAGCGGAAATAACAACTATATGCTATCACATTACGAGCCTCTTATGGTACATTGAAGTTAACTTATAAAAGTTTTCTATCGAAAGAAGGCAACCTCGAATAAAAAATCGATAAATACAACTAACGACGTATACTTTAAAAAGCACAAAAACTATACACAATGCGTTTACTAATCTTTCCGAATATTAAGTTAGATGCATTAATTTCGCTCAGAAATTATGTTAACAAAAATTTAACTACAAATTTGCTGCTTTACTACGAATTTCAAAATACTTTAATTAAACTCATTTTTTTTTAATTACAAAACGTTATGTGTAGCTGAAATTTGTTGCTTTACTATCTCATGCAGTGATGAAAGAAATTTT
The DNA here is from genome assembly GCA_030762175.1 of Metallyticus violacea. Classification (NCBI taxonomy): domain Eukaryota; kingdom Metazoa; phylum Arthropoda; class Insecta; order Mantodea; family Metallyticidae; genus Metallyticus; species Metallyticus violacea. The sequence goes on from CM060844.1 coordinate 83,190,210, forward strand.
GCAACCGAACTCAAAATTTGATTGGCTGAAGCCATGAACTAAGTCCTGGATGCCTGTTCGTTAAGTTTCCTGTTTCTTTGGGAGGATGGGGGCGTCTATATGCAATTAATTTTGTAAGAAGCCCTACATATCTCCTATTACTTTGTATTTTCCAAACTTTTTATAGATCATATACAGAAATGCTTGCTTTTCTTTGAATTATTTGGGTAACGTTTTCATTCCTGCACTCAGAGACATTTTAAGTTGTGTTACACAGTTCAGTAGCAATATATGCACTCAACCCGGGTAATTATGAAAGGCTGCACAACTTAAACCACATGAACTTTTCTAACAGGTGGCGTTAAATGTAACTCACTGCTGTCAGCGATGTAGAGGTTCTATAAAGTTGGTGTTTGTGCTTCAAATATACACAGAAATGTGTTCTGCGTGGTTTTGACGTGCAGTCAGCTCATTTCCTGTTTCAACCAACACACAAAAGAACCAAAAGCGAAGCAACTCCACCTAGCGGCCGAGGTGCGAGCCAACATTGTCCAAGGAAACAAGCGCAGCAGCGATAAACAAATGAAGCACCACAACTCGCGGTCTATGTTGCTATAAACACATCTGGTTCTAGCTTCCGCAAAAGGGAAATTGCGTCAACTTGGAGCAGTAAATTGTGCATGCAGCAGGCGTTTTGTAATAGCTGGCCAAGCGATGCTGACTACTGATAAAACGCCAGTGGACATTTCTAGCTTCGACTCCCGGTACGTAAATGTAATTAATTTATCTGACAGAGCTATTCAGTGTACCGTAAACTTATGGCGTAGCAAGGTCCAGTAAAAATTGCACTGCCTTGTGTGCCTGCATGGCTATAGTAAAAATAAGGATTTTTAAAAGCAAGCGGTTTTACCTGCTTCTAGAGCACCGGGGCTGAATAACAGAATTTTACCCCTAGCAGACGGAATTATAGAATACGAAAGATAATACTAGAGATACGAGAATGGGATAAAGTCAGCTCTTGAATTTCGTAATAAAATGTCAATTATTTCAATTTTACTTTCTGAAAAAAAATAATTTTCAAAATTTCTTGTTTTAATAGAGAATGCAAAAAAGTTTCGAATTAAAAAGTAAATTCTTACAATTTCACACACTGATTTTTTTTTTCAAAATTCTTCATTTTAATACAGAATGCGAAAATGTTCGAATTAAAACGTCAATTTTTTAAAATTTTACTCACTGGAAAAAAAAAATCATTTTCCAAACTTTCTCGTTTTAATAGAGAATACGAAAAAGTCAGCTGCTGATTTTCGAGTTGAAACGTCAATTGTTTAAATTTTAAAATCTGAATTAAAAAAAATCCTTTTCAAAATTTCTTGTTTTAATAGAGAATGAGAATTAAAAAGTCACTTCTTTCAATTTTACTCTTTGGAAAAAAAAAGTTCATTTTGAAATTGCTTGTTTTATTACAAAATACAGCAAAACCTCTTTATTTGGACATCCCTATTTCTAATGCTAGATGAGTCACATTTTAAATGTCTAAATTACTCTGTTTCACACCCCTCTATTTTGAAAGTTAGACAATTCTTATGCTATTTTTGTTTAAACTGAATGCTATGGTGCAATTTATACAATATTTTACTAACAGGTCCATTCGAGAATGAGGACTGCATTTTCTTTCTCTGTATGAATGATGGTCATCAGTTGCTGTTAAAGAGCGAAATACAAGATCAATATGAGTAAACGTCAATTATTGAACTAACCATTGAAAAGTAAAGAGAAGTTATTGACCGTCTATCTAACGGGGTGATCTGCAAGGGGAATTGTACAGGAGTTTGGAATTTTGAAATCAATGCTTTCCAATATAAATGACATCAAAAGTTCAATTACAAAGTATATGAACAAAAAGTCAGAAATGTATAAAACAGTTTTTGAAATGTTTTATTTTGTTGGAGCAAGAACGTTTGATCAATGGATCGTTTAATAAGTTTCCAGTCAGCAATTATATTAGATCGTTTCCCTCTATCTTGGACACTTTTTTAATTAATCGGCTGTAACGGATGAGACAAGGATTTGATTTCCTCCTTGTGAGTACCAAACAACAGAACACAGAGTCACACCGGCTGAAGATGATTCAGTTTTGGTTTAATGGCCTATGCAACATTTTCATTAAAGTTTTAATAGGGGATAGAATACCCCATAGGTTCTACCAAAAGTTTAATAAATCTTAAACATCTTTATTTTAAACACACGGACTCCAAAATCATATTGGAAATAACCTCTGGCTTTCAGACACAATTTTTATAATTTTGAGCACACTGCTCATTAGGTTTCTACACTCTTGCAATGTGACGTTGTTCCAAGACACGGGCAGCTTCTCCGGAACAGCGACACTTTGCTGTTTTGCACGTCACTCGAGATTTGTGACAAGAAGCACAGCTTTAGTGATATCCGTGGAACTTCTCTGCAGAAAGAAGCACATCCTGGTGGAAATATATCCCTTAATGTTCCAGTCCCATTAGCTGATATGCACCCTGGCAGCAAACAGGTAGGAAAGAACTTCTCTGTTGCTGTTCGCTACTCTTGAGGCTGTCCCTGACTCCCCATCACTTACACAGTAATTGAAATAATATTTGTAATTTCAGAATCAGCAACTCACTAATTACGTGCAAGTAATTGTGCATTTTCTTTCAGTGGAGGAAAATTAACGAAATAACTCGTATTTATACAATTAAGATTGTCTAATGTTTAAACGCATTCATAAAGCGTAATTATAGTAATATTTAAGAAATAAAGTAATATACAGCAAGTTAAGGAAAAACTTACGACTTTCTGCGAACACAGAAAGACTTGGCAAAAAGACAGAAATGCCAGTTTAATATCTTCTGGTATGCAACTAGGGTTGGAATTGCCTCAGGGCAGAAACCGGCCAGTTCTGTGACAAAGTTGCAGGTGTCCCAGTAAAAGAGTCGTTGACAGGAATGTATGAAAGCTGTATTCATCTTATTGACGAATAGAGGAGCATTTGGCTTGACCAAAATTGTCCAGCGAATAGAAATGAAATTCAGTGAGGTAAGCACTGACCTATCAGTGACGTTAACACAATACTGGCGGGAATATTTCGCGTCGCTTCTCCTGGATAACGTCATTTGTATTGTGTATAAAAGGGATAGATTTTGCTCAAAAGTGGCGCAGTCTCAGGATTTTACGGGCCCAGCTACGTGTGGCTGCGTCGCCCGGAAATCAGCGGAAGAGCGGCCTAAGTACCGAGTACCAGTTCCGGTGACAACGATGTTTGACTGTCAGTCACCACGCTAATTGCCTATACAACATCATTGAGCTACATTAAAAATTCTGTTGAAATAACAATTTCTTCGCACTTGGCACCACTCGGTTAACGCAATAAACTTACACATTTACTTACATATCGCCTTGCCTGTGGTTGGACGTAAGTTTGCCTGAATATTCATGTAAGGAGAACAAACGATATCAGCAACTAAGCAACGAAGCGTTATTTATCGCCACCTTTTACATCGGAATCCCATTCACTCAGTCCCGGCAGTCTCACAACCGCCAAAAATCAGCGAAACCCCCTCGAGAGAGTCTCATCGAAGAAGAATGGAGGGTGGTCTGCAGCAGCCGTGGCGAAATTTGCGATCAGCGGGATTAAATTATTTACCGCAGCTACCGCACAGCCCATTCCCATTCCCCCACCAACAATCTAGCTTCACTCTCTGGAATCATGACTAATTACTAAATTAAAACTCTTTCCATCTTTGATGACAGCGAAAATGTTTTACTCATATTCACAGGTCTGCAAAATGCAATCCAAAGATAGAACATTTTGTTGTGCGCCGTGAGAGAGGAACCGGACGCTGCATTTGAATGGTAAGTAGGCCTAATGATATCGTTGTTTTTACAAGTTATAAACTTCTTGGTACAAAAACCGGGAAACCTAATTAAAGCTGTTTTTCTTATAAGATAAGAGAAAGAAAAAGTCTTTAAAACTTTTCAGGAATTAAAAAGAAAATCTTAAACGTCTTCAGTGCGTTTATCTGCAAAACTACTTCATTCATCTTTTGTTTTATTAAAGCCTAATATTAAAAGCATACATAACAATAATTTTTACTGTTTTATATTGTTTAACTATTTATTTTAGGTAACTAAAATATGTTCTACCTAAAACTGCCTCCCTTCTTTTTTTTTAATACCAAACAAGTAACTTCTCTAAAAAAAAACAACAGATTTAACATCCTAAATATGTCTTCGTACTGTATTTTTTTTTTTTTTTTTAATTTGCAGAGAATACTGTGTGTCAGCTACAATATGTTTATGTATTACTATTAGCATGCTTAATGGGTGTTAATTATTATAAAAGTAATTGTAAATTTTCAGTAATAATGCCAAGTTACAATCTATACTTTAATGGCGTTGTTATTGTTTACACTTCGATTCAATATTTGAGATATTTTTGTAGAAATAAAATGTTTTATTTTTACAGGCAGCGGTTTTCTTATAGTATTTAACGCCCGTTTTTACTACTGTGGCACCACAGGCGGTGGACACATTGATGATACTTGAGATGAAAGGATATATTGGGAAAGGATTTTTTAAAGGGAGAAAACATTCCAGGCCTAAGTTTAGGGTACCTCTCCGGTATTTGTCCTTTATTAGCACTGAGGAAAACCTGGAAGAAAAAAAAACCAGTCAGGGAGGACAGTCCCGGTGGGATTCGAATCCCAGATTTCCCGCTGACGAGCCCGCGCCTTAACCACCTCGGTCACCAGTGGCGTTATATATAACGCAGTTGTAATATCAGATTATAAACATTCAAATGCGCTTCAATATAATCAAATTGTATCGAAATATAAATAATTGTTTTAAGTAAAAAATAACATAAAATAACATGTGAGCATAAACTTAAAAAACAGCTAACCGATCTATTGAATGCACTTTTGCTGTAAACTTACGGTCCGGTAACATTTTGTTCCACTGCCTAGCAATTTCCAATTTCATATGACAAAGAAAACAAATGCGCTTTGTGGCAAGTTAATAATGAACAAATTGTTCTCGTAAGACCCGGCACCTAATTATGATTTATGGATATACTGAAAGCAGTAAGGCAAATAAACTGGAACAGCGGTGTATGAAATTTGACACACGAGATTAAGAGAGAACAATATGTCACGCACAGACCAAAAAAACCTGTCTCTAAATACGGGAGATATCGTGCTTGCGTGTATTGTTTATGCTATAATTATTGTGCGATTTCACATAGAGTTATTATGTATTGGTTGAAAATACGGCGCCAGGAGAGAGTGTGTGATTTTTAATTCTCATTTGCCAGGAAGCTGACTTGCTTATGTACTTTTTATATGATTTAGTATAGTTTGCGCTTTTTAATACTTATAAATAAATTATAAGTAATTACAAATAAAATATACTGCAATAATTGAGAAACCCTGCTCTTTTAAAGATTTAGTTTGCATATTTCTCACTAGGAGAAGCATGAGTGAAACAATACTTAAAACTTATGAATAATAATAAGGCAATGTATTTTAACTGTGGAAATTCATTAACAAATTAAATTTGTGTTTATTTTTATTCTTATTACTAAATTTTCTATATACGAAGGTAGGTTGATAAGTTTCCGGCCTAGTCGATAAGCAATGTCGCTTTCACAAAATCCTTATCTGGCGTTACACCTTACCATTTAAGTAAATAATTGCAGCTGTAACTTCTTCAGTTGTTCAGATATAGTTGCATAAAGAAGGCTATGTGTAGAAGATTGTGACATGTTCAAAATGGAGTATCGAGCTGTTATTAAGTTCTTCACAAAGTAATGACTTACTTCAAATGAAATTACACAGCGATTGGACGGTGTATATGGAGAAGCATCCCCCTCATATTCTACCGTAAAAGAATGGGCCAAACTTTTTCGAACGTGTCGAGAAAGCATTGAAGACGAAGAGCGTGCAGGTCGGCCCTTGGAGGTGCTCACTCCTGAAAACATCGCTCTTGTGGAAGGAGAAATTATGGAAGACCGGCGGCTCAAAGTTACAGGAATAGCAGCAAGGTTGGGCCTTTCTAAAACAACAGTTCTTCCAATTATTCATGTACATTTAAACATGAATAAGGTTAGTGCAAGATGGGTGCCTAGACTTCTTTCCTCACTTCAAAAGCAGCAACGAGCCATCTCTTGTCTGGCATTTTTTGGAGCTCTGCCGTGGTAACGAGAGGGAAGTTCTGCAAATCATTGTCCTCTACTATGATCCCTTGTCCAAAAGAGGTTCAATGAGCGGCGTAAGCCTGGCGAAGCACCGCCTCTAAAAACCAAGGTCACTCAGTCAACCAAGAAGATTATGGCTACATTCTTTTGGGTCTGTGAAGGAATACTCTTCATTGACTTCAAGGAGAGGAACAGCACAGTAGGTGGGGAGTACTATGCTGGCCTACTGCACAGACTACGTGCATCCATCAAAGAGAAAGGCAAGGAAATCTGAGTGGTGGTGTGCGCCTTCTTCACGACAACTCGCCTTAGCACACATCTCTTACAAAGGAAGCTGTGAAGAAATGTGGCTTCAAGGAGATCGACCATCCTCCCTACAGGCTCGTTCTAGTTTTCAGTGACTATTTTCTCTTATCAAAACTCAAGAAGGACTTTCGAGGAAGAAATTTAAGTGTGACGAAAAATTTATGGATGCTGTTTATGCCCACTTTTCAGACAAGACTTCTCACTATTGGGGGGGGGGGGGATTGAAATGTTAATTCAAATGCGTGTGACGTGTATTGCAATAAAGCGTAACTATATTGAGAAGAGAAATATATTTTTTCTCTTTATCATACCTAGAAAATGGTTAGGTCGGAAACTTATGAACCTACCGTCGTACATACAGTAACGTTATTTAGATTACGGGCCGGAGGAGCGCGGCTGCTTACTGGGAGAGGCCAGTCGTAATGCCCGCATACTGCACGTGCAGATGTCAATTTGTAGCAGGCTTTTTCAGCCAATAGTTGTGCTTTTGTGTGTTACCGTGTGTAAATTGTGTGTGTGCAAACTGTCCTTCGTTAGTAATGCAACTATATAAACATATATTGTTTTTATCTACGTCAAAACTATATATTTTTTTATCTTGCAGAGAAGTGGTAAAACGATTCGCAATCAAATGTCCTGGCAATCGTGTATCAGGTAGAGAAACTGTTCGCCAACTGGTTGAAAACTTACGAGAGACTAAATCTCTCAATGACAATGAATGTGTTCCGAAATGCCGTGTTCTTTGTGGAAGAAAAGTTGGTTGAAATTCAGAAATATCCTACGCAGAAGTCGGCAACGTATTGCCGCCGAGGAACACAAAATTGAAAATTTCGGATAACAAGGCATCGGAATTTAAAGCGAAATTAAGTAAAGTTGTTATTGACTATAAACAACAGGGGGAGACCGATTTAATACATCACCACCCTCTCTGTCCTTATCGCCACGGGTGGCCGAGGTCGTTAAGGTTTTTTCCAGGTTTTCCTCAGTCCTCATAAATGGCAAATGCCGGGGAGGACGCTTCCTTTCCTTAAAAAAATAAATCCTTTCCCCATATATCAATTCATCTTATGTATCATCAGTGCCCATCGCCTGTGGTGCCTCTAGCAAAAACGGGCGTTAAACAACATTCATTCATTCTCTTGCCTTACACTTGTCTCTCATTAGTCCTTGCCTAACTTAAGTGTTCCACATTGACGAAATGTTAAAATAACATGGCTATGAAGCTTTAAATTTACCTACATACATGTATGAACTGAACCTCATTGAGCTTGCATGGCACAAAGTAAAACTGTTGCTAAGAGAGAAAAAATGCTAGTGCAGAAATTAATATGCAAGCGTTACTGAGGCTTTTTCTTCCTTAACCCCTGACTTCTGTTATATATTGGGGGGACTTCCCTTTGTGATATTTGTACGTACACATGTCAGCGATGAAACCACAATGTTATAACTAAAATTAAATCTCTATTAATGGTATACATTAATAAGCAAACAAATTATTATAAAGTAACAAGTTTATGACATGTAGTGACTTGAAATGAAGTCTATGAATTTGTTCAATTATATTTTATTAAGTTAGGAAATGTTAAGCTATTAACTTCAGCATGTCAATGTTTTCTAAACACATCATAACACAAGCACAGATTCTGTTTACCATACGTGCGCTACTCATGAACTATGCTCTCCTCTGACTAGCCATCTCTCAAACTCTCACAACAGATTTAGCATATATGCGTCTCAAGATGACACTATGAACAAATAAAACTCCACACTCACTTCCTGCTGAGCTGTCATAAGTTGGCAGCAGTGCTTCACCTCGAGGCGGCTTACGTCATATACAACTTTTACGTCAACTTTTTTTTCTGTCAGGAAAGTAACACCACAGCAATAATTCCTCTATCACCATGCACAACTCAAGAGCTGCCGCGGGAGGTTACATTGTGCGTTCTTTGCACAGCTTAATTACTTTTGCACTTTGTGTGACTAAGTGATGTTAGCTCCGTGTTCCATTAAAAGAAAACGTTGATGCGGCAGATTACCATATAAGAGAAGCACTGACGTTCTACTTCAGTTCAAAATGCATATCAACGAATGTTCATTAGTGCAGCATCCGCTGCCTAGGGGCGTTCTTGATCGATTACTTGTGGCGGTTATGGTTTTAACACGCTCCCCTCACATTTCACGTCACAGGCCCAGTACCAGTGTGTACCAACTACTGAGATTAGCACAAGTTAATCAAGAAAGAAAATGAAACGATCCCAGAAGTCCAACATGCAATTTATGAAAGACAAGATAGGTTTGCTTTGTCTAATACTTTGATATGCTTTAATTTATTTATCTTATCGCGACGTCTGAGCTCTTCAGAGTTGTCAAGACAGTGGCTTATTACCGGGCAGAAGTCCTTAGCTAAGATCTGCCTTCCTACAGCAGAAATTTTGCTGATAGATGTCCTTACTCCTGACGATATTTCACTTCTACTTTCTACTTCATTTTTGTTTCTAGCTGTAGAATGACTGATTGAGCATTCGAGATTGAAAAGTATCTCTAATTTCTCACTCGATCAAACATCTACCAGGGTCATACTGAAAGTAATAAGCAACAAATTTTAAACCTCCCAATATTCATTTTTTAGATAAAACAAGCACATAATCGTAATCTACAGAGTTTTCTCTCACTTTTCAACATAGTCTCCATTTCTTTACACGCATTTTCCCCATCGTTCTGCAAGTTTGAAAATACCCTTAAGATAGAACTCCATTCCAGCTGCACGAAGACACTGACCTATTGCTTTCCGAACATCCTCCACCCTCTCGTTGTGTTGGCCTCGCATCTGTTCCTTAACAGAACCAAAAAGATGGTAGTTGGAGGGTGCCAAGTCGGGACTGTAGGGAGGATGTGAAAGCCCCCCCCCAACCCCAAAGTTCTGATCTCCATTGTGACACGGACAGTGTGAGGACGCGCATTATCCTGTTGCTGGATGAACTTTCCAGGGCGATTCCAAAGTGTCTGGATATAGCGGGCAGCATTTATGGTTTGTCCATGTTCAAGAAAAGGAACCAGAATGCAACCCTACGCATTCCAAATGACGCTATCCATAACCTTCCTGGCAGATCGCAATGTCTTCGCTTTCCTCTTCGATGGCGAATCTAAACCCTGCCAATCCACACTTTGGCGTTTTGTTTCAGGCTCGTAATGCCGGAACCAGCTTTCATCGTCTGTCACAATGCTCGTCAAAATATTATCACCTTCATTTTGAAATATCTGAAGATGGTTATTCTCTAAAATTTGTGGTCTTCGGTCAATAAACGTGGGACCTAACAGGCACACACTTTTCGATAACCTGAGTTTTTTATCATTTCTTGCACTGCACTGTGTCCTACTGCAAGTTTTGCACCGATTTCATTCACAGTGATACGCCTATCTTCTCTAATGAGCTCATCAAATTTTTCCTGTTGCAGTTCGCGGCGACCGCTACGAGGCTTATCTTGGATACTCGTTTTCCAATCTTTAAAAAAATTTCACCCATCTCCATAGCTCCCCGTTTGAGCTGCTTGACACATATTAATATGAGATAAGGAGCAATCACATCCACCTATTTTTTTTTTGGAGGGGGGGGAGAAGGAGAGAAACCTAACATTTAAACCAATTCTGATTTTGAAACTTAAGTTAGCTTATGTTGTCAAGCTGTTCAACAAAATAATTATTCAACACTCATAATTAATGCCAAAGAGTATATTTCATTTAGAACTTGAAAATATTATATAAGTAATATCACGAGAGGGTTTGAGATACGTTCGTGAATCTATCTGGAAAGTTCAGATCCTCGAATGATATTTGTTGAACTATTTTATGAATAAAATAAGAATTTAAATATCATTCTCCCTAACTTGGCTTACAAAACTGTAATAATTGTATGTGTGTACTTAACCTTTTCAAATCATCTTGCTACAGAAGAATGCCGACCAACAGAGAAGAACAAAATACGGGTTTAGGAATATTTCATGAATAGAATGATAAAAGTAATATATATATATATATATATATATATATATATATATATATGAAATTCACCTAACCTAAACCTAACCTAACCTGCGCACGGAATATTTACACTTCTATAAAATGTTATGCTTATGAATATCTACTTGAAGAAACTTCCATTTTGCGTTATGATTGCCCACTGTCCATACTTTGGTTACTATCAATAGCCCCCGACTGCCTCTAGCAAAAGTGGTTAGTCATGAATAGAAATTATTGCTACAAATGACCTCATGTAAAAGGGAGTATGCCCTATTTTCAACACTGACCACAACACACGTCGCGTGATAAAATGGGTTTGATAATTACTCCAAATTAATTTTTATTAATTTCCCTTTCATATTTATCAATACAAGTGAAATTCTACAAACTTTCAGGTACCCCGTAGCAAGACATTTTAACACTTTATTTATATTTCAAACAATGTACTTTTCAGATGCCTTAACTTTTACAATTTTATATTACTAATCTAAATTTTCATTTCTGCTGAAATTCCAGACAACAGGACCTGGACATCAATGAGATTGCTGCCGGTCTCAAGCAGCATGGTGTGTCAACAGTGTAGTTTCCTTCTCTTCTCTTTTTTCCCCCCTTTATCTTCTGCTACATTTCAACTTTTATCTATACCTTCATCATAGATTTGGACCGGTCATTGGTGTTTTTTACTTATGTACTTCTTCTCTCTTGCCCTTTTACTTTTTCTACATATTCCTTTTAATTTTACTACTCTTGTTCTGAGTCTTCTCTCCGTTCCGCCCGAAGACTGCCATTATTCTTCTGTGAGGATAAAAATTCTTGCACAGACACTTTACATCTAGATATTAAATAGCATGTTCGTATCTGGTTGTGACCCCTACAAAATCTGCTATTTTATATAAACAATTCCGCAGTACATTCACAAAATATCACAGCAAAACATGTAGGTACTTAAGTTTTGAAGCAAATCCCGAAATGTAAGTATAAAATATAATTACAAATAATTAATATATAGTCCGATATCTTACAAAACCTTGTCTTATTAGGCAGAACATCGTTTATTCGATTTACTTAGGTGTCTGTGATTTAAACGGTCACGATACTAAGCTCACATGTTCGTGTTCCACTTGCTTTGACATCTGTGCGGCATGGTCTTAAAATTCTGGTGGAAGAGCTCTCCTTGTTGCAAAATTCAAAGGGAGAAATGTAGGTGGTTGTGCAGAAAATTCATCTTTAACTCAACTTTCAATAGTGTTGAATTAAGCAAAAGAAATTCCCAAAAACTGAATGGAATTGATTTCTCATTAAATCCTTTTATAATTAATTACCCAACAGTCATCACACAACTGAAGCTCCTTCTATCAGCTTGGATCATATACCTAGGGTGCAAAAAAAAAAAAAAAAAAAAAAAAAAATTTACACTTTCATAGTAGATATCTATTTAATATATTTCAAAGTTGAACCGAAAAACAAAAGTAATGTTTAGTATAATGTTCTGTAAACAGAAGTGACTCACATTACGTTATGCTAGCATTGCTACATGACAGGTAAATCAACAATGAGCAAATGAAGCAGATTATCGTATGATATTCTGTAAAAATGTGACTTGCATACATTATGATAGCGTTGCTATGTGACAGGTAAATCAACAATGAACAAATGAAGCCAAGCTTATCGTATGATGTTCTGTAAACAGATGTGACTCACATTATGTTATGATAGTGTTGCTAAGTGACAGGTAAATCAACAATGAACAAATGAAACCAAGCTTATCGTATGATTTTCTGTAAACAGATATGACTCACATTACGTTATGCTAGTGTTGCTACAACAAAATGGAGCCAAGATTATCGTTTGAACAGCGGAAAGCAATTTTGAAGTGGTATTGGAAAAGCGAGAACGTTGTTGAAGTTCAAAGGCAATGGAGACGTGTGTACTGCGTTCTCCGGATCTAACTCTATTGGACTTCTACCTATGGGGAACTTAATGATGTTGCATACCGTAGAAAATCAGTTACACTGACAGCACTTCGGGAAGAAATGAAACGGCATGTGCTGCAATTGCTGAGAACACTTTTGCAAACGTTGCTCAATCAGAAGTTCAACGTACTCAGAAGTGTATCGACGTCGAAGGTAGGGCTTTTGAGCAACTGTTGTAGCTGTAAAAGTCTAAGATGATTAGTGCTCATCATTTTCTGTTAGTGTGAATTCAGTTTTGTTAGGTTAACACAGTTTTTTCTTTGCTTGAAGTGTGTATACATTTCTTTGGCACCCTCTGTATTTAGCACAGGTCCTGCCTACGTCATGTAGTGCCCACGATATGCCCTTGTCCTTAAGGCCGTTTGCAGCAAGGCGAAAATCGCATATTATCTACAAAGTACAAATTTGAGAAAAATACCCCAAAAGAGCGAGGCTTTTAAAATGTGCTACAAGCCCATAATGGAAAATTTCACGAAAATTGTCTAAAAATGATAGATATATGGAGGCTATGTATGGAATTTATTAATAAACGCGTAATATTCCTGATAGAAGCCAAAAAATATCATTATAATTCAAGCCCTGATCACAGACAAAAATACAAAGATGTTTAACTATTTTTGGTACGCTGTAAGTTCTAAAGCTGAACTCCAAGAGCTGCCAACTTTTCTTCTCTTCTCCAACCAGCTGCATCTTCTTTTTCCAGAAGAGGAAATACAGCCGAAGGGAGATAAACAAGCTAACAGCAAAAGAAGTTATAAAACGTAATGAATAGTTGCAAACGATGTAGCACAGAGCTGGAGGGCAATCAGGTTTAAACTCGCATCAGATTTGAGTTCCCAGGACCGATATAGTGCGACATAGTTGTAGCTGGGTATAATATACGCAACTAGCGATAGATTTATTGTATACAGAACCTCAAAATGTTAAAAGAGGGGTATATGGAAAACTAAAATCCCTTTTTCGTCCACTTATGATCAGCTATGTAGATATTAATGACAAGATGGAATCTACAGCCTCATAAAAGCGCGTATATACACCAGACCCATTTTGAGGTTAAAGCCTGAAGTCTGCCCTGCCTATGTAATGGAAAAAGTAACACGATGCCTGCTCCTACTGCTTCGGCATCTATCTCCATACCCTCGTGCAACGCCAAAGTATCTCAGTGACATAAAAACAAGGATGGAAGGTTTATCTTCCCTATATCTCCTATGTTTCGTATACTTAATTCAGTCGAAAGATGAGCAATAGTTCTACTCTTTTCTTTTTACCTACTACACATTTCAGGGTCTTTAAAGTGCGAGAGAATGAAAGTAAATCTGAACGCTATTGCTCAGTGTCACATGGTGAGTACTCAGCTAACAAATGACTACTCAGTAACGCTTGTCTACGCTAACCAATCAATATTTCATTTCCACTTACACCAATATGCCCAGGGACCCAAAACAAAATCTGCACAGTTAGCAACAATGGGACTAATGCACCTGCATTGCAGCCTCGAGAGCCTTAATGTCTCGTGGCTATCTGTTCAAATAATGACTTACGCGCTTAGTCAGACATATTAAGTACATAAATATTCAGCCATTTTCGGATGTTGTGTTTTTGGGAAAACCAGTATTACAAAATACAACTTTTCATGTGTGTCATGGTTTTCTCTTCCTCAAATATCGCGTGACATGCGAAATTGAATCCTACACGACACCACCTTGTGTTAAAACAAGGTTCTTTGAACTAAAGTAACAAACTTGAGTTCAAAATACCTAAAAATATTCTCATTAATGTACTTTTGTTTATAAGAACTAAGATAGAACATTATACAATTAACCCTAACACCTATATCTGTTCTATAGTACTACTTTTTCTCATCTATGAAATTACGATAGAGTTCTTCAGCTGATTTTGTGTTGTGTGTGCGCCTAAATTTAATTATTATTGCGATTTGCATTTGACACGTGATTTAATGTTACACATATTTTTAGTGCATTTCATTCCTGTTGTAATTTTTTATGTTAAATAGCGCTCTGTAAATGTGACGTATTTATAGGTTATGGAATCATTATATAAAACTGAACAGTAATTTCGGATTATCTAATCAGTGTCGCATATAATTTATTGAAACATATTAGTTAATCCTATATTTGCATCTATTGTGCTGTATCATTTAAAAATGGATGTTGCATTGTAAACAGTCCCCAAATGCTGTTTGGGCATTGCTGTGAGCTTTGAACAAGGTATTTAATGTTAGTACACATTTATATCTCTCTAGGTATTACTACATTCTTATCTTATACATCTTTATTAAATAGGTATTTCAATCTTAGAATAAGCGCTGGAAACGAATTTATTCTTGCAATAAAAATTGAAATTTGTTGTGAAATTGATTGCCAACCTGCTCTTTTCAGAAACTTACCTTCGCTTCGTGAGTCAAGGTCTTTGGGAAAACAAAGCATATTAGCAACTAATTATAATAACTATCCTAAAATGATTTCTTTGAATAGTAGGCCTAGTAATTTATAATCAGATATTTACATGCATGACAGCCAGTGCTCTGCTATTACAAACATAATACGTAAGCATTAAACAAAATGAGTTTGCAAAGCTGAAAAATCAAATGATCTTGTGCGCATTGTAAAACGCATCAACATCTACTTATGATGTCATAATTTTTACGTTCCAGTCTTTTATAGCAGTTTAGAAATAGAAGGGATTTATTTGTGCCTAAAGTAAACTATAAAGCAAACAAAAGTGTCATTTCATGTCCCATTCTGTAATTACACATTCAACACTTTTATTACACGTAAAGACACTCCTTTTACCCTTGAGGGGAGAATCTATGAGCGAATTGCAAGGGTAACTACAAGGGGTCCACGAAAAACCGGCATCGTCTTGAAAACGATAGTGAGCGCCGTGGAAGAAATATAAATGCTTATATAACAATCTTTAGATAGTGATTAGTAGAGATTAAACAAAATATCAAATTAAGCCTGAGGCAAATTAAAATACATGGCAACAAAGAGAAGGGATTAGAGTTCGTGGCTGCAATGAAGAGATTTGCTGTTGTTTGTATGGGCACGTTAGACAGAGTTCAGGGTCTTTCACTGTATGTTGATGCTAAGGTAACAAATGTTCTTATTATTACCTTTTCTTTGATAGTGTTTAACGCCCATTTTAACTAATCAGGCATCAAGGAGGTGGACACTGATGATATAAGAGATGAAGTGATAAACTAATAAAAAAAAATTTTTAAAGGAAGGAAGCGTTCCAGGCCTAAGTATGGTGTACTTCCCCGGCATTTGTCATTAATAGCTGAGGAAAACCTGTATATAAAAAAAAATCAGGGATGACGGTCCTAGGGGGAATCGAACCAAAGACCTCCGCGCCTTAACGACCTCGGCCACTCGTGGCTGTCTTCTTGTGCCTCAATGAACTTTCGTGCACATATTCGATGCCACTCAGTGGCGTAAAATCTTTGAATTTCAGTCGGAATATTTCCTTCAATTTTTTCTATGTTCTCCGATAACTTGTATACACCTTCCCCTTTAGAGCAATCGACAGATAAAAGTCGCACATGGATAAATCCGGCAATTAAAAGAAGTATGATAGACGCCCTATCCTATTGAAAACAGGGCATACTCGATTTTACAAGAGGTCAGTTGTGGCAATAATTTCCATTCAAGACTGACTCGCCATGATTGGGCCGGTGTTTCGTGGATCACCCAGAAGGGCATTTCTGAACATCATCCTTTATGACAGTCTGATCCAGTTTCATAAAGTCAACATTTTCTTGGTCTTCCAGTGTTTCAATATCCAGATGACCTATATTTAAATATTGTTTAGGGAGACAATGCTTTGTCATTCTATTTATGTGGGACATCCAGCTGATTTTATATTGCTGAGTTTTTTGTACCATAAAGCCATAACACTATAAAATATTAACTAGGTGTCTTTTCTTTATTTTTAAAGGTCTATCACTGAGAAAGGTGATATACTACAACCTAAATATTTATAATATGATCTTCTCATTTGGCACTACAGCCCGGGGTGAGCCCTAGCCTGCGGCAGTGACCTCTGCATCCTCTATACCCGTCTTACGACTTCACTGATAGAGGGCAGTACTGCAGGTGAGCAGCATGTCAGCACCCGTTCCAGACCTCTCTAATTTAGAAAAATTTCCAAGTAGGTACCGGGAATCGAACCCGAGCCTCCCGGCCAGTTGTCAGCAACGCCTACCACTACACCAAGGAGGTAGTCAATTAAAATATGATAGGTGTTTTAATACATTACCTTAATTGTCTTTAATTTAATATGATCTTGTCCAATGAACATTAGCCTTATTTTCCAGGTTGTAGGTTAATGTGCATGACTCTAAAAAACTGCTATGCAGAAACACTCAATAGTTCTAAATAAATAACCAAGTTTTAAGAACTACCGAAATGCATGGCTTTCAATAAATTCTATAAGCACCAGCAGTGATCATGATTTAGAAAACAGCGAATAAAAAAAAAGGATAACACTAAAAGCATCTATTAGCAATCGCTTGTGCAACCCCAGCGAAATTCGCTTATGGAACTTGCCAATAAATTTGCCGAAAAAAATAGTATATAAAATATTCTCGGTAATGCGCATTTCTACAGTTATAATGTCGTATTCTTGTTTACATATCTCGATAATAATTGTTGCGATACACAAAGCAATTCTATCGGAAATCTACATCCCATTCGATCGACTCAACACAGTTCTGGAACACCGACGCCCAGATGCACGTGTGAAGCTCTGATCCCCCCCACCCTATTCATGTATAGGCTGCTAGAGATTTATGCTTTAACCCGTACGCTGTCACAAAGCATACATTCTCTCCGACGAGAGAGTCCTGGATAGCAGTGCGTCAAAACTACGGGAGGAAAAAAAGGACCCTCCATTCCAGAATTAACAAACGAGAACGATAGCTTTCGGGCGCGTATATAGCTTAGAGGCTCGACGTCATTTCTACAGAGAATTCGGTTTTGTTGACATTACTTTTGTATGTTCTGTTCTTTTATATTTTTGGGCTTTTATTTTAAAATATTTCGCAAGTTTGTTCTTAGACTTTCGTTTGAAGTTTGTGATTGTATAGAATTTTAAAAGTATTTTTATATGATGAAGACGCAACTGTATGGGCGGTTTACATTCTCCAAATATGCACACATTTTTGTTTTTTTCTGCAATTCGCTTCGTAAATCAGACATTCCATAATGTAGAATGCTGGAAAAAAATTATTGAAGGCATCTGAAAACAGGGAGGTTCTATCGCTACTTCGAACGCGGTCCGTACCTATCGATATCACCGAATATGCCATTTACTTTTTTATTCTGTGTTTGTGTGTGTCAAAACGTGGCTAAGAGGTAGAACACGCAATGGGTGTTGACTCTGAGGGTTCAAATATCATTGCCAAGATTCCCCCCCCCCCCAGAAGTATAAGTGTTTGTCAACTATATTTCGCATTAATTTTCGTTAGGAACATATATTCTGAGGATATATAAGTACCTCATAGACAACGCCTTCAAATATTTGCGATAAGGCCCTATCCCCTGTAAATGTTTATATTTGTCATATTACAGATTTATGCTGTTTCATTTATTATTGAAAGAGATGGTTCATCATTCCTCTTATCCTATAACGGCACAGCTATTCCATTTCTAGTATTTTTTTTTAAATATTGTTTAACGCCCGTTTTTACTAATACAGCACCACAGGCTGTGGACACTGATGATACATGAGATGAAATAATATATTGGGAAAGGATATTTTTTAAGGAAGGAAACGTTCAAGACCTAAGTTTAGGGCACCTCACCGGCATTTGCCCTTTATGAGGATTGAGGAAAACCTGAAAAAAAAAAAACCTAGTCAGGGAGGACGGTCCTGGTGGAAATTGAACCCCAGACCTCCCGCTCACGAGTGCGTGCCTTAAGGACCTCGGATACCCGTGGCGGTATTTCAGAGTATGGCAGAGGCAGTTGATAAATGTACTGTTTTCCTCACTGTTCATTTGTGGCGTCCCATCGTCCACTACGGGGTGGGCAAAACGTTATGTAGAAAGGTGATAAATTGCTGCGAGGTAGATTCTAGGTCTCCCGCGCGTCTCTACAGGCCATGCAGACAGAGCTCTCTTGGTGAAAGTAAAGAGATTCCTTTCGAACGAACGTTTGAACAGGACTTCGCCTTAAATCCGGATAGTGGACAGACTGTTAGCAACCGTTTCAAGCATGTCGGTGACAGCTTTGGATTTGCAGAGTTCAATAAGAATTTAGACTAGGGAGGCGTCGTTTTCTCCGAGGAAGTTGCATTCAGTACTCCAAGTGCTACTGTGTTTACAGGCCTAATGGAACTCACTACTCTTTGGCCACTTGTGCAGGAATAGTCGAATGAGCGTTTCTTGTTAGGCCTGGATATCTCGGGATGGAGTAGATACTGGAACACGTTCATGAAAGGCTAAACAGTAGGGCCTTGTGCTGACATTCTGGAAAAATATTCTACTTCCGTCTGCCCGAGAACATTATCCTGAAGAAAGTATTACATATAGGTACGTTCATATGCCGACCAAGGTACAGAAATTATTTTCGGAACACACACACACACACCCTGGACTCCGAAATCACTAAATTTGAAACCGATAACACATGTTTGGGAGAAAATCAAGTGGAGGCTTTCTAGAGGTCCCAGTTACACAAATTATGGGCTCACTTGAGTATGACTAAAAAGATTTATTTTAGAAAGTTGAAGTCTCTGAAAATTGGCAGCAATGATAAACAATCAAGTGAACTGCACAAAATATTAGCCTTTTTGCTTTTCTTATTTCTTTTCTTTCTTCTTTCCCCCTCCCCCCTTTACGAGAGCAACGAATTCGCATACGTCATACAGTTAACATAGTATCATAAAACACAATCAACGTGATTATAGGAATCATGAAAAATAACATTTACACTGCCATATTCGAACTTTCTTCTCGGTTATCACAAAACTTTTCTAATCTAGTACGCTGACAATGAAACATTTCTACAACGAAAAGTACCCCTCTATATTTATATACTAATCTAACTATATTTCAAATCAAAATGGTTTATCACAGAGTAAGTGTATTTTTCCGAAGAATAGTTCTTTGAACTACTCCAAATAATGATTTTACATCACAATAAACATATTGTTCTCTCTTTCTCACGCCCCGCATACACACACGCACACAATGTCTGATTTGAAACGGAAGGCATTTTTACGTGTAGACAGAGCTATTTTGTGAGTTTCCGCTAGGTCAAAACGATACTTCGACATAGTTCGATCATTTTTTCCAGAATTTACAAGAAGGGATACGAAAGTAAAGCATACAAGTTTTTTCCCTCAAAAACTGTGGAACTTACATAAAAATATTTCTGCATTTTTCATCAGAATCCTGTGAATATTTCTACATAATCATGCCATTTTGTATAAACATGCGTCATCTATGAATATTAGACTAAATTTTATTTCCGTTTTCCTGAAGAAGAAAAATAATATGGTGCTAAACCTAGGCTATACGGAGGGTGCGAGTAGTCTATTCAAATCTTGCCATTGCCACAAGAATTGAACAACTGTACACGAGTTCCAATTGTTTTAGTGTTTCTATTGAGGTAGATAACGTTCTTGGCTCTCTCTCTCTATGAAATCCATAGTGGACATTCCAATTTTTATCTTCAGTCACAAGCGTCACTGGTCCACCGTTTCTAAGCTATTCAATGTTTTCCTAGTTATTAAATAGTGTCGCCCAACACAATAACGAGCTATTTTGATGTACTTATTGACTGTCAATATTGACTTCAAACAAAACACAAACTCAATATGAACGTTGGATATTAAATAATGAAGGAAAAAGAATTTGGAGTAACACAAATCAACAATTTCAAGACAGCGTGACAGTGAATTCGAGTTTTTTCAGGTTAGAGCAGAGACTTGTGGCTTCGTGTGGGTTCATGAGTGGCCTCATACCGGGAAAACCATAAGAATGACCAAGCTTGATTTTAGATCTCGTTTTAGTAAGGCGCCATCCAGCAGAGGAAAATTGTTGAAGCGAAAGGAAAGAACATGGTGTGCTAAGATGCGAAAAGAAGTGGGAGATCCTCTGCTCGGAAAGAAACTTGCGCTGCCGTAGAGTAGGCAGTACCCGCCGGACAGTCCTCCCTGATAGAGGTTTTCTCCAGGTTTTCCTCAATCCTCATAAATGGCAAATGTCGGGGAGGTACCCTAAACTTAAGCCTGGAACGTTTATTTCCTTATAAAAAAAATCCTTTCCCAATTTATCATGGCATTTTATGTATCACCAGTGTTCACCGCCTGTGGTGCCTCAGTAGTAAAAACGGGTTTTAAACACTATTAAAAAAATCGATCCTGGCCAGGATTTAGCTCGCGATCTTGGGTTTAGGGGGCAAGTATGTTTACCATTAAACTAGGACCGGTTATACATATATATAAAATCTTTTTTTTTTATTGCTTTATTTATGGACGCTCTTTATCATCTCAGGCCATCAGCGTCCCATTCAACTCAGGGCGTGAAACGGCACGGGACCCACGGCTTTACTTCCCTTCCGAAGGAAGCCATACTTAGGATTTTTATGCCCCGAAAAAATCAATCGATCCTGGGAGGGTTCGAACCCGCGATCTTGGGTTTAGAAGGCAAGTATGGTAACCACTACACCACTAGGACCAGCTATATATATAAAAAATCTGCAAAACATTAATTTTAACGAAAAATATTAATTTAACATTCCAAATTTCTACTTATCGCTTTTATTTATATAGATTTCCTGTTCAGCATTCCAAAACTATTGTTTTCAGTTCTATTTCCATTTCTACTTGCAGAAACAAATTCTATTTTTGAGATATTTTTTTCTCAAGAGTCGAATAGAAATAGCTCAGTCTTCCCAAGGCTCTTTCTATCTTTGTTACGCAGAGAGAATGGAACATTTCTCACAGACACTGATTATATACAAATGGGGAGGTTCGCTGAGGCAGATGACAGGGTAACCTCCGGGAGTACTCGATCTTCTTCGGTTGACTCGGGGGTCGGTCGATGCAACGTTGGAAGCCGTAATAACCCCGTCGTGGGTAGATGTTGATTTGACACGAAGCTGGCGTCCCTTGAAGCTAATAGTAATGAAAGTGGGAGAGATGTGTCAGGTAGTAATATTTCCATATGACGTCATCATCAAGAGTCTTGCTGAATGCATCACTCGCCGCAGTAATGAGGCAAGGCCGGAAATGATGAGAAATGTAACTACATGGAAAGGGTGGAAGGAAAAAAAATCGCAAAGGAGGCGGAATTGAAAAATCAATGTAGAAATGCGGAAAGAAAAAATTTGCATGAGCTTGCGAAAAGTGAAATTAAAATCCGTTAATAACTGGGGAAAATAAACTGAATATAATGAAAGCCTATTGGAGGGAATGCGTTAATACACCGCCCTGCTGTCACATTGCTTTTCGTTTCTAGTTAAATAGCTCAGAGTTTGTTTTAATTTCTTCATCTCCATGAAATTCCCAGAAAAAAAAAGCGTGAAACTAGGCCTGGATGAAAATACATCAAACTCACAGATTGCAAATGGATTCATGCAAATTTTTGTTGCATTTATAAGAACACGGCTTCTTTAACCGGTCTTATAATGCCCATCCAATGATTACAGTAGGTCCATAAGTTTCCGGCCTAACCATTTTGTAGGTATGATAAAGACGAAAACTACATTTCACTCGATCGATGGATTTTTTCCCGGTATAATAAATCCTTCGGAATGGAAGTAAAGGCGTGGATCCCGTGTCGTACATTTACGGCACGAAAAAGAACCTCAAGCCTGAAAGAAGAGGCCTCTGTGCAAAATTTGCCGGCCGTTTCACGCCCTGAATTGAATGAGACGCTGATGACCTGAGATGTTAAAGAGCGTCCGTAAATAAACCAAATCAACAACTCTTGATTCCATTGCTTTGTTTATTAGATATATAGCTTAAGCATTTGTTCTTTATGTTCATTTATTGGTATGATATTTGTTAGCCTAGCTGGGGGTGCCTGTGGAACTGAGCTCTGATTGGTTTGCGTTATTACAGCACCAACACCCCGCTGGCCACGCCCAGGAGCTCCAAGCTATATTCAATCCCCTTACCCAAGCGAACCAATCAGAGCTCGGTTCCACAGACTCTCTACTATATATAACACTATCTATTCCAGCAATGAGTCAGTCACTACCTCGTCTCCAATAAGATTACGGCGACCACAACACTGATGATGTCCATCGCAGTCGTGGACGAAACGTCGGGGAAGATAAAGCAGAAGAATCCCATTGGGCCACGGCCTTACAGCCCGGAAGACTCAATTCTCCGTTCAAAGCTAAGGTTCTTGATTTACGAATATTTAACGTGTTTCCTAAGCTCATACGAACAGAAAAAATAAAATGAAAATACAAGCACTGCCGTAATGTCCGATTAATTAGCAATAAATTAATCACTGCCTACACTTTATTGCCTGACTCTTCAGGCTTACTTTATCAGAAAATCTCTCAACAATGTTTATGAAATAATTGTGGTGTTGCACTGATATTACTTAATTTTTTTTCGCTACAGCAGTCTTTATTGGCATTAAAACAAAAATGCTTGAGGTACATTAGTCAAAGTGCGACGCCTTTCTTGTTTAAGTAATAGCAAATCGATAATATAATTAGTCTACTGCAGTGAGAATATACTTTCACACTTTTTCACCACCTCCATGTGTGGCCGAGGTCGTTAAGGCGCAGACTCGTGAGAGGGAGGTCTGGGGTTCGAATCCCGCCAGGACCGTCCTCCCCGACTGAGGTTTTTCAGTCCTCATACATACAAATTGACACTCCTGAACATTCCCTTTGGGAATGTGACAACACCTACAGAGACAAATTCAAGACAGACAATTACATCACATACTACGAGATAAAAAGACCTGGACAATTATAAATACTGTGGCTGACTCCTTTTCAAGCTTTGCTCTGAAAAGATATAGAAGTCAGCCACCTCCCTGATTTGACTAAGGAGGATGGAGTCCGCTGACGCACCGGAGACCCAACGTCTTTTGGAATACCAGGAGTTCCCTCTTGAAGACCCGAAAAGGTGAGGTCTCCGAGATCTTCCAGTGAACTCACTCCGGAACACCGGATATGACTTAGTTTTTAAGAACCTATTTAGTTATTCTTGTTTTGTTATTCATGTATTAATCAAATGAATAATTAACATTAGTTTTAAGAGTAGTACTAACCTACCGATAAAGTCAATAATAGAAACAAGTTCAAAGTAAAAATAGGATGCAATAATTGTAGTAACTGTAGTCTTATTAGAAATAATAATAAACTGTAGCCCATTCCTAGAAAGAAATAATATGTAACCTACTAAACACTATTGTAGAAAAATTGTAATAATGTAGTTAGGCACAATCGTGGTGTACTTTCTTCATGCAGTTATTAGGTATAGAACAAATAAATTATAAAAGATTGTATATTGGAAAAATAATAAAGAATATAAGGCCCAGTTTAAAGGATAAGGTACTGGGCCAATAAATGATATAGAAGCCGTGGCTTTGTCGTTGGACGAAGTCACGGTTCTTAGTCCTCATACATGGCAAATGCCGGGGAAGTATCCTAAACTTAGGCCCGGAACGTTTCCTTCCATCTCATGTATCATCAGCGTTCATCGCCTGTGGTGCCTCAGTAGTAAAAACGGGCGTTAAACACAATTAAAAAAAAGCTGTTTTCACTAGCTGAAAAATCCAATATTTTATATAAGATGTCAATGCTTATTTTGCAGTAAATGATTTTTTAGAAAAATAATCTAAATGCTTTACAAGTCAAAAAGAATATTTCGAGAGCAATATTTGAAACACAACTCTCTGCAGACTACTGGCTAATATATAATACCAGTCTAAAGGGAAGAAAGGAATTTTGTCTATTGACAAAAATCTCTTGTAAAATTTTACTGTGTTTCATATATATCAAGTTGCACTTTGATATATAATACAGAATTCTCTTACAAACACCATACCATTCTTAACTTAATACCGTAAACTTTCTGACACCTTTTAAAACTTTGCGCTTCAATTAATGCACAATTACGCTTGCAGTCTTTTGGCAGTAGCTGTTTAGATAGGCACCATCTACATACATAATACACTCTTGCAGCGAAACGAGTGACCTGTACGAGCCAATACAGACACAAAGAATGACAGCTGGATGAAATAACGGCTCTCCGCGGAGATGTGATCGCACCTAAAACGGATAAAAGTCATGAAATGTGTAACAGCACACTGGAAATTACCTCCAATTCCCTCCCGAGGCAGCAGTAAACCATTTTTAAACACGGTACCGTGCGTTTAGTTTCCCTTGCGTTTTCTTATCAGATGACCCGGTTTCCTTCACCCCAGTCCAACACAGCGAGATTGGAAAGGTACCAGTATGTTACGACGATGGTCGTGTTCTCCACGTATTTAACGAAACGTGCATATATTTATGCTGAAGTGGCTATAATGATTCGTTCACCTCCTTTCCAAAATGTCCTTCCCTCGTGTTCTCATTCCTTATATGCTGTTTCTTGCATCTCTTATACCACCATATTCTTCCTCCAAATCGCTTACTTATTTGTATTTTTTCTCTACTTCCTCTCTTCTTTCCCGCCTCTGCCATTTTCAATTTTATTTATGTTCCCAATTTTACTCTGCTCTCAAGTATATTCCATCTTCCTTTCTTCATCATTCTATATGTTCCACATTCTTCTTAGCCTTCTTTCTCAATTCCTGCGATTCCCTTCTCCTTTTGTTTTGTTTTTTTTTTTCCCTAAACATTGTTTTTCTATTTCTCCTTTTCTTTCGATTCTGTTCTTCAATCTTTCTTTCCCCTCATATCTGCCTTTTTCTAATGGATGGAGAAATAATTATGAGCAGGAAAAGGGATTAACACTTAAAAGTATTTTCAAAGTGGCAACGAATGCTCTCAGACACTTCACAGGCATCGATATGGATCAATGTTATAGCTACGCTATGATGTGACGTGTGTTCATCGCGTCAAATGTAAATCAATGGCACTGCCAGCCGCGCAGTCACAAGCAGGCTGCACCTCAATCTAAGTACACGCAGTGTACAGGTACAGTGGGGTACGTTTTATGAACTGCAGTGGGTACGTTTTATGAACTGCAGTGGGATAAAACTGCAGTGGGTACGTTTTATGAACTACATTAGGTACGTTTTATGAGCGATCACTATAGTGGAACTTTAATTAATTAAATTACATATTAGCATTTATTGTATGAACTGTACTGTTATTGTTTTAAAGGGTGATGGCTTATCGTTTCAAGCATGAAGAGCTGGCTGACATTGATGCATCAAACGGCAATGCATTGGCAGCTAATTTTGAATATTACGTATTATGGTATGTAATCCACTGGTATTTGATAGAATAAATTAATTGTTTATGGTAAGCGATTGTGTTTTCATCCACAAACACAATTGCAGCTTAGAGTAATTGCGTACAGCGTCCGATACGATTTATTCCTTTTCATGATGTGCCTGTTTTTGGACTGTACTTCCAAAATTCTTTGCATATATTTATTTTCCGTATCCTGTATTTAAAATATCTCTCTTCTCTCGTGCCCCTTTACTATTTTTAGATTTTTTCCATGTCTATCTTATTCTCATCTTCCAGTTCTTCGTCCTTTATGCCTCATAGGATTTTTTGTTATTTACTTGTATTATTGTTTTTTGTAGTTTTATCATCTTTTATCTTGTTTGCTTCCATTCATTTTTCTCCACTGTTTCACCATGACACCACTTGTTTATATTTTTTCACACCCTTGTTCTTTTCTCAATAGTTTATTGTTTATATTTTGTTTCCTTTTGTTTTTCCTTCTTTTCTCTTTTATTATTACTTCATTACCTATTGCTATCTTTTCCTCTATTTATATGTTTTTTGTTTCTCTTATTATGACATTTTCCCCTTCTTCTAATGTTACATCACGCTTAATTTAAGAATAATGTCAGCTGCTGGGAAATTTTAGAACTTTGCATTATACTGGGGTCATTTAGCAGATTTAATAGACTCCACGTTAATGTCCAATGATTTTCTATTCCTTTGCCTATTCGTTCTTAACACCTTGCCACTTTTTTACGATCCTTGTACTGATTGCTAAAGAATTAGAAAATATTCATGTCTCCAGCAATACATAACGAGATGGGAGACAGTGGATTTACCTTTATAGGAAATGACTCTTTAAAACTACTGTGTGTGCGCTTCTGGCGACTTTCATGTAAAATTCCGTTTTGTCTTGAGAACGCACTTGAAGCGTGACGCGAACATTCTATTAGCGGTGAGAAAGGACGCTATAGACGGATGTAATGATCATAAGGCCATCGCGATAACACTGGCTGGTAGCTGGGAAACTTGCCAAGGTCTGGGAGCGCTAATTAAAATATCTTAACAGATAATGGCCTGCTGGGCTGACCCTAAAGGGCACATAATGCGTGAGACCGGACGAAACTACACAATCAGTCTAAAGGAAACAATCGCCTGCTTTTAAAAAAAACGAATTATCTTTTTTGAATATAAAGTCAGAAGCATCTTCTATACGTTAACAACCTGTAATAGTTGGAAGACTGTTCTTAAGGGGTAGGGAGTGTTATAGTGCAACCGTTCTCAAACTTTTCTTCAGCGCGGGCCCCAAGTTTAAACTCTTTAAATTGGTATCCTTAGACATACACATCAATAAATACTGCTGAGCGTTAAAATAGCTGCATACTTCGCGTGCGGAAATATGTCTGCATTCTAGTTCTGTTGTGTGGCGGGGACATTTGGGTTCCTTCACGTCTGTGTGCTCGTCCTACCTCGATCTACTTGTCTCATATTCGTGTGGCCTCTTTCTCCCAACACGAACACAATGATCTCTCACACTCTCAGTATGTCAAAATTTCCCCTTGAACAAATTCAGACATCTGTTTTATTTTTGACCAGTCATATTCATTGCTTCTGAAAAACACGAGGTCGGTTTAACGCGCCTCTTATGGACGTTGCAATTTTAATGACTAGCATTATATTAAAGATGTTCATTCCTGGTTTACAAAATTTAAAGATATAAAAAACCAAATAAATGCACAATGCTTGTCTTTTTATTCAAAAAGCATATAAAACGAATAAACATAAATAATAATAATATTGCTGACTCGTTAATTTTAAATCCTGAGTGAAAAGGATTATGCATTTCGCTCATCAGACTGGTATATCGGGCTTAACAGGGGAAATTTGTATTCTGAGTCCTGATTCTACGATTTTCAAACAGATCCCCACTTGCTGTGCAGGGAATGATTTCAGCCAGTTAGTTAGTTGTTACAAAAGGCAATAGCACTTTCGTGGCCTTATACCTCAGAGATCTCCAGCCTCCGCAGTGCTCTGTCGAAAGATGCTGTTGTTGCCAAGGAAACTAGGAAGGTGCAAATTTGAAAACTTTCTTCGGGACAAATAGTAGCCTTCAATTTACTTTACCTTATAAACATATATAAGTAGATTGAAGAATAAATGCTGTTAATTCTACACGAATATGTTTGTAGAACAATGGACACTTGCGGACGATAATTTCAGAATTTGCGTATAAATCTGCGGTGGTGTTGGAAACGCTAAGAGTTACAGATTATATTAATTAAGGCCAAGTTACGAATTCTGCAAAAGAACTAGGCGGTAAGATAAAAATTAATTGTATATCCACATTATGGCTACTTCTAAAGGGTTTGTTGACAGGGCATGTCCAACTAAACCATTGATTGTTCTGGCGAAACCATTGCCGCTAAATTAATGTTTTAAATTCGTATGATAAAATTTTAAAGTGTATATATGTGCATTGGGTGAAAGCAATATCGAATATACGAGGGTACGTTCATAAGTTTCCGGCCTCCCATTTTCTAGGTATGATAAAGACAAAAACTATATTTCCCTTTTCAATATAGTTACCCTTTATTGCAATACACTTCTCACGTCTTTATTAACATTTCATCGTCACACTTAAATTTCCTTCCTCGAAGGTCTTTCTTGCGTTTTGAGAAGAGGAAATAGTCACTGCGAGTTAGATCTGGGCTGTAGGGTAGTTGGTCGATCCCCTTGAAATCACATTTCTTCACTGCTTCCTTTGCAACAAGAGCTGTCTGAAGTGAAGAAGGCGCACACCAGCACTTAGCTTTCCTCGAATTTTCTCTTTGATGGAAGCACGTAGTGTGCAGTAGGCCAGCATAACGCCCCCCATTTACTGTGGTGTTCCTCTCCTTGAAGTCAATGAAGAGTATTCCTTCACAGTCCCAAGAGATTGTGGTCATGACCTTCTTGGTTGACTGAGTGACCTTGGTCTTTAGAGGCCGTGCTTCGCCAGGTTTACGCCACTCCACTGATTCTCTTTTGGACAAGGGATCATAGTAGAGGACCGTAGTTTCATCTCCTGTAACAATGGTTTGCAGAACTTCTGTCTCGTAGCCACGGCAGAGCTGCAAAAATGCCTGACAACAGGTGACTCGTTGCTGCTTTTGGCCTAAGGAAAGAAGTCTAGGCACCCATTCTGCACTAACCTTATTCATGTTTAAATGTTCATGAATAATTTGAAGGACTGTTGTTTTAGAAAGGCCGAACCTTGCTGCTATTTCCGTAACTTTAAGCCTCCGGTCTTCCATAATTTCTCCTTCCACAAGAGCGATGTTTTCAGAAGTGAGCACCTCCAAGGACCGACCTGCACGCTTTTTGTCTTCAATGCTTTCTCGACCCATTCGAAAAAGTTTGACCCATTCTTTTACAGTAGAATATTAGGGGGATGCTTCCCCATATACATCGTCCAATCACTGTTTAATTGCCTTCTTATGGAACTATCTGAACTGAACACAGCGGAGCGGAAGTTACAGCTGCAATTATTTACTTAACAAATAAGGTATGATATCAGATAAGGGTTTTGTAAAGGCGATAATTCTTATTCGCGAGGCCGGAAACTTATGGACTTATCTTTGTACATACAATCTGTCTATTACTACCATTAATGACCGTAACTCGCATAGAAAAAAAAAGGCGTGTGGGTGTGTGCGCAAGTGTTTGGGGTTTTTCGGTGCAGCTCTCAAAATCTGTAGTAGCCATGTTAGTGCATAAAAGCGTCAACAGAAAATTGGCTTCATTATTTAATAATTTTAAATTCATGCGTTTGGTTGCGTCTGAAATCTGTGAAACATGCATATGCAAACGCTTTTCAGACATTAAAAAGATGAAAAAGAAACGTATTTTGACTTCACTAATTTGTTACACAGTTGCCAGAACTGGTTTCTTCCTTCCATACTCTATATTCATCTCTTAATCCACCCAACTACCTCTGCAGATATTTCAAACAACAGGTTGGAAGTCTTCCAAAGCATTAATTTTGTTAAAAAAAAAAATAACTGAGGGCCACTAATCTGCTTCTTACACGAAAAAGCTTCCTTCACTTGGCATCGAAAACTAACCTGTTAAACCATTAAGGGAAGAATTACTTAAGTTCTATTCAAGACAAAAAAATATAAAAAGGTTTAAAGTTAGCTTCGCCTATTCTGCATCTGCAAAACATTAATTTTATTGCCTTACCGATTATTATTACATGGATTCAAAGTTGCTGGTCGAAAACATATTACAAGTTAAACGTTCCTGAAAATTCAGGATTGACGTCTGCTTTTATTAGATAAAATAATCCTACACACTTGCTCTGCAGGTTTAAAAGAACAAGTCAGTGAACCAAGATTTTACCATACTCTTAGTGTAATGACTATTCTAAAATAATTATAAAAAAAACCTATTTTTAGTATCGGTTTTCTTCGTTACACATTTGCAGGATTTCGGACATTAAACTTTTTTCTACTAGAAGATCTGTAAATATTTTAAAGGTAATTAAAGAATGCGACCGCATTGAATAACCTAGGAGTGAACAAAATTAATTAAAGTTATTAAAAGTGTATGTGGTACAGTAAGGATAGGAAAATGGTCAGAGTATTGAAATTTTTAAAATGGAGACAAGAAGGAAGCAAGGTAATAGCTTAAGTTCTCATGGTTTGTTGTGTTTTTTTTATCAAATAGTTATACGTTGTAAGAGACAAATAAGAAAATTGGAATACAAGTATACGAGGTGCTTTCAAGTTATAACAGCTCCGATTTTTTTTTTTTTCCCCTCAAGACTGGAAACAGATAGAAACAAGCATTCATTTTGAAATACCCCGGCATTTGTTGTCAATTGGTGACAGAGATGGCAGCACTGTACGGCACACAGAGCTCTAGCGGCAGCGGCGAGAGTGAGTCAATTGAGTGAGACATGTGGTGATGGTCATGGATGTGTCTAATGTGTGTTCATTGGTGCGACAGCTCAAGGAAGGCACAAGCCGGTCTGACAACTTGATCGCGCGATGGAAAAATCCTTATTCACTGCGTTCCAAAGGGCACTACTGTAATAGGTGCATCCTACGAAGATGTTTTGAAAAAGAAGCAACGCCAGAAGGTAGAAGAAAAAAGAATGACTTACTGGGAGCAAATCCTTGTAGAAAACAAATAGGTAAGCAAGTGAAAGAGCTAAGGAAATTGGCATGGGAGAGGATTCTGTTGAGAATATGTTGTAATTTTTTGTTCATAAGGAACGAAGGAGAGAATATTAATACTCATGAGAGTTATAGAAAATGGATTGAGAGAAACTTCATAAGGAATTAATCTAAGCTTTTATCAACACAAACATAAAATATACAAGAGTAAGGAAATTTCACCTTATGAAATTAATAAAGATATGTCCGTACTTTGGGGAAAGTGATTATTATTATTATTATTATTATTAGTATTATTATTATTATTATTAAAGTTCTGCGTTGGGACACCAAGAAGCTGTAAGCAATCTTCAATACTATAACTGTGCATGGAGCATTGCTTGGCGGCGTTCCATCCCGCTTATACAGCTCTGCTGCAAGTAGTAGAAAGGAGGCGATTTCACGGTAGCTTGAAATATGTTGACTCATCATGCTCTCCGTTTAAGGCGAAGATTATATGATTAACGGCACTTATCTAATGTGACCAAAGGCAGGGCTCTGCTTATCGTATGTAAAAATGAGTTTAAATATGGCAGATCATTCTGTGAAGACTGGGTGTGGTCGTTGGCCTTGGAAAATTGTCACAACAAATGAAAACAGCATTAAAGTGCATGATTCTATAGTAGTGTTTCTAACTATGGCTTCCTTCGGAAGGGAAGTAAAGCCGTGGGTCCCGTGTCGTACATTTACGGCACGAAAAAGAATCTCAAAGCTGAATGAAAGTCTCTGAGCAAAATTTGTTGGCCGTTTCACGCTCTGAATTGAATGGGACGCTCAGGACCTGAGATGTTAAAGAGCGTTCGTAAATAAACCAAATCAACAATAACAATTTAGTAGTGCTACAAAATGCACGAGTGTCTATCAGCAATATATAGTGCGCATAATATTTTAACTAAAGAATTAGAGATCAAAACATTTAAGATGACACTCAAAAACAGCTGAGAAAAAACATTTGTAAAGAAGTGTAAGACATTTCCGGATGCACAAACAGAAACATTTTGAAAGATTTCTAATTATGGATATGTCATGGGTCCGATAACCAAAATGCAAAATAAGAAATGGAAAATCTCGTATAAGTGGCCTCCATTCTGTTAAATAGGGGGGGGGGGGGGGCACAGCCATCGGTAAGCAGGGAATACACGTGATGTTATTCTGATTATTTGCAGAAAGTAGCCACAATAACAGGTCAATATCCTTTGGAATGTGATTTCATTATTGCAATATGCAATCAAAGAGAAACGTTGCGGAAAGCTGAGACAAGGTGTGCTCTATTTTCAAGACAATGCTTCAAGCACAAGTGGTGTTGTAATAACTGCAATTAATAAAGCAGGATTTGGAAATAGGCCAACATCCTGCTTACTGTCCAAATTTAACTCCCTGCGACTTCATGCTGTTCCCAAAACTGGAAGGGGAAAAAAAAAAAAAATTAAAATCAGAAATTTTTAATCAAATTATGAAGTTGTGGATGCTTTAAACCAGTTGAAAAGTGTGGTAAAGATATAAAGTTTATATAAACTAGTGGGTGAAACACAGGAGGTAACCCCTCGTAACGTAAGGTCGTACTTGATAGAACTTTCCTGGCATTCACAAAGCAAAATATTTTCTAAACAGCTGAGGCAGTTTGTTATCTGGCTCCACGTTGGGCACCCAAATGATGAGATGTTTTGTCGGTGGTGAAGCCAAATTATGAAGTGGTTTTGGTGTGTTGTTGTTTACGCTTCGGTGACAATTTCTCAGGGATCTGTTTAGCTATTTTGTGACTCGTGCTCAACAGTATTCACAAGTAATTTCGCGTTCTCTGGTGTTCTGCGTACGATAGAATTTATCTACATCGAATATTATCTTAGTTCCGTCACTTCCACGGATATTCATCTGCATTTGAGAATCGCGTCTGAGAAAGAACTTGTAGATGAGTGTCCCCGCAGAATGTGAAACTTAAAATGCGTTAACTTAAACTGAAGTGTCTGCGTGAACGGCATCTAACTGCGTTAAACTGTGCGAACCGAAGTATAATTTGTTATTGGATGCCCAAGCGCTTCAGTAGCTTCAAATCTAATAATCGTTGGGTTGACGATGCCAAAGAGTTCACCTAAGTAAGCGAATTCCTTGGTTTAAAAGTTCAAAATATACATTTACTATTGGCGGTTTAAAGTCACCTGCCAGCACGTGTCATTCGTTATTATTTGAAAGTTTAAAACTCTTGTTGACAATGGCTAGACTAACTGTACAACTGTTTGTCGGATACAAAGCCCTAACGAACTTAAAAGTCCTTGGGTTTATTAACCCCCCAATGGCACACCTATAAAAAGGGCATCATACTTGGGTTTACTCTTGTCCTTTTGTATACAGTTTTATAACTTTCTTTGCTTTCCAAGCTACCGTAAACAGAAAACACCAGTGACTTTTTCATTCGCCGACATACAACTTAATGTTAAATTTATATCATATTATTATACACAAATGATACTACTATTCCGGTTCATTTTTATTCTCTGATTTATCAGGATTGGTGTAATTTTCTGCATTACGGCTATTATAACTTATTATGACTATTTCATTTAAGTAAGGACATCACTAAATCAGCCAATGAAATAAAATTTTGAATTTTGACCAATCACAGCCCGATATCGCAGTGAAATTATCGAAAAGTTTTACCACATCCGTTTTATCACGCGAGGAGCATTTGTCTTGTGGTCAGTGTAGTCAACTGTATACCACCCATCACTGATCACTTTTCTGTGTTTCTAGTACTGTGCATTTAATTAACTTAGTGTATTCATTCAAGCAATTGTTTTTGCGTATTCAGTCAAACATTCTGAAATCATTTTGTAAATTATGTAACATTATTTGCCTAAGCAACCACAAATCTTAATAAACACGTTATTCAAAATGGTAAACTTTTATCTCTCAGTTGGTATTAGTAAACAGAACGGTAGCGATTGTAGTAGTCGACTTTCGTCCATTTCATTCGCACGGTTTCTGAATAGATAGGTAAATAAGTAAAATATTTTATATAGCTGTTGAAATTCCGTGCGCGAATTTCAAATATGTATTATTTTCTTTTTATTCTATTCATGAAATAGTCCCTAAACCCGCATTTGGCTGTTCTCTATTGGAATTACTGAAAATCGACATTCGTCTGTTGCTAGATGGCTTGAAAAGGTTAAGTATTCATGATATTGTAAGCCGAGTTTATTGCAACTATATTTAAATTCTTGTTTTATTCATGAAATAGTCCTAATAAATATCCAGCACTTGAGCTTTCCAGATAAATTTACTCATTATGTTTGTGAATTTATTGGCAATTACAATAATTCTGATTCAGAATTGGCTTTTTTCTTTATTTGATTTATAAATCTATAGACTGTGCACAGGTTCCTGAATGATTGGCAGAGTATGAAATAATTGTTTATTGTTATGTCACGTTTATGCATTGCTACTTCAAAACTAATATCCACTAAATACATTTAAAAACATAAATACTATATTTAGGGTTTATATATTATAGCATAGATGGTAGCAACAACTGCCAACCATTGTTGATAATCAATATTTATTTGACTTTTCTGTAAAAAAACGCCACTCACTTGCAGTCGGGGGCAATCTCCTAAGGTAATGGCGTGTGTGTTCATTTTACGCGTGTTTTCCTTTAATTTACTTCATTATTCAATTATCAGAACAGACATAACAGATTTTTTTAAATAGTGTTTAACGTCCGTTTTGACTGCTGAGGCACCACAGGCGGTGGACACTGATGATACATGAAATAATATATTGGGACATTTGTGTTGAATTTAATTTTTAAACCCCCCCCCCAAAAGGAGAAGGAGCACAAATATAATAGATTGTGAGGTGGGTATATTGTCAAGCAATATCCATTAATGGTAAAATTAAGAGGAAACAATACAGATTTTAATTAAAATTAACTTCTATCACAAAATATCCAGATTCTTCTGAACAAGAGTGTCCTCTTACTTCTGTTTCTTCCAAACCACCTCTGCCACGGAAAAAGAAAAGAAAAAGGGGGGAAAAGGGAGAGAGAATAAATAATCCTAATGAGTATAAAAGGAAAGAAATGCCAACGGCACGTGGTGTTCCCAAGCGGTTACCCATCCAAGTACTGACCATGCCCAATGCTGCTTAACTTCGGTGATCAGACGAGAACCGGTATATTCAGCATAGTATGGCCGTTGTCAAAAAGGATTTTTTTTTAAAGGAAAGAAGAGTTCCAGACCTAAGTTTAGGGTACCTTCCGAGCATTTTCCATTTATGAGGACTTAGGAAAACCAGGAAAAAACCTCAGTCAAGGAATCCTGGTGGGATTCGAACCCCAGACATTCCGCTCAGGAGTCGGCGCCTAAAAAGACCTCGGCCACCCATGGAGGTGTACCAGATTGTTGCAGCATCTCGTCATGTTTGAGCATTTCATTCATATTTGATAATAAAGCGCGAACTTTGTGCTGGCGGACAGTTTCAGCACATATTTTCTTAAAATTTGTTAAGCTGTAACATTTTAAGAATTGTTAAAGAAATAATTAAAGTTCAGTGTTTTAATCGAAATTAGCGGGATGCTTGTCCATAACGTAAGTCAGTGAGTCTATGCCTCGACCCAATGGCGGCAGATTTGCCCCGGGCAGTTGATATGGACGTGGGCTAGAACGAGAAAACAATCCGCTGAAATGAACTTCCTGATGTAGCCGAGAAGGTAGAGCAACAAAGCATGAAATTAGAAAAACATTCCAGTGTTTTCCAAGAAGAGCAACAATGAAACAATTCTATGAATGTCTGGAGCGTTCCAGAATTGTGAAAGGTTGTTTTAAAAAATCAAAAGGGGGGGGGGATATGAATATTTGAGTTTTCCAAATTTATAACACTAGAATGGAACAGTTTTTCACTGTACAAGAACCAACCAAAAACACAGAAACAGAAATAGCATTGTAATAGCGAAACACGAGTGGTCAACTGTCTCAACAGAAAATGCCAACCATTTAGTGATGAACAGTAAATATTTGCATTGGTCTGAAGCATACGACATATTGCAGCAGCATAAGGGGAAGACGTTCTTCCATAATAAACAGCATTTCGGTGGTTCGTTCAAACAGTTTACGGACGGCCATGCTCTGTTCTGGTGCTCCAGTCACTGCAGTGAATGAAGCCATATCGTCATTCTTCAGGATGATAGTCAAATAACGCAGACAGATTGGCGGATGGGTTAAACATTTTCTATGAAGGTGCTTTCATCCTTGCGCAGAATGAACAGAAGCACATGCGCGTAGAGAAGTTTAGAGTCTGATATAGTTGTGTCCTTAGGTCCCTGCGGGCGAGGGATGGGAGAGGGAAACGGCAATGTAACAGATCCCTCAAGCCTACTTTCTTCTGAAAGAGCAGCGACAGTTTTGTTACCCGTGAAAAGATTGTGATTTCTTTGGAGGTTGTTGTTGATTTGATTTATTTACGGACGCTCTTTAACATCTCAGGTCCTGAGCGTCCCATTCAATTCAGGGCGTGAAACGGCCGACAAATTTTGTATCAGAGGCCTTTCTTTCAGGCTTGAGGTTCTTTTTCGTGCCGTAAATGTACGACACGGGACCCACGGCTTTACTTCCCTTCCGAAGGAAGCCATACTTAGGATTTTTACGCCCGAAAAAATTCATCGATCCTGGCCGGGTTTGAACCCGAAATCTTGGGTTCAGCAGGCAAGTATGGTAACCACTACACCACCAGGACCGACATTTCTTTGGAGGGTAGCAGTGACTTCTATCAAGTAGGTTATATAGCGCAGATTGGTGAGACCTACCTCAATCCCATTATCAAAAAGGTTAAGACCTCAAGATCTCAAAAGATGGTCTTCCAGGACTGTCAGACACTTTGGGCCCAGTGTATGCAACTCGATGTCAGCTTGAACCCTGCCTAATGTATTTCGAGAAATTCAATCTCCCTCTTTTTTGACTTGCGCTCATATTTTCAGAAAAACGATCATTGAAAACACATGGCCGATATATTACATGCCGTTTAAAGGAAGCCGAAATTCCAAAACTGCACCAGGCGTAAGTGGAGCAATTAGCGTTTCCCTTAACCCTCTACCAATCTTGAGCAAAGCAGCAGGTAGAGTTTATAATCTCTCCTGTAATTACAACATTCACACACAAAGGCAGAATAAACGAAGAGCGAGAGGAAGAAACTGCGTGTACTGTATATGTACCCTCCGGAATTTAGTAGAAACCTTATTCTTATTAAAGAAAACCAGTTCTGTCATCTGAGAATCGTGGTGCCTTTGGGTTACAACGGAAGTTTAACTAAGCAGAAGAAGCCAGGAAAAAAAAGGAAGAAGAACAAAAAGTCGGATGAAATGGCAGATTAAACCTAAGTCAACCTGAGTGGTGTTGCGAAGGTTCCTATGAAATTGGTCTGAACCGTTGCTTAGTATAAAGGATGCGGCTATCAGATGTAAGGAGATGGTACCCTTTGGTGAACTTTTTGGCTGAGTTAAACCATTTCCAAAGCGTCGTACATCATACTAAGAGAAGCTCTTTTTTGTCACAGATTTTCATTTCAAATTTAGTTCTGCATAACCAAATCAATATCGAACTTTACGTCTTCAGCATCTAAAATTCCTCAAGTTTCATAATTACGTTAAGAGCGTTTTTACATAACGATTTCATTTATTTGTTTTATCGCGACATCTGTTGGGTAATGGACACGGGAAACCTGAAGTTTTATTCCGTTCAATTACTCTCAGATAGCATTAATAGGATAATCGACTTCCTGCGTTCACAGTGATTATTTTCTGAAGGTATGTCTAGCTTCTTGCCATTGAAAAACTCGCAGTAGTTCGAAATATAGCAATTTCAAGTGTGACTCTTTCTCTGTGTTTTATCTTTATCTACTTTTATTATTACTGTTAATTTGTTACATTCTTAATAGTGTTACTTTATTTTTATTTTTCATTTATATTGTTTGCACCTCTGGTGTTGCTTTTAACTTTGCTTATTAAGTTTAATTTGCTTTTGCGTCTTTTGCTTTTGACTTCTTTGCTATTTATCTATTATTCTTTTATTTTATTTCTTACTTTCTCTGTGTTTTCTAAAATACTTTATTATATATTACATCTTATACCATGACACCTATCCAAGGTAATGTTATGACATTTTGGTTCAACAAATTTACGTACCATTCTAAACAATTAGCTAAATATACAGGGCACGTTGGTTTTCTTTCTTATTGTGCTATTACTGGTGTGTGTCCTAATGGAATATTAATTCAATTGCTATTGTCCGCTATAGCTCCTAGCACTCATAGCCAATTTCACTTATTTAGGCACCATATCTCCCAACATTTTCTACGGATGATCCTTAATAATTGTCAATATTTGCAGCAATTTCATTTGTCTAAATTAATTAGTTTTATTAAAATTATTCTGGCATGTTCTAAATATATTACCACAGTTAATAGTATCTTGATGAATGGTAATTAAGTTATTAAGTTCCCTCAATCAGAAACATCTTAAACTATCGCGGTTATATTTACAATATTTAAGAGCAGGTATTCCTATTCAGTTTACAGCATCTTTTTTCCAAAACTTTTCCTCGCCGCTCGTAGCGTCAGCTCCTGACTTGGCTTCTATTTTCAAAAAAAAAAAAGGTCTAGAGCTTCTTGCCATTGTAGAACTCGCAGTAGTTCGAAATTTAGCAATTTCAAGTGTGACTCTTTCTCAGTGTTTTATCCTTTTTATCTACTTTTATTATTACTGTTAATTTGTTACAATGTTAATAGTGTTACTTTATTTTTATTTTTCATATATATATATATATATATATATATATATATATATATTCCGTTCAAAATTAAGTTTACTACTGCGGAAAACTAGAAGAAGGAAAAAGCTAGCCCTGAGACAGTATTTATGAGCTCCCCCCTCATATTTAATTAGAGTGATTATAGCAATTAATTTTATGTAACTTCCTTATTATGGTCATGGGTGTAATGTCATTTTATTTCCTGTACAAGTGTTTAATTATTGTGTATAAAATGTTACTTTCATACATACCCCATACATAAAAGCTGACCTGGGAATTTCTGTTGCAACAATATTTGTAAATAAGACTCAAGCAAACCGACGATTCCTAGATAAATTTCTTAAGGAGAATCCTGGAATAGATGTTTATTTGTATTCTGTTAAGAAACTGTAAAGCAAGGAAGACGTAATAAAGAATATGACGATTGCGGGGGAAGAAAAGACAAGGTAATAACCTCGAAGGTACATCCAAACGATTCCATGTAATACGTATGTGGGTTACATGTAAGAAGTCACGTAAGCCTTCAGACCAATCATATAACAGGGAAAAAATCAAAGGGAACAGACTATCCAATAGAGATGCCAAGATGGGAGAAAACGTTCCAGATTTTTCTGAAACATATTTGAAAGTATACCGACAGACTGCCATGTTTATTAAGTCTTGACATTTTGCGGCCGAGGGACACTCCCCGTTCAGTTCAGTTGGTTGGAAGAAAAGACGTTCTCCGTTCGATTATAAGTCAGTGTGGAAGAGACACCCACAAGGCACCTCTCCGGTGCGGTTGTACAAAATTACGCGATATTACTGAGGAAATCCGCATTCCATTGTCCTTATTAAAGGATGTTAAAGCTTGCGACAAAATCACGGGATATTAGTGGGAAATTCCCATTCCATTTTCTTTATCTACAGGATATCAATGCTTTTGACCAAATCACATGATGTTTCCGGGAGATTCTTAAATTTTTCCTTAGCTACAGGATGTTAATGAACTACACCGAAATAATTTCAGAAAGTGTGGAGGTGTCTTAGACAGTATTTTCGGATAGAAAATGTCTGTTAAATTTCGAACTGACTAATGAAAATGTCCCTAGAAAGCGTAACACACGATAACGAAGGGAGGTTCAGAACACATCACGCTGGCGCCATGGTTATGAGAAATTATATAGTTATAGCGCTTGATAAGAATCTTGTACCAAACATATCATGGTGTACTTGAGGCCCCATTCACAATAAAAAT
Organism: Metallyticus violacea; assembly: GCA_030762175.1. Classification (NCBI taxonomy): domain Eukaryota; kingdom Metazoa; phylum Arthropoda; class Insecta; order Mantodea; family Metallyticidae; genus Metallyticus; species Metallyticus violacea. Next base: position 83,230,348 of record CM060844.1, read on the forward strand.
TAAACGTAAACGTAAAAGCTTGATGCTATGTATTTTAATGGAACCATTCACAATGAATCACGTAAACATAAAAATAAACGTACAATTAGACGTAAACTTAGAAGCTTGCAAGGCCCAAGGTCTACGTCTAACTTAAACTTAAAAAATCGGCCAATCAGAACACAGCTGCTCTGTATATAGAGCTCTACGGTATAATTTATGGTTACACGGAGCACAGAAATCAAATGCAACCCCTGCTGATTGCTGCTGCATGTCCCGAGCGACGGCGGAGAGAGCCGAAGATAGTGACTTCCACAAATATAGCTAGATAATAAAGCTTTACAAGTGAATAATACCACGCACATAATATGCTATAAATTGATGTTTTTCTGTTGCAATCAAAGGCGATTTGGCACCATTACAGTGATTTACCAATCCCTATAAATTTATATTTACGAAAAACTACTGGGTCTGCCGGTTTCTAGGATTTGCCCAAAGTTAGCACTAGGTTAGTTATACATAAATTAATTGCGAATTCCAATAAGAGAAGATTTGCCTCCATTACAATATTTCACCCGCCTATCAATTTACATTTTAAAGTTACAGAGGACAACACATAGGTTACATTATGTTTAACAAAAAAATAACTCCTGCAACTTTTACACTGCGGCCACGCACAGTAGTTCGGCTCTCTCCGCTGTCGCTTGGGACTTGCAGCGGCTAGCAGCAGAAGTTGCACTCGATTTCCGTGCTCCGTGTAAGGGCAAGTTAGGGAAGAGAGCGCTGAAGATCAGTGGCTCTGAAAACAGAATGGCGTCAATGGACAAAAGATTAATTGCTTTATAAGAAAGCTATCCTTGCTCATATTACTCGAAGCAAATTAGTTAACTGCACCTTGCATATGCATAAACGCTACCGCCGTCTGCTCAGAAGCAGCCACTTTCAATCAGCTGTTAGTTGATCTTTGCTTTTCTTACTTTTGACTGGCTAAAACGTCTTTCGTTGTGAACGTCTACATACTACTAAGTTAACGTTTTACGTCTTATTTTATTCTGTTTACGTTTAATTTTCATTGTGAATGGAGCCTAACCCATTTTCATTAAAAATGACAATGTTTGCTTTTGTAATACTATTCTCCAATGCCAGAAGTAGTGATATTTACTTATTATACATTTATTATAGGTACGCAATTTTTCAAGTACTAAATTAGTCAGTTTTGTACCTTCGGTTTCTGTAAATAAGTGTACATTCACTACCTGAAATTGTACTTAGTGGGTTCGCACTATTTATTTGATTTAATTCCTCTTTCTGCACATTCACTCGTATGTAAATTTTTTTGTAATTCCCATTTCTAATACTTATAGTTAATTAATTTCTGAATCCCTCCATTCTCCAGATATTGTATACATATTTTACACACACATATATGTATATAATATAAATAAAAAATAATGTAACACTTAACAATGTAACTAACAGAAAAGCAGAAAAGGATAAAACACTAAGAAAAAGTCATAGCTCTGAAAGTTTGCTCAGAGATAGAGAAATGGCAGCTATAGTTCTACATAACGCGCGTATACCACCGGGTTTAAATCTTATTATTTTTTTCTTCTTCTTTAAATACTCTTGTTGCTTCTTTCATCTGTTTCCAAGCATTAACGTTACCTTCGGTATTCAATATTTATTTTATCACCTTCACTTGTCTTCTTGCCATAGAAGAGCTCCAGTAGTTTGAAATTAGCGATTGCAAATCTGTAACTTTTACTTAGTTTTATCCTTTTCTGCCTTTATATATATATTAGTTTTCATGTTCAAGTAAACGAAATACTCCCTTTAAAAACATCGCGGTAGGCCATGCCAATGGTGGTGCGCTTAGCTAGTCTATATGACTCCGTTGTTTTAAAGTAGAAGCATCGAGAGCAATGGAACTGTAAAATAAGGAAAATGGAAAGCGATAAGATATAACGAGAAATAGCAGAAGTAATCTGGAAATGGATCGCTGCATCCCATCTGTGTCGTGGTTTGTTTACGATCGTGCCAAACACTGAGCCGAGGGGGGCAGCTTCCCACTAGCGTCCCTGAGATGAGAATTCCCAACAATTTCATGCTTTCCTCGTTCCTTTAATTGCTGCCGTCAACCGGGCTCGTAACGGTCAAAAACAAAACCGATTTTATTCAGCAATACTGGTCGTAGTTTCTAAACTTCTTTCATTACCTTCCTATTCATATTTGCAAATACTCTACTTGGCGTAAATACGACATAGTTGCTCGGAGATTAGGTCTTTGCTGGCTGCAAATGTTGTGAACGAGCTAGTTTTTCCTGCTTTCCCCTTTACTCAAAATATAAGAATTCCTTGGCTTACATAAAGCTTATTTTAGACCAATGCTTCTCTCACCAGTTCTCTGAACTGTCTTTGTGCATTCTTCTTGAATATTTCGTTATAGACCCTAGACGCTTAATTTTACATGTGATAGTCAAAAATTAAATATTCTCTATTTCTAAAAATTGAGGTCATCCATTTGTTTGGACACCGCTTTTAAAGAGAGGCTGCTGCCAGTATTCGTTGGCCATGCATGTTAATAACTGTAGTGTTCTCTCTGGTTCTTTCTCTTTGTGTCATAATTTGTTGTAACTTACAAAAACCAATCAGATTTTTTGTGTTGTAAAGGCTTTCAGAACAGTATTCCTGGAGTTGTTCTATTTAATAAGAGAATAATTCATATTAAACAGTTTACAAATCTAAGATGCCAGATTTTAGCAGAAAATCCTAGCGAAATGGCTACAAAATTAGACTATACCTTCTTTAGATAGGTTGAATATTTTTAAATTAGCTCTATTTATTCATCCACTTAAGCTCCGATTTACCAAACGTTAATTGCCTACAGCACCGCGACCTTCTGGCTATGGAGATCTTGACTATCAGATTACCATTCTGCATAAAGCGAGGCCCAAACAAATGAACCACGCGGTATTTTTGTCCGCGCCCGATCATTTTTAAGTGCTCGTTTTATTGAAGACGTTGGACTTTCGCTGAAGTCCTCATAGTTAAACTCGAGGCCCGATTTGCACCACAATGGGTAAAATGTCTGGCCTGAAAGTCAATTCTCCTACCTACTATTGCCATGAATAAGAACATTAGCATACGAAATAGTCATATAAATCAAATTTAACCTCGATATTACTTTGTGCGGTTTCTTATAAATCTGATTCATCTCTGCGGACGCTTAATAAACTTGAAAACATCCCGGTGTTCATGCATTCTCACACTGAGCATACTTGGGACAGTTTTAGGTTCTAGCACTTTGTTTCTCTTTAACAGAATCACAGTGTGCATAGATATCCATTATACAGTCTTTAATATCTTATTACAATCCTGCTGAAATAACATCAGATGCAAGAATAAGTTCCAGAAACATCACAAAATTATATATCCGTTTACCCGAATATTCATAACCAAAATTAGGATTTTTTTTGAGTAGTGTTTAACGCCCGTTTTCACTACTGAGGCACCACAGGCGATGGACACTGATGATATATGAAATGAAATGATAAATTGGGAAAGGATATATTTTTTTTTTAAGGAAGGAAGCGTTCCAGGCCTAAGTTTAGGTACCTCCCCGGCATTTGCCAGTTATGAACACTGAGGAAACCTGGAAAAAAAACCAGTCAGGGAGGACGGTCCTGGCGGGATTCGAACCGCAGACCTCCCGCTCACGAGTCCGTGCCTTAACGACCTCGGCCATCCGTGGCGGTAAAATTAGGATTGAATTACATAAGTACGTAAAACAGTAAAATTTTTATTCAATAAAATCGCGCAACTACAGCATAGAGTTAATGAGTTTAACTAAATAACTAAAGCTTGAACTTCACCAGCAAAGCCCAGCATGACATGTCCCTCCGTCCGATCCTGTAAAGGAGTGCGTTAGATAATTTTCCCTCCGTTCTCCTGAACTTCACAGATGCGACAAATTCTCCTTTCATAGTTCTCGATGATCTTAACCATCCGCTATGTCCCTAGTTTGAGTCACGTGATAACCTGTCTAGCGAGTTAGCCCCTGTTTTTATGTACTGCTCCATCCTCTCGTTCCGACTTTAGCCCCCAGCGAGATCATTTCTCTGCATTGCGTAATTATCTGCTGCCTATCCATATCCCTCAAGCGGTTTTTAACCCTCCTACATGCGCTCTTTCTATTCTCCGGACCCGCCATCCAAATGGATCCCAGACTATTGTTTCTAGTCCCTTTCTTAATTTGGATGTCCATGTCTTGTACCCTCCAATCGCCAGCTGTTCCTAATAGCACAACGCCCTGATTAAAGTTTGGTTTCCAAAAATAATTTGCAGCCGTACTTCTCTATTCTGGTTTTACATTCTATGGTCTCGTTGTAGGCCCTTCTCTCTTAATTCTGAATAACCCTCCTCAGCTCCAAAATTCCTTTCAGAAAACAAGCCCTCACTGAATCTAGGTTTGCAGTTTGTTCCTATTCCTAAATTTCTACCCCAATTGTCGTTGTAGATCTTACTAGTGTCCACAGACGGTTTCCAGTTTCCACTGCTTTCACTTTTGTCAAGTCAATGTGCTTCGTCCACCTTCCGTTCACCGTAAAAGTAATATCCAAATATACACGTTATCGAGCGTGTGCCCCACCGATCCGTTCTTGTAAGTCATTGCTTTTGTCTTATTCACAGTAACGGTAACCATTCTTCGCAGTAGGTCCAAAATTTTGTCTAGCCCTCTCTGTAGGCCGTTAATCGACGAAGAACGCAGTAGTAGCATGACATTCGCTGGCTCCTACATACCTCCTAATACTGTTGCGTGCAGATCCCTCCCCGAGACCAGCGGAATGTGCAGCCCAGTGGTTTTGTCCATTTAGGACGGCACCTAGAGTCTATACCGACCCGCCTTTCGATGCCCAAACGCGCTAAGCAAACATGTCTAGCATAGACCTACTCAATTTAAGAGGTAACCACCACCCTCCCCATGTCAACAGTGATTCAGGAAAACCTGCCCCCAAGGTACAGGTCGTAGGCACACTCCCTTGGGACAAACTGCCGCCATGGGTACTCATTTACCCGCGAGCTACGGGACCACGCCGAGTCCAACCCATCCTGACAACTCCCCAACGGGAGTGGCCCGGCTGCTTCTAGTAACGTCAGACGGGTACTCAGGGTCCGCAAAGCCCGCACCTGGATAGAGCATCTGTAGAGCAATGACCGATGTCGCCCCCCTTACCTCCTATTACGGCTGCCCCCATATCCTCGCCTCCCCCTTACGAAACTCTCCGACACTCTATCCTTGTACTTAGTGCAGAGTTCCACATTGCTATATATTGTTTATGTTATCGAGCGCAGCGCGTGCGAGGAACTGCGTTTATAATGAAGTTTATTAGGGGGAAAAGGCGTAAAACTCGTGGATATTTACAGAAGAGCACAGTATAGTGATGAACGATCGGGCACGCGGCTACAGTACAACATTTAAATGTTATCAATGTTTAAAACATGACCGTAATTCTGTGAATGAAGCCATGGTGATCCATCCAACGTGTGGATGGATCTTGGATAATAGAGGCATAACCTGCCATAAAATTTGACCAAACGACTTTTTCTGTTGGGTCGGTGAACACAAACATTTACGAGCAAGTTAACTTTCTGGTTTTGACTGGCAAGTGTGCACTAAGTAAAACGATTTTGAAGAAAGCCAGGATTTTCTGGGTCGCATCATTTCAGCACTAATAAAGCAGGTTGGTTCAGGAGTTGGTTCAACTTTCCAAGCTGAAATTTTCCGAGCAAGTTAAGTAGTATGAAAAATAAATGCACTTTGTAATACTTGCGTTCTGTTCTTTTATTCCATTCACACACAAAAATCCCCTTTTGGTTTGAACGCCCCTCATACATGTATACCATTTCATTAATAGTTCTCTTGTGTGTAAACTACTATAGTGGAAATCATTCAAAGGAAAAAATGTAAATCGACCTCAGCAGTGAACTGCACTATGTACATCTCCCTGTCTTTCCACTATACGTTTGAGTGCACCAATCGTCCTCCCAGTTTCCGAGGTGCAGTTGACTTTAAGAGAATAGGCAATGATGGCTGGTCTTCATGTATCATTTATAATAAGAATGATCATTCGTGTTTTTTATCTTCCCCTTTTTCATACTTCGGGAATTAACAGTTTCAATTGAATTAGTGTATATTGTATCTTTATAAAGCTTATAACTCTGCAGTTTTTTTTAATGGTGTTTAACGCCCGTTTTTACTACTGAGGCACCACAGGCGGTAGACACTGATGATACATGAAATGATAAATTGGGGAAGGATTTTTTAAGGAAGGAAACGTTCCATGCCTAAGTTTAGGATACCTCCCCGGCATTTGCCATTTATGAGGACTGAGGAAAACCTGGAAAACTCAGCCAGGGAGGATGGTCCTGGTGGGATTCGAAACCCCAGACCTCCCGCTCAGAAATCCGCGTCTTAACGACCTCGGCCACCAGTGGCAGTACTCTGCAGGTGATAAGTATTATTATTATTATTATTATTATTATTATTATTATTATTATTATTACGTTTGTTGTTAAAAGTAAAATCTTATCATTGTTGAGTTTTTATTTATCTTTTGCTGTTATTATAGTACTGTGATTTTACATTATGATCCATGGATTAAATACATTACAATTACATCGTGTAATATGAAATATAATTTATAAATATATTAATTAAAAGTCACTACCACTAAACAAGGAAAAGTTTTAGACTGCATTCACATTTTCCAGACAGGGATTTTTTTGCCCCCTTGCCTCCAATACTACTTCGGAAACTTTTCCGCCCACTTCTCATGTGATTGGCTCTGGAACTTTTCCATATGTGCTGGTATTGAGCTGCAGTCTGACTGCGTGCGCCCCGCCTTGCTTCATGTACCGTCACCAAGAGAAGTTCAGGAAACGGGAACCAGTTTTGCACAGTGCGTACTTTGTTCACTGCAGCTGCGAGGAGACAATATTAGCATATCGTATTTATTTTTTTAGAATGCGACACTGGTAATGTTTATTAAGTGATTTGGTTTTGGTGCCTATGTGAAGGTTCTTTGCGCATGCGTATTTCCCTAATGCCCCTACAAAACTAGTTGTAAGATCACCGCATCTCTGATTTGTACGCTTAAATTCCACATTGAGATTAAAAACTTTCCACACTAGTTAATTATAATTTTTTTTTTGATTTAATTATGTAATGGGGGTCACACATATGAAACTCATCGCTAATTGTGTGCAGCACTTTCCCTTTCATGCTTCTACTTTATAATCATCATACGTAACTAAGCTATTACTGTATATGCACTTGAGTTTGATAGAATGTAGCAGTTATATGATCTCCATTAAATCTTAAACCATTTGATCAATCTCAATTTGAGTGACACACATTTTTCCTGGAGTGTTTAATCAATCTGGATTTCATAGAACCTTTCTTTGTACTTTGAGGATATTTCGGCTGTAAAACTGTTCTTACATGATGTCCCTAGAGGGAGAGGTTTATTCTCTACGCAGCATAAAATAAGTATTATTACTTCAGCATTCCGGTGTCATTTGCGCTCAGTTGCCAACCTTGGGATAATTTCGCTGCATCAAGCGAGGCCCAAACAAATGGATGTCATGGTATTTAGGTGCAACAAAAGCAATTGATACTCTTAATTGCGTTTCCTTGTAATTGTGAACATCCACCAGCAACCTAGCACATTTGTAGTCCTGTGGGGTGTCAAACGGGACATGGAGACACATAACTAACAATTACTCAGTAGAAATCTTATTTTGTGAACTATAGCAGAGGGATCCAGTCTTGCACAATATTAAACTTGAGAGATTACATGAATATAAAAATAAGGGATTTATTTTCTAAAAATGTATTTATTAGTAGGTGCCCCAAAAACAACGCAGGGTTTATATAGCGCGCAATTTTTTTTTTTCAACCTCCGATGGGGCATAACAAAAAGACAAATGTGGATCATAAAATGGTTTATTACCAGGAGTGAAGTACAGTCCCAGTTACTTTTCCACATAGTTACCGTAAGATTAAGACATTTGTGATATCAATAGACGAGCTTTCCAATACCCTCTTCATAGAAGGTAGCCGCCAGCGTATGGAGATAGGTCTTTTTTGGGAACCCAGCGTGCACAAAGTTTTCGATAGTCTAGGTATTCTGTAACAATCCTGTACAGAGCTGACATTGAAATGTCCGGAAATTCCGCAGACAACTCACTGATGGAAAACCTCCGTCTGTCTTGAACCACTCGATCAACTTGCTGAACAAGCGACAGACCTGCATTCTTGTCCATCTTCATCATGAACATCAGTTTAGCCTTCTTTAAATTTCCTACACCATTCACGCACAAAACCCTCATTCATACAGTGAGCACAGTGCTTAGATCCGCTTCCTTATGCTTGTCTGGTCACGTAGCAGAGCGGTCGGAGGGTGAAAACACATTGCGGTTATTAAGCACGTTGCAGGAGAACATAACACTTTTTGCAACCCTTGGTTTCGCATAGAATGCGAAAATTACGCGGCATTTTAGGTCGGAGAAACACGTCAAATGAAAAGGTTGTGCAGAGATAGGCTCAAAACAAACAGGTTCATCTATAAGGAAGACAAAGAAAAGGGGGGAGGCATTCTCGTATCAGCCGAAAACATTTGTTGCTGTTTAATTGACTTAAGTCAAACGGCTATTTAATGAACGATTACTGGATGTTGCAGATTGTGCATTTTACCCAACTTTCACCTGGATTGATCAAAAAATTACCGATGCATGCCCCAAAAAACGGCAATTTGATACAGCTTTTGATGTGTGGGATGATTAGGCTGTACTTTGAAGTGGCCGAAAATTGAGTGACACGTTATCGCGACATAACATCATGAAGACGTGTGGTTCCAGCAGGATGGTGCGATTTAGCATAAGGAATGCGAAACAATCTGCTTGCTGAGACAGAAATTTCCTGGGCAACTCAACTCGCTGAACGGCAATCAACAGTGGACACAAAATTCGTAAATCCAAAGATACACTGCAGACATAAGAAATATTTCTGAAATGAAAGCAAAGTGATCTACGAAATAGCGAGAATGTGTCAAAAATTCGTCAAAGAACTCCAGTGTATGGGAACAATTATAGGGGACATTTGTCAAATATTTTATTTCACATTTAATTGAAACATTATCATTGAAGATGATGAAACAACTCAGTCAATTATTGAATAAATAGGAGTTTTTAACATTAAATTGTGCGTTATTTTGGCATCATTTTCGATCTCTAAAAAGTTAAACAAAATATTTATGTAATTCTACAAATATTTTTGCACGCATTCAAATCTTTGTATTGAAGCATGTCTCAATTCAAGTTTTTACAAATTCCTCTCCTTTTTATGGGTTCCCTTCCCATACTTTTCTTTTTTCCTCCTCTAAAAATGAAGCGAGAGCTAAAACCCCTACATTAATTATGTTCTGAGCCATTTTAGAGGCGCCATAACCTTGGTTATCAATGGTACAGAGACCTTTTTATATTTCAGGCGTAAACCGTTCTGCGCTAGTGAATAAAATTTAACACGTTTAAATTTTTCTCGTTTCCAAGGGAGCAAGTTTTAATCGCTTGTTTTACCCTCTTATAGGCTTAATTATTTTTCAGCTGGCGAGTACTTTGCGACACTACTATATGCTTCGTTAAAAATCCCTTAAAATAGTTAAACTATTTTTTTAAAATTCCCACGATTTTTAAATGTTAATTTTAAAAAAAATTAAGGCACTTGGCGCAAACGTTAAAAACAATTTATTCTAATTTGAAAATAAAAGTTAAGAAATAAGTTAATAAGGAAATTTGTTATTTTTTAACTAACCTTTCATACTGTGATAAAACAGCCACCGCGCGGTCTCGTGAGCGGGAGGTCTGAGGTTCGATTCCCACCAGGACCATCCTCCCTGATTGAGGTTATTTTTCAGGTTTTCCTCAATCCACATAAATGGCAAATGCTGGGAAGTTACCCTAAACTTAGGCCTGGAAAGCTTCCTTCCTAAATAAATTAAAAAAAAAAAAACCTTTCCCAATTTATAATCTCATCTCATGTGCGTCCATGGCCTATGATGCCTCAGTAGTTAAAACGGGCGTTAAACACTAATCAAATTAAAAAAAAAAAACACTGATTAAAATTTCTGGTTCTCAGATATAATTGATAGGTTTGTTGTTAAGTCTTATCTACATTGTTGCCGAAAAGAATTACTAAAGATACTGTGTAACGATTTTCCAATTTTAAACAAATGAAAGCAGGCTAATAAGACGATCAGAGCGGCAACAAACCAGAGAAAGCATGTTATGTTGTCTTTCTGAGCGAACAAAAGACAAGCGGGAGCCGCTATGTTCCGCTCCATATCTCTCTAGAAGACGAAGACAGCTGGAATGTCGACCTCACGCAGAAGAAAAAATAAAAGGTATACGTATACATTCCTGATTAAGGGGGACAAGCCACGGAGAAGAAGAAAGAGCGAGAAGAATGAAATAAAAAGAAAGGAGGGGGGAGGCTGGGGAAAAACATGTTGGAGAGTTACATATTGTGATATAAAACCTGTTTCTTACGTTCTTTTCTAGATTACGTAAATAAATTGAAAGTATCTGACATGTAATGCAAGCCAAATACGTTTTATCACACTGGACCACACAAAGGTATAAAGCATGAGACACATGGCTCTTCTCTACATGCGGTGCATCTCAGGATTCCCTTCAAAACAGATGAATGAGCGAAGATTTTCTTGAGGTGACCCTTCCAAAATTCCTCTCTTCAAAGATTTAACTTCTTGAAGGGTGCAATGTATTACAGTATCTCGCTTTCGCCTCGTCAATAATACTTAAGTAGTAAAATATCCTCCACCATGCCTAACAATCCAATAAAGTTGTAATCATAGTTACAAAACAAATATTTATTGTTGAAATCTAAGTCTGAAAGCATTCCCTAAGAAAACTGTGCGCTTAATTTCGTGTGGACATTTTCAGGAGCGCCATTAAATCCATGTGAACAAGACCTTAAAATTAGAGTGAAAGCAAATTCGATATTAAAAAGAAAAATGCATTCCTTACAGAAATAAACGAGAGTTATTAGATGACTGGTGATTAGCTGCGGAATATGATAAGTAAGTTTCTCAGATCTTAATTTGTGCGATTTTTCTTGTAAGAATATTTAAAACTCAAAGTTGATATAGTTATTACGTTCCACCCAACGGAAATATATGTTGCAAACTTAATTATCACATTTCATGTATTGCAATTAACTATTTAGATATCATATTATAATACGGCATAATATTAACATGCGGCTTGTAGGTCAACAAAAGAAGTCTCTGGTCTTTTCGATTATGGTAACTTGGTCATAAAAGTCTATACAACAGGAAGAAACTCTGTGAAACCCCTTTTCTAAAAGGTCTGCCGTTGCAGGGTTAGTAAACCGAAGGACTTTTGAATTCATTTATGGCTTTGACCTCGACAGAAGTTGTAATGATAGCCTTTAAACTAGCCAAAGTCAACAAAGCGTTTTAAATTTTCAAAAAAACAGCGAATGGCCCGTATGGCAGGTGAACTTAAAGCAGCAAATGTATGTTTGAGCTTTTAAGATGGGCGCAAAGACTGCGCGTGCTCGTATGACCCGTTACTTTGTTTTTGAGTAGTGTTTAACGCCCGTTTTTCCACTGAGGCACCACAGGCGGTGACACTGATGATACGTAAGATGAAATGATATATTGTGAAAGGATATCTTTGAGGAATCGTTCCAGGCCTAAGTTTAGGGTATCTCCCCGACATTTGCCAGTTATCAGGACTGAGGAAAACCTGGAAAAAACCTCAGTCAGGAAGGACGGTCCTGGCGGAATTCGAACCCCAGACCTTCCGCTCACGAGTCCGCACTTTAACGACCTCGGACACCCGTGGCCTTTGGCGTCGTTAAGCCAACGATTATTTGATATGAATTTAAAAACATAAGAAAGAGTTTTCTCCGCTAGGGCACTCAGTTTGTCAGTTATGCACGGCGAGCAGTAGTTCATACACAAGTTCGACGTTGCTGAGGCATGCAGTGCACAGAATCAGCGCAGACGCAGATAACACGTTCTACTTCGGACGCGGGCACGCAGTCCCGATATTCATTTAGGCAGTTTTTAAGTTGATATTCACCTGAAAAGCAGTTATCGGTTACGCGGTTCTGATACATAGTTATGCAGTTTTCAGTTTCACCCACAGTGGCATTCATCTGTAAGTTTCACATGCGGCGAGATGCATTTGTTAATCTGATGCCGACGCAGGTACTCCGTTTCCTTTCTAAAATTCAATCATGGTAGCTAAGTTTGTATTCGACTAAGTCTATCGTACGCAAAACACCAGAGGACGCGAAGTATTTTGCATATAATAAAATACCAATACATGCACACTATTGAACTCCTCTGCGAGTACTGTTGAGTGCGAATCAAAATAGAAGAACTCACAATCCATGTCGACAACAAATCGCTTCAAAACTGGTAGCTGGAGCCTAATAAACCGCTTAAGCCTCTAGTGCAATAGAGGAATTGTGTCAATTTAACTCTTCAATACAATATTTGTTGTATTTGATTATTACCAAAAAATAAATCCCATTTATCAAACACGTTAGTCAAATTATTGACTTGAAGACATAGAATTTTAAACTTAGTGGAAATTTTGTTCATATCGTGTTCCAAAGATTTGTTACTTTAACAAAAGAACGAATGTCTGCGCTGATTGATGACATTTGCTCGACACTTGAGTGTAGAGACAGGAAAATGCAACGTGACTGCAGTTATTGAAAAATGTGTGACACAGTTTGGAAGCACACAGTGCGATCTTATGCACAAGAGCCCAACTTGCATGTCTCTGCCAAAAAAATATACCAGCACAAAACGTTTTGGACAGCATGCTCATTTTAAGTCTTGTTCGTTTAAGATATGATGTGCACTTAAGGGAGAAATTACAAAAGAAAATATTTGACTGCAGGACAGATTTAATACCAGTATGAAAGTCTACCTCTCATATTTGCAATTTCCCTTCTCTTTGGAGGGTAGAAAGGTGGAGAGAAGGCCGGAGAATGGAAAATGTTAATATTATGTTTCCCCTTCTCTCGGCACTAAGTTCCAAACTTTGGTTAAATAAAGTTTTCGAACTAAAATACTTCGGAAGAAGAAAGACTTTGGCGTCCTTAAGAACTTCGGTTGAAGACATTTCACATCATTAGCAAAGAAGAAGAAAAGACACAGGAAAGTAAGTTACAGAGCTCAATAGGACTGCAATGGGCAATATCTCCGTGTCGCTAATCAAGTTTTCTTCATTCTCTCCGTGGAAATCAAAAAGAAAGGTTGTTTCTCGAACAGAAGTCCTAAAACAGAACAGTTAATTCTAGCTGACTGTTTACTGCTGGTTTGTTTTATTGCCACTGGTTTGTACTGATGATTACACTAGCAATTTTCCAAACCTTTTCTCATCTGTGCTCCATATACAGGTCCCAACAGCGTTACACAACCAGGTCTTTTAATTAAGCTCGGACAGAACTGTAGACATTAAGAAATGCTTAGAAATTAAACTTCAGATTTTCCTACCTAAATGTTTAACAAGCATAGGTTCTTACATTAGATGTTCTTTTGATATTTCCGTGATAAACGTAATTCGATTGTTTATTTTACTTGTAATGTAAAGTGCTCATATATTTTGGTATTATCATGCAAGATTTGTCCGCCCTGGCGGTAACCATACTTGCCTTCTAAATCCAAAGTTGCGGGTTCGAACCCGGCCAGGATCGATGGATTTTTTTCGGGCGTAAAAAGCCCCATGTATGGCTTGCTTCTGAAGGGAACTAAAGCCGTGGGTCCTGTGTAGTACATTTACGGCACGATAAAGAACCTAAAGTCTGAAAGAAGAAGTCTCTGAGCAAAATTTATCGGTCGTTTCACGCCCTGAATAGAATGGGACGCTGATGGTCTGAGATGTTAAAGAGCGTCCTTAAATAAACAAATCAACAATGCAAGTATTTATTTATAGTTATGGATAATGTTTAGTATTTATTAAATTAGTATTATTATTTAAGTTTATTTTATCCCTGTTGTTAGCGACAATGGAACACGTTAATTGCTCCCTCAGGACACCAGAGCAGTCACGAGTCGCCTTGCGGGCGGGTGTTGAAGGCAGCAACACCTGCGGTTTTACCTGTGCGATCGTTTGGTTTATGTTGGGTTTAATTCTATTTTGCTGCGCTAGTCCGTTCGTCTATACAGGAGAGTGGAGGAATCTGATGATTGTTAATAAGGGTCACTCATCCCTTTACTGACCATGACCAATGCTTCTTTGTGGTCACCCATCCAAGTGGTGTCCAGACACCAGGTTGCTCAACTTCACGGATAACTCGTGGTCAAGCATTGGTGGCACCACTTTTCAGGGGGAAAGGTGGTTAAGCTGTGTTAGAGACGCAAGATGTTTGATTGAACTACAACTACTGATTGAGCAACGTTTGCGAATGTGTCCTCAGCGACTGCAGCACATGCCGTTTCAATTTCTTCCCGAAATGCTGTCAGGGTAGCCGGTTTTCTACGGTATACAACATCCTTAAGAGTTCCCCATAGGTAGAAGTCCAACGGAGTTAGAACCGGAGAACGCTGTGGAAACTCAATCGGACCTCTTGAGTATCTTGGAAAATTGTCATCAAGGTTCGCACGTACATCTCGGTGGTAATGTGGTGGTGGAGCATCCTGCTGGAAGTAAATTCCTCATTTCCATAGAGTGTATGAATGGCGGGTAAGACGAAAATGCATATCATGTTCGGGTACACTGGGCCAGTTACTGTTCCTTCAAAAAAGGAAAATCCAATTAGACCCCTAGATGACAACCCACACCAAATATTAATTTACGGTAAATTAACAGTCGTTTCCAAAATAACATGTGAATGTTTGCACACCAGTAGACACAGTTATGCCGGTTAACAACTCCGTTCAACTTAAATTGTGTCTCATTGACCAAACTACTTTCCCTACAAAGGCCTCATTCTCTCGCACCATGTTCCGAAACCACTCACAGTGCTGCATTCTCCGATCAGGGTCATCTTCATTTAATTTCATTTAATTAAATTCGTTTAATTTAAAGTATTGAGATGAAAACTTTCAACTTTGCTGTTTTAATAATCGACGTACGCTGGTTCTGCTAATCCCAGTCTCACGTGCACATTGCTTTGTAGATTTCTGCGGTGAGTGCTCAAAACGTTCCAAAACCATAGCCGAGGACACGGGGCTTGTTGCTGTGCGAGGTCACCCAGATCTGCCGTTATGAAAATCGCATACGGTACCACGAGTCTCAAATTTGTCTCGCATGCATGCAATTGTTAGCGTTGGCGGTTCTGTTCTGTACACGCGTCTCCATTGCTTTTGAACTTCAACAACACTCTCGGTTTTCCAATTACCACTTCAAAATTGCTTTCTGCTGTTCAAACGATAATCTTGGCTCCATTTTGTTGTAGCAACGCTATCAATGTGTGAGTCACATCTTTTTACAGAACATCATACCACACATTGCTGTTGTTTTTCGGCCCAGCTTTGAAATATATTAAACAGATGTCTGATATGAAAGTGTGTATACATTTTTGGCACCCTCGGTACATATAGAAGTGTTCATTTGAGCTTTTAGTGTCATAAATCCACATACTGCGGTTTTGTAACTGCAAACTAGAAGACACGAAACATGAAAATAACACATGAGGCTTGGATACAATAGCTCGAAGAATGCCTGATGCCGAAATTAAATATAATTCTATTGGTGCAGTGCTACACGTAAAGCATTTCCATCCAGAGCCCATATCCCTCCAACCAAATTCACTACATACCAAAAAATCATAAAGCATCCAGGAGGGCCGTGAGGTATATATAAAGCCAGAAATGAGCGTTTATTATTTATTACACAAGTTTTACTCCAGCGTCGTTCTACGTTCAGGAATGCCGGCCACAAAACTGTTGGAATAATAGGGCTTTAAACAGGGTGGGCCGTGAAATGTTAGGAATGTTAGGAGCAGAATAGCGGGTGAGTAACAGGGAATGAGAGAAAAAAATAAAAAACAGGTGAAGCCTTAATGCAGCAACAGATTACGTAATTTTCCTCAGGTGGGAGGCGCTTACTTGAGGTTATAGTTCAAGCACTTTTAGGGGCCGCTTTCGGCAGTATGACATTGAGGCAAACGCCGAGGGGATTACAGAAGCCCTCCATGCACGGGTCGCTGGTTCAGAAACGATAAAAAGTAACGCGGAACTGCAAGCAGCTTCTTCGAAAGTAAAAGTGGTAAAACGTGACCAGGGTTTAAACCGTGAAGTAATGATAGAATTGGTTGTTTTCTGTTTAATTTGATGCAACAAATGCTCTAAGGGGCAAGTTCTTAACTTTCAGGTTAGATAAAACCATAGAAAGCTCGTAAAGACACGCAGTTTAGCATTGCAGAACAAAACAAAAGAAAACAACAGCGATGAGAAAAGTGAAGCGGCTTCGTGTATGGCAGCCCCAAGTTAGCCGCTAATTTTCAAGTGGTTTAGTTGCTGATCGCCGTATTTTCTATTTTCGTTAATTGATTATTGATAGCTTTGTTGTTGTTTCCCATGCTTCATGACATCTCAGGGTTTTGTTGTTAATTTGTGACTCGTGCTCAACAGAACTGGGAGAGGATATCAAATGTGTAAATAATCACGCGATGAATAGATTTGGCCGGGATCGAACATGCGATCTTGGGTTCAGGAGGCAAGTGTGGTTACCACTACACCACCAGGACCGACTGCCAAAGTATGCCACCCGCTACAATTTGAAGGTTTAAAACATTTATTTACATTGGTTGGTTCAAAGTTAACTATACAAATGGCTAACGTATTCGACAGACAGGGCTTTATTAACCCTCGTCAACGGTTTGTATAGCGGTTTATTGCCTCCTTGGCTCTGCCCCTTTTTGGCTTGGCTACCGTAGACGGTTACACCAGAGGACTTTCTCTTTTCACAACATACGATCAACATAATATAGTTATCACGATAGACTTAATATACATAATGTTTACATTATTAATTAAAATGCACAAAATATGATTATTAGGCTTAGAAAATATTTATATTTCAGAGGTGGCGGGCCGTAGGAACTGTTTCGAAACGCTAAGCCTAAAGGCAGATTATATTTTTATCAAAAGATAAGGCAAAATACTGAATAACAATCTTCAAGAAGTAACTAATTTAATAAACTCCGCAGTATGGTGGCATTCTATGTTCGCGAAATTCATAAGAGCCTCAATTGTTGGAAGGGTTTAGTAAGTGATAATGTACAAGAACAATTTGTGATAGATAGCATTAGCCATGACAACAACGCTCTTATTTGGGATGTTGGGAGAAAGCTGATTGTTAATCCAAAGCTCAAAATTTCAAAAATTCATTTGACCATTATATCCTCTCGGGCTTTTGCCTGCTTGAAAAATTAACAATGAATGTTTCACAAACATATACTTGCATTGTTGATTTGTTTATTTAAGGACGCTCTTTAACATCTCAGGTCATCAGCGTCCCATTCTATTCAGGGCGTGAAACGGCCAACAAATTTTGCATGGAGACAATGAGATTTCGGCTTTGTCAGAACGTCCGGTTGACTTTGACTTTGCCAGCATTTCCTAATTCTTAAGCCAAGGCTCATCAATATATACAACAGAACCATTCAGCTCTCTAATTGCTCTCAAATACTTGCAGAGTCATTCCACTATGCTTGGCTTTTTTAATTAATATTTTCCTTATATTTTGGCATTTTTTTTCATTTGCAGCCCATTTTTTTTAAGAATTCCTCTCAGAGAGTAAACGCCCCACGGTAATTCCTTCTCGAATTGCACATAACAGCTGTGGATATTTAGTAACTTCCTTTCTCATTAAATAAAATTCCTCTATGCGCAGTGTGTCACATTCTTGTCAAAATCATCCAAATTCACTTTCGTAAACTCCGGTCTATTTCTCCTGTTTCACTATATATAGCTTTTTCCGTTCTTTCGTTGCTGTAAATATATAATTTGTATCTACATATTATTAATAGATCAATATCAATGTGAAACACTAATAATATAATGCACTTGTTAACGCAATGGCGATCGGAAACAGAATTGACCGCCTTGCATTTGAATATCTAATATATCGCCATGGGTGGCCGAGGTCGTTAAGGCGCAGACTCGTGAGCGGGAGGTCGGGAGTTCGAATCCCGCCAGGACTGTCCTCCCTGACTGGGTGTTTTTTTTTTATTATTATTTTTTATAGGTATTTCTCAGTCATCATAAATGGCAAATGCTCGGGAGGTACCTAAGTTTCCTTCCTTAAAAAATATATGCCTTTCCCAATATACCATTTCATGTATCATCAGTGTTCACCGCCTGTGGTGCCTCAGTAGTTGAAACGGGCGTATAGCTAATATACATGCAAGGGCTTGTGTGCGGGAAATAAACTCTCTTTTCCCGCATGTTATTAGACAGCTCTCAACAAAGTTTGAGATTAGAGTCCTTCTACAGCACTACTTTACAAAGCGGCTGCCGCGCCTCGAAGATTCGTAAAGTGGAGGGAAAAGATGTCATTAGTGAGCGTGTAGCAAAAGGATAGTTTCAGAGTTTCAATACTGGAGAAGAAAACACAGATATTTTACCTATTTCATACGAACTAAGGTATGGAGAATGCACGCAGAGGTCTGGAAGAAAATCTGCACACCAAAAACAAATCAATCAATAAAAATAGGAACTCGTAGGCTGTCAGAAGAGCTTGGTGCATCGAAAGATACCACACATGGCCACATTTAGACTTTAATAAATCATACGGAAGCTGTAGACATTCCCTCTTGCAAAGAGATTGAACAGGCCCAACGCAGGTTGGATATGTGTTGTCAGCTTATTGCAAATCCTATGGATTCATTACGAGAATTGATTGTGTGATCAAAATCATGTTATGTGTCCGGTGGAATTTTGAAGGCGTGATCCACTGGGAGTTTGCTTGAAACGGGGGTACAGTCGATGCAAATTTTAATTCTAAAATGGGATGAGATCGTGAGGGATGAATGTCCAGCATTAATTAATTGAAATTGAGCAGGACAATGCCAGACCCCATACCGCATATAAAGTTTTGCTTAAAAACCGATATTACTTATGAAACTATCGATATTAGAGCACGTACTGTTCACAGTACTTATTCTTGAATACAATAAATAAATAAATAAAAACTATGACTTACGAAAAGACAAATTTACGATATATATTTGTTGAGGTAAAATAAATTAGAATCAAAATGAAGGCGACTATTTGCTCCGGATAGAGAGCTTGCAAATAGGTAAGCAGAAAATGTGGATCAAACACATTTGGGTCTTAGTTTCCCTGCAGCAGTAGGCTTAAGGTAGGCCTAAGATATTTCCGAACTATTAAAGAAAGCCATGAAGGCCTTTTTAACGACTAAAATGTGTGACAAAAAGTATTCCCTGCACTCATTTATCTAAAAACGAGCAAAGAAACAGTTTGGAAAAGGTAGAATTAGATCTCAGAACACAAACTTCTTCTATTAAGCCCGATATATCGCAGTTTGTAAAAAAATCATCCTTCATTCAGGAATTAAAATGAACGAATAATGTTTTGCCATCATATATTGTTAGTTAATATTCTTGTTTTATGTATTTTATAAACTTTTAAATATAATACTATTGTTATAACTATTATTTATACAGTTCCACTACAAAACTTTGGAGAAACATTCCTTAACATACAGAGGGTGCAAATGTTATATGAAAATGGGGTCGCAAATGCTTTATTTCCTAGTTAGAGCCCTTTGTCTACAACTCCACTCACACGGTATGATATGCACGCTAGAATGCCAGCATAGCTGCCCTGTGGCAATAACCCCAACAACAGAACAATTACTTAATACATATAGTAGGTAAAGATTCACTTTTACCTTCGGTTAAATGGGGTGGGGATGTTGTAACTACTTTTAGTTCCTAGGTTCGCCATTGTTGTACCACATAGTCCGCTTGTTATGCTATTAACTTCATTGCTTGAAGTAGCACCGAGCAGGTAGTGTCAGTTCTGTGTGTTTACGGACTTCATTCGAGGTAGAGTAAAATGAGATATTCAAATGAGGAGCTGGCAGATGCTCATAAGACTAGTGACTATTCTGCTCTGCGGTTCAGATGTAGATAAAGCAATGTTCATGTTATATTCATTATCCTGTATATGTGAGGAAAATTTCCTCGGGTTTTTACGTATCTTTTTGTTACATACTGTATATAAAATTTTAAGAACTTAAAGGTTTCCTCCTCTGACAAGCTGCCAGTGAGTCGATCATGGTACTACATTTTTAAATATGACGATTAGTTTGCCGACACTGTAAACACGGAAATTCCCAGAAAGCTCTTTTAGAAAACACAAAAAAACAAAAAAGCGTGAAGGACGGTCTTCGGTGAAATAACTGTGCATCTCTGGCTTGCAACATTTTTGTGTGCCAAGTTAAGTGTTGTGAGATTATGTGTCACAACACAGCCCCAGGCGAGTGGTGTGTGTGTGTGCGAACGAGCGAGTGAGAGAGAGAGACGGAGATCAGTGTTACGGATGAATGAACAAAATCAGATGTCTCCGAGCATAGGGTAACGCTTCAGGAAATCAACCATGCAAAATGCTGAGATTGGAAAGGAATTCTCTGACATGTAACAAACACACAGATTTGCTCGAGTTTTGACTTCCTTCTATTTTCTACTATATGTTTTCTACCTTCTTTGTCAACGAACAAGCTTTCTTAAGGACTGGCTTACCTTTACCTTCACATTGTATTTACCGAAATTTGAACTCGATTTCGAAAGCTCTAAAGCCATTCCCAGAGCATGAAAGTACTTCAGTATTAGAGGTAAAATTATATGTTCAATCAGGTGCAGAAAATACAATTAAAATTGCTACATTTCCGCCTGAAAAATGGTACTTGGAACGTCCCGACCTACCTCACACCATATGAATTCTTATCACGCATTCTCATTAGCTAAGCGAAATTGTGCATTGAATGTTTCCTGAGTACAGGATGAGTCCGCCCTCTGTAACAAACCTCACTGTTAAACAACAATGTTCTCTGAGGCATCGGACAAGTTGTGCGCGCTTGTTTGTTTATTTATGTGTGTTGGTTCAAAAGTTAGACTACGTGGTGTTGCCTTGTCCTCACCGTGCACCTCTGTGTGTACTTATGCAATTCAATGCAAGGATTCATTGAGGAGGTCTATGCTTTTCCTTGAGTTGAGCGACATGATAGTGTTAAGGAGAGACTGGAGGAAACGACCACCCGACTTAACGTCCGCATTTTTGCTCTTCTTTTCTTTGGGGGCATGTGCAGCATACAGTGTATTTTTGTCACAAGAAACGAACTTATTGAGCGAATATTCCTGCTTTTGATCAGACGTGACTGCTAGAGGCCTGCTATGACGATGTAATAAATGTAACGAGGTTCAGGGCAGATATATCGAATGTCTTCTGTAAACTGTCCCAAGGTTACTTCGAAAATAAACTAATGATACCGTGTTATATTTTTTTAAATATCCTTAACACCTGGTTCCCTTGGAAGGCATACGTCTGCTAAACTACGCGTCAGAGAAAACATAAGTCATTTAACAAAAAAGGGGCCCTCATTGTATCTATCTATCCTCCAAATTTGACTCTAGATATTGTTGTATACCAGAGTAGGTCCTTAAATTTCCGGATTAACCATGTTCTAGGTATGATAAAGACAAAAACTATATTTCATTTTTAACATAGTTACCCTTTATTGCAATACACTTTTCACATATTTGCATTAACATTTCAAGCCCCCCCCCCCAATAGTCAGTCTTCTAAACACTTAAATTTCCTTCCTCGAAGGTCCATCATGAGTTATGAGAAGAGGAAATAGTCATTGGGAGCTAGATCTGGGCTGTAGGGTGGATGATCAATCTCCTTGAAGCTACATTTCTTCATAGCTCCCTTTGCAACAAGAGCTGTGTGTACATGCGCGTTGTCGTGAAGAAGACGCACATACCACTCAGCTTTTCTTGCCTTTTCTATTTGATGGAAGCACGTAGTCTGTGCAGTAGGCCAGCATTGTACTCCACATTTACTGTGGTGTTCCTCTCCTTGAAGTCAACGAAGAGTATTCCTTCACAGTCCCAAAAGATTGTGGCCATAATCTTCTTGGTTAACTGAGTGACCGTGGTCTTTAGAGACGGTGCTTCGCCAGGTTTACGCCACTCCGTTGATCCTCTTTTGGACAAGGGATCATAGTAGACGACCATAGTTTCATTTCCTGTAACAATCGTTTTCAGAAGTTCCGACTCTCTCGTTGCCAGGACAGAGCTCCAAAAATGCCTGACACAGATGACTCGTTGCTGCTTTTAGACTAAGGAAAGAAGTCTAGGCACCCATCTTGCACCAACCTTATTCATGTTTAAGTGTTCGTGAATAAATAGAAGGACTGTTGTTTTAGAAAGGCCCTACATTGCTGCTATTTCTGTAACTTTGAGCAGCCGGTCTTCCATAATTTCTCCTTCCACAAGAGCGATGTTTTCAGGAGTGAGCACCTCCAAGGGCCGATCAGCACGCTCTTCGTCCTCAATGCCTTCTCGACCCATTATTTTACGATATAATATGAGGGGGATGCTTCCCCATATACACCGCCGAATCGCTGTTTAATTTCATTTGGAGTACGTCCATCTTTTGTGACGAACTTAATAAAAGCTCAATATTCCATTTTGAACTTGTCACAATTTTCTACACATAGCCTTTTTATGCAACTATATCTGAACAACTGAACACAGCGGTGATGAAGTTACAGCTGCAAATATTTACTTAACAGACCACGTTATGACACCAGCTAAGTGTTTTGTGAAGGCAATAATCCTTATCGGCGAGGACGGAAACTTATGGATCTACCCGTACATTGGAATATTCTTTATAGAATCATGAACATAATTATTATAAGAGTGTGTAATTATATTTAACTTAAAAAATCGAATGATAAAACAAAAGCAGCAGGGTCCATGGATTTTTTCGGGCGTAAATCTTAAGTATGGCTTCCTTCGGAAGGGAAGTAAAGCCGTGGGCCCCCCTGTCGTACGTTTACGGCACGAAAAAAAAACCTCAAGCCTGAAAGAAGAGGCCTTTGAGCAAAATTTATTCAGCGTTTCACACCCTGAATGGAATGGGATGCTGATGACCTGAGATGTTAAAGAGCGCCCGTAAATAAATAAACTAAATCAAAAATAGATTTGAAGTAATTGATTTCATTTTAATTTCAGTTTTTCTGTCAAAGTGCTTCTCTAAACAGTTTAGGTGGCTAAATAATCAATTTTAAAATTAATTTATTGCGCCGGAGAATATTATTAGTTGGCTTTAGATGAAATTGGTATCAAAGTAAGGATTGCTAGTTGTTGAATAATTATTTTGAGTGTTTAGAACGCTTAATTCATTTTGAGAGAGCAAATTATTTCAGTTTATTACACAACTCAGTAACTCTATTCGAAACTGGAAACAAAGACAACCGCTTTGATTTACCCTGTCTAAAACAAGCTCAAATTGTATTTTCAATATTTCATTGAAATTATTAATTCATGTTCTCTTAAAGTGTAAATATGTAAATACCGAAATATTTTATTTACAACCAACTCATTGCCAATGGACAGGATTAACCTAAAATAAAAAGTAGAAAAGGAAATAAATGGGAAACATTCCATTTGGACCAAATAAGAGATTCTTCTTTTAATGGATGGTCAGCCCTAACTGCAAAGACGTAAGCACAGAACTGAAGGCACCAAGTGGCACTGCTAACTTCACAGTTGAAAACAATTGTGCTAGGCCTACAATTGGCGAGAGAGTGGTGTCGAAAAATTCTGTCATGGGAAACATACATCATAGAATACCCGTGTGTCATTCAAAGGGCAGCATTAAATCAGAAACACAAACACAATGTCAGTGTCAACGATGTTTCCCAACCATCGTTATACAAGGTCCTGATTGTGTTAAGCTGTTATGTTCCAAATAAACACTATGGGTTTCGTAAACATACAATGCGAAATAGTCATATTACCCGCAACAGTAAACTTTCGTATCCAACTTGCAACCGCGGAAATATCACAGAGATGCACTCTACTAGCCAGACCGATGTGTTTATGACGTCATAAAACATGGAAATTTCTCGCTGTTAATTGTTGGTTTTATTTCCCAAAAGACGGAATGGGTACCAAGAACTGCCTAAAAAGGGCGCTTAAAATTCAGAATGATGTGTGGAATAATTAGTGGGATGCTGAGGAATATATATATGTAAGGGGGCGGCGGTTTTAGAAGCGAAAGAATCGAGAGATGAGGTTTTAATATCAGTGACAGTACTCTATTTATTGGATGAATAAAGAAGTGACAATAACAGAGAAGTGCTATCTATATGCAGGTGCAGAAAATTGTACAGTAGAAAGGCAGTGCCAATCTAAGCATTTTGAGGTTAGAAACAAGGGGTCGTATATGCGGTGTAATAATAGAATATAAGTGAAACCTGACGTTATGAAACGTCTTCATTTTTAATTGTAACTCACAGTGTATCTTCTGTCTCAGCTGAGTATTGTACACAACGAAAAACCACATATTACATGTGCGTAATTAATTAATGTGCCATGTAGGTCACCGCGTTAGTCCATCACGCCCCACCCATCTGTCATCTGTTCAGATGATTTTGAGATGCAAGTGAAAAATGTGCAGGGGCACCGTCATGTTGGAACCATAAGTTCAAGATGAGCGTTTGGTATTATCGTATCATCCAATAGGCTTCAAAACACAATTGCTGCATTGAACATCACACAACCTAGCAACAGTGATTGTTATTGTGTGCGTTTTGTTTACAACTGGCACGCCACAAAAAAGTTTGAGACTCTAATATGATGGATTTAATGTTGACGCATATAGAGCAGTAAAAAAGTTTCTGCGACTCCTTGTTCCTTTCCTCAAAATGTTAGTTCGGTACTGCCTTTCTATTCTAAAATTTTCTACGCTTTGTTTATCCGCACCTAGTATGTTAACACATTAAAAACTAAAGATTAAGTAACAATATAACTAGAGATGCAGGAATAGATAAAACTCTTAAAAAACACGTACACATACACATTTCACTATATTTATAACAGCTTGTGTTCTTCAAAGGCAGAAGACAAGATCTGTGATCCAATTGTTATTAAAGCGCCGTTTATTTCAGAAAGATATTCCTAAATAGCCGTAAGAGTTTCGCATCATTTATGCGCGCTGTGGATGGACTTTATATAACTTTCGGCTTACGTGCCTTTAAAACTGTTTAATTAGGTTACATGCGCCAAAGCTCTAACCTGCTTCACAACAAGAAGTTATGTAGCCGAACGTGATATACACATACAAAATTCCCACAGATTGTGAGGTCACAATTATGACGACATGACTATTAAATGGTATGAGTGCAGTAATAGAGGCTAATGCTTATAAGCTTGGACATCATTGTCAATTCTCGTAATGTTAACTGCACTTCGAACACTGTGAGTACGGTGAGTGCATTCAAACGTGTAGTGGAAAGGTACAAAGCGGAGTCCGATACCAGGTGAAGGTAGAGTGGCGTAGAGATTAAGAAAACAGCTTATTTTACTGATCTTTCCGCATTTTTATTGCAATAAATAAGCATTTGTAAAGAAACGCCTTTCCACTTTCTAGGCACATTTTTAGACAGAAGGATTTTAGTTAATATGACGCCATCATAGCAAAGAACTAAATAATATTTACGTAAAGTTGACTAGCGGAAAACAAAAAAATATTTTAGTAGTAATTTGTAGCTTGCGAAAGAGAATATAGGGGTCATATCATCATTTCACAGAGGTATTTAAAATTCTTGACTGGAATTTGAAGCTCTTAATATAAATTTCTATAAAATAATTTTACCTTTTTAATATTATGTCAATGTGATGAAAATCATTTTATGACCTTTAAACTCTTAAGTGGCATAATTATATACAAAGTGTATTAACCCCTCACTTCAGCAAATACAACGTGTTTGTATTTTTGCTTTAATTAAAGGTAATAAAGGTAAACTGCTTAGATGTAGCTGATTTTTTTTTTTTTTTTTTGAATCGTGTTAGAGCCCGTTTTTTACTACTGAGGCACCACAGGCGATGAACACGGATGATACATGAAATGAAATGATAAATTGGGAAAGGATATTTTTTTTTAAAGGAAGGAAGCGTTCCAGGCCTAAGTTTAGGTACCTCCCCGGCATTTGCCAGTTATGAGAACTGAGGAAAACGTGTAAAAAACCTCAGCCAGGGAGGACGGTCCTGGCGGGATTCTAACCCCAGACCTCCCGCTCACGAGTCCGCGCAATAACGACCTTGACGGTGAGATGTGACCGATGACAGACACTAGGATACTGACTGGTCTGTGACGTACAGACGGGATATACCGCCACGGGTGGCCGAAGTCCTTATGGCACGGACTCGTTAGAGGGAGGTCTGGGGTTCGAATCCCGCCAGGACCGTCCTCCCTGACAGGTTTTTTCCACGTTTTCCTCAGTCCTCATAAATGACAAATGCTTGGGAGGTACCCTAATAGGCCTTCCTTATAAATAAAAATAATCCTTTCCTAATACATCATTTTATCTCATATATCCACCGACTGTGGTCCCTCGGTAGTAAAAGCGGGCGTTAAACGCCATTCCAACAACAGACGGGATATTACGTTTTACTGCGTGATCATAGTTAAGAATGATCGTGCAATGAACAGGCAATAGTCTTGAGATTTACTAATAGCTTATTATTTCTTTAATTCCATCGTAACAACTGATTTATAATTTGTAGCGGATTCAACATATCTTCCATATCTGAAAATAACTACGTCTTTGGTGCCATCCATCTACAAAGCGAAAGGATATGATCGGAATGCTTCTGTTTCACCCATTATGTCATTTCTAGCGCAAGCGAATTGTTTCACTCACAACAGCAGAATTCAACGCCTCCTGAACTCTTAGAGAGCTTATAGCCTATAGTCATGAAATTAAATAGACAATGGTGAGTAGCTAGGAAATCAGCTGATCGGAGTGCTAACCTTGCTTCACTCTCCGCTTACGGCTGTTTGTCGCCCACTTATTGCGTGAAGGTTACCCCACAGTCACCATACAAGTTGGCTAGCCTTCCAGAAACTCTTGACAGTCAATTCATTGTCTTTTAATACACATATATAACGTTGGCATAAACTGATTAATAATTTCATTGTTATTATTCACTAACTACAAAAACTCTATAAACGTTTATATTTGAAACACATAATTCAACAAAGTATGCATTTTATATTTACAATTTAAATTGTTAGAGCCTATAAAACTGTGCATTGTATCAACAGGTTACACATACACGAGGTTTCTTCAAAAAGTATCGCGAATTATGAATTTCCGCGGGCTATGTATATTCGACTTTCGATTGTTTCGTGGCGTTATGTTGGTACTCATGTCCCTCACTTATGTTGACAAGCTCGGCCATTTCGAATGTTCAGTTTAAATGTTGACAGTTATTTTGCTTGGACGTATTTTGGCTCGTCTTCGATTTTTGCCTGTTCCAAAAAATGGAACAAATTTTGTGTAAAAAACAAAATTAAGTGCGCGGATGCATTTCGAATGTTGACTGTGGCACATGGTGATGCTACCTTGGATCAAAGCAACGTTTATCGGTGGTACAAAATGTTCTCAGAGGGTCGAGAAGATGTGAACTACAAAGAGCGTTCCGGACGCCCGAGCTCGTCAACAACAGACGAAAACATTGAAGAAGTGAAGAAAATAGTATTGGCCAATCGTCGAATCACCGTTAGAGAAGTTGCTGAGGACCTAAACATATCGATTGGCTGGTGCCATTCGATTTTTACCAATGATTTGGGCATGAGACGGGTCGCCGCAAAATTCGTACCAAAGTTGCTCAATTTCGACCAAAAACACCATCGCATTAACGTTGCTAAGGAGCTGTTGAACTCTGTCCGCGACGACCCAAATTTGCTCCAGAGGGTCATAAACTGGTGACAAATCATGGGTTTATGGTTATGACGTGGAAACTAAAGCTCAATCATCCCAATGGATGCTACCACACGAGCCAAGACCGAAAAAAGCGCGCCAAGTTCGGTCGAATGTGAAGGTTTTGCTTACAGTTTTCTTCGATTGCAGGGGCATAATGCATCATGAGTTCTTGCCACAGGGTAGAACGGTCAATAAGGAATATTACCTGCAAGCAATCCGCCAGAAACGCCCGGATTTGTGGAAGAACAAAAATTGGCTTTTGCACCATGATAACGCCCCTGCTCACACATCGTTGCTTGTGCGCCAAATTTTTGGGCAAAAACAACACACTTATGATGCCGCAGCCACCGTACTCCCCAGACCTGGTCCCCTGTGACTTTTTTTCGGTTCCCAAAACTGAAGAGGCCTATGAATGGACGACGCTACCCCACGATTGAGGAGATAAAGACGGCATCGAGGAGGAGTTCAACAAGATCACAAAAAATGATTTTTTAAAGTGCTTCGAGGATTGGAAAAAACGTTGGCACAAGTGTATAATATCTGGTGGGGATTAATTTGAAGGGGACAAAATAGATATTCATGAATAAATAAAAACTTTTTGAAAAAACACAAAATTCGCGATACTTTTTCAACAAACCTCGTATGTTTCGATCATGAATAGCTTTCAGCGCATTTTTCTGTGAATTTACGTCGTTCTGTATCCTCCAGACAGGAAACGGAGTCATGTAAATGCTGCGTTTCAAAGGAATTTGCAATTGCTTCTCAACTCTCCTTTCAAATGTTTCCAATCTACATAGAAATGTAAGCCAGGGGTTTATTCCGTCACTTTCTCTGTTTAATACATACATACTCGAACTTTAGCAAAATAATCAAGAATCCTTTCAGATCCGTGCTAGCACAAGCGTGCAGTAAGAAACAACATTGCAAATACAATTTATCCCTTATCTTAACTAAAAACCTGGGCTAAATGTATTACAGTATTCGATTAACTTCTTAGGGCCAAGTCGCTTTCACTGCATAGCTTTTGAGAACTCAAGGGCCCTGTTTAATAAAAATTGGAAATTAATTGTTTCATATAACTTACGAGTTGGTATCCACAATATTCGGGACTGGTGCTGCCATCTCGACAGTAGTTGCAGTAGTTTTATACCGCTAGGTGGCAACATTAGCACATTTGAGTGATTATTTTTAAAGTTTCATGCACCGGAATAGATGTGATGATACTCTGTGAGCAGTGTGTGGCGATTTTACGATGGATCGAAGATTAGAACAGAGAGTGTGCATCAAATTCTGTGCAAATCTCGGGGAAAATGTTACGGATACCCTCGCAAAGATTCAACAAGTCGAAGCATGAGCCTTACACGTGTGTTTGAGCGGCATGCTCGGTTCAGGGCCGGCCGTACAGCTATTGAAGACGATGCTTACAGCGGTATGCCCTCTGCTGCACAACGCCTGACATTATTGCCAAAGTTCAACACCTCGTTCTTGAGGATCGACGTCGAATCATTGAAGATCTTATTCATGAAGTGGCAATTGGTTGTGGGACATGCCAACGAATTTTAACTGATGAATTGGGCATGCATCTTGTCGCCGCAAAATTTGTGCCAAGGATCCTGACTTCTGATCAGAAGAACGTGTTGAAGTTTGCACGGAGTTTCGTTAGGCCGTGTCCGATGACCCAAACTTTTTGTCCATGGTCAACAAGAGCTAGAAATACGCTTATGACCCTGAGACACAACAACAATCCTCCAGTGGAAGAGCCCGAACTCAAAAAGAGAGAGAGAGAGAGAGAGAGACAAGTCAAGAGCATGCTCCTCGTTTTCTTTGATACCAAGGGGATTGTGCTCAAAGAATTCGTCCCACCAAATCAAATATTGAATTCAATGATGTACACACCACTTACAAAGAGAAAAGCGCTCGAAAAATATGCACCTTAAGAACAGGAACGATCGTATAGCTGCAGGCGTTAACTTCAAAGGTACAAATATGTTTACGGAGTTAAGGAGGGCGGAAAACAGTATCTTATCTTAAATAAATATGTCTACAAATATATGCCGTAACATTAATTGATTAAAGCTCAAGTATCGTTCAAAAAACATACCTAATGTAGTTTTCAAAAAGCCTTACTATTTCCACAAACACCTGTACGCTGAGAGACAGCGCTTGATATGTGGTTAGATTGACACACTGCCTGCTTTGGCTGCACCTTCGCCCACTGGTTTACATTTATAAACACCCGTCACATCGCAACGTAGTTATGAAGATGATCCACATGGTATTGAAGCGTCTGAGGCCATACGTTGCCACTCTCAAAATAAACGTGTCGCGGCCTCTTTTATTCGTAAATTCTTTGTATATGTTTTTCCGTACCTTTGATAGTAAAAGTAGCAAATATTCTTTCGTGCCAATCTTTTGTTTGGGTCTCGTTTTACGCAGAAAAATTATCCCTGTTCTATCAAGGCGCTAAACTGCAGTACTATCAGCAATGGAAAATAGGGTACACACGTTTCTATGTATTATGAAGAATGGACAAAATAAATCTTAGCGGAAAGGAGTGAACATGCTTAATATTTTCGTAATTTTAAACTTAAGAACATGCTTAAAAATGATTATGTTTTCCAAAAAGATTGAAAATTTCCTGAAATTAGAAATAGGAGATTTGATCTGTCCTCTGGTGTGGACAGTCCATCTCAAAAGCCAATTATTGACACAGTGCAAGTACCACAAAAAGTTGATGGCCAAGTCTATTTCTTGCAGGGCAAGTTTACAAAATGCTCAGGCTAACTTTCTGGTAGAAGTTTCCCTACTAAGTTCGTCGAAGGTAATGCCTCAAGATAATCGAAAAGCGTTTAGGTTTTATTTATTACGGCTCTTTTAAATCTAATACTTTCAGATATACAGAGCAGAGTTTTACAATTACCTTAAAGGAGGGAAGTAAAGCTGTGGGTCCCGTGTCGTACATTTACGGCACGAAAAAGAGCCTCAAGCCTGAAAAAAGAGGCCTCTGAGCAAATTTTGTCGGCCGTTTCACGCCCTGCTTTGAATGGGACGCTAATGACCTGAGATGTTAAATAGCGTCCGTAAATTTAAAAAAAATAAATAAATAAATAAATAAACTCTTAAAGGAAAGAATGAACCCACTTCCGTTATATCTGAAAATATTAATTTTCTACAGAGAAAATAAACTACAAATGTTAAAAGATACAATTGCTTGCTTAATCACATTTGAGTACGATTGGCTGATTCATTTCTTCCTCAAAGCAGGATGGGGAACTTCTTGAGCATGCGTACAAGCCCCTCGTGACTGGTGCAACCTTCTTGTGTGATGTGATAACTGATAACATAACAGCTGTCACTCGAAGTAGCTGTCTGTCCATTGTTCGATTGTGCCTCAAGAATAATTTCACGAAATCCATTTATTGCTTCAATGTGTTTCTCTTCACCAGGTCAAGGCTTTGACCTTAACCTCCGAAGACGCAGTCTTCACGCCTAGTACTGTGTGCTTCCTCTATAAATCGAATTGTTGCAGATTCTTGGTCTTATTCCAGCATATCTTGACATTTACTTTCACCACAAAGATGTTTTTCATTGGAATGTTACACTTCAAAGTGGAAGTGATTTCAGCTGTTTAGGCCATATTTAATCTTGCATGTTCTATCAAACCTGAGACCCATAACCCCAGTACATTACCCGAAAGCTCTGTACGTTCAAGCTTCTTGTTGCTTGATCCGAAATTAAAATGGAATGTTCCATTACTAGAGTGCTATGAGAATGATGCTTGAATATTGAAAGCTATGAACAAGAAAAATTCGCTAGCCAACATGTATTTAATAATTTTACACTCTCTTGATAGCTATAAAGCCTGTTCGCTGTTCTGAATGTTATTTTAATCTATTTTTATGTTAAAACATAAGAATATTACGAAAACAATAATCGACATCTATGCAATAATATTTAACAACATATCTGACGAAAGCATTTAACTGAAATTTCAAAATAAACTTTGTAACATCACATTCTAAAATGTGGCATACATTAAAATTAAGTGTTTTTCATTTAATTATTATTAATAGTTTCGAAACATTAAATGAGTATTGCATATTTTTTATAATATTATCAAGTTCTGAAGTGTGATGAAATATCGGATTATTCAATTATCTGATGACGCAACGGAAGCGGGAATTGTATAGGCCGATACGCCATCGCTTACGGCCAGCCGGTCTACCCAAATGTTAGTGGTAGAAACACTAGAGCTAATACTGTGCAGTTATGTGAGTTATGGGCCGGAAGAACGCGGCTGCGTTGTGGGAGAAGCCAGCCGTCGAGGCATGTGCAGGTAGCAGCTTATAGTTTGAGAAAGCCTTTGTCGGCGAGAAGTTCGTACATTACTTGGGGTTTTTCATTGGCTATAAATTGTGTGTGAATTCTTGCACAGAAGTGGTAACGCGATTCGTAAGACAAATCCTGGCATTCATATTCCAGGTAGCGAAACTGTTCGTCAATGTTAAGAAATATTAAGAAAGAGAGAGACAATGACAAGAAACGTGTTCCGAACGCTGTGTTCTTATGGATGAAATACATGAAATTCTTTAACAAATGCCGGAAGCCTATAACTCAAATATCCTCAGTGTATTTACAGAGTAGTGTTTTCACCCATGTGAGTTGGTACGGTTCCTGTTTGAGATATTAAATTAATCCGTTGGCGAGTGTGGTTGTTAGTAATTTATGAACGGCATTACCGTTGAGATTCATTCTTCAAATTATCTCCAGCTAGCATCAGCTAACTCTGTACGCACATACAATTTATAAATAAATACTTGTGACATGGAATGGAATAATGGACACTTAGTAAATTTAGCACACTTTACTCTAGGATTGTTCATATGTTTCTTTCACTGCTCAAAACATTGGCTATATAGCATGAGACTCAAGGCCAATGTAGCAGTTCCGTAAACCACAGCCACTCATATAATATGGAAGGCTCTCGGCGACTGCTCATCGACCATACAGTCCCCCGCTGCATTGACGATAATTAGATAAGTGGATGACGCAAAATTAGTCCTTTTATAAAGCCCGTATTAACTACTGAGGCATCACAGGCGGTGACACTGATGATATGAGATGAAATAATAATTTAGAATTAGAAAGGGAACGCTCCAGACCTAAGTTTAGAGTACCTTATGACTGGAAAAAAAAGTAAATATTCCTGGTGGGAATCGAATACTTATGACTAATATAAATGACTTTAAATGTATTTTACTCAATTTTAATACAATATTTTATATTATTGTTTTTGTGCTTTAAATATACTTTCCATAAGGGGGCGGGGAAGCGAAGTTTATCACTATTGTTTTATTATATTAATAATATTACTAAGAGTTGGAGCGATGGGAGCTCTTTATGTCTGAAAAAACTGAAATTTTCAAGAAATGAAAGCCTAAAGCAACAAACACCAGAGCAGAGATTTCAATTCGCACGCTTTACCATTAAATGATGGAAAGGATTTACATTTTTACCATAATCTGAGTACAGCCTAACCCCTTAACACTTGTAAAAGTGAGTACAAAATGCATGTTTGCACTACATTAATCGGAAACCAATAAATAACTCTTTATCATTATATTTACAGACATATCTACTATCGTATTCAGTGAAAATGCTTATGCACTCTTTGCATGCCGATATTATCTGTTTACTATAGTAATACAGTTCGGTCGTTTTTCTTCAGATGTTTATCAATGTGGAACAATGCGTTGCTGCATTGTTGCATATTTCTGTATGCATGGGCATTTGGGCTTGAGCAAAGAAACATCGAAGAATTATCGATAAAAACAGAAGTATCGATGTGTCGATAACTGATGTTATGCCTAACTCAATCGAGTTTATAGAACGTGTAAACATATGACATGCAAGAATTGTCAGCTATTACTCATCGCTTTGCTGTTTTTGTACTTCATGGCGGCGTTGGAATTCATTTATATTTTATGTTTGCGTAAGCTTCTGTTTTTTCCCCTCCGTTTTCTTTTGCGTTTTCTGCATGGTGCGCTTCTAAACGACCACAGCTCTGATGCGACGCATTCATTTTCTAGCGGTATGCAGTTTTGCCGACTTGGAAACATTTGTACTTCTTTTGTTTGTTTATTTAACGCAGGCAACTGAATGCACTAAGTTGTACTGATTTCATTATATGATTAAAAACTATACCATTTTCTTTTACTAACGATTCTCAGCACTTTAATAAAACTTCATAATACTGAAACAATTATTTTGTACTACATTTTGCGAACCAGAAGTTATTCTGAAATTGAATTTTAGATGGCTGCTAACTGGAAAGTTTGCAATGACTTAACATATTTAGTTTACCAATGTATACGAAACCACACCAAGGAATCTTATAAATTAGTATTGCCTTGAAATAATTATACATAATGAAGGCTATGAGGAATATAGGTTACGTGAAGGTTATCTTTTTTTTTAAGTCTATTGGTTTTTTTGCTTTATCGCACTTTCGAGAAAATCTGCATTCGATGGACATAAACGCGAAAAAAAGCTAATGCCACAATACGCTAACAATTAATTATAGCTGACAGAAAACATGAATGTCATATGGAATGTAAACTTCCTAAAGGTACCTAAATTAATGAATTCATTTGATTAACTTCCGTAAGGAAACAGTAAACACAAAAACATCGACTGCATTCTCATTCTCCCCCTCTCTCTCTAACAAAAAAAATGTCAATACTATTATAATGTTCCATCGAGAAACACTGCGATAAAAAAATAAATGATAGTCGCGTTCACGTATTGTAAGATTGTGTTTGATGAGATTTAAGTTCTAACAGACATAAGGCCTACTTTCAGATATGACTTTACTATTAAAATTGTATAATTATATTTTTTAATATTCCCATATTGCCAATTTTTTCTGATGGGTAAATCGTTAAAATATGCCTAGCATGGATTTTTTTTTCAATAAGCTCTTAAATTAATGTAGGATAAGTTAATAACTGTTATTTACAAAGCATTATGTTTGGAAAGATATGAACTTTAAATAGCTACTGTTCAATTTCGTCTTATATATTAAAAATTATAAGATGTAGATTTTAATGTTAGAATAAGTTATATATTTCGATATCTTCTACACTGAAATATATGTGCTCAGTACATATTATAAGATATAGATTTTATTTTTAGAATATGTTACGTAATTTCGATATCTTCTACAATGAAGTGTGTGTGTGTGTGTGTGTGTACTTCAATATGAATTAATTTATTTGACAATACTTTATTACAAACAAGGTAATATTTTACATTAGATTCTAAAAACTCAGTGAAATTATGATAAATTTGGCGTCTTTATTTCTAGGGCATCTGAATCAGTTCTGAATACTAAAGCGCACATTCGTTCAATCATTTACACAATTTGCCCTGTATTTTAAATTACTCTTCGCGTATCTATCACAAGCTTGAATACTTGCTACATCTTCAACAATTGAAATTATTAAATGTCGTACTCGTCATTTTGCGCTGTTATATTGGAATTGTTAGCTAGGTCTCCAAATAAGATTACATTTATTCTATATATTATAAAAACAAAATATGGAACATTCGACATTTTGAATCTTAATAAAAAAAATTAAAATTTGTGATTATAAAACTTGATACTCGGATATTCCCGCGGTTTTCGTCATTAACATATTTAGAATGCTAGTTTAAAAAAACTGCTAAAACCTTGAAAAGAATTACCTCAAAAACGGCCAATTTAACAACAAACGTGTAAATTTACTGCTCTCAATGAACACGCCACCTACCCGCAGACAGCAGAATTAGTTTTTTCCTTGAAGAAATAGGTTACCGGCTACTTAGCACAAGCTCTGCTTCCACCATCTCAGATATCTTAAAAATAGGTCAACTAAAATATAAACATTTAATGAAACTCTTAATAACACCACCATCGGCATGTATTTAGCACATCAGATAAAAACCCAGGTGGCTAGACTTGATCGAGTGGTCGTATTTTTAAATAAAAATGTTAAACTAAAGGTTTCTAGAAGAACTCAGTGCTTTTAGTCCTTTATGAATTCTAAAAATAAACACCCTTTTATTTTTCTTAATTTTCTGGAATGAATTTAATGTTCCATTTTTTTTTTTTTTTTTTTTTTTTTTTGTAGTGTGTTTAACGCCCGTTTTTACTACTGAGGCACCGCAAGCGGTGAACACTGGTGATACATGACATGAAATTAAATATTTAGAAAGGATTTTTTTAGGGAAGGAAACGTTCCAGGTTCTAAGTTTAGGGTACCACCCCGGCATTTGCCATTTATGAGGACTGAGGAAAACGTGGAAAAAAATATCTGTCAGGGAGAACGATCCTGGTGGAATTCGAACCTAGTCCTCCCGCTCAAGAATCCGCGCCTTAACGACCTCGGCCACCCGTTGCGGTACCATGTTCAGTGTTTACATACAATAAACTCTACATGATCTTCCATCCCTGCACACTTGCTTTCATTTAAAAAGGTTTTGAAACTGTTGCTATTTATAAAATGTGAAATTATATTTTTATGTTTAATTATATTTAGAAACTAGAAACAAATCTTAAGACTTTAAGAATTTTAATTATTTACTTAAATTATTACACTTTATCATATATTCTTACTAAATAAAAAGCAGACAGGAAAACGATTTTCGTGGAAAGAGCCATCGTGCTTATTCAAAGTCAAATTGAAATCTAAGAATTTAGCTACTTTACTGATACAAAGCTAGTAGATGCTGCAAGGTACAAATTCATCAGCTGAATTTATGGAAAATGGCACAAGCACCATCACGTTTTTCACTTGTTAATGTAGCAATATTTGTGTTGTTACAGATACATTTTAATACTGTTTAGTAATATTTATGAAACATTAGGATAGTGAAAGTAATACCACAGTGAATATAAATATACTACATTTTTTATTACAGCATATAGTTATTTGCCCAAAAGTTTGAGATATTATTGCAATGGAAAAAGAAGAAAAAAATAATAAAATTGTCTTTGGTGCTGTAGCAAACACCAAAATTACAAATCTTGCATAAAATTGAAAAGGCAAGAGGCTTGATTGTAAAAACCAGAAAAGGAGACTTCTTCAAGGTTCAATAAAATCCACATGTTCTTTACCATATTGAAAAAAAAAAGAAGATAAAAAACCAACCTTATGGCCGGTTATGAGGTCAGGAATTTTAGTACGATTTCTATATGAACTTTTGTTCATAAAATGGACAATAAAGAAAGAAAAAAAATCTTTTAAAAAAAAATTGAGTGCAATAATCGTTTCCAATACGAGAAACTGAGTTATATACTGCACTAGGCAGCTAAAGTTTATTAAAACACTGAATATAGCTTTCTTTCCTGCTCGCTTTGCAAATATTTTTAGAAAAGTGTATTATTAAATATGTTTTTCATTAAATATAGATTCCAAATTAATATAAAAAGTAGTTTCTCGCGTTGTTCCCCTATTTTCTTCTTATGAAGGACTCGGGAGATGTAAAATATATTCTAAAACCTTTTAGAATTCGAAAATGTAAAATCGTCCTACCTCTGTCTAATATTCCTGAAATTAAGGTTATGTGCTTCTAAATTGAGGCTATGTTTTTTTTATAAAAATCCTAAATAAAGATGTGGCAAATAAAATAAGTATAGCAATGAAAAAAAATCCTCTATAGCTCCGAATTCTGCATTATAACGAAAACAAAAAACAGAAGGGATAGAAATGAAATTATTAAATAGCGTCACTGGCTATTCACAACTTTTTCTGCGTGGTCTATACTTCAATACTGACCTCTTAAATTGGACATTCTGCATTCTCAACATGTGATCCTCCAATTTTTCTGATTTATTATTATTATTATTATTATTATTATTATTATTATTATTATTATTATTATTGATTTAATATTTCACTCTTTTATGCTATCTTTACATGTTTCTGAGAAATATTTTTCTGCCGATTGTATTTTGTTTGGAGTGTTTGTACATACCCACATTTCGTTTCTTATGACAACGTTGGTATTGCCATTACGTTATTTTTTTCTTCGTTTTTGCATTTTGTTTATGCTTTATTTTTAAAATTCTCTGTATAGTTTTATAAACTATATGGTTTATGGAATTATTTTTTTTTACTATAACCCTATACCTGTATCACATTAAAACATATTACGTCTAAATATTTGAAACTGGATTTCCCTTAGTCTTTTAATTTATATATAGCTCTACAACGTTTTTAAAACGTACCGGGATTTTTGTGAACTAGTATGAAGATATAAATGGGTTAAAAGCCGTGAAATTAAACGATAAATTAAAGAATGTTGTGGTCTGTTTGCGTTATAAGAATGCACAAGACCGCATACTTACGAAAAGTTTACTTTAGAGAAATATTTACCAACGAAACAAAGGCCAGAACCTGAACATGGGGCTTATTTCAAAAAAATAATTATTTATTTTTGTCTCCTGTGTCTCCAATAGTCAATTCTCATGTATTACTCCGCTTGTTTCTTGGACTTATCCATTTTTCTTTGCACCTCGACACTATTTCAATATTATTTTCTATGTCTGCTATTTTTCATGTCCTTTTTTTTCAGTTACCTCAGATTATTTACAACCTCTATCATTCCTATAATAGTGCTATTTCTCTGTTTAACTTAAAGAATTTCTAACGGTTCTTTTCCGAAAAGATGCATAACCGCTATATATAGTGACTTTTCTGAACTAATGAACAATAAATGTTATAGTTTGTTTGTTTAGAATATTTGCCACTCTGTCACTTCCCCCCACCCTTACAGTTCCTATCCAGATATTTAGAAATATTCTCCTCTAAAAGTGAATTTACATAAAGTTCTTTTACTATGTCTCTGTTAAAACTATACACAATATCTCTTGAACAGCTGATACTAAAAATATAAACCGCCACCGGCAATTTAGGATGCACATTTCCTGTTCGTGAAAATGCCGCCAACTTCGAAAACTCTATTTATTTACGTCATAAGGCAAAACATCCCCCACTGTTTTCATAAGAACACCAGAGTGTATATGCCTAAAATATTACTAAGTCCGGGATTTAACTTACCCACCTGCGAAATAAAAGCAACGCTCTTTTGTCACTCTATCTTGAGAGCCTAGTTTCCTTAGCCATTACAGAATGCTATAGAGAGAAAAGTGGTTACTTCCCTAAAACATCGCGTTAACATTTGGAGTCAAGATGTTTTCTAACACTTTATAACGCGAATATCCTAGGGTAGAGGTTGTAAACAAAATTTAGGAAGTTATAAAAGTTCTTTAAAGCCCGCAGTTGTCACTGTTGATATCGCTTTATGATATGAAGGAATAGGGATGGGAAACAAAACCACTAGGCGGCGCCGCACGGTCGTGTGTTTGCTGTAGGCATTACTTCTTATCATTGCTTTGCGACCGTTGGTCTAAGTGAGTCAAGAGTAGTTACTGAGGTAGTTATCACCTTATCAGCTTCAAAACTCCACATTACTATGCGACGAACTTTCGCAACAAGGAAATGGGCACAGAGCGCGAGGTGAAGCCATTTTAATTGAGGTCTATGTAACACAAATCGAAAAACTGTGTTTCACATACAGGAATCTAGAAATGTTGTCGTATTAAAGTTAAGGAAAATTATATAAATCTAGAAACTTAATGGAATCTGCTGAGAGGTTATTTGGTTGACACAACAATAAAAGTTCATCTTTAACGTTAATAGCTAAGATCAAGAGCCAAAGCGAGCCATGTTCCTTTATACTCCAATTTTGAAGTGATCGAAGCAGTTTATTTAAACACGCTCAAAGATAAGAGATTGTAAACACTGACGATTCGAGTTTACTAGGCATTTATTTGTTATTTTCTGAGAGGAAACTTGTGTTAAACGGTTTTCAATATAACTATTCTAAGGTATCGAAGCCAGGTTAACAGTAAACATAAATTCTGCCTCAATACGATAAACCATTAACTAATTTAATACTTATCGCTGGAAGTTTTGTATAATTTACTTTTTGATAGCAATTTGTTTACTCCTTTCACAGTGGCTAACAATTTACGATGTGCATTACTACAAACACCAAATACAGCTATTTATTCACATTTTTTTACAATTCAACAATGGCAATCCGATTGTAAACTAAAATGATTTTACGGCAAAAGCTTAATGCTGAGTCAACTAATGGGAAGTAAAGGATTCTAATTTAGCTTTACAAACGAATTGAACGAACTTTACCTCCTGGAAACTTAGTTGAATGCTGGAAATGCTATTAACACAACCATGCTTCGACTTCGATATCGGAATAATTGCACTGCATTTGTTAACTTGCACGTTTTTATGAACTCTATCGAGTAAAATGCTGTTTTGACACTCACATTATATATTTCCCGCTGATCTTCAGAAATGCATCCGACGAATCCATCAACTTCCTCGTCGTCGTCAGCCATGTGGCGGCCGTGGCATCCCCCGGTGCCCGGTGACGAGGTTGTGTTGGTATCCGTGGTTATGATTGTTGCTAATATCCTCGCGGAAATAGATTAAATCACTACTTCAATTCACCACACTTCGTAATTTACTTTCCACTCATAAACTTCCACAAATTTACAAGCTGTTTACTATAATTATATCCACATTTCACGTTTGTTTACAGCCTGC
The DNA here is from genome assembly GCA_030762175.1 of Metallyticus violacea. NCBI lineage: Eukaryota > Metazoa > Arthropoda > Insecta > Mantodea > Metallyticidae > Metallyticus > Metallyticus violacea. Next base: position 83,271,095 of record CM060844.1, read on the forward strand.
AGGCAAGTGTTTATCTCTTTCTGCACTGAACCAAAATAAACACTTCATGCACACGTACAGACACTTCCAAATGAGTACACTCGCAAACAAATTATCAATTATATAACATTCGTCTTTTCATAGCTTTCCTCATAACACGGACAGAAAGATGAAAACAAGTTAAGCTGATCTAGCACATAAGGCACGTAGTTTGACTCCCGACGAAGATTTCCACGTCTCAACTGTTGTGCAACTATCAGCCGACTGCCACTAACTTCTGTTGGCAGTCCGCTGAGTGCCGTACCTCTCGCGCTGTTCTCCTTCCACCTTCCCTCGTCGCACCACTGCGATTGCGCCATGTGAAGTGGCTCCGACTAGTAGACCGCCTAGCGGCCGCAAGCGTAAACATCCCCGAACGCGGTGTTGCCAGTTGAAAAAAATTGTAAACACAGCTAGGTGAACCAGCGAGTTGAACTAACGCGTCAGGATTTACCAATTGCTAAGAACGATGTATTTAGGCACTGATCTCTTCTAGGGTTGAGGAAAAGTGCTTAAAGATGTAACCGGATTGAAAACAATGTAAACTTTGTTTTATTTGGAATAGTTTTTTTAACCAACTTTATTATTAGCATGCGTGTTTTGCAGAAACAATTGTAAATATTTGTTTCTGTACCACGCTGTTCCTTCACCCTAACCCCCCCCCCTCTGAGGCACGTCTTTGCTTCTGCTACAATCTTAATCATTTAATAAAATTAATATTATACATACATTTTTTAAATTATTAATCGGTGCTGTTACCTTTGTCCCATCTAGCCATTGTTTCATACTTTGTTCCGAGATTATGTTGTGACAAAATGGAAGTTCAGATAGGAGCCATAGCAAATGAACATATGAAATACAGTAAGATTACATAAAATAGAAAATAAAATAAGAAAATCTACAGAAACTGAATGAAAACTCACTTTTTTTTTAATAGTGTACAACTCCCGTTTTTATTACCGAGGCACCAAAGGCGATGGATACTGGTGGTACACGAGATGAAATGATAATTTGGGAAAGGATTTTTTTTTTTTTTTCAATGAAGGAAACGATCCAGGCCTAAGTTCAGGGTACCTCCACGGCATTTGCCATTTATGAGGACCGAGGAAAACCTGGAAAAAATCTCACTGGCGGGATTTGAAACCCAAACCTCCCGTTCACGAGTCCGCGCCTTAACGACCATGGCCAACCGTGGCAGTGAAAACTCGCTTTTGTGTCTACAGGTACGAGGGCTATCTGAAAAGTACTCGACATTGAAGGAACGAACCTTTATCATAGCGGTGTTCCGATGCCATTATCCCACCTCTGAAATGTTTATACGAAAATTCTGAAAAAGCTGCAACTCACTCTTAATTGATGAAAAATTGGGCTTTGGTAATAGATGGAAGTCATTGGGGATCCAAATGGGGAGCAGAGCTTTGTTATGATTTATTTACGGACGCTCTTTAACATCTCAGATCATCAGCGTCCCATTCAATTCAGGGCGTGAAACGGCCTACAAATTTTGCTCAGAGGTCACTTCTTTTATGCTTGAGGTTCATTTACATGCCGTAAATCTACGACACGGGACTTACGGCTTTACTTCCTTTCCGAAGGAAGCCATACTTAGGATTTTTACGCCCGAAATAATCCATCGACACTGACTGGAATTGAACCTGCGATCTTGGGTCTACGAGGCAAATATAATTATCCCCAGATCACCAGGACCGATGGGCGGTAGTGTGGACGTACCACCAACTCATACGTTACAACTCTCAATTTGAAATGTTTTCATCGCTAAAGCATAAGTGAACAAGTGCATTGTGCAAACTAGTCATTTTATCACGAATTTGTTTCATCTAGTTTTTAAAATTTGGAATAGTACTCTCCAATATGGTTTTACTCTTTTGAAGATAATAATTAATTAACTTCCCATAGCACCTCCCCCCCCCAAAAAAAATATAAAAAATGATGTCATTATATCAAGATCTTGTGCAAAAATATTTTCATGTGAAATTCCACAGATAAAATGTAACCCTGAGCCGTTGAAATGGCTATAGCAATTTCGTGCATTTTATCTCTGCAGTCACATAATACCATATACTTTTGTTGTTTAGCAAGCCCTTATCGTGGGTAATGTGAAAGGTTTGTATGGTATTCTCTAATTCAACAGCCCAGTTCTTGATCGTTGAAAATGAAGGAGAAGATATGTTTTTATAAATATGATATAACATCTCTTTGGTATTAAACCATCTTTATCACTACAAGGTACTCAATTGTTGTCCTGGTGGTGTAGTGGTAACCATACTTGCCTGGTAAACTCAAGATCGCGAGTTCAAACCCGGCCAGGATCGATGGATATTTTCGGGCGTAAAAATCCTAAGTATGGCTTCCTTCGGAAGGGAAGTAAAGTCGTGGGACCCGTATCGTGGATTTACTACACGTAAAAGAACCTCAAGCCTAAAAGATGTGCCCTCTGAGCAAATTTTATCGGCCGTTTTACGCCATGAATTGATGTTGATTTGTTATATTTACGAACGCTCTTTAACATCTCAAGTCATCAGCGTCCCATTCATTCAACGACACAGGACCCCATGACTTTACTTCCCTTCCGAAGGAAGCCATACTTGCGATTTTTACTCCCGAAAAAATCCATCGATCCTGGCCGGGATTGGAACCGCAATCTTGGGCTTAGAACGCACTACACCACCAGGACCGACGCTCTGGATTGAATGGGATGCTTTAACTGAGAAGTTAAAGAGCGTCCGTAAATAAAACAAATAAATTATTCTTGAAGGTTTATTTAACTATTTACCGACTCTTGCTCTGTATATTCTAGTAAGATACCACGCGTTCCGCTGCAGTTGACAGTGGCGCGGTCTCATATAAACTAAAATACCATTAAGGTTGGTTCAAAATAAGTTTTAAAACAAGTAGTCATAGTAAACTGTATTTACTGTTAAAATAAAAGAATTGAATGCGTCTGTATTACCACAATGCAACTACTCTAGCGAAATACTTTATTTTAAATTGATACCATCTGAATTCCGGTCCTGCCATTAGGCGTTGCAGGGCAAGCAAAGAGGGTGGCATAGAGAGCTATGAAATCTGAAATTACATTATAAAATTCTGAAGATTGAGCAATAAAGTCAAGCAAATAAGTTTTGAGAAGGTATCTTGGGCTCACAATGATCTTGCACAAAAGATTCAAAATGTTTTGGCCATTGCAGTCATTTACACCATTGTTAAAGTGTTGGATAAGTATTTATGTACATTTTTCATGTTTCAAAAGTTAAAACTAAAACAATTTACAGTATAACGTGACTCAGAAAGAATGATATAGTTATGTGGGTGTTCATCATGGAATCCAAGGTTTAAATTGCTACCATAGCTTTCGCCAACTATTCGGTTGACATCTTCAATGGACGATGAACACCTGACTGTTAACAAGACGACAGTCTTGAATGATCCCCAATCAGTCTTGTTAGCAGTTAGGTGTTGTTCATCGTCCACTGCCAATCGAAGTAGTTGGTGAAAGCTATGGTAGTAATTTAAATCATGGACCACGGCAAAACAGCCCGGAAACTTTTAACTGTTTTAACTGATCTTGGACTGTGTTTATCCCTGCAGTTTGAAGTTCAGCTCTGCAGATTGACTTAGCTCCAGTTGTATAAAAGTTACTAACAGGATATTACTTTTAGCTATAATTTAAAAAGTAACCAGAGATTTATCATCATATCTGTTGCAGCAAAAATAATCTTACACAACGTAACCTAGAGTTTACAATGACCGTCAAACCTTTTTTTTTTTTTTTTTTTAGCAGTGTTTAACGTCCGTTTTTACTACTGAGGCACCACAGGCGGTGGACACTGATGATACATGAGATGAAATGATACATTGGGAAAGGATATTCTTTTTTAAGAAAGCAAGCGTTTCAGACCAAGTTTAAGGTACCTCCCGGGCATTTGCCAGTTATGAGGACTGAGGAAAAGATGGAAAAACCCCCTAGTCAGGGAGGAGTTTCTGGTGGGATCCGAACCCCATATCTCCCGCTCACGAGTTCGCGCCTTAACGATCTCGGCCACCCGTGGCGGTTGTCAAACCTTTGACAACATAGAAGTTTGTATTTAGAGCCAGTTGATGTTCAACTATTTAATCTGAAAACAAATAATTATTCAGTTTACCTGCCTCCTAGACATTTTTTCCCTCACCTTTCTTATTATGGATAAGAATAAGCCAAAACGAATGTAATATCCGGAAATAAATGGGAGAAAAAAAAAACAGATTCGAATTCAAATAAGGATAAAGAACGTACATAGAGGGAAATTGCCAAAGAGTATAATAAATCGATTCTAAAGACTTCTGCATTATTATTCCTAGGCGATATTACGGGTATGTGTGTGCAGTCTATAACGCTTAAAACTCTTCTTTATATCACCCTCTTCGGTTGACATTTTATTGAATCGAGGTCTCAGACTTTAACTTTATGGATGGTTCAACTAGCCATTCCTTTCTTCATTTTGAATATACTTTCAATAACTATTTGGAAGCTCCCTGTTGTATAGACTCTTAAAGTTATTAGTATCCTCAGCATCGAATTCAAACAAACTTTGTTTAGTTTGTGATTGTAATCGGGGACGGAACCTCTGTTCTAGTCTTTCGATATCTTTCGCTAAGCGAAATCGCATTTTGAATTTTTGTCATTCTTTCTTCCATGAAATACACGAGAAGCAAAGAGAAATTCATCCTCGGATGAGATGTCGGAAATCAGAAACCTATACAATGTACCGTTTGTAAGGTTAACCTAACATAACCTACAATTGAAGCAACTATGTTGTTATTACGTGAAAATGAAAAGTGAAACATTGAAGAAACTTTCTATATGAAATTAAAATAAACGTAACTAACCATTTCATTTATAAATGAAGTTGTTACAATTCTGTAGTCTGAGAAATGTTTTATTTAACAGGCACTAAACTCTAGTTAGTGCTTTAACCTGTGAATTTTTGCGAGTTACATTTAATTTGGGGTTAAGACGAAATGATCTTAAATTAGTGTTTATACAACCATTATTTCAAACTTTGTTCGTAATATGCAGCAATGAAGGATTACACGTCTATAACCTTAAATCCATTTCATCTCTTGCGGTTTAAAAACTGAAGTAAAATGGGTCCCTAAGCTTCCCCACTATAATTAATGCCCCTCTTAGTTTTCCCTACAAGTTTGAAAGTATGGAACAGTTTAGAAGAACTGAAAATATTAATTAAGGAATTTATTTCGTCTAATGTTTAATATCTTAGCTCTAAAAACAACGGACTAACTTTTTTGTGTAATTTATTACACCCTTTGTAGCTTATTTAATGCTACGATTAAGCTTTTTTGACCTATGAAGACCGTCCGCTACGTAAGCTATTAAGAGTTATATAATTGTTTATTTATTTATAACCAAGGCATTCATTCAAACGTTGTTTTCAAGATAGAAAGCGTTTTATAGTCAAGTAGGCGAACAGTTAAATCCTAAAACAATTGATGCTTGGGAAACAAATGAACGTCTAGAAAGCAAAATATCGTTCTTAAACGATTTCGTGTTCTTTTCGGAAAGAAATCATTGTGTTTATATGCTCTGTTTAAACAGATGAAAAATTCCCCATATGTTGAATATAACACTCAAGCTTTGTGAAATCTTTTTATGTCCAGCAGGGGAGATCGATGCTATTTACAAAAGCAATTACGTTTTGCATTTACGTTTAATTTCTTTAAATCTGAGTGTCATAAATAGTAATTGTGAACCTTTTTACACGTTGAATCTAAAGGGTCAGTCATTTTAAACGTGATAATCTGGTGTAAAAGCAAAATGCCCTTGATTAACTTATACGTAATCTGTTAAGATACGAGGGTAGGTCAATATGTTTTCGGCCTCGCCGATAAGGATTATCGCCTTTCCAAAATCCTTATCTGTTATGTAAATAATTGCAACTTCCGCTCCGCTGTGTTCAGTTGTTCACATATAGTTGCACAAAGAAGGCTATGTGTACAAGATTGTGACATGTTCAAAATGGAGTTTCGAGCTGTTATTAAGTTCTTCACTAAAGAAGGACTTACTCCAAATGAAACTAAACAGCGATTGGACGGTGTATATGGGGAAGCATCCCTTTCATATTCTACCGTAAAAGAATGGATCAAACTTTTTCGAATAGGTCGAGAAAGCATTGAAGACGAAGAACGTGCAGGTCGACCCTTGGAGGTGCAAGGAGAAAATATGGTAGACCGGCGGCACAAAGTTATAGAAATAGCAGCAAAATTGGGCCTTTCTAAAACAACAGTCCTTCGAAATATTCATGAACATTTAAACATGAATAAGGTTAGTACAAGATGGGTGCCTAGACTTCTTTCCTCAGTCCAAAAGCAGCAACGTGTCATCTATTGTCAGGCATTTTGGAGCTCTGCCGTGGCAACGAGAGAGAAGTTCTGTAAACCATTGTTACAGGAGATGAAACTATGGACCTTATGATTTCATGTCCAAAAGAGAATCAATGGAGTGGCGTAAACCAGGCGAAGCAAAGGACAAGGTCACTCAGTCTACCAAGAAGATCATGGCCACAATCTTTTGGGACTGTGAAGGAATATTCTTCATTGACCTCAAGGAGAGGAACACTACAGCACATGGGGAGTACTATGCTGGCCTACTGCACAGACTACGTAGTTACATCAAAGAGAAAAGGCGAGGAAATCTGAGTGGTGGTGTGCGCCTTCTTCACGACAACGCGCCTGTGCATGCAATTCTTGTTGCAAAGGAAGCTGTGAAGAAATGCGACTTCAAGGAGATCGACCATCCACCCTACAGCCAAGATCTAGCACCCAGTGAGTATTTTCCTCTTCTCAAAATTTAAGAAGGACCTTTGAGGAAGGAAATTTAAGTGTGACGAAGAAGTGATGGATGCTGTTTATGCTCATTTTGCAGACATGATTTCTGACTATTTTGGATTGAAATGTTAATTCATAGACGTGAGAAGTGTATTGCAATAAAGGGTAACTATATTGAAAAGTTAAATATAGTTTTTGTCTTTATCATACCTAGAAAATGTTAGACTACAGTTGCTACAGTTTGATGTAGAGAACATTGGTAATCAAAATGACATCGGCCCTTTTGTCTTTATCGCACGTGAATATTTTGCCATAATGCGCGACTTTAACAATTTCTCCTCTTTTCAGCAATTTCATAACCATGTTGAGAACACCGTCATTACCTTCCATTTTGTCGAATGAACGGCGCTACACTTCCACCAATGGTGTTCGGCTAATGCATTGTGTGTCGCATCACACGTGAAAACCGACTACGTTTTCTGGTGCACTACTTTCCTACGTGACAAAGCCGCCGCATTTCTACAACTACATCTGTTCAGTTTTAAAATTACTGGTCTTAGTTCATTCGGTATATATGTTCAAAAAAAAAAAAAAAAAAAAAAAAAACCCTACATATATTTTCTCATATTCTGTCACGTGTAATGCAGTAAAGTTGTAGTGCATTGCAATACTATGAGCTATTTATAAAGCAATGCTGCTGTTTGTGTGGAGTACTGTCGCTCGCGAAGATAGGAATTGACTGTCAACTGCATTTAAAGCTTTAAGTTTGGTAAGAACTAAGTCTGTGTCTACGGAATCGAAAACTTTAGTCGTGTCAAGCAAGGCAAGTATTTGTTCATCGAAGGCGTCAGATATGTTTAGTAGTGCTGTGCTTGTGCTGTGATGTGGTCTGAGTCCAGACTGATGAGGGTCAAGGTCGTATTCATTAAAGTAGTCTATCAGCTGTTTGCGTATGATGTGCTCAAGTGTTTTAGATACCGTTTAAAGGATGCTGTTTGATCTGTAGTATTTAGAAGATTCGGGTGTTTTGATTTTCGGAAGGGGCCTTACGAATGTCTGTTTCCATTGTCTGGGATAGAATAAAGTCATGCTGAAGATCTGAGTCTTGATAGAGAAACGTTTTGGTGGGTAAACGTCGTTATGGTTGATGTTCTTGGCCCAAAATTATGAAGCGGTTTATTTGGCCCCAACAATTTAAGCTAATTATGAAGCCGTTTAGTAGGCTAAGTGCCCCAGGTTGGGCATCAATTTTGAAGCGATGGGGTCGACGTCGAGTGGCCTCATGCTGTGAAGCCAATTTTGAAATGGTTTAGTAGATTGATTATTGGTCGCTTCGGTGTTGTTACCCACGCTTTCGAGTTGGTCCTGGTGGTTTAGTGGTAACCATACTTGCCTCCTAAATCCAAGATCGTGGATTTAATCCCGGCCAGGATAGATGGATTTTTTTCGGGCGTGAAATTCCTAAGTATGGCGTCCTTCGGAAGGGAAGTAAGCCATAAAGTAAAGAACCTCAAGCCTGAAAGAAGAGGCCTCTGAGCAAAATTTGTCGACCGTTTCACGACCTGAATTGAATGGGACGCTGATGAACTGAAATGTTAAAGAGCGTCCATAAATAAACCAAATAAAAAAAAATCATTCACGCTTCGATGACAACAATTTTTCAGGGTGAATTCCGCTATTTTGTTGACTCGTACTCAACAGAATTGGGAGAAGAATTCACTGATGTAAAAATATATATATAGGCATTTTATTATGTCCAAAATCTTTCGCATCCTCTGGTGTTTTGCGTACGACAGGACGTGTGGAACTTAAAGATGAGTGCCGCGGTACGGGAAACTGAAAACTGAGTTGCACCTCACTGCGTCTGGAACTTAGGACTGCTTGTGTCTCGCCGCGTGTAGAACTTCAAACTGCGTAATGCATGCTGACAACTTAGGAATTGTTTAGCTTAGATCTTTTACCTGCGTGCCTCAGCAACGTCGAACTTAAGACTGTTTCTAAGAACAGCTTTCTGCCTCTATCTAGCCGCGTGTAGAGCTGACAAATGCATCTCGCGGTTGATCGGTTCCTAAGCTTTGGACTGCCTGCCCCAGCCAAGCAACCATCTCCTTATATATTAAATTAACGATGTCAACGGAGTCACAAAACCAAACGCAATCTTCGCGTCTATCTTTAAAAATTCAAACATACATTCTTCATTGTCTGGTCCAAGGTCTTCTGCCTCGCCTATCTTTCGCTATTTTTGAAGGTTTAATACATTTTCTCAGCATTGGCGGTTTAAAAGGCTAACAGTACAATGCCTGTCAGGTTCAGAGACCTTAACGGATTTAAATGTCCTTCGGGTTTATTAACCTTGCTACTGAAGGCATTTAAAAAAAAGGGTGCGGGACTTCATACTAGGCCCTCGGGTTACTTCCTTTGAATATAGTTTTTATGATCCTTTTATTGGAGACTTCTCTTTTATTGACATCCAACTCACGTGTTAGCATTATACATATATGACATCTACATTACTAATTACAATACACGAAATATTATGATTTAGCTTACATTTCCGTGCGGGTGCTCTTTACAGTCTGCAGTATTATATGAATTATTTTGTTTATTTGAGTGTATTAATATGATTTTTACTCTGTTTTTTTTTTCTCTGATAAATGTAAAGTGAAATTTCTCTCGCAGAAGCACCGACATAATATAGGTGGCGCAAGGAGATTATATTGAATAATCGCAGTGTAGAGCCAAAGTATTGAGGAATAAATAATGCAGCCCATTCCAAACTGAAAGTAAACAAATCCTGAAAGAGAGAAAAACGTGTTAAATACACGCCCCTAAAAGTTTTTATTCTTGTTGCTATTATTATATGTACAGCTAGAAATGCAGTACCCATTCACTTTTACTTCCGGATCCCTGTTCGAGCGCCTTTCATTCTAAAAGCTTTCATTTGCTCATTAGAGCTACCTGGGGTGCACCACAGGGAGTAGGCCCACTTGTGCCGTAAATGTACCATTTAGATACTACTGATAAAAGGGGAAATCTGATCAGAGGATTGTTTAGGTATCTGGGCTTCTCGGTCAAGCTGAACATTCACATCTTGGTAAACAAAGGCACGAATTCCACTAACATAAATTTGTGTATGCCCTGCGGTGTCATTTCCTGAATCTGATTATCTTTGCTCCGTAGCATTCGTAAATTCAGTTTTCAATGTAAGATAAATTAAACCTATTTAAATGTCTTCCTTTAGAATGGACGCTATCGATACAATTAAAATGTCCCCAAGGAGAAGCTGGGAAGCAATTTAATACATCGCATGCCTTCTAACAGCAAATGGCAGTAGACACTTATACGATAGTAAGTCCATAAGTTTCCGGCCTAATTACTTTCTAGGTATGATAAATACAAAAACTATACTTCACTTTTCATTATAGTTACCCGTTATTACGTTTCACTTATCACAATTTTGAATTAGCATTTCAATCCTCCCCCCTCAAGATAGTCAGAAGTCTTGTCTGCAAAATGGCCATAAACAGCATCCATTACTTTTTCGTCACATTTAAATTTCCTTCCTCGGAAGTCCTTTTTGAGTTGTGAGAAGAGGAAATAGTCGCTGGGAGCTAGATCTGGGCTGTAGGTGGAAGTCACATTTCTTCACAGTTTCCTTTGCAACAAGAGCTGTGTGCACAGGCGCGTTGTCGTGAAGAAGGCGCACATCACCAGTCAGCCAGCTTTCCTCGCCTTTTCTCTTTGATGGAAGCACGTGTTTTGTGCAGTAGGCCAGCGTAGTATTCCCCATTTATTGTGATGTTCCTTTCCTTGAAGTCAAAGAAGAATATTCCTTCACAGTCCCAAAAGATTGTGGCCATGATCTTGTTGGTAGAGTGAGTGACCTTGTCCTTTGCTTCGCCAGGTTTACGGCACTCCATTGATTCTCTTTTGGACAAGGAATCATAGTAGGGGACCATAGTTTCATCTTCTGTAACAATGGTTTGCAGAACTTCTCTCTCGTATCCACGGCAGAGTTCCAAAAATGCCTGACAACAGATGACTCGTTGCTGCTTGGACTGAGAAAAGAAGTCTAGGCACCCATCTTGCACTAACCTTATTCATGTTTAAATGTTCATGAATAATTCGAAGGACTTTTGTTTTAGAAACGTCCAACCTTGCTGCTATTTTTGAGTCGCCGGTCTTCCATAATTTCTCCTTCCAGAGGAGCGATGTTTTCAGGAGTGAGCAGCTCCAAGGCCCGCCCTGCCCCTCTTTTCTTTAATGCTTTCTGAACCCATTCGAAAAATTTGGCCTATTCTTCTATGGTTGAATATGAGGGGGATGCTTCCCCATATACATCGTCCAATCGCTGTTTAATTTCATTTGGAGTAACTCCTTCTTTTTGTGAAGAACTTAATAATAGCTCGAAACACCATTTTGAATATGTCACAATCTTCTACTCATACCCTTTTTATGCAACTATGTCTGATGAACAATTATTTACTTAACAGATAAGGTATGACATTAGATAAGGGTTTTGTGAAGGCGATAGCCGTTATATGCGAGGCCGGAAACTTATGGACCTACCCTCGTATGTTCAGTAAATAACAAAATACAGGAACAGCTAGAAAAGTCATGTGGATCGAATGGAAAATAAAAAAAAACTGCCAAATGCTGCAGTAAATTATAAGTCATTCGGAAAAAGAAGTATTGGAAAACTGTTAGCTAGGTGGAACGATTTTCTGTGAAGACGGATGATTATGACGTTTGTTTTATATATCTGTAAAAGCATTATAAAATTATACACGAAGTTTGTAAAAGGCATATGAGGTAAAGTATTGCGAAATGGCTTCTTCTTTCAGCTATCTTTCTCCTTTCCTATCTTTTTAAAACAGGCCTGCAAGATCGATAGAGAGAGGGGGGTAAATAACAGAAACTAGGCTAAATATAATGCTTTGAGTTTCTACGCCGGTGTGTAGCACGAATATTGCACAACCTTTTCGATCTACAATTTGCTAAATATCCCGTTAGTTTTTAACCCTCTTGAACATCTGACAACTTATTTTTACAGAGTTAAAGTTACACGTGTTAACATAAACCCATTAAACTCAACAAACCCAAGAGGACAACTTTGTTATCTCGTAGTAGGTCTGGTCTACAACAGACTTGTTTATTCTTATGGCTTACTAAAGAATGCAATAAAAAAGAGAAATTGTAATACTTTCGCGCCATCTGGTACGAGGGTTTCTGTTTTTGTCTTTATCATACCTAGAAAACGGTTAGGCCGGAAACTTATGGACCTACCCCCGTATCTCCAATTCTATTCTTCTATCTTTATTCCTTATTAAATCAAATTTCTGAACCCTTTGGTTCTTCTTAAAAAGTTCGATTCTGCGTTTCGTGCAATTCTTGAACATTCGCTGCCATCCTAGTGTTGCCATTACGTCGTAAAATTTAAAATTTAATAATTGTGTGTGTATGTTTTAAGGATTTCCGAATTAAAATATGTTATTTATATCTCTATCGGTTTCTCTCATGCGCTAATTCTGCAGCCTAACTGTTAAAACAAAAACTTATTAAACAATTTTTAGATAAAAAATTATATATTTGGCGTTTATACGAAGGCTTGAAAGAAAGTAGTGGCAACACTGTCGCGCTACTAATGATCGTTGCTGTTTTCATTACCTCTTAGGGAAGGCGTAGCTGCTGAACACACTCAGCGTCACTACTGTACTGTGTATAGACGAACTAATAGGAGGCTGCCAAGCAGTGTTGCAAATTTAGATCACTCTAAAACGATATTTTCTATAAGTGAGCAGCATGCAATAAATAAAGCTGAGATGACTCTGACAGAAACGCGAGGAAATGCCTTGCGGGGTTTCTCAAAGCATAACAGTGTAACGGCGCTTCATTGGGTGTCAACCTTTCGACAAGGGCATGATAGTGTGGAAGATGCATTACGTATAGGTCGTCCTGCCCTCGCAGTACGTGGTTCTGATTTAAACACTAATATTGATGCATTGGCAATGGACAGCGAGGGACTTAAGCGCATAAATTGGAACAAATCACATTAAGGTGTTGCTGTAGGAAGTTTCCTCTCAGACATAAACCAAAACAGGTTAGCCACTAGTGTCCAGTGTGTTCCGGGTAGTAGCAAGTGATAATTGTTGCCGATTTTGGATAAACAAAAATAGACTTGCGAACTTAAAGTGCATGTGCCGGCCGTCACACAAACGCACACTTACACGCTCCTCGTTTCCTTCCAGGGTAATAGTAACAGCGGAAGTATTGACTTATATTTAATATTTACATAAAATTATTAATTAGATGATAATTTGTGTCTATCTCACCTGAATTGCATAGAAAATACTGAAAAGTGACGTTCATTATCATCACTTACTTCGGAATTGCTTCCACATCTTCAAGTAGCCTTTCTATAAAGTCACAATCTACACATTTTCTGTTTTACTTACATTTTATTTATTCATTTTAAAGGGAACCATTTACAGACAGTTTTCATGATAGTGTAGGTTCTGGAAAACGTCTACAAAACTTTGACACACATCTGTCACAGGTGTACTTATTTAGGAGCTGAATCTCAACTACAAACTCTTTTCCCAGTGATGTATTTAGTCATTACCATAGCACAAGATCACCTCTCCAAATGGCATGCTGTTGTAGACAGCGAGTGCCAAAAACCAAATGCTGCGGGGAAAAAATGGAAGGAGTGCGAGACAGTCGGTGCATTCGCCGCTAATTTGCACTTCTCTCTGCCCGTGTAGCATGCGTGAACTCTTGGTTGGTCCACTATGTATAACCCATTAATGCAAGTAGTAAACTAAAGTTCTCTTGAAAGCTAATGCTCTGAAGAGAAAAACCGAATTATTTTATATAAATAATTAAAATGCTTGCCTGAAAATTGTGAGTTGGAATTTTAATTTGTGTACAGTTCAGATCTACAACTATGTTATTCATAAAACTTCTCTGCTACAGTGTATTACCTTTTCCACAAAAGTATCTGTTCTTTTTCTCGTTAAGATTTCAGCGTTTTCTTTGAACCTCAGCACTTTTATAATGAAGCGATTTTCATGACCCAAGGACTAAAAAAATTATTTCATAAGAGAAGCTTTTACAGAGCACTGTCGTTTGCAATTACTGCATCGTTTTACATGTTTGGTTCCTGTCGATATGAAAAATGAACAAAAGAGTATGTTTTATAGTTCATTTTACTAGTTTCCTTGCTTTAACTATCTCACCACTTAACAATTGAAAAGAAGACAAAAGGGTATAAGTTTTTAACAGTTCTTTGAGACAGAATATCTGGATATACTCTGGCACAATTTCGGGTCTGATTAATTTTGATTGTGGGAAATTTGCTGATACTCGTTCTTTGTATTGAGGATTAATTTAGGGTTAAAAAGAAAGAAAGAAATAGTCGCAAAGAACTACAGAACTTAATACAGATAAGGTTCATAAATAGAGAGATCAGATTCTTAGATTATGTGTCTCTTAAACTGAGAAATACCATATCAACGGGTCATACGAAAAGAAAGGACAGAATAATGAAATTTAAGAAATATTCCTTCATAGTCAACATCGACGTATAGAAACCAATGTCTTGGGAGTGACTTCTCATGTAAATAAAAATAGTTTTCTTCCTGGAGATTAATACCCATAACCTAGTTTAAAACTTCACACGAACAGTTGCTAGAGTAAATGTAAACTTTTATTTTACATAAAACACGTGGCTATTTCCAATAAACAGAGAGTAACAAAGATGTATACACACTTTCACAGTAGATATCTATTTAATATATTTGAAAGTTGGATCGAAAAACAACAGTAGTATGTAGTATGATGTTCTGTAAACAGATGTGATTCGCATGCATTATGATAGCGTTGCTACGTAACAGATAAATCAACAATGAACAAATGCAGTCAAGATTATCGTATGATGTTCTGTAAACAGATATAACTCACATTACGTTATGCTAGAGTTGCTACAACAAAATGGAGCCAATATTATCGTTTGAACAGCGGAAAGCAATTTTGAAGTGATAATGGAAAACTGAGAATGTTGTTGAAGATCAAAGGCAATGGAGACATGTGTACAACGCCGTTGGACTTCTACCTGTGGGGAACTCTTAAGGATGTTGTATACCGTAGAAAACCCGCTACACTGACAGCACTGCGGGAAGAAATTCAAACGGCATATGCTGCAATCGCTGAGGACACTTTCGCAAACGTTGCTCAATCAGTAGTTCAACGTACTCAGAAGCCGATGGTGGGCATTTTGAGCAACTGTTGTAACTGTAAAAGTCTAAGATGGTTAATATATATATATATATTATATACTTTCAGAAAATTCTTAATGGACACATTCATCTAAGGTCAATGGTATTTATCATACTGATATATTCTAGTACCTTTTTTTAGAATAAACTAAGCTGTCATTATAGAAGTGTTTTGTAGATGCATGGATAGGTGGGTATCAAATGGAGGGGGGAGTCTTTCTTAAAATTTCATCCAGAATCTGTACAAATAAAAAATCTTTATCTTCCTTTTCTCCCTTTGCCTATAGTCACACGCGGGGGTACATGGCCCAATGTAGTTCTATACTATGAGAACATTTTTCAAAGTTTTGCTTCTGCTATGCTCTAGCTGGAAAACACTTCAAGATTTGCTGAATGATTTGTCATCTACAAATGTAACCTTTATTTGTAACACCATAAACAAACTGGGAGCATTTACGAATCTGTTGTTTGAAACAGTTATGGAGGTTTAAATCAAACTAAAATTATTACTAGGGTCAGAAATTCTTAAAGATAAATTTGGAAATTTGTTTGGAACAAGCAGTGGCTATAAAAATGTGTAAAACTGTCCCAAGTTCTGGAGGGTACATAAGTGTAAGTAAGGTGCTGTTCAACCTGTAGTGTTGAAGGAACTATTTTCGCAGTATTAGGTATTGTTCAGACACTGGACATGCATAATTGGAAATTATTTTTGATATTCATAGCAATTCTGAGAGTACCACTAGGAGTTAACATTCAGTCAAACTTAGGGAGTGTCTATAAATTTACTCCCGTTATAAACTTAAAGTTAGGGATGTAAATATGCTTTTCATAAGTTATAACGAAAGAAATCATTTACGGTAAATATTAGGAACATTTCCTACATTTTCCGTTTTAGTACAAAAATCAGACCGAATGAAAATTCCATCTTACCAGTAATGATAGCATTAAAAATACAAATTTAATTTTTTATCAGACAAAAATCCACTCCCTATTGATGACCATAAAAGTTAAAGATTGTATGAAAGCACAATTACACGTGTAAAACTAAATTATCTGTAGTCTTACGTAGAATTTATGTAAATATTTTATTAATAGTTCTGTTGTATCGATTTTGTTTTCTCTTCTTTTTTAAATTATTCTTTCGGAATTAATTTTAAAATATATTATAAGTGAGCAATCACTTTATTTTATAATTTTATTAATTTTCTTCGGCTTTGTTTAATGTTCATTTTCACTTATTTGCTTTCTAAGAGATATTTAAATCAACAGTTCCTTGGAACACTTACATAAAATTCTTTATATAGTACGTGTTAAATCTATCTTGCTTGTCTTTTTATTTCTTTTACGCTATTTTCATGCTTTGCTTTCTAGGCTACTGTCCTTGATTAAATGAACTAATTTAAATTAAATCGTTTTTATTATTCATTCTCTTTTAATTTCTACATAACTTACATTTTCTTAGAAACATAACAAGTTTATTTTGCATTGCTGAGTGTTTTTAATCAATACTTGCTCATATTTAGCAAATTTTATGTGAATGTTTAACATAATATGCTGTATTACCCTGTATTTTTTATGTTTCGGTAGTAATATGTCACAGGCTAAATATTTAAAATTGATCATCATAGCTACATTTCTCTATTATTATTTCATTTACTTTGTTTTTCCCTTTTAATGCTATTTCAGGCTGTTCCAATTTCCTCCCCCCCCCATTTATTTTCTTTGCTAAATAAACGTTATGATCGTGTCTAAAATGAGCCAATATCCTACGACTACGTAAATTATATGTAAACAGTGTTGCTAGCTCTTGTGTCAACACAGTGCCAGTGAGAGACCTCACCTGGGACATTGAAATGTCTGATGAGTCGCAAACAGATAAAATACGGCGCGAAATACGCTCCGCGTGTGCTCCACACTGGAACAAATGAAAACCGTGGTTCTGGAGCCTGCAGAGCGCTGTTTCGGCATTCAGCACACATCTATCCCTTGGTAAGGTGGTGAAAGGACTTACCTGAAAAGAGAGAAACCATTTGTTATTAATTTAACGGTTGGTTCATTTATTGATCATCTTGCATACAGAACACAGAATCTATTCCTTTCAATTAAGATACAAGGCAGCATTTCTTTAATCCATAAATGCTTTTCTAGTGATCAAAAGCAATACACCAACTGCAAGGTCTAGCATATCATCAATGTGAACAAGAAACGTACTATCTATGTTATGTAAATGTTTGAAACAAGCTGATAATTGCAAAAGCAGCCATCTCCAAAGATAACACTTTTCAGTAAAACAAAATTGATACATTAAAAGGGCAAACATCATGTATTCACAAGAATTAACAGAATTCAGAGCAATGTCCCCACACACATTACATTATTTCTATGATGTTTCTTCAGCTGTCCCTCTGTCAACATTCAGATTTGCCTAATTTATCAACGAGTCCCAAAATATCTACAGAATGGTCTTCCAACATCTACTGTTTATACTCATACATGTGCAAAGGCAGTTTACAATTGAATACTTTGTCACTTATTGAACTATTTAACCTGTCTTGTCTTTCTTACACATGTTGCAATACACCTCTCACATCTTTGAATTAACATTTCAACCCCTTCCCCAAATAGTCAGAAGTCTTGCTGCAATATGGGCCAAAACAGGATCCATCACTTCTTCGTCACACTTAAATTTCCTTCCTCGAAGATCCTTCTTGAGTTTTGAGAAGAGGAAATAGTCACTGGGAGCTAGATCTGGGCTGTAGAGTGGATGGTTCATCTCCTTGAAGCCACATTTCTTCACAGCTTCCTTTGATACAAGAGCTGTGTGTATAGACGCGTTGTCGTGAAGAAGGCGCACACCACCACTCAGCTTTCTCGCTTTTTCTCTTTGATGGAAGCACGTAGTCTGTGCAGTAGGCCAGCATAGTACTCCCCATTCACTGTGGTGTTCCTCTCCTTGAAGTCAATGAAGAATATTCCGTCATAGTCCCAAAAGATTGTGGCCTTGATTTTCTTGGTTGACTGAGTGACCTTGGCCTTTAGAGGCGGTACTTCGCCAGATTTACGCCACTCCATTGATTCTCTTTTGGACAAGGGTTCATACATAGTAGAGAACCATAATTTCATCTCCTTAAATGGTTTGCAGAACTTCCCTCTCGTTGCCAGGCAGAGCTCCAAAAATGCCTGACAACAGATGACTCGTTGCTACTTTTGGACTGAGGAAAGAAGTGCAGGCACTCACCTTGCACTAACCTTATTCATGTTTAAATGTTCATGAATAATGCGATGGACTATTGTTTTAGAAAGGCCCAACCTTGTTGCTATTTCTATAACCTTGAGCCGTCGGTCTTCCATAATTTCTCCTTCAGGAGTGAGCACCTCCAAGGGCCGATCTGCAACCTCTTTAATTTCAATGCTTTCTGGACCCATTCGATATGAGGGGGGAGGGGGAGGTGTGCTTCTCCATATACACCGTCCAATCGCTGTTTAATTTTATTTGGAGTAAGTCCTTCTTTTGTGAAGAACTTAATAACAGCTCGAAACTGCATTCTGAACATGTCACAATCTTTTACACACGGCCTTCTTTATGCAACTATATCTGAACAACCAAACACAGCGGAGCGGAAGTTATAACTGCAATTATTTACTTAACAGATAAGGTATGACACCAGCTAAGGGTTTTATGAAGGCGATAATCCTTATCGGCGAGGCCGGAAACTTATTGACTTACCCTCGCACTTCACTCTGAGCAAATCTAACATTTTACAGCTAAGGTGTGGGCTAATCATGTAGCGTTAAGAGAAAATGCAATGGAAATTAGCACTATTGGCAAGAATGTCAAAAAAGTGAGAAAAGATGTAAAATTAGCAATAATGACTAAAAATGCAATGAAAAACACAAATCTTCATAGAAAATGTTACGATATTATAAGCATTTTGGTTCACTATTTACAAAATTACTTAATACTATATTCTGCATCATCTGCGATACATCAGATAAAATGTGCAATTTCGTCAATCACGTTATTTGCAATATTTGCTTTGGCTGTGCAAAGTTAACATTAATGCAGCACAGTATTGTTTAACTTGATTTGATAAAGCCCAAAAAATATCTGAATAGGGATCGCCTTATTCCACAACTTTGTATTATGTCACTCGTTCTATTCTATGAGCAAGGTTGGCCGCTTAGACAGGAAACATGATCTCCAGCGACAGATCCTACAGAAGTGAATACCTCTAACGGCTAGGACGCGCTGACTCAGTCGTTACACAACTTCTCTGAGAAACTTGGAAACACACAAGAATGAGATATGTGGTTCAAATATATTTATAGTTCGTCATCGCACATTCCTGTTTCAAAAATACAAACATGCACACTCTTGGGGAGTCCAGGAAAAGCGCTTAGATGTTGTACAGACAGTGTCAAGATATTAAACATCACTTCCTATTCTTTTAACTCTTCGGTAGAGTTGAAAAAAAAAAAAACTATTGTGGATATATTTGGGTTTCACCTTCTGCAGAATAAACAGGATAAATAGGATTAGCGAAGTTATAAGTTGGTTTGGGTATGACTTTGCAAAATTTATTAGGGCAGTGCCAGCTTCACTTTCATTCACCCAGTGACCCATGTATTTGTTTACGTAAAGAATACTTTTGTCAAAAGGGATAAATCACGGAATTCATTTGTATCTTTTAAGAAAATATATAAGGACTTTCTCGTTATGGGTAAATTATAGACTTTCCTCTGTAGATTTGGGAGTTGATTTGTATTGTTGTTGGATTGTTTTGAAGGGAATAAAGTAAGGAAGTCTTTCTCATGTGGGTAAAACCATGGAAAATCCTTTGGCATATTTTCTAAGCAGATGCACTATATTATTAATATGGTGGAACAAAAGTTGATGATAATTTTATTGTATAATTGTATTTGGTCATGTTTTGGGATACATTTCTTGTGTAATTTATTTATCTAATTGTTCTGTCCTGGTTGAGTGGACCACACTTTAGACTACCTCACTTATAAAAGTTCTAAGCATCAAACCCGGGACCTCCTGGCCAGCAGCACTCAGCAACGCAACCACTAGACCAAGGAGGCATTCACTTTCTTCTATGCCCTTATCAAGGGCTTAATGAGGTGTACTTTCGGCCAGGAAGAACATTCTACAACGATGTATTGTGATAATGAATTTTATAATTTACTTCGCTCAATGTTGAGGCTAAACTTTATATGCGCCGGTATCTTCAACTATCATAAAGATCACAAGTCAAGAAAACCATAATACGTACGACAGGACGAACATAAACAGAAATTCAGTCTAAAATTTGGGTTGAAATCGATCATGATTATCTGCTTGGTTTCTATTTTTTCCCTCCACGTCTGAGAGATTATATTTATCTGCATTTTCTCATACCATTCAACTCTCTGAACATCATTAGACAAACGTGGTTTATATACGATGGCGCTCCAGCTCACTTTATTTGGATAATTCGTGCTTGAATGGCCTCTCTCCGCAATAATAGGTTAGTCAAGCTCGATCACCAGACCTGACTGTACAATCATCAAGTAAAGCAAATAATATACCTGATGATGGCATTCTGAGAAGAAGTTCCAAAATGGATTTCAGCAAACACGAAATTGTTCCGTAGTTTACAACACAGGCTCAGGAAATGGATCGAAATGGAATGAGACCACCTTGTGCAATTTTTGTAACTATGTTGTTTGATATATTACTTGACTTGTTACCAATAAAATCACGTAGTTCTGAGATTAATTTTCAGGATCCTGTTTATGTGACATTTTTAAACGTTTTGCTGTCAGGAAGACGTCCCTAAAATATATGACTTCAATTTTGAACATCCTGTACAACGCTTTCTTTTATTTTTCAATATACAGAACATTAGGTTAGGTTAGGTTAGGTTAGGTTAGGTTAGGTTAGGTTAGGTTAGGTTTAGTTCTGTGTTTCCGTATTAGTTTCTACACCTTTTGCCTAATTACGAGCTGACAAATATTTTAAATTGCACATGCTGAGAATACGTTTATTAATTTCTATTTTTTTCAATTTTCCGTGTGCTATAAATTGTCTTAAAAGATATTTGTAGGTCACTATAAATTTCGATTAATTAATGGTATGCATGCAAGGCTATTCTCCATGTACAAAGCAATTTACCCTCTTGAATTGTGGACATGGTAGCTTGATGTTTCATGCAATGTTACGTTTATATTTTATTCCACATTTTTCACAGTAGTTTAGGAGGTACGTATGTACCTTCATATAGGCATCTCGTGTGTATTTAGCAATCCTTCTTGTAATTTGGTAGGGAATGTACGTAGAGCAGGTTTATGTGACATGTGTAGATTCCGGGTTCGGCCGAGGTCGAGCGAAGGACGGCAGGCGGTGGGGGAGGTGACCGAAAATAAACAAGATGATGACGATTGTGTGGAATGAATACGAACCACGGCATTAGGTTGCGACCAGAATTTAATAACATTACACATGTAATTGACTTATGCGAGAGAGTGCGTGTGTGCATTTCTGAGTGCGTTTGTCGGCGCTCTATCATTTATTGTGTCTGTCCTCACGAAACATGGCAAGGAATGGAAATGAAAAGGGACGCAAAACATTTCTACCGCTGACTAGAAGCCTGCACGAGCTCAAAGGAAATCGTTGGATCGAATGTGTAATCATGTACGTAAACTATAAATTGTTTCGTATTTTCTTTTTAATGTTTGCGTTTTAATTCCTTTTGTTTTGTTCATACATTTGACTCATTCTCTAAAGCCCTTTGCTAATTCTTCCATTTCCTTCTATTTCATACCTAGTTATTATTTTTCTTTCACTGTTTCTTTCTTTTTACATTTATTTATCCCCTTTTTTCCTCACTATACTTTTAAATTCTAAATATTTATTCAGGTTGATTCTCTCGCTGGAGGCTTCAAAATTTTATACAAAATATTTACGCCACTTAGATAGTTGCTCGCAAATTTATTTTCACATATGAGGGTAGGTCCATAAGTATCCGGCCTAACCATTTTCTAGGTATGATAAAGTCAAATACTATATTCCACTTATCAGTAGAGTTACCCTTTATTGCAATACACTTCCAACATCTTTGTACTAACATTTCAACCCCCCCCCCCAACTAGTCAGAAGTCTTATCTGCAAGATGGGCATAAACAGCATCCATTGCTTCTTCGTTACACTTAAACTCCCTTCCTCGAAGGTCCTTCTTGAGTTTTGAGAAGAGGAAATAGTCACTGTCAGCTGGATCTGGGCTGTAGGGTGGATGGTTCATCACCTTGAAGTCACATTTCTTCACAGCTTCTTTTGCAACAAGAGCTGTGTGTATAGACGCGTTGTCGTGAAGAAGGTGCACACTACCACTCAACTTTCCTCACCTTTTCTCTTTGATGGAAGCACGTAGTCTGTGCAGTAGGCCAGCATAGTACTCCCCATTTACTGTGGTGTTTCTCTCCTTGAAGTCAATGAAGAGTATTCCTTCACAGTGCCAAAAGATCGTGGTCATCATCTTCTTGTTTGAGTGAGTGATCTTGGTCTTTAGAGGCGGGTTTCGCCAGGTTTACACCACTTCATTGATTCTCTTTTGAACAAGGGATCGTAGAGTGAACCACAGTTTCATCTCCTATAACAATGGTATGCAGAACTTTTCTCTCGTTGACATGACAGAGCTTCAAAAATTCCTGACAACAGATGACTCGTTGCTGCTTTTGGACTGAGGAAAGGAGTCTAGGCACCCATCTTGCACTAACCTTATTCATGCTCAAATAATCATGAATAAATAGGACTGTTGCTTTAGAAAGACCCATCTTGCTCCTATTTCTGTAACTTTGAGGCCCCGGTCTTCCATAATTTCTCCTTCCGCATGAGCGATGTTTTCAGGAGTGAGCACCTCCAAGGGCCGACCTGCACGCTCTTCGTCTTCAATGCTTTCTCGTCACATTCGAAAAAGTTTGGCCTATTCTTTTACGGTAGAATATGAAAGGGATGTTTCCCCATATACACTGTCGAATCGCTGTTTAATTTCATTTGGAATAACTCCACCTTTTGTAAAGAACTTAATAACAGCTCGATACTCCATTTTGAACATGTCACAATCTTCTACACATAGTTTTCTTTATGTAACTATATCTGAACAACAGAACACAGCAGAGCGGACATTACAGTTGCAATTATTTACTTAACAAATATGGTACGACACCAGATAAGGGTTTTGTGAAGGCGATAATCCTTATCGACGAGGCCGGAAGCTTATGGTTCTACCCTCGATACTCTGGAAGCACACACAATACATGTGCAAACTGAGGGACTCCCTAAATGGATGGTCAATCCTATGCCACACATAACAAAAGCAGAAAACGCAGACACATAGAATGATGTTGAAGATGATTCCGAGGAAGAGAAATACTAACTGAGGAAAACCACGGAAACCTCACTCAGGTTAATTGACCACCGGGTTTA
Organism: Metallyticus violacea; assembly: GCA_030762175.1. Taxonomy (NCBI): domain Eukaryota; kingdom Metazoa; phylum Arthropoda; class Insecta; order Mantodea; family Metallyticidae; genus Metallyticus; species Metallyticus violacea. The sequence continues at coordinate 83,294,702 of CM060844.1, forward strand.
AGCCTTGGAATTACCGCCTGAGCTAATCCGCTCGGTACAAATACCTTCAACGATGTTAAATAGGACCGGACCAATAGGCTCCTTCATTTGTCTACAGACACACCACGCCAGACTCCAGTTTTCTGTAAATGCAACGGTTCGCTCTTCGTTAACAATATGAACATTCTCTATTGTCAGTATAAACAACATCCGCTCTGAAGAAACCTGCAAACCAAGTAACGTCTCTCTGTTATGAAAATATCTAAATCATAAACAAAATCGAATACCGTTTTTTGGGTGCATCACATTCAATTCCCGAACATATGACCAACGATAAGCGCTTTTCTTTTTATTCGTATTTTCTTCTTCTAGGGAATTATGCTTTCCGAATGCCTACGTAATTATTTTGATATTTTTTTAATAGTATTTAACCCTCGTTTTACTACTAAGGCATCACAAACGGTGGGCACTGGTGATACAAGAGATGAAATTATAAAATGGTACAATATATTTTTTAAGGAAGGAAACTTTGCAGACCTAACTTCAGAGTACCTTTCCGGCATTTGCCACTTATGAGGAGAGACAAAAACATAGAAATAACCTCAGTCAGAGAGGAAGGTCATGGCGGGAATCGAACCCTAGACATCCCGCTCATAAGTTTGCATCTTAACGACCTCGGCTCCCCATGGCAGTGTCTTGCACTGACGCCAGTAATCGCTCTCTTATATCATTTATTGTTTCTTCAGGCAATTTTCGGCCTAAATCTTGATTGAGAAGGCTTCCTGTTGCTTCGAATTTTTAAATCAATTTTTACATGCAACACTTTGATAATATACTTTTAACACCAAATTCAATCGGAAGTATCGTCTGGCATGCCTTAAATGAACCTGTGTACCAGTATGTACGAGCTAGGGACATGCCCTGTGCTAATATGTGCATTTTAAACACGCTTCAGTCGAGTTACAACTGCCGAAATGAGGTGACGCGGAACATAGACAAAAGAACGTCGCTGGACGAGTCGGTTGTATCGCGGAGGTTTCTGTTTTTTCGACCACATCCAATTTCTATGCAGGCTTACAACCAGAAGCATTACAGGACTTTGTATCCCAGTAATTTCAATAGAAAGTTAAGAAAGGAACTCAGCTAAACCTGGTGTCCGACCCAAACCAATTTTTATTTGTCAATCCCGGCCACGATCGATGGATTGGATGGTGTGTAAAAATTCCAAGTATTGGTTCCTTTGGAAGGAAAGTAAAGTCGTGGGTCCCGTGTCATAGAATTACGGCATGTAAAAGAACCTCGAGCCTGAAAAAAGAGGCCTCTGAGCAAAATTTATCGGTGTTTCACACCTGAATTGAATGGGACGGTAATAACCTGAGATGTTAAAGAGCGTCCATAAACAAACAAAATTTACGTATCAATTAATATGACAGGCACGGGCGACAGCTAAACTGCTAGCTGTCCTGAAGTAAGTTAACTGCCTCCCCTCCCTTCCCGCTTCTCTGAACATGTACGCCGTATTGCGAACGAAACACCTGAGAGAATAATGGTTCCCATGAACCAAACTTTATAAGTTTAGATTAATTATTAATCTAAATACCATTAGATTTCTGTTTTCATCTTTTCTGGATTATTTTTGCCCTTTCTTTATCCTGCATTTAATACCTGCTTTATTTTATAAAGTATACATGGTAACTTATATTGTGCTAACGAGACAAAGTAAACAAGAGAGGCGGACGCACTGTAAACAAACTTAGTTTTCAGATTCCATTAATTTTTTTTTTATTTCCAACACTGGATAAACGATTTTATTTGTTCACGGATTAATGTATACAGCAATGACTTCCCTTTCTTGGGGGGGGGGGGTCGTATATTATTTTTACACTTTTTTGCCTCTTTTTCTTTGGTACCTGTGTATTGTTTAGGGCTGCCGCAAATTTTCTTTAGCTTCTGTTCCCTTTTACCCCCTATATTCAGTTTTCAAACCCCCTAATTCTCTTTACTGATTTTGTTCATGTATTTTTCTCATTTTCTTCAATTTCTTTCTTGTTATTTTGCTTCTACTGGGACATTCTCGGCTAGTAATGACGTCAGCGCTTGAATGGCGCTGTTCTCTGAACGAGTGCGACAGGGTCCATTGATGAACAAGCGCCTTAATTGCAACTCTGATTTTCTGAGCGGCCGGGATAGTGTTACATAAAATGGATACCTACCCAGGGATAAATTGCACAGCGTGCTAATACGTGCGGAGGCCACAGGGGGCGCCGTAACTTAGATGTGGTATAGACAAGACGTGGCAGTTAGAAGGGAACCTGAGATGATATATCATATAACGCTTCCTTCCTACTCGCCAATTACTATAATGAGGTCACTGTCCTTCGATGTTTAATGTCGTAGATAATTTATGTTGCTTAAAAATAATATGGGTGAAAATTCCCTTAATATTCAATAAAAAAGGCTACACAGTATTAAATCGATAACGTTGTAACGGAAATGGTAAAAGAAACTTGTAAATTAAAATAAATAATCATAAAAATTTAAATTTAGACACTACAAAGATGTAGACAAAGTCAACAACTTGGGTTGGAATGCATTGGTAAGAACATTCCGTTATTTCAGTCTCGCTCAAGGCTGGCCGTTTGTGCTTGGGCGGGAGGAAGGGGATAAGTGTAAGAGACACCGGGAGGCACGGACTTAATAATATTTTCAGAGAGTATGCCATTGTCCACGGAACCCTCTCCAAAGAATTTGGCCTCTTTACCGGCGTGAAAGCTAAACTACCGTCACGCCGCACACAGCACCAACGCAATTCGACTTTAGATTCTATAGAGAACAAACGGAAGTAAATGAGATGGGATAGGAGAGCGAAAATTTAGTAAAAGGAAAGAACATTCCAGGATTCGCCTAAGAGACAGGGGAAACCACGCATAAACCCAAGGAAAGGATGTCAGTCCTGGTGGTGTAGTGGTTACCATACTTGCCTCCTAAACCCAAGATCGCGGGTTCGAACCAGGAGCGATGGATATTTTCGGGCGTAAAAGTCCTAGGTATGGCCTCCTTCGAAAGGGAAGTAAAGCCGTGGGTCCCGAACCGAAAAAAAACCCTCAAGTCTGAAATTAGTCGGCCGTTTCACGCCCTGAGTTGAAATGGAAGCTGTTGACCTGAGATGTTAAAGAGCGTTCATAAATAAATCAATCAATCACCAAGGAAAGGATGACTGATATTTGTACCCAGAACCTCCCGACTGCAAATTTCAAGAGTTATCACTTGGCGTTACTTCTCAGGTAGGGCATTTCTGTCCAGCATGCTGATAGATTTAGTACTGTTTAACTCAAATGTGTTTTTGGACCACGTCTACTTAAGTCAATTAGGTTTAATATTAGGAATTTTTGATAAGATATTACACAGAGAATGTGCTGAAATAAAAGTTAGAAAGACCAGATATACAAGCACTTGCAGCGGCAGAAGTTTTAAATGTGTAGGAATTAAAGTATATACCTACAAAAGATTGTATACCGTAGAAAACCAGCTACACTGGCAGCACTTCGGGAAGAAATTGAAACGGCATGTGCTGCAATCGCTGAGGACACTTTCGCAAACGTTACTCAATCAGTAGTTCAACGTACTCAGAAGTGTATCGACGCCAATGGTGGGCATTTTGAGCAACTGTTGTAACTGTAAAAGTCTAAGATGATTGGTATTCATCATTTTCTGTTTGTGTGAATTCAGGTTTGTTATGTTAACACAGTTTTTTCTTTGCTTGAAGTGTGTATACATTTCTAGCACCCTCTGTATATAACTAACACCTGGTATGAACATCATAGAGCGATCGAGGTTTTATTTATGCACTCTACAATTTCCATAATTCACACTGGATTGCACAAAAGGAAATAATTGCTTGAGGTGACGTTGCCAACAACGAGTACTTGATTGTGAAAGACAAAAAAAACCCTGAAAATAAAATTGACTCGTCGAAAATTTAGGCAAAACTTAAACATCGGGTTTAAGATGACTATATTGCAGTAATTACATTTAGGTGTTAATAAAACAACGTCTCACATTTGTGCTAGATATTCTAAAAAAATATTCTGTTCTGATTCTGTTCTATAAATGTGCTCATCAATTTTGATTCACAGGGGTACAAATCTTTACGCATTTATTAGCCAAGCGCCTTACTCTATCTAAAAAGTTTGCTGGTGCCAGTGTTCTCGCCAATGATTCTGAGAGATAAAGGTCTCGAGATGCAGCAGAATGTAATATCAAACGTCTAAACTTGATTTTTAGCGAACACCAATAATATAATCTCTACTATACTAGTTTTCGTAACTAGGAAAAATAGAAAGGAAGCACAATTAAAATTAATTATTTTTTATATAATGCCACAATTTTTTTAATTATTTCTCAACATTTCATGAATCATACGTTTAAAATTAAAATTTATGAATATTGAAATGCATTACACAGTTTCAAAGTCCCTATAAATATATTATAACATGTATGTTGCAAATCTATTTATTATATTTTATGCATTGCAATTAGTGATAAATAAACATAGTGTATATGTGTGTATCATAAGGCTTAACTTCAAAATGTGAATTTTATTTCGTCGAAAGGGAAAGTTCTTTGGTGTAGCTGTTCACGGGAGCCCGGAACGCCAAGGAGGCCATAAACTGCTATACAAAGAAAAGGGACAAGTGTATGCTACTTCTTAAAAGACCTTCCGTTAGCGAAGGTTAATACAGCCCAGGCTTTCGAATACATTAAGGGGAATGCCGTTGTTCAGTTAACTTTAAACCATCCAATGTAAATAAATGTTTTAAACTTTCAAATAGTAGTGGGTAGCAGGTGAATTTGAATCAAACAATAGCAGACGTATATTTTTAATTTTAAAAGTAAGGCGTGAGACCACCTGTTGCTTGCTGAAGCTAACGTATGGTTAATGTGAATCAAACATATAAGGCGGTCTTTGTTCCGCTGGGGCATTCAGTTTAGTTCACGCATTCAATTCGGCAACTCATTTAATATATCAGATAATTAGACGATCAAACAAGATAATTGCAATTCATAGGAGCAGGTCAGATAGTCAGATAATCAGATTCAGCTCATCTCCTTGGAAGTCGGGGCAGTTAAAATTATGTTCGATGGAGCTATGTACGTAGAACACCAGAGGACGCGAAAGATCTTGCGAATAATAAAGTACCACACATATTCAGATCTACTAATCGTATGATTATGAACACGGTTGAAATCCTCTCCCAGCCCTGTTGAGCATGAGTCACAAAATAGCACAACAAAACCCTGAGATATTTTTGTCATGAAGAACAGGCAACTATACCAAAGCGATCAATAGTTAATCAGATACGCCGCTACAAAATATGGCGATCAGCAACTAAATAACTTCATAATTGGCGACCAACCTGTCACCATCGACAAAACCATTTTAAATTGGCGCCCAACGTAGCTTCAAGTTCATCAATATCTGCTTTTGTCTTCAGAAGCTCGGCAAAAGCCAATACCAAGACGAACTGATTTATAATCGCATTAATTTAATAACAGCTTCCTAGTCTGTCATAAATGTTGTACTTCATTGCTGAGCGAAACATCCGTTTTTTTGTATAAAAATGTGCATAATTAATGGATGAAAATACATTTGTTTCCCCCATTAGCAGTGAAGAACAACGTTTTTAAATATCTCTTGGATTCTCACAACTGGCTTCCATCCGCACCGCATATCCGCTTACGGAAATGAATTAAAAACGACAAACGTACTTTCAATTTGAGAGACTTCAATAAAGTGCAGGAAACTTAAGCACACATGAAACTTTCATCTGTTACTAAACACTTTCTGGGTGAATGGAGAATTTAAAAAGCATTATGAATATTTTAAAGAAATGTGTTTAAAAAAACAGGAATCATTCCTAATGTAGTTTCATCATATTGTGCAGTAGTCTGACAATTTAGTTAACACCATTCTCAAAACCGCCACGGGTGGCCGGGGTCGTTAAGGCGCGGACTCGTGAGCGGGAGGTCAGTCCCTGGCTGAGGTTTTTTCCAGGTTTTCCTCAGTTCTCATAAATGGCGGATGCCGGGGAGGTGCCCTGAACTTGGGTCTGGAACGTTTCCTATCTTAAAAAAAAAATAATACTCATTTTCCAATTTATCATTTCATTTCATGTATCATCAGTGTTCATCGCCTGTGGTGCCTCAGTAGTAAAAACAGGCGTTAAACACAATTCAAAAAGAAATCTCAAAACAGTTACTCTTACATTACGCATTTCGCTTGTTTTGACCTTGTTTTACCTTGCACCTTGTTTCCTGGCAGTGGGCTCAAATTGCAAGCATTAAAATCGTAACACAAGAGAAGAAATAGGCAGCCTTTCGGAAGTAGGAAGGCCGAATGGAGAATGATAATAGCACTTTATTTTAATTACGCCAAGCAAAACTTTAACAGATATCATTAACCGTCTCTTTTTTTAATGATGTTTAACGCCCGTTTTTACTACTGAGGCACCACAGGCGGTGGGCACTGATGATACATGAAATGATATGTTGAGAAAGGTTTTTTTAAGGAAGGAAACGTTCCAGGCCTAAGTTTAGGGTACCTCCCCGGCATTTGCCAGTTGTGAGGACTGAGAAAAACTTCAGTCAGAGAGGATGGTCCTGGAGGGATTCGAACCCCAGACCTCCAGCTCACAAGTCCGCGCCTTAATGACCTCGGCCACCCATGGCGTGTTTGTGGTAGCATAAAAAATAGAGTGTAAAAACAATGTTGCAGTTCTCCAAATCAAGCACAACGCGATATATGCAACGCAGCATAGCATTTGCAGTTCTTTAAGAAAAAAATTGCAACGTCTAAATCTGTATTGCGCAGTTTTTTAAAATACCAAAAAACCTGGTGCACGTATTTGCAAATGGCATAGGTTACAATTTATAGAAAAGCACTTTGAACAAATTTACGTGATCAGGTAAATGGGAAGTGATACTATCACCGGTTGAGAGCAAATAAGTCTCCAGGGACACGTAACTTCTTAGGTAGATGGCTTGCAATTTATACTACAGTACGTGCAAACTATGAGATGTTCGAATAAACTGGCGAAGTACCTGCAGCCGTTTTATTCAGTTTCCCAAATGAAAGCATATTCATTTAATACAAAATTAAATACCATAGGGTTATAATATTTTATTGGGGTTAGAACCCTATCATTAGCCGTCTTCTTCACTTCTTTGATTGTTTCAAAGCAAGCGATGCTCGGAAAACAACTTTTCAGGTGCCAGACCCGGTGAAAACGTCTTCGTTTGTTTGCTTAAGTCAAACTTAAGTACTGCGATGGTGCAAGAGCCCAACTCTAAAGTTTATGAAATGTGGCCTTCGGTTCAAAGTTCGAGAGATGTTTTAATATTTTCATGTAATGAAGAATTAATTTTCTTCTTGTTCTTCTTCTCCTTCCACAAGGTATAGGCCTATCGACGTGTTCTGTCCTCAATTAAACATGTCATTCCAACTTGTTTTTGGTCTTCCTACTTGCTGATATCCTCTAGGTTTATAATTTAATAATTTTATTTGGTATCTGTTCCTCTTTCATTATTACTGATATCAATTATTTTTTATTTTCATTAATTTTTTTCATATAAATTATATATATTTAACTGTTTTCGAATTTCTTCATTTCCTTGTTTGTCTAGGAGACTAAATCCAGCTACTGCTCTTAAAAATCTTATCTCTGCAGTTTCTATTCTTTTCCTGCCTGTTCTATTCATATCCAGTTTTCACTCCAATTGCCTTTGACACTGTCACTACTTTGTAGAATTTCATTTGTGTTGCTTTTGATGTCTTGTTCTTTAATGCTCTCCCTATTGTTCCATTCATTTGTCTCAGTTTATTTAATTTTATATTTTAGATCTTCATTTTTACCACATCATATATTACATTGAAACCTAGATAGTTAGCCTGTTAATTTTAAAGTAGCTGATAGTGTTTTAGGTCTTTTTGGTTATTTACTTACATTATATACAGAATGGAAGCGAACCCAGTGCCATAATTGTATGGGATGATACCATAAAACCTCACTTTCTAACACCATTTTGACTATTTTCTTTGCTAACATTAATGCCATGCTAAGCTCAGTGATGCCATTTCTAATTTTGCGAACTTGAACGATTCGCATAAAACTTTTAATTTGAACTTGGTCAAAAACGCTTCTAGTTATGAAAGATATAATTGGAATATATATACACATTAACATTTTACAGCACTTTGATTATTTCGAACCGCATTGCATGTGAATGACATGCTAAAAGAACGTTAAGGTCCCAGGGAAACTATGTGTGTATGGTTCTTTAAAACAGGGGATAAGAATACATACCAACAATTAAGAGAAATAAAAAAAAATAGTTTTACTCCCATTTTATTACGAAATTACTTATTAAGGAAACCAAACAGTCGCTATTTAAAAAAAATGAACTTGTTAAATGTGAAAGCAGCACCTTAATAAATTTATAACAATTTACATACAAAATTTCATAAAATATCAAACAATTAAATAATGGTTGACTTCAAATTAAGTTTGTATTTCTACACACGTTAGATCGGTCCCGGTGGTCTAGTGGTAACCTCGTAAACCCGGTCAGGGTCGATGGATTTTTTTTTTCCGGGTGTAAAAATCCTAAGTATGGCTTTATTCGTTGGGAAGTAAACCTGTGGGTCCCGTCTCGTAGATTTACGGCACGAAAAAGAACCTCAAGCCTGAAAGAAAAAGCCTCTGAACAAAATTTATCGGCCGTTTCACGCCCTGAATTGAATGGGACGCTGATGGCCTGAGATGTTAAAAAGCGTCCGTAAATAAAACAAATCAACACATGTGAGATCCATTTAACTAATCAGTTAAATTAAACGAGGAAAAAAAAAACGGAGAGTCAAACTGGGCTGTTAAAATTTACAACATATCTAATGAAAACAAATTACAATACAATACAGCGATAAGAAGGCAAAAGTTTCCAAAAAGAAACAGCAACAGTTATCTGAAACATGTTTTTTGAAACTTTTTAGCTTCGATTGAAAAGGTGGAATAAACCAATCCCCGGAACTTCTTTAGTTACGTCACTTAGTACCAAAATTCAGGAGAAAATCGCCGTACACTCAAAAGAACAAATTTATTTGCTCACGGTTCGTTTAAGGCAACGCATACATTACCAATCGGCATAGACTTGAAATATAACGCGACAATGTGGCAGTAGCAAGTAAGGAGAAAGAAACAGAAATATGGATATACTTTCTTGCAACAATTCCACATAACATACACTTAGATTCTATTTCTTTTAATATTAACAGAATCTACATACAAGTGACAAGTTCTACAAAAGTTTTGGTATTTCCAGATTTTCATTTGAGATTGATTGAACTGGGCTACTTTGAAAGAAAGCTTTTCACCTGTTTCGTAAACATTAATGTGTATACAAATGAATGTTGGATCTTTATGACGTTTGTTTTACGCATCTCCTATTTACGTGTTGGTGCCACTCACACCAACATATCGAATTTTTACGCAATAAATAACAAACACGTTCAGATTATCATATTTTGAGCTGTAATATAAAAAAAAAACAATTAAAACGTTTTAAGATTTTTGATTGCATGAAACATTCTAGCGAGTGTTACCGACTATTAAAACAAAACACGGGCTGTAAGTGTACAATGATACACAATAAGGTGGAAGTCATAGCCGGTCAGTATAGTGGACATTGGCATTGAAATTAAAAATAAAGGAAGAAAGCAAGAAGTTACATTTGTGTTCGCGTTCCGAAAATGACCCGGATATAAGTTTTAATTGACATTGGTATGTCCTCCTTTCGGCGCCTATGCAGGGGTTTCTTAAACAACGATCAGTTGATCACATGTTCCTGGGGGTCTGTCCATGTGATCCTCTAGAACCTACATGGAATATGTATTTAGTAAATATAGCGTAGTCCGAAAGAGAGGCACAAAAATAAATTAATAAATTACATATTTATTTATTTATTTATTTATTTAACGTTGAGAAGCACTAAGAAAGGGGTTTCCGTTATAAAAGTTTTTTTTTGTAAAAATATATACTAAGCATCTTTGTTACAGTATGTATTGAATGTTATTTATTTAAATAACTTTTTTTAAGTTATTAAGGTAGAGACATTAAAAACTCCATTCGGAAACATAAATGGCTTATGCATATACATAATCGTTCAATAATCAATGTTGATAAACTTCAAACTATTAAAAAAATCCATCATGCCGGAGCTGCGAATACTAAGCGAATTCCTCAGCAAGTCAAATTTATTAAGGCTATTACAGATCGCTAAAGCAGAGAAATTGGTGCCGCTAGAATGTTTTTAAATTTCGGTTTTCATATTATTTGATATTATTTATGGACGCTTTTTAACATCTCAGGTCGTCAGCGTCCCATTCATATCGGAGCGTGAAATGGCTGACAAATTTTGCTCAGAGGCCTCTTCTTTCAGGCTCGAGGTTCTTTATCGTGCTGTAAATGTACGACACGGGACCCACGGCTTTACTTCCCTTCCGAAGGAAGCCATACTTACGCCTCAAAAAATCCATCGAACCCACGATCTTGGGTTTAGGAGGCAAGTATGGTTATCACTACACCGCCAGGACCAACTAGCAGGTATATTCTCACACCTAATTAAACCTTTTTCTAAGTTTGGAGTATGTGATTCTTGATATTTTGACTAAATCGCCTTAGAATCAAACATATAATGAGTTTTTAAAACGGCTTTGAACCATAGCTAAGAATGAATGTTAAAATTAGAGAATGATTTATCAGATACCCAACTAAGGGTTTGTGCTTAACAAGGAATAAACTGAGTTAGGGGTCTCAGTTGTTTTAGTACGGAAAGACTCAAGTTAAATTTTGAACTTGATAGACGGATGTTTCAAGAGACTATAGTTGTTTCCCCTCTCGCAGTTACCAAGAGATCAACTCTGAGGATTTCCGCTTTAAGACAAACACTGCCGTGTTTTTATTACCTTGGGCTGCCGATACACTTCCCTTGCGGAACATAAACGTCATACGCTTTGCTAAGGTCAGTGACCCAGCTTTCGCTCCATCAGGCTAATCCTATTCCTGCTCAGCGGTTGCTTACCGAGCACTCAAGCAGACGGAACAATTAGCACTCCCCTGCTGGTATCTGTGCGCTAGATACTATCCTTTATCTTGGTCATCTGAAAGTGGGAAAATCCACAGGTGCAGGGCAGTAGGCGGCTGAAAACAAATAAAGCTCTTTGAGACATACCCTAACCTGTGTTAAGATATGTTTTTCTCTCTCTCACTCTGGCCTCTGATCTCTACGAGATAAAGCGATTGCGTAGAGAAAATCTTATAGTACACGAATCCTCAATACGGAAGCGAATGTTCTCTGATAAAGAATTCCTGTAAGAAGCGAAAATAAATAAGAAAAATCAATGTATAAATTCTCGTTTTAGCCGAAATCAAATATACGAGGTTGTATCCACAATATTCGGGACTAGTGATGTCATCTCGACAGTAGTTGCAGTAGAGTTTTTTCCCGCTAGGCGGCAACACAAGCACATTTGATGAGTGAGTGTTTAAAGTTTCATGCAGCTGGGTAGATGTGCTGAGATTCTACAGTACTTTTCACGATACTCTGTGTGTAGTGTGGGGTGATTTTATGATGGATCCAAGACTAGAACAGAGAGGTTGCATCAAATTCTGTGCAAATCTCGGGGAAAATGCTATGGAGACTCTCGCAATGATTCAACAAGTATTTGGGGGACAAAGCATGAGCCGTACACGTGTGTTTGAGTGGCATACTCGGTTCAGGGGCGGCCGTGCAGCATTGAAGACGATGCTCACACCGGTGGGCCCGCCAGCTGCACAAAGCCTGACATTGTTGCCTAAGTTCAACATCTCGTTCGTGAGGATCGACGTCGAACCATTGAAGACCTTTCTCATGAAGTGGGAATTGGTTATGGGACATACCAACTGGTGAATTGGGCATGCATCGTTTTGCTACAAAATTGTGACAAGGATCCTGACTGGTGATCAGAAGGCGCGGCGTGTTGAAGTTTGCACGGAGCTTCGTCCCGTATTCGATGACCCAACATTCTTGTCCAGGGTCATCACCGGTGATGAGAGCTGGATGTACGCTTATGACCCTGAGACAAAACAACAATCCTCCCAGTGGAAGAGCCCGAACTCACCAGGACCAAAGCAAAGTCAAGGGCATGCTCCTCGTTTTCTTTGACACCAAGGAGTTTGTGCACAAAGAATTCATTCCAATAAAATCAAACAGTGAATTCCACGTATTACTGTGGCGTTTTACAACGCCTCCGTGAAAATGTGCGGAGACGACGGTCCGAACTTTGGCGACAAGGGTACTGGCTGTTGCATCAGGATAATGCGCCCTGTCACAATTCCTTGTTCACCAGGAGCTTTGCGACGAAAAACAACATGACGGTTGTCCCCCACCCACCGTACTCGCCTTATTTGGCACCCTGTGACTTCGTTCTATTCCTCAAACTGAAAATCAAATTGAAAGGGTGTCGGTTCGAGCAATTGAGAGGATTCAAAAAGAATCGCTGTCTGTGCTAAACACCCTTAATGACTTCCAAGATGCACTTGGAAAATGGCAGAATCGTTGAGACCGGTGTGTACGTGTGGAAGGGAACTACTTCGAGGGTGACGGCGGTCATTAGTTTCAAAGTAAGTTTTTGACCAGATGGCAGCACCGGTCCCGAATATTCTGGATACCACCTCGTATGTATTCTTATCAAAATTGAATCGTAAATATTGTTGGGTTTAATACACTCCCAAAAAAAGTATTGCCTCTATTAAAAGAAATTACATAGTAAAATATACAATACCCATCTGACTGCCTTGGAGATGAAGACATAATCTACATTTTAAGGGAAGTATAAAAGGAAAGTATTTGCTTTAGAAGGCTGTGTTTTATCTTGAACGATAGAAAAAGTTGTATTTCATAAACTGGCAGTGTTTGCTTCCATGACATCATCCTTTTTTATTTTACAATGCTGGTGTTTCCTTCAAAAAGTTAGTTTTTTCGTAAAAACATTTTGGGCAGCAATTATTGACAAAAAAAACCTGCATATTTTTGCACAAGTTTCCCATTTTTGTAGGGTGTGTATAAGCTATCACTTTGAAACTTTTACTACTTATTCATGATATTATTATGATGATGTGACTCTATTATGGTAGAGCTAGAACAAAATGTGACAATGTAAAAAAAAAAAAAAAAATATTGGGAGAAAAAACAGAAAAAAGTAAACAATTCAAAATAATTTATAATTCGCTTCAGTATTATGAAAATAGATCAGAAAAATTTAATTATGTGCATCTATATGTTGTAACAGTTTAATATCTTTAGCGTTAATAGTCCTTGAGGAAATGGGAAATGAAATTGGTAAATTTAAAATTACAAGGATAGGCCTTTCATACTCCCCTAAAATCTTGTATTCTTGTTCCTGGAATTTAGAAAAAATTTCGTCTATAGTCCGTAATGGGAATATTTAATAGATTATTTTAAGAAGGAAAAAAACATGTCGAAACGCACTTTCGGAGAAGGAGCTTTGAAGAAATACTCAAAGTACTGGGTTATAAAGGGAACTATAAACAAAAGACGATATCTCTTGTGAGCCTAGCAAAACAGAAAACTTAGTTGATGGTGGTTCCTATAAAAAATGCGAAAAGGTGTATATAAAAATTTACGAATATAAAGAGAACAGGAACAAATAGACTGAGACGCTTCATTGTGGCGCTGCACGCTTGTAACTCTGAAAGTTACAAGCGTGGGACTTACTTTAAACAAGCAATTTATTCTATCAAAATATATACAAGGGTAGGTCCATAAGTTTCCGGGCTTGCCGATTAGGGTTATCGCCTTCACAAAACCCTTATCTGGTATCATATCTTATCTGTTAAGTAAATACTTGCAGCTGTAACACTTACATTGTTGTGTACAGTTGTTCAGATATAGTTCCATAAAGAAGGCTATTTGTACAAGATTGTGACACGTTCAAAATGGAGTATCTGGGCTATTCTTCACAAAAGAAGAAATTGCTCCTAATGAAATTAAACAGCGATTGAACGAAGAGCGTGCAGGTCGGCCCTTGGAGGTGCTCACTCCTGAAAACATCGCTCTTGCAGAAGGAGAGATTATGGAAGACCGGCGGCTCAAAGTTACAGAAATAGCAGTTAGGTTGGGCCTATCTAAAACAACAGCCCTTCGATTTATTCATTAACATTTAAACATGAATAAGGTTAGTGCAAGATGGGTGCTTAGACTTCTTTCCTTATTCCAAAAGCAGCAACCAGTCATCTGTTGTCTGACATTTTTGGAGCTTTGCCGTGGCAACCAGAGAGAAGGTTTGCAAACCATTGTTCCAGGAAATGAAACTATGGTACTATAACATGATCCCTTGTCCAAAAGAGAATGAATGAAGTGGCGTAAACCTGGCGGAGCACCGCCTCGAAAGACCAAGGTCACTCAGTCAACTAAGAAGATCATGGCCAAACTTTCGGGACTGTAAAGGAATACTCTTCATTGACTTCAACACCACAGTAAATGGGGAGTACTATGCCGGCCTACTGCACAGACCACGTGCTTCCATAAAAGAGAACAGGCGAGGAAAGCTGAGTGGTAGTGTGCGCCTTCTTCACGACAATAGGCCTGTACACACAGCTCTTGTTGCAAAGGAAGCTGTGAAGAAATGTGGCTTCAAGGAGATGAACCATCGACCCTACAGCCCAGATCTAGCTCCCAGTGACTATTTCCTCTTCTCAAAACTCAAGAAGGACTTTCGGAGGAATAACGCATAAGTGTGACGAATAAGTAATGGATGCTTGGCTATTTGGGGTGGGGGGATTAAATTGTTAATTCAAAGATGTAGGAAGTGTATTACAATAAAGGGTAACTATAATGAAAAGTGAAATATAGTTTTTGTCTTTATGATACCCAGAAAATGGTTAGATCGGAAACTTATGGACCTACCCTCGTAAGTTAATATATTTGTTACCACCATACGAAAATGTTTGGTATCATTAATTTAATAAACAGATTGTTAACATTAAACGACACATGAGGTTCATAATTTTATGTGGTAGGCTTATATTTAAAAAATAAAGTGATATCTTGTAGTCTCTTGTTTTCTGATTGCTATTACGCCCTTGTTTGCCCCACAGCTTCGTCAGGGTAGATATATTTAATGATCATACAATAAATTAAAACTTGGAACATAAGCGATATAAAGCCAGTGCCTGGGAACGGTAGATCTTCTCTCTCTCTCCATACAAATCCTACTCACTACAGATCGCTTGGAACTTTAGTCAGGTCTCTTCACTACTCCACTTTTTTTCTTCGTTTTCTTCTTTCTTTGGTCTTAAGGGCCATCGTAAGAAGCCAGTGAAGCTGAAACGTTTTAAAAATAACGAGTACTAAGATAGGGAAAGGAGGGGCGAAGGGGAATCGTAGCAATGGAACAAAGAAACCAAGAAAGGAGGGGATCATGAAAAAAGTTGGTAAAGTTTTATGTGTGCGTGCGCGCGTGTATGTGTGTGTGTGGGGGGGGGGAGCGGTAGGTGCCTGTATGAGTCAGAAAGGGGGGAGGATAGAACCGTGCAAAATTTTCAAAACGCAATTTGTGCATAACTCAGGAACTTGGCTGGTTTCCGCCTTACAGTAACATTTACTTACCAGAGTTTGTGAAAAAAAAATATTGTAAATCAATTCAATTTAGGTAAGTTCTGCCTAATTATCTTGCAGTTCTGCGAATTAGCAAAATAAAATTAAAAATTCAAGGTGAGCCATACAAGTATCGCTCACACCATTGCTCTCACTGAGTATTTAGCAGGTAAGGTCACGCCAACTATGAGTCAACAAATGACCGCTGTTGGAAAGGCTCATTAATTGTGAAGCAGGTGCTTTATGTTTTCTATTGCATACCGTGATTCATATAAATTGACACAATCGGTTCTTCAAATTTTTGATACGAGATTGAATTAAAAAAATATAATAAATACTGTGCAAAACAAGAACTGAAATTTAAATGTTTCAGGAGATTGCCTTCGTTTCTAAATGAGAATTACAGCAAAGGATTGATAGATATTTTTAGAGGTGCTTAAATAAATGGATAACAATATCTGAGGACTTCATTTTTAAACAAGTAAATATTTATACTGTACGGGTACAGGGATTCATCATCTCAGAACTATTTGTAATATTTTTTTTTCAAATTGCTACGAATCACGGTTCTGTAACTGCATAAACAAAGTTCGACACCCTCCCTTTAATGCCTGAACCAGCTTTAGTCTTGAAAGTGTACTGAATGTGGTTGTACATGGTACGGGAGAAAATGATTTATAATTCCAGTATAATTTATTAAACAATAATAAATGTAAACGTAATATATACATTGATTAGTATTTAGCGTAAAAATTGCAAAATTACGTAACATGGAAATCGGTAATAAATATATCTTTTTTAACAAGTATAAAGTTTAAAAATATTACGCCAGTAAACATACAATAAATTAAATAAAAGAATAACAAAATTACTTGGTCGCAAGCATTTAATAAAATATACTCTTTACTAATAAGTAAAACATTTTAATGTTACTGATATTGACAATCAAGTTAAACTTATTGATTTTCAAATAGAAGTTCCCTAGTCATTAAAGAGAACTGCACGTCGATATAGCCAAATACGGTTTAATACATTACAATAAAGTTTTAAGGACTCGTGATAGGGAGGTCTGAGATTCGATTCCTACCAGGACGGTCCTTCCTGACTAGTTTTTTTCCAGATTTTTCTCAGTCCTCATGAATGGCAAATGCCGGGGAGGTATCCTAAACTTAGGCCTGGAGCTCTTCCTTCCTGAAAAGAAATCCTTTCCCAATTTATCATTTCATTTCATGTATCACCAGTGTCTACTACCTGTGGTGCCTCAGTAGTAAAAACGAGTATTAAACATCATTAAAAATACGGGAGAAGAGAAGACTCCGGGCCTAACAATTTTGAATATAGTGCCGAAAGCAACTAAAGGGGATGTCCCGGAGATGAATTTCAGTGAGGAGACAAGACCAGAGAACATGTGCCAATCAGAATGGTTACACCGCCTGTGGTGCCTCAGTAGCAAAAATGGTCGTTAAACACTATTAAAAAAAACGGTTACGTTACAACTTGTTAGATCCTTCGATAGGCGAGTCTTGATGAACAGGGGGAACGAGAAAGCGTAACGGCATTAGAAAGAAATAGATTCAGCCCAAAATGACACAATGGACAACAATATTTCCAACCTTATATTATTATATTTTAGTAACATGATATATAAATTTTTTAAAAATAATTTTTAAAGAAAATGTTTGAAAATTACGCAGAATAAAATATTTTTATGTAATCTGTTCTCAGAAACTGAATTTTTTGAGTAGTTTTTCTAAGGTTCTATTTTAAAAATAAAACTGAAGGTATGTTTTAATTAGTAGAAGAGAAAAAAAAAATGAATATGAAAAGTTATACAAAATTGAACATCTACTGCTTTTTTCTCTGCATTATTTTCAAAATATTTTTATAGATTTTTAAATATAATCTAGGAAACATATAACATAATATTAATAATATAATACCCACAGTACATTTTTGAAATTTTCAAAAGTGTTATCCGTGGATAAACATGGATGTCTCTCGAGTACCTTTGCGACTCTTGTTTCTTTATATCAACAGCCTCATCGTCCAGCACAGAAATACTGAATGTCTGTAATTCGAGGAACATGGGAAAATATGCGATATTCCTAGACATCTAAGGATACTATGTGAACTAATTCTATAAACATTGTAAATATGTACAAAGTCATGTTTAGTCCTCATGTGCCATATTGAACCCCCACTAGTATTTAAAGCTACTTTTTCATACATACATTTATTGAGAAAACAGTTTATATTTTCCGTAGCACTATTGCCCCGTAACCGAGACCAGCAGCGCGTTTACCGCATATGAAAAGGCCACGTATAAGGTCAAATATTTCATGTTTCTCATTGTATAACATAATATACTCGTATAGAAAAAATGCCTCTATTAAGCTACACTTTCCATTCCATAATTACAAATTACAGAAGTGTAGTCGGCCCTGGTGGTCTAGTGGTAGCCATACTTGCCTCGTAGATCCAAGATTGCGGGTTCAATCCCGGCCAGGATCGATGGATTTTTTCGGGCATAAAATCCTAAGTATGGCTTCCTTCGGAAGGGAAGTAAAGCTGTAGATTTACGGCACGTAAAATTACCCCAAGGATGCTGATGACCTGAGGTGTTAAACAGCATCCATATCCCAAATCTACAGGGTGTTCAAAATGATCTCTGGTACCCTTGTGAGTTAGTATTCGCTGGTAATATTGCAGAAAATTGCATTTTTGTTTTGAGAATATAACTTTGGGACACCTGTGATATATTGAGGGAGGTTTGATATTAAAGAGAACAAGAGAATTCTTGCAATTTAATTTTCTATATAGTCCCCTCAAAGTAATGGTTTCCCTTTCTCCAAAGGGTCAATAGAAAAAATTTCTTTAGTGTTCAAAAATAACTAAAGCCATCATCATACTAGCGGATGGAAAACGCATTTCGGAGCAGGTTCGTCATGTGGAACGGTGTTAGAATTTAGACTGCCGTTTCATTCCCAGTGTTTAGTAATGAATGCATGATTTTTTCATGGACACAAAACGCCGTATACAATTTCGCTTTAGTTCCGGAATGAGCAGACATGCACAAACTTTTTACACGTGTAATTTATCACACGAAGAAGAAGAAGAAAAGACTCAGTTAAGATTCCCATAACTTCGTGCATTTTCATTCGCCTGACAGTCAAAACAATATAATGGACTCTCTTGATGGTTTCTGGCCTCACAGCTGATTGTGGAGCTGTATTTAAACAGCTTAAAAATAATTGTCTCAACATCAGATCTCAAAACTAAATAGAAAAAAAAAACACTGCAAGGAAAGCACATGCTCTGTATTTGATAAAAGAATCATTAATCAAGTTAGTTGTCCTAGAGGAAGAAAACAAAACTTCAAGCAAGTCAAATTTGAAAACAAATATTAAGTGAGAAAAACAATTAAAAAGATTTCCCATAATGAATTTGTAAAGCAGTGTGTGCTAAGTATCGGCTTGATTTATTTATGGACTAACATATCAGGTCAAAGCGTCCATTCTATTCAGGGAGTGAAACAGTCGATAAATTTTGTTCACAAGCCTCTTCTTTCAGGCTTTCAAGCTTTAGGTTCTTTTCGTGCCGTAAATGTACGACACGGGACCCACGGGTTTACTTCCCTTCCGAAGGAAGCCATACTTAGGATTTTTACGCCCGAAAAAATTCATCGATCCTGGCCGGGTTTGAACCCGCGATCTTGGGTTTAGGAGGCAAGTATGGTTACCACTACACCACCAGGACCGACGTTCATAATGCTTACAAAAATTGAGAAAACTTTTAGTGTAACCATTTTCTTTAAAAATTGAAAAATTGAGGATATAAATCTGAACTACACTGAATACTACACTATAATTTCTTTCGATTCAAATTTAGGAAAATGTTTTTATTTGCTTTCAAACTGCTAAGCTGCTAAGACAAATATCAGGTAATTTGCATCTACAAAATTAAAATTAACTCAATCAAAAACCAACTTAAATTATGTTTCTATCCGATTTGGTTCCTCGTTTCTTATTTATTTTCTTTAACCATTTTCCTTTAGCCTTACCTAAATAATTCCCAAACTCCAAGATTTTCTGCCTTGTTTTCATATTCACCAACTTGTTTTCCCTTATTGGTAAGTTATCTCACTTATCAATCCTAAGTTTTGCTCTCATTTCTTTAGTTTCTTTACATTCCACAATTACATGCCAGTAACTGTCTTGCATTCCAAACATCAGATATTTCTCCATATTTAAACCGCCTCTTATTCCTTTCAGATTCACTTCCCCTGTCCGGGTCCATGTAATGCCCTCCTTCATCCACATGATTCTCTTTACCTCATATTTCCTTTAACCTCCTATAAACCCCCTATGACTTTTTACTACTAAAACTCCAAATATCTCCTGTCTTTCCATATCTTCAATTCTTTCTTTACTTTCTCTGTCATGACACAGCATACCCAAGTCTGTTTTTCCCATAATCTCTTTGGTTCTACTGATCCAAGTATTTCCTCCCCTCACCTTCTCTTACGTCACTAGGCAATGTTATAAAATACAACTCTTTTCTAAATTCCTAATCCTAAACCAATATTTCAGAGTTCTTGTTATTATTTTTCCTTTACTCCCTATTCTATCTAATTCAGCTTGTGCAACCCTGTTTGGTGAGCTTTTTGGTAGGCCCAAAATTTCTTCGCAGAAATTCCTGTGAATCAATTTAGCCATCCCTCGTCACTACTCCAAACATAATAAGTACAGGTGAATTTATATCTAATTATATATTATAGTTTTCATTAAGTAAGTTTAATAAACCGCTTTATATTTATTTTTAAATTAAATATAAACCTTATACATTACGCGCAAGTAAAACACTTGAGCATGAGAAATAAAAATTTATAAATAGATCACTGTACTTTTAATTGCATTTTACCAAATTATTCTCAGCTTAAGCATAACTTGTTTTCTCTCTCGTCTATAAAGAAACACATCTAAATACATTTTATTCAATAAAAACGAAACAGAGAAAAAAAGCTGTAATTATTTATTTGAGCTGCTGAGCATTTTATTTAAATAAGTCACAAAGTTCGGTTTTTAAAGCAAAGCACTGGAACATTGTGTTAACTACATTCTATTACACAAATACCTTGCTCTGTTTAGTGTACACTGTTCTAAAACTAATTGCCGCATGACAACTTCTAGCCACTGACAAATCAGTTTCCTGACCTATTGCAGTGCGATTTTTTTTATGTCAAACATTGCAGAGTGCTTTCTGGGGCTTTGTGGGTGTTTCTGGCTTCACGCCAGCAATTTCCCTTCCCATTTCAGTCCAATATTCCTCTACTGGATTAGGTCAGGGTTGCATGCTGGGCATGACAGTATTCAGATAGAATTCGCACAAATCCATGAATTTACAAGTTCAGAAAGAAAGTTCGCCAAAGTTTAAGATTTATGGATCTATCTATTATTGCAGCAACTTATAAGTAACAAAAAACTGCATTTGCAGTCCTTGTATTTTCTCTGTGGCAATCACTGAACAGCTGAACGCATGTATCTCCAACTCCAGGAGATTCAACCGCCGCGGAGGGCCGAGGTCGTTAAGGCGCGGACTCGTGAGTGGGAGGTCTGGGGTTCGAATCCCGCCAGGACCGTCCTCCTTGACTGAGGTTTTTCCCAGGTTTTCCTCAGTCCTCATAAACGGCAAATACCGGGGAGGTACCTTAAACTTAGACCTGGAACTTTTCCTTTCTAAAATAAAAAAAAAAATCCTTTCCCAATTGATCATTTCATCTCCTGTATCATCAGCGTCCATCGCCTATGGTGCCTCAGGAGTAAAAACGGGTGTTAAACACTATTAAAAAAAAACAGCAATTCATAACCAACGAACAACTTGTGTGCTACTTATTTTAGATTACTAAAAAAGTGAGTGATAACACCATTAAAAATGTGACACTAACAAGTCAAAGCATTGTTAAAGAAATCGTATTCAAATGGAACATTTTCACAAAGAGTTTCAAATGAAAACATAAACGACTCTGCACACAGCAAAATATGTCACGTTTGTTGATTTTTCATATACTTTAGAAGTATAGGTGAACAACATTTCATTTGGTAATAATATTTCTTGTATACGAGTATTAAAAAATGTCTTCAAAGATCCTTTTAATATTTCAATGAAATCCTTGGGAGAAAATGCAATTAGTGAAACAAAATATAAAT
Organism: Metallyticus violacea; assembly: GCA_030762175.1. Taxonomy (NCBI): domain Eukaryota; kingdom Metazoa; phylum Arthropoda; class Insecta; order Mantodea; family Metallyticidae; genus Metallyticus; species Metallyticus violacea. The sequence continues at coordinate 83,316,595 of CM060844.1, forward strand.
GCGACGCAAAATAAAGCCCTAAAGTAAAGTAAAGAGTGATTACGTGAAGATAGACAAGTTTGAACAGAAAAAAATAGCCGTCACACAAAAGCTGCGTAAAATAAGAGCATTCCTCAGCAAATAGAATAACTTTAGTATATATATTAGCATGGCAATCTCTACAGCTAGCAATAAAAGAAAAACTGAACAATAACTGGGTTTGTTTGTTTTTTTCCTTCAAAATAAACTTGAAAATAAGTGTATATAGTGATATTACTCTAATTTTCAAAAGTAAGGGGAACAAAATTAGAACTCTTGCAATGTATAAGAATTATAAATATAAATAGTATTTTAGAGCTATTCTTCTTCTTCTTCTTCTTCTTCTTCTTCTTCTTCTTCTTATTATTATTATTATTATTATTATTATTATTCACATTAAACCACAAAATAATAGTAAGATATTAATTAAATGAAATATATGATCACTGACAGATAAAGATATATCGGGTATTTTTAAACATTTTTAAATGTAACCATGTTTATGTATTGAGCTCTTGATATAATCTTTACATTTACTAAAATAGAGAGAAATAACAGCAAAAAACCTTGTGTATATAAGAAGAAGAGGTTTTAAGTTTAAAAAAATATATTTCACTATTTAAAAATAATGACAATATACAAAACAAATAAAAACAATCGAAAGTTACATAGATTTTCATTGGCTTTGAAATTTAATTTAGATGTTGTAGTAGAAACATATGACAAACGTTTTCTGAAGGCTATTACAGAGCGCTCTTACATACAAATATAATCTCAAACTAATAATAGATTAATGTTTCACAGCTGTTATCTACAAGACAGTGCTTTTGTTAAATGTAAAACAAATGCATCGTTATAAATATAGTTTATATGCTGAATTAAATTGTCCTTTTATTTTGAAAGAATTGAAAGAAAATTAAACCATTTTTCAGATATACCCTTCTCCTAATGGTATATTTCCGTAAATTTTCAGAAACTATTTTTTTAAAATTTTAATTAAACGGCATTTTCCGAATTTTGTAGCGAAAAAAAAAAGAAGAAATATTGCTGCTGCCAGAGCATTTTAAATGTTAGGTTTCAGATCAATTTCCACTCCTAAAGGCTCGATTTCCACGATTTTCAAAAATTATTTTTTTTATTTTATGTAAATAGTATATTCCCAGTTTCGTTGCGAAAAAATTAAATATTGCATTAAAAGAACTATCTTTTTTTATTTTATTTCAATAGCATATACCAAGTTCCATAAAAAAAAATGAGGCCGCTAGAGCGATTTTTAAATTTTGCTCTGACCCCCAATCTTTAAATTTCGGTTCTCATGTATACCCCCACTTCTAATGGACCAATTTTCCTGATTTTCTGAAACTATTTTTGTTATTTTATTTAAATTGTATATCCTGAGTTTCATTACTAAAAGAAATTGATGCCTATAGAGCGATTTTTAAATATTTGTTTTCAGATAAACTTACACTCTTAATAGTTCCATTCCACTGGTTTTCGGAAACTATTTTCATGGTACGTACCGAATTTGGTGAGAAAAACAAATATTGCGATCGCTAGAGCGTTAAAACACAACAGTCAGTCCTGATGGTGTGGTGGTAACCATACTTGCCTTCTCTACCCCAAGATCGCGGGTTCAAACCCGGCCAGGATCGGTGGGTTTTTTCGGGCGTAAAAATCCTAAGTATGGCTTCCTTCGGAAGGGAAGTAAAGCCGTGTGTCCCGTGTCGTACATTTACGGCACGATAAAGAACCTCAAGCCTGAAAGAGAGGCCTCTGAGCAAAATTTGTCGGCCGTTTCAGTCATGCATTGAATGGGACGCTCATGACCTGAGATATTAAAGAGCCTCCATGAATAAAACAAATAAAACACAGTAGATAGGATAGGATTGAAGATTTTAAGAGACTTTTCAAAAATCTTTTCATGGATACAATTCCTTCAGAATTTCAGAAGGTCTAACTGGAGCAGGGTTGATAAAAACTCCAGTTGTTGTTTTCAAGAATTTTGTTGCCACCGCATATATAACCAAAGTACTATATGTATGACTCGAAGTGAATGCAAAGAATTGTGTATACTAAAGCATTAAACTAAATAATTTATCATTCAAGAATATACCGAGAGTTACTTCTGAACTACATCCGCAGCTGAGCGCAGCGTGCGCTGGGCCAACATACGCCAACAGCCTGTCTTGATAACAGACAGCTACTGATGGCTGCATGTGGATAAGTCACTTTCAGTTTCCTGCCTTTGTGTTATAGCTCAGTTTGTAGTCACATATTACAGGCTACTAGTGTTACTACAGCAAAGAAAAAAAGTCTACACGTATAACGGCTAGGCCGTATAGGAATTTAAAGAAAATATCAAAACAGAAATTAGAAGTACAGCTTGTGAGTGAATGCAGATTTCGTTAAAAATATAACTGTCGACGGACATCACTTCGAACAACTATAACACAGGTTTATATTCATTATGAAATGAAACCAATATCATGTATAGGCATTATTGATCAAAGTTGTGTGTGTATAAATGTAGGGATCTTGTTCACTGGCAGAGCTGGGGACTAGCGGGACCTTGGTCCCGTGCGACTTGTGTTCAGCTCCGGATGAGGTCAAAAATGAACCGTTTTATGTGTATTACATTTATATCGGATAGTATAATTTATATTTCCCTCCCTTTTCAATCTCCACAAACGTTAATTCCCCAACCAGTACTCCTGAATATTATAAAAGCGATAAACGTATTCATACATTTTATATTTTAAGGTTTATATATTTACTTATTTTTACCTGTAATAATATTAATAAAACTAATAACATTGAAAATGAACTGTGCTATTCCTGCAGTTAGACGAAAATATTAGTTCCTTTTTTCTTTTTTTTTCTAGCTTTGGTAACAATTTTTCTTACACTAAAACTTCCCTAATTACTATTTCACACTTTGGTTACTGATGCACCGGTTGAGCTAGTTAAATTTCTGTTTTTCAGTCACTAATATCTTCATCTTGTGGTTCACTCATTGTGGATGAAATGTAGTTATTGCTAACTGCAGATCTGATTTTATTTTTGTACTTTATAACCTTTACCATTAAAAAAATGAAAATTTCCAACACACTTTTTGTCATTATAAACCCCAATTACCACATTTTCCCTTATCTAAACGTGACTCATTTCACATACGAATACTCTTGAGTTATGAAAATAGTTATAATGGTCTGAGATAATTCAACAGATATTCATCGTCTAGAATACTTAAGACACTTGCAAGGTTTGGAGGCTATATTACTGACTGCTGCATTGTTCCTAAATGTAAAGACACATTTGTTATTTATGAGAAGTGAAAAAAACTGGGAAAATTCCCAGTCTGCGGGAATCGAAGCTCATGAACTGTGCACGAATCCGTGCCTTAGCTAGCTCGACCACCCATGTCGATTGCCGAGAATTGTTAATGGTTTGCATTCCATACCTACCTGTAGGTAACTTAGTTCTATCATCATCCACGGGCGCCCCAACCAGCGAAATGTATTCAAGTAGCTATAAGATCAAATATTCCCAGTTTTAGGCACGTTGTACTATTAGAATATTACACTTGAATTACTGAGGTGTGTTTAACTAATATTTTATAGTTTTAAATAGTTCAGTTATTGCTTGCGTTTTCCAATTTCATGAACTACTGCTATTGATAGTTCAACATAAATATAAAAATAGGAGCTGGGTGGAAAAGGAAAATTGAACCAAATTATCCCTTTTCCATTAAACCATAGTTTCACAGTATGTTCTACCGAGCTATTGGATAGATAAAATATTATTAAAAACATTAATTCTTTGCTGAATTACACCTAATTTTATGTTGCATGAAAACTGCCCTTTTCCCACAGAATATATAAATGGATCACTTCGCAACAACTAGTGTTTTAAGCTTGTGTGAGGTTCTCAAATCCACGCATGCCCAAAAGTGAAAACCTTTAGATAATTTAAATAGCAATAATTATTAAATATAGCTTACAGTAACAAACGGGATTATTTCATGTAGTATTCACGGCTACTTGAACGGACAACTCTATGATAATAGGGAAAAGGTTGCCTTGTGCCTCTTCAGCTGATAATGGCTAGAGCAATGGGTCTCTCTCTATTGTGACAAAGTAAAGTGCATGCAGGTGGTCAAACATTAGATCCTTTGTATCTTAGTCGCTGAAGTTGCTTCAAAATTCGTTAAAGGTAGAAGGGGAACAGGTGTCGGCGATGACGTCATTACATCGTATGACCAGAAGTTCCCCAATAAGAAGTCGAAGAGGCGATGAATTTAAAGAAAGCTCACCAATAGTATATAAATATTTTAAAGGCTCAGGAAGCCGTGGGTGCTATGCTATGAGCCCTGTGAGCTTCTGTAACCAGGTTGAGACGTTTTGAATATGTTACATAAGAGGAAACAACTTTGCAAAAGCATGTTCGTTTTTGAAGATCAACATGCTTTACCAGAGGCAGTAGACAAGAAGTACGCCGATGCAATTTCAAGCAAGCGTCATCAAAGTCATAGAGGTAACGAACCAGGCGGCCGACAATTAAGTGTGGCGTGATTAAACATCTCAATGCGTTTAAATAAAGCAAGGTTGTGTGATTTAAACCACCTCCTTCCATCTCCCTCCTCCCGTGACCACTAAGGCACGAAAAACGACTTCGGGTCCCTGAACGACCCGGGGTATGAAGTGGGACCCTCGGGTTCATCCAACGACATCTGCTAAAAACAGCTTCATGTTCTTAGTAATGTTTCAATTCAGTTCTGAGGTTTCTGTCAATCAACATGGTATGTTTCTACTTCACACGTGCTGAATGCATATTGAATCTAATTTTGGTGAGTTGAAATCAGCAATTAAACGTATGAAAAGTAATAAAAGAAAGAAAAGGAACGAGATATGAAATACTTACGAAGAAGAAGGTTTTAAAATTAAGGAAAGACAGCGGTAATTATATGTAACCAGTTGTGGTAAAGAAATTTCACTAAGAATGTACCTTTGTCACAATGAAACTTTATTTTCCCTGCCCATTCTAAATAACTGCAGATAAAATTAACCAAAACAACGTTACTGTTCATTGCTTCACACTGTGTGGATTGACAATTAAGGCATTATTTCAAATTATGAATGTATTACGTTGCAAGGCATTTTTTAAAACAAGAAAAATAAATATATTGAAACGGTCCTTTCGGCCCTTCCTCATTGAAATGAAATTATAATGTGTGTGAGCCCAATCATCATATTTTGGCATTGCAGCTAGTAATAAACTATACATATATAAATTGTGTCTAAAGCTTTAACTCCAATGTAAGAGTTGTACATATGAGAAAGCTCTTGTTTTTGTCCGTAGCTTGGAAAGTCAACAGGATCATAAAGCTATACAAAAGAAACCCGAAAGTACCTGCAAAGCCCCTTTTATTTTTAAAAGAACTGTCATGGTAAAGTTAATAAACTCAAGGACATTTAAATCCTTTTGGGGCTTTGACCCCGGCCGGCTGTTACACTGTTAGCCCTTTAAAAATAGCCAATGTTGAAAAATATTTTAAAACTTTCAAAAAATAGTGAATGGCACACATGGAAGATGAACTTATGGGGTAAGCAATTCCAAGGTCCTACATGCCGCGAGACCCACGAAATTAAAGAAAGTATTAAAAATAGCTTATTGTTTCCCTTAAGGGCAAAGGTCTTCTAACAAGTAGGGAAAGTTCGCTTTTTCCTAACATGGTGAGCTATTCCACGCTAGTTGTTCGTATGCTGTTTAAGACACTGACTGATTTGTTCTTTGGTTACTCCATTTCTCACTGCAAGTTGCTTCCCGAGAGATTTGCATTTTTCTCTTCCTCTTGCTACTCTTGATCTGCATGTTTCTTGAAGAGGTCTATGGAGATCTTGTAGGTTCATCTATTGTCTTGCATTCTTGCGACGTGACCGCCGCAATGCCATTTGCTTCTGTAGCTATTTGTGCGATGTCTGTTGTCTGAGATAACTGCTTTATTAATACTATAGATATTTTGTTCTTCAAAGTTATTCCCAGGATCTTGCGTTGCATTTTCTTTGGCATATTTTAATTTTGTTCTTTGTATTTCTGTGTTAGGCAGTTTACACGCGGCGGCATTCAGTTCGACGCAGAAGCTGTTGTTAAGTTCGACGTTGCTGAGGCACGCAGTTGCAAGAATCACACACGGCTAGAGACAAGCAATTCCTCAGTTCACAGTACGCATTACTCAGTTTCAAGTTCTACACGCGGCAAGACACACTCAATCTGCAAGTTTCACTCGTGGCAACTAAGCTTGTATCGGCGTAGCCAAGTTTATCGTACACAAAACACCAGAGGACGGGAAAGATTTTGGACACAGTCTTTATTATGTCTCAACGCGTGCTCATTGACAATGTTGAATTCTTCTCTCGGTCCTGTTGAGCTCCAATCAGCAAAATCGCCTGAGAAATTGTCATTGAAGAGTGGGTAACAACACCGAAGCGACCAATAATCAATCTACAAAAGCACTTCAAAATTGGCATCACAACGTGAAACACTTGATGTCGACAACAGATGGCTTCAAATTTGGTGTCCAACCTGGGGCACTTAGCCGGGGCGCACTAAGCACCTTCATAATTGTTGGGGTCGACAAAACAGCTTCAATGTATCAACATTATTTCTTATTCCAGGAGAAAGAGGCAATTTTAACTGCAAATTTGCACGATTATTTCACATGATAATGTTAACGTTTTGAGAGGATTCGAAGTTAATATTGAGCAATTGTTTAAAAAAGTTACGTGTTCAGTATTAGCGCTAACAATTATTTATGTAACTAGATTATAATATTGGTAATTGTGAAACGAGGGAATGTTTAGCGCTTGAACGGAAGTAAACGAGGGTTCAGTATGAAGATTACAAACTATACGTTTGAATTGAAATTTTTGTAAAAAGTATTGCAAATTTGCAAAATGTGAGTTAGATGTATTATATTGCATGATTTCTTAGTACTCGTTTCTATGACGATGTTGTTTTGTTTTTGTTTGAAATGGAAATGGATGCTAATTCCGCAATGTTTGATATTAAAATATGGATATCATTCCAGAAGACATTGTAAAGGAAACTGGCTGGCGGTTTGTTAATTCGTCAAAAATTGAAAAGTGTATACGAAAAGGGAATGGACAACTTCTGCACATGGAGAAAAGAGAAAAGGTTAGCTCAACTAATGAAAAAATCTTGTTGACATATTTTTCAGAGTTGGTAACTTTTATTAATTATTAATATGGTAAGTAATTTAAAATGTAGATATCTTTGTTTTAGTCGAACATTTGTATGCCTTCGACGCTCTGGTATGTGTATTCGAAAGCAAAATCAATGTGGTGAAGTTAAAAAAAGGTTTCTGTTGGTTTAATACAGATTACTGTCTAAGACTAACGTTTTGAAATTAAAGAACTTTTCAATGTTTCCAAGATAATGGAAGATAATTTATGATTTTTTAAAGCACGTTTTTACTACTGAGGCACCAGAAGTGATGGACACTGATGATGCGTGAGAAGAAATGATATATTGAGAAAGGTTTTTTTTTTAAGGAAGGAAACGTCCCAGCCCATGTTTAGGGACCTCCCCGGCATTTGGCATTTATGAGGACTGAGGAAAACCTGTAAAAAGAAACCTTAATCAGGAAGGACGGTCCTGGTGGAATTCGAACCGCTCACGAGTCCGGTTAATTTATGATAAGCACTAAGTCATTTTGTTGTTGTTGTTTCAAAACATTTGTTTAATAAACTATTCTCGTGTTTGAATGTTGGTATGCTTGTTGGGACGACGATTTTAGCTTTTTCTTAAAGGTATAATGTTTGAAATGGTATTGTGAAGGCGGCGATGACTTCATTAAATACTAGTTGCTAGGTAACCAGGTTAACTGTGCACCATTTATAGCGTCATAAGAGGCTAGGATTGCATAAATATTATCTTACTGAACTAAATCTTAAGTATATCAAAATATAAAACTGGCATTTAAATACTAATATTTATTCAAAATATTATTTTTGTAATAGTAGATTTTTTATATTTATTTTTACAAGTGTGAATAATTTGTTACATCCCTTAATATATAGTGTGCAGTACGTTTCTATTTTTGCGAGTAGACTTAATTAAAATAATTAAAAGCCCCAATAGATATATTAGTATTCTTAGATCTCTGAAATGTGGGCTATATTACTACATGAAATGATCTGTTCATTATTCATTTTTTTTTTTTATTTTCCTTTCTCTACAGTTACCGCGTAAGATAATTAATAGCCCGGCGAACTAATTGATATTCCTGTATGTGCAAGGCAAAAATCGAACTCGCTTGTTTCAATCACCAGTTTTTGAATGACACAGTCTCTTCCTAAGCGGCACCTGCAATATGCCCTTTACATACTGCTACAACCACTGCCGAGCTATCTTTGTTCAAGTTCGAAAATCATTGCGTAAAACCAGCAAAGGAGGTAGACATCTCAAAAAGAAGCAAAGCATTAACCGATACTCTGCTGGGGAAGACAAGCGGGTCGGCATTCTCCCACAATGATCTTGATTGCGGCGGATGACTCACTGCCGCAGACCTTGAACGCTTGCCGGCAGCTGTTCAGTAAACGGGGGGATGCTGGGACTAGCCATGGCAACCGCATTATTTATTTATTTCAGCCATGATGCATCGGTGGCAAGTCCAGAACGGTCGCTGTCGGGCTAGCCAACACAAAACCAACCGCTCATTGTCCCCTAGAGGATCTTTAGCCGCGACAGCGCACCTGTGCGAAGAGCTGAAATGCGTGTTCGTGCTTCCATAAATCCTAGCGAACTAATATAATCTGTGAGCAGCTGATAAGAGGGACTCCAAAGGTTTCAACACATGCCATGCAGCGATACATGTGCACCATTTTGTGAATCTAGCGTTCTAGTACTTATATTTTGTTTTCCTTTGTTTTATAATAGAAAGTAAATCTTGAAAACTTGAATGTTTAAGCTTCATGATTCTTTGAGTTTGTTTTTCTACCAAAAGTAATGAAAGATGGTGTAGTTTACTCTGTGGTGTATGTATTTGGAACATTTAACTACTATAAAGGTTTAAAATACTTCTTATTTTGGGGGGAGGGGGTAAACTTTTCATTTGTCTAACTACGTTTTAAATGGTGTGTTACCTTTGGAATATTGTAACATTATTAAAAATGTAACTATGATAACAATAACTAGAAAAGCAGAAAAGTGTAAGACACTTAAGAAAAATTCACATATTAGTAATCGCTATATTTTGAATTGCTTGAGTTTTTCTATGGCAAGAAGACAAGTGAAGGTGATAAAAATAAATATTGATATTGAAGGTAACATTATGCATGCAAACAGATGAAACAAGCAACTAGAGTGAGTGTGACGGAGGGAGGGAAAAAAATAACATATAAGATTTAAACCTGGCGATATACGCGCTTTATGTAAAATTATAGCTGCCATTTCTCCATCTCTGAGTAAACTTTCAGCGCTGTAAGTAGGTAACGCATCAATAAGTGTTAAATTAAAAGCATACACAGATAGTGCCAAAAAATGTATACACACTTCAAGCAAAGAAAAAACTGTTAACATAACAACACTGAACTCACACAACAGAAAATGATGAGCACTAATCATCTTAAGAGTTTTACAGGTACAACAGTTGCTCAAAATGCCCATTATCGGCGTCGATACATTTCCCGAGTACGTTGAACGTTTACGAAAGTGTCCTCAGCGATTGCAGCACATGGCGTTTCAATTTCTCTCCGAAGTGTTGCCAGTGTAACTGGTTTTCTACGGTATACACCATCCTTAAGAGTTCCCCATAGTTTGAAGTCCAACGGAATTAGATTCGGAGAAACTGTTCTGCACACACGTCTCTATTGCCTTTGAACTTCAAAAACATTCACGGTTTTCCAATACCACTTCAAAATTGCTTTCCGCTGTTCAAACATAATCTGGCTCTATTTAGTTGTAGCAACGCTATCATAACGTAATGTGAGTCACATCTGTTTACAGAACATCATACGATAATCTTGGCTTCATTTGTTCACTGTTGATTTACCTGTCACGTAGCAACGCTATCATAACGTAATGTGAGTCACATCTGTTTAAAGAACATCATACGATAATCTTGGCTTCATTTGTTCATTGTTGATTTACCTGTCACGTAGCAACGCTATCATAATGTATGTGAGTCACATCTGTTTACAGAACATCATACTACACATTACTGTTGTTTTTCGATCCAACTTTGAAATATATTAAATAGATATCTACTGTGAAAGTGTGTATACATTTTTTGGCACCCTCGGTATATTGAATAATTTCTGTTATTTAAATAAATTACTTAAAACTTCCTTCAAACTTGAATATTATACCTCTATTTTTAATTTTTCTCTTTGATTTAGTTGACATGTTTCGTTTCCAATTTTAATATTTGTTTTGTTGGTACTTTTATAATGCATTTTAAATCTCGTTAATTAATATCTTCCTTTCATATTTTTTTGATGGTATATTTGAGAGTTATTTAAAATGTTTTATTTTTATGGGCAGATTTGAGGCAAACTTTAATAAGTACCAAAATAAAACGTGTAAAAACAAAACAATAAAAGAAATAAAGCAGCTAATTAAACGTAAGTGTAATATATTCAACAAAACTTATAGTTAAATCAGCTTATATCAAGAGGTATTTTTTGCCTGCATCCACGCACTAAACCAAGGTCACGACAGTCGCCTGTTATATTAACAGACGGTTCCCACGTTGATGCCTGCACATGGACAGACAGTCGTAGCTTGTTAAGAGAGTAAACATTTTTTTTTTCTTTGTGCTATTACAGGCTATTAGTGCGTCAGCGTTATTAATTACAGTGTATCAGTGAAGTAAATTGTACTGCAGTGTATTGAGCTAAATGATAGAGAAAAGGCAAATTCTACAGGAATAATGTCCATGCAGCGGAGGAACTTTACGATTCCAAATCTGTTACGAGTGAATGTCAATTTTATTAGACTTTATCAGAAATGCGTGACGCAAATGGACACTACTTCGAACTGTCTTATGGTTATGAAAGAAACTCTATTAAGTACTTGCTGTTATTGATCAAAGAGTAGACGGAAATGTCCACCTTAGCCCCGCACAATTTGCGCATGCTCAAAGTAACTTTATGCAATTACATATCTTAGATAACGCAGACATTAACTGTTTTTGATAAAGGTGGCAGCTGCTTTTGTTTGTATTAAAATTATGTATATTGTATTATTACATTATGAGCATTTGACAACAGCGCATGTCATCTGTCAAATTTAAGCTCACAGAAAAAAAAAAGTCTTGCGGGAGGGTAGTATAATAAACAGTTTGTTCTTATCAGATCTAGAATCCAAATTATGAATAATTTTTGAAAATGGAAAGTCAAATGCATTGGATTAGCGGGTGGTAATACCGCCTATCGAGATGCCACCAGGATGATAAACGAAGCCCAAGCTGTGATGTCCGTCGACTGATTTACAACTTGGCGATGTTCTTCTGTTTAATGCGGTGCTACAATTTCCCTATTCAGTCTCGATGGCTAAGACGAAAAGGGATGTTATATTGGGATAATAGACGTCACTTCGGGGAATCGAGCTAGGTTACCTCCTGCAGGAAAGACGAGGTGTTTCCAGATGAAAGCTGTATAACTCAGCCAATTCTGTTATAAGTATAAATATTTATGAAAGGGTTTTCTTATACAGTTGGACGTGGATCCTCCAAGCACCCAGACTTCTCTCCTGTCTCTGAATAAATTCAGGGATCTTTTATACAATTGTAATGCCCAAGGAGGGGTAGTCTAGACATAAGAGTCATTGTTAAACACTTCCCTCCACCATGAGGTTAACAGTTACCAGGTCCTGTCATCATAAGTTCTAATAGGTTCATGGTTTGAGTTTGTTAAGCTTAAAACTAAACAATACTTCATCAGCACAATAATTCTGTCTATCTATAACATACACAAGTAGACATAATATTTTAAGGGGGTTGCTTTTTGTTTATGTAAGTGTTTCTCTGAGGACTCTTTCAGGTCACGTCACCTATGGGATGCACAGTGTGGCAAGGTAAATCACCCTTAATGTTTATTACTTCTACGTCTTACTATGTTTGGGTTTATACTGTTTCACTAACTAGGATATACAGCGTGCACTTGCACAATATCATGTACTTATTATACCTTGTCAACATTACGATTCCACATGCTTTCGTTACAAAGCCGACTCTTCATTACAGGGCGTAGAATTTATTATATAAGTTAAAGCATACAGAATACTTGAGCATTCTTAAACATGAATATATGCCTAGGAAGTAGTCATACGGTGTATGTACAAAATGGTCAAATGTTATTGTTTTGAGTTTGTAATTCTTTTTTATTTTAAGGTATTACTTTTTTATAATGCGGATTAATATATTTTCCTTTGTAAAATCCTTTCATTATCAAATATAGACAGTTAATTATCTACAAACCATTTTTGATAATAAATATGTTTTTTTGTTTTACATCTTCGAGGGTAGATATTTATTTTTGTATAAAAATAAACATATATACAGTGTGACTTTTATCTTAGTGTTTTATCCTTTTCTACTTGTATAATTACTGTTAATTTGGTACATTGTTTATAGCGTTACTTTATTTTTCTTTTATATATGTAATATGAAGATGTAATAGACACACCCTTGTTCAGTCCACCAACATGCATAAAAGAATTTGAGCGTTCTACCTTTAAAATACGAATTATCATTTAATTACACAATTAAAAGATATAAAAATCTATACTTCGTCTTCTTCATGCTAAAGGTAAAAATAACCAGATCTCTGGCATGAAGGCTCAAAATATAACTTTTTTTTATATGTTTTAATTTTGTAACAGAGTGATAATTCATGTTTTTGTGTTTATGTGCCAATCATTTCTCTTCCATTGTAATACTAAAGAACAGCTCTAAACACAAGGTAGAAATTATTCTTACATATCTCCCATTTCCTACCTGGACTATTTTGTTACCTGACTTTTTGGAGCAACAGCCTTCATCCTCCCCAACTATTACAGACTCGAGCCCTCCCATTAAAGGTGGCAGGGGCTACATCTTTTGAGAAAGGACAGCTCAGTACCGATTATTTTTCAACAAGGGAAATATACTACAAAGGATAGGGACAGCTTTATTGAAACTTGTCCCACAGTTTCCCTCAAAAAGGTGGAAAATTTAAACCAAAGGGAGCGGAGCAATATATCCATGCCAGTGGTGGATTTAAGCTATCCTGAAGATGTACAACACTAAGATCCGGTCGTATAAATGTTGCTAATAGAGGTTACATTTAACTGTTATTTAAATAACTATCAATTAAAACACAAATAGAGGTTAGTCGTCATTTCTGTTGCATAAAAATAACCCTAGACTATTTAACCTCGAGTTTACAATAACTGTCAAATCTATGGCAACATCGCGAAATTATAGGGAAATTCCTGTTTAGGGCGAGTTGATGTTCAACTAATCAACCTGAGAAAATCAATAATTATGCAGTTTCCCGCCTTCTAGACACATGTTTTTCTTTTCTTCTTTAAAACGTCTTAAAACATGATCAATGAAATGTCAAAGCGAATGTGAGAAGGATATCATTATTGATATGGTGCTAAATAGAACGAATTAATTTGAAAAATTTCGATATCAAATAAGGATAAAGAACGTACATGAGGGTTGCCATCTATTCTTAAACCGCCACGGATGGCCGAGGTCGTTAAGGTATGGAATCGTGAGCGGGAGGTCTGCGGTTCGAATCCCGCCAGGACCGTCCTCCCTGACTGGGGTTTTTTCCAGGTTTTCCTCAGTCTTCATAACTGGCAAATGCCGGGGAGGTACCTAAACTTAGGCCTGGAACGCTTCCTTCCTTAAAAAAAAAATCCTTTCCCAATTTATCATTTCATCTCATGTATCATCAGTGTGCACCGCCTGTGGTGCCTCAGTAGTAAAAACGGGCGTTAAACACTATTAAAAAAAAAAAAAATCTATTCTTAAGATTTCCGCATTATTACCCCATATATAATTATTATACATGTCTTTTATATTATATAACGGGTATATGTGTGCAGTCTATAACACCTGAAACTTCAGGAAAGTTGCGAATGTTATAGAAGCATAGCATCACTTTCCTTACACAACTTTTCGGTTGGCATTTTAATGAACCGAGGTTTTAGAACTTCTTCAATAATTTCTTGGAAGCCCCCTGCCGCATAGAGCCTTAAGGAAGATACTAAAGGGAAGGAGATCAAAATAATATTTTTGTTTTTTGTGCCGTTTTAATGTTTAAAATTTTCTGTTTATTTTGATATGATTTTCTTATGTTCCTATTTTTAAAGTATTTTAATACATTTTAATTATGTCACTGAAGAGGCCAATATTTGTTTGTGCATTTCGCGAGCACTTAATTCATTTAAAAGTCTATATTCTCAAGAACCATTTGCTCTAGAAGGCGGTGGTTTGTTTAAATGATAGAAAAAGTTGTATTTCATAAATTGGCATTATTTGTTTCCAAGGATCTGTATCTGTATAAACTATTACATTGAAACTTTTACTACTTATTCACGATATTATTTTAATGATGTGGCTCTATTATATGACAACGAAAAAAAAAAAATAACAATAAAATGCAAACATTTTAAATATAATTTATAATTTGCTCCAGAGTCGTGGTATAGTTACGCAAACTCGTAGATACGCAAATTTTAAATATGCTGTAAAAATTTATATCGTTAGCTTTAATAGTTTTTGAGAAAAGGGGAGCTGAAATTGGTAAATTTAACATTACAAGAACAGGCCTTTCATACTCTCCTTAAAGTTAGTAGTAACATGAACATCGAATAGAAAACATGATTTCGCTTAGTTTGTGATTGTAATTCGGGACGAAACGTCTGTTTTAGTTCTTCGAGAACATCTTATACTGTAAGCAAAATTCTTTTTGAATTGTTCGTCGTTCAGTTCTAAGAACGGATTATTTCTCTCATGAAATACACAAGGAGCACGGTGAAATTCAGATATCAGAATAATCAGAAATCTGTACAGTATACCGCTTGTAAGGTTAACCTAAAATAACCTACAACTGAACGCAGTTCTGTCTGTTGTTATTACACGGAAATATAAAGTGAAATGGTGAAGAAAATTCATTGAAACAAAATTAAAATAAATATAAATAAGCATTCTATAAATAAATGAGCTTCTGTAATCTGAAAAATGTTTTATTTAGGAATTACTAACCTCTAGTTAGTGCTTTAACTTGTGAAATTTTGCGGGTTAGATTTACTTTGAGGTTAAAATGAAATAACCTTGGATTAATGTTTATACCTATTTTCTAAGTTAAGTAAAACAAATGGTTGATTTTATGTCCTAAACTCAAGTTAACTTTTTATACAACTGACCGTAAATCTCTGTATCTTAAATAACTAACCATTCAATTCAGGGCGTGAAAGGGCCGACAAATTTTGCTCAGAGGCCTCTTTTTTCAGACTCGAGGTTCTTTTTCGTGCCGTAAATGTACGACACGGGACCCGCGGCTTTACTTCCCTTCTGAAAGAAGCCATACTTACGATTTTTACGCCCGAAAAAAATCCATCGATCCTGGCCGGTATCGAACCCGCAACCTTAGGTTAAAAAGGTAAGTATGGTTACCATTACACCACCAGGACCGACACAAGAATGCAAGGTATATTATTACTTGCTGTAAGCAGGTAAATACATTAATGGAGATCGTCAGATACGAACATAATATAGTGTTCCTATAGTGCAATTTCTGTTTACATGCTAACACACAGGTGCAAAACAAAGAATAGCTAAGAACTGCTTTTGTTTATTCGAAGCTTGACTGTATAATTTCTTTTCAGATTATTTTGCAATGATATATCTTTGATTTAGAAAACATATAACCTTTCTTATTGCTATATAATTTATAGGGATGAAATATATATGTTTGAATATATTTTATTTGAAAGTTATGCATTGCTGATATTTAGTATATCGGCGTTTCAGCACAAATTCCGACAGAAAATAAAATTTGATTAAGGGTCAGATGCATACTGCAAGGTTTAGCAAACATTTACCATCATAGAGAACATTCGAAAATATTTTGATATTTCCCCCTTCCTCGTTCTTTTTATATGCAAGAGTGAAATATGTATAATTTGAGGGAAAATAAAGTTAATTTTCTAATGGTAAATTATTTTAAAAGCTGCTATTTACTTCTAACCCTCATTAGAAAATCGTTGAATAATCGAAGTTCCTGGTTGGCTATTAAAGGCGCATAAACTGAGCAGGTAACCTACAAAATGTGTTACATACGTTTTTTTTTAATGGTGTTTAACGCCCGTTTTTGCTACTGCGGCACCACAGGCGGTGGTCACTGATGATACATGAGATGATATATTGGGAAAGGATTTTTTAAGGAAGGAAACGTTCCAGGCCTAAGTTTAGTGTACCTCCCCGGCATTTGCCAGTTATGAGGACTTAGGAAAACCTGGAAAAAACCTAAAGGGAGAACGGTCCTCGTAGGATTCGAACCCCACACCTCCCACTCAATGACCTCGCCACCCGTAGTGGTTTATAGGTGTTTTCGGAACTATGATTGATTCATTATATTTAGCGACTTTAGTGCTCGTGGAAAACAAAAGCCTGCTACAGCTGGCTCGTAAGTCAGTAGGTGAAAGGTTTATCCAGTAATAGTAAAGTAATATTTTGCAATGATACACCAAATTTAGAAGCCATTTTTTGCATGGAAAATTATTAATTATGATCTTTTAAGTGACAAGGGTGCTCCGAAAGAGAATATAGTACAGTTTTCTTCTTGTCAGTTTTATTTTGTTAATGTTATTATAACATGTAATAGGAACATAAAGATTTTAATATTATTATCATACAGGAGTATTATTTCGATGTTGTTATAGACTTCGCAAATTTAAGAAATATTTTTTTTATTATTTTTAAAGAATATTTAGGCTATTTTTAAGGAATATTTACATTAATATTACGTATGTTTTTTCTACACAGTATTTTCATCTCTAATATTTAAAAAATAAGGCATTAAGGAATACAAGAATATTAAATAAAACAGTTGCACAAAAAAGAAAAAACGAAAAAAGGAGGGGAGTGTGAAAAAAAGAGACAGTGAAACCGTGGTTCCGATGTTGCTGCCCTAAACACGCTTTGAATTAAAATTGTATCTTTTTAGGTAATGAACTAAAACTCAGCTGTGTAAATTAATTTACACGTTGCATATCGCCAAATAACATAATAGGTTTAGCTTAAAGTTGGTACAGTTATATTTTAACTATGACAAGTGAAATAAACGTACCTTTCGGATGTGTCTATGCAAGTTTTTGATGTAGTAGATTTAACGTCAGCCCGAAACAAACATTTTTTTTCTAATGAATGTGAGAAATCTTTCATTTTCCCTTCTTTTATTTTTGTTTAGGGCTTCTACATTTCCTCATACGCTGAGATTCAACTTTTATCACTTTTTTCAGGAACTGGTTTTTCATTATTTCCATTTCCTATTTTTTTTTTTGTTTTTTTGTTTTTTTGTTTTTTGTTTCGGTATTCTCTCGTTTGTTATGCATTACGATTTCTTTTACTTTAAAGCTAATTCAGTATATAACATACCTAAAGTAATGCAACACATTCAGCAATAGCAACAAACGCAGAGGGCTTTGTTTTTTAAAGGTTTACTGTGCTTTCTTTAACGTTTAATAAGGGGCACGCACTTGTATAATGTTCATTAAAATTACAATAAATTTAAAACCATTGTAATTTCCGCTTATTTCCATATGATAATACAACGAGCTCCCACAGTACAATTTTACAATCGCTCTGTCATACAAGAAAATGCAACCATAGTCACCCCGAGTTGCTGTGTAACCAAGTGACCCGAACAGTTTCAACCTTGCAGTTACTCAACTATCAGGCAAACTACATCTACAAAATTAACTCAATCAAAAACCAACTTAAATTATGTTTCTGCCTGATTTGGTTCTTCATTTCTTACTTATTTTCTTCAACCATTTTCTTTTAACATTACCTAAATATTTCCCAAACTCCAAACTTTTCTGCCTTGTTTTCATATTCACCAACTTTTTTCCCCCCTTATCTCTCTATTGGTAAGTTAATTTCTTTAGTTTCTCTCATTCCACAACTGCATGTCAGTAACTGTCTTGCATTCCACACATCGGACATTCCTCTATATTTAAACCTCCTCTTATTCCTTTCAGATTCACTTCCCCTGTCCGGGCCCATGCAATTTCCTCCCTCGTCCACCTGTTACCTTCATCCACATAATTCTCTCTACCTCATATTTCCTTTAACCCCCCATAAAACCTCAATGACTTTACTACTAAAACTACCAAATATCTCGTACCTCTCCATATCATCAATTGTTTGTTTAATTTTTCTCCAAAAACCTCTTTCTTTACTTTTTCCATCATGTCACACCATACCAAGCCAATTTTTTCCATAGTCTCATTGATTCTACAAACCAAAGTATTTTCCCCTCTCACTTTCTCTCGCGTCACTAGACAGTGTTTCAAAATACAATTCTCTTGTAAATTCCTAATCCTAAACCAAAATTTCAGAGTTCTTGTGATTATTTTTCCTTTATTCCCTACTCTACCTAATTCAGCTTGTCCAAACCCGTTTGGTGAGCTGTTTGGTAGACCAATAATTTATTGTAGAAATTCCTGTGAACCAAGTCCACATTTAGCCATCCCTCGTCACTACCCCAAACATCATTTTAGCCTCTACTACTATACTATTTATATGCATTCTGCTACTTTCTGCCTACCTTTTGCTAGAACCTTTCTTTTTTCTTCTCTCCACCCTCCATTCCTGTTAAGTCCAATACCCAAATAGTCAAATTTATTAACCACCTCGATTTCTGCCTCTTCCCTACATCATTTCTCATTGTTTCTCAACTTGTTTCCGTTCTTGAATACGATGCTATTTTATTTTCGAATGTTTATTCTTAGTCCCCACTTCTCACAGAATTTAGTGATTACTTCGATTGATTTCGCTGGACCAATATTAGTAATTGACCTCACTATCAAATCGTCCGCGAATAATAATCCCAAAATCTAAACATTTTCAATTGTGGGCATGCGGGTATTAGCTTTGCTAACCATTGTAATTACAATAACACATATTGTAGATTCTTTACTGATTATTTTACATGTAGCTTGTATTACCCACAATCGCCGTTTGTGTTTTCTCGGCTCTTTAACTCGTGTACTTTGCTGACAGTTTTCAATGCTACACTCTAGTTGCACTATAATCCATATCAGCCCGCTACTGTGATAGGTAATGGTTGATATCGACATGGTTGAATGCTCTCTTGTTTCTCCTCCACTCAAACATTTCTCCACTTTCGAGTTCATGGATTGCTTCCTCTTAATAATATATCTTACACCTTTTCGTAACAATTTAGGTAAAAAAAGAACTGGAATTAAAAATCAGGGTAATAGAGAACTAGCACTAAAAATGGACGAATTTCAATAATGAATAAAAAAGAAAGAAAGGAATATAATAAAGAAAAACTAGCCAAAAGAATGACTTTATTAAAACACATTAAATAAATAAACTTAGGTAAAATGATCACCAATAGAGAAAGTGACAGCAAGAGCTGATTCTGTACGCACATTCGAATATAAATAAACACCCGTTGTGGAATAGAATACTCACGCCTATTATTAACCATATCTATTACTGTATACGTGCGGTTTCAAGAGCCGTTTAGTTAAGACTGATTCTCAGCTGTGTCCTTGGCTATCGGACTGACTCCGGCAAACGCTGTAAACCTTTAATCTGCTCACCTAGTACTATCCGTTCATTTAGAAAACCATTTTCTTATTTAAAATAAATTTGCACTGTATTGCTAATGCTAATTTTAAAGATTGTATCAATTTTATTTATATTTTTATATTTTATTTTTGTTTAATTAAATATACAATGATTACTCTTTTACTGTTAAATTATTTGATGTCCTGCAAAAATTCTGAAACCTACTTTTTAAACCTCATGCAGTAACGAAACAAGATTTTACGTTTGAATTTCTTCCTTCTAGTTCTTTGGGAAAATATATGCTTGTATTAAATCCTTTTCACTCACTACAGACTACAGCACGCCACTGAACTATAATGGGAGTAACTGAAGTAAGGGAGGTTACGTACAAGAAAGAAATGTTTTGTGACGTAGTTTCACAAAGGGAGCTTGTCTAGAAGCAGTTTTCTGGCACAGGAGAGTGGGCGGTCTCCTGGGACAGTGGGATGCAGTACCATACCTTGTCTTGTCTCGACAATAACCTGGCGCTATTCCCTTGTCACTAACCACTCGCCACGACACAAAGGCTGGACTCTGCAGGTCTTCTCCTTACATCATCGCAGCCGTCCTCTACAGAATATGCATTTGGCTCGCAACGGAAGTACACGGCCTTAGAAAAGCATGAGAATCTACTTGTGCTGCAGAAAATATCAAAATATGTACACGAAAAGCAGAGCTACATATAAAAAGCCTTGCATTGCGTAAACAAAATGTTATATGTTGTTAAATGAAGCGAGGAAACGTCTTACAGTTTAGAACAATTTTTTAGCAGTTTTAGAGATATAAACTGTCGGAGGTGTAGAAAAGAACGGGTAGATAGGAACATGTCGAATATATTAGGAAAGGAAATACCAGGGTAGGTTGATAAGTACCAACCGCGCTGTAAGGATTATCGCCTTCACAAATACCTTATCTGGTATCTACCTTATCTGTTAAGTAAATAATTGCTGCTGTAACTTTCGCTCCGCTGTGTTCAGTTCAGATATAGTAGCATAAAGAAAGCTATGTGTAGAAGATTGTGACATGTTCAAAATGGAGTTTCGAACTGTTATTAAATTCTTCACAAAAGAAGGACTTACTCCAAATGAAATTAAACAGTGATTGGACAGTGTATATGGGGAAGCACCTCCTCATTTTCTACCGTAAAAGATTGAGCCAAACTTTTTCGAATGGGTCGAGAAAGCATAGAAGACGAAGAGCGTGCAGGTCGGCTCTTGGAAGTGCTCACTCCTGAAAACATCGCTCTTGTTGAAGGAGAAATTATGGAAGACCGGCAGCTCAAAGTTACACAAATAGCAGCAAGGTTGGGTCTTTCTAAAACCACAGTCCTTCGAATTATTCATGAACATTTAAACATGAATAAGGTTAGTGCAAGATGGGTGCCTAGACTTCTTTCCTCAGTCCAAAAGCAGCAACGAGTCATCTGTTGTGAGGCATTTTTGGGGCTCTGTGGTGGCAACGAAAGAGAAGTTCTGCAAACCATTGTTACAGGAGATGAAACTATGATCCTCTACTATGATTCCTTGTCCAAAAGAGAATCAATGGAGTGACGTAAACCTGGCGAAGCACCGTCTCTAAAGGCCAAGGTCACTCATCAACGAAGAAGATCATAACCACAATCTTTAGGGACTGTGAAGGAATACTCTTCATTGACTTCAAGGAGAGGAACACAACAGTAAATGGGGAATACTATGCTGACTTACTGCACAAACTACGTGCTTCCATCAAAGAGAAAAGGCGAGGAAAGCCGTGTGGTGGTGCGCGCCTTCTTCACGACAACGCTCCTGTGCACACAACTCTTGTTGCAAAGGAAGCTGTGAAGAAATGTGACTTCAAGGAAATCGACCATCCACCCTACAGCCCATGTCTAGCTCCCAGTGTTTCCTCTTCTCAAAACAAGAAGGACCTTCGAAGTAGGGAATTTATGTGTGACGAAGAAGTGATGTATGCTGTTTATGCCCATTTTGCAGACAAGACTCCTGACTATTTTTGGGGGGATTGAAATGTTAATTCAAAGATGTGAATATTGCAATAAAGGGTACTATATTGAAAAGTGAAATATAGTTTTGGTCTGTATCATACCTAGAAAATTGTTAGGCCGGAAACTTATGGACCTATCCTCGTATATGTATTGGGTATACTACAGAGCTGCTTGTACATATTTGAAGGGTCTAAGGCAGCGAGGCCAAAACTCTTCTCTTGCAAGCTAATGATGTCACACTAGTTTTACCCCACCTTCTAGTTGTGAGGGGAAGTGACTTATGCACTCTCATGACTCTGTCACGGCTGGATCGCATGACATCCAAGGTCCTTTTATTTCAGGAGGAATGGAGGAAGAATATTTTTATATTGAATAGGAAATAAGTTTAAGTGTCCCATAGATAATATCAAACGGCACTTAGACAAAATATCATAGGGACTGTACCAGCCACTCTACCAATAAGATAACTTGTTGTTAGGATTTTAATTTTGAATTTGTTATATTATTCATGTGTTATATTTGCACGCGAAGCTAGATTACAAAAACTAAGTACCTAAGGGCCTACTTTTGACATATAATGAAGGTTCATTGCTGGACTGTCACACACAATGTAAAAAATTAGAAGTGTTTTAATTCAGAAGAGTTTGTAAAAGAGTTTTTACTATATCAGCTAAGAATTTTGTCTTGTTTTTCAATGTGTATGTCTTTTCAAAATACCGTGACAAGGCACATGGAAGAATGGGGTGTGATATAGAAAAACTACTATAAAATAAAGTTAACTCATTAATTTGTTTTTCTCTACCTTTAGATAAAATCACTGACAGCTAATAAAGGTCATTAAATCATAATGTGGGTGGATTTAAGAATGAATTCAGTATTACAGAATAGCTTTCAGATATTTCTCTACAAACTCATACTTTGGAAAGATATTTGCTTGATGTTAGGTGCAGGTGGACAAGTTTACTGGTGTTGCAACCTACGGGGCAAGGGGTTTTGGTAGCAAGTTAAGGAAATACATCTATATATAAAGTAGAGCTGTGCTCTGTGATATTTATAAGGAGGCACTACGTGCGAAATTAATTGACCTAAATATTGTTATATTCATTGTAAAATCACGCTCCCTTCGCCTGTTAGAAGAATTAAGATTTAAATATGCCAATCTAACATATTATTGTCACAAGTTGTTAAGAGATTTCTTGCGCTGTAGCAAAGTGGCATTAGAGAGTTGTGTTTGTAAGCATTTCGAGTATTTTGAAGCATAATAGATTCGGTAATGAGGGAAAGAGGTAAATGTACCCTCCACTCTTTCGTTTAAGTTTAGGTATCGGTGGTCTGAGGGATGCTATGAACTTGGAAGGGTAGACACTTCTAATGTTGAAATGCGGAAAATAATTTACATTATGTAATAGTGGGAGAAGAAACTAAAGAATAAAACACGGATCAAATGTGATAATTTAGAAATGGATATATTAACTAAAATGATTTTTATTAAATGTAGAAGATTTAAAAAAGTGCTTAGGAAAGGCAAGGGAAAACTGGCGGAGAAAGATCAGAAAAAAAGCGGAAGGAGATGACAATTATGTGTGAGAGGATATTTATTTACGCACTTAATATTTATAGGAGTTACAGTGGTGGAGTTTTATATATATAATACTTTACATATGAACTCGCTCGTTGTTTATTGCTTTTGGAATACGGAAAGTAGGAACACCAAATTAAATAAACAGGGGAATTTAAAGGAGGCCTAGAGATATTTTAAAATAGTGTTTAATGTACGTTTTTTATAGCTGAGAAACCACATACACTGATGGTAAGATTAGTTGAACTGATAATTTTGGAAAGAATTTTTTTTTAGTAAAAGAAGCGTTCCAGGCCTAATTTTAAGGTGCATCCCCAGCATTTATGACAACTGAAGAAAATCTGGTAAAAATCTCATAAGGGTGAGCAATCTGCGGGGGGTCCAATTCCAGACTTTCCCTGACGAGTCCGTGCTCTAACTACCTCGGCCATTCCTGTTGTATTGTCAAAAAGTTCATCTGCAAGAGTTATAAATTTTACTTGAGAATTTTCACAGGACAGAGTTTTTTTCTTCAATCCATATACAATTTCTTCCCCTCCAGCTCAGTTCTTTGATGGTTACATAAACCCTGATCATTGTTTGGTTGGTTTTCTCCTCCTCTTTTCTCCATTGCACTTTTATTTCGTATTGTATCCAACGCTATTCTTTTTACACGTTCAAACTGAATTCTTAGATTGTGTAGAGAACATTCTTTTCTACATCCATAATTTCTAATTTTATACATTTCTGGCTTTTTGCTGTCCTCCGGTTCTTCAGCTAACAATTTATTGGCATGTTGTACAGAGAGTTATTTTTGGCCTGCGTCTGCGTCTTGACAGGGTGCCAAAGTAACGGACAGGCTTCTCTCGTATTTCTACTCGCAAACTTTTGTAGTGATATCCATCTGCAGTCAATACCTTTTTAAAGAAATTTTAATTCACTGCAACAGCTCCGATTTCTAATTTTTCTAATCTGTGTCCTGATATTTTCTTTAATTTTCTCTACAGTATCTGTAGACTTAATTTTTACCGTTATTCTATTGGTAACGTTTCATTACAACGCACCTCAGTAACACGCTGTATTTAATACCACTGGCGCACTGTAACAACACAGACTTAAGGAAAACTAATGTATTAACTTAAACTTAGTTATAATAACACAATGCTTGCTCTGTAACAGCAAATAGCATCTGAGTGTTGTTAATGTGGAATTTTTGGCCCATATAACTAATTTATGTGTTAATGCTCTGTAATTAGACTAAAAATAAAAACAAAATAACCTTATTATTCTCTTACGTGTAGTTCACAATAAAATGTGAGCTATAATTGTTAATATTTATACGAGGGTAGATCCATAAGTTTCCGGCCTAAAAATTTTCTAGATATCATAAAGACAAAAATATATTTCACTTTTCAGTATAGTTTCCATTTATTGCAATACACTTCTCGCTACTTTGAATTAACATTTCAATCCCCCCCCCCCAAAATAGTCAGGAGTCTTGTCTGGAAAATGAGCATAAACAGCGTCTAACTTCGTCATACTTCCTTTCCTTCCTCGAAACCTTCTTGAGTTTTGAGATGCGGAAATAGTCACTGGGAGCTAGATCTGGGCTGTAGGGCGGATGGTCGATCTCCTTGAAGCCACATTTCTTCACAGCTTCCTTTTCAACAAGAGCTGTGTGCACGGGCGCGCTGTCGTGAAGAAGGCGCACACCACCACTCAGCTATCCTCGTCTTACACTTTGATGGAAGCACGTGGTCAGAGCAATAGGCCAGCATAGTACTCCCCATTTACTGTGGAGTTCCTCTCCTTGAAGTCACTAAAAATATGTATGTCCTTATGTCTATTATGCATGAAGAAAAGGGACAGTATTGCAAATGTTAATGAATTTGAAAATATCGACGGCTAATTTATTTTTAGATTGTTGCATGAAAATGCTCTGGGAATATCATGTTACTCGAAGATATATGTGCAAATCAGTTTTTAGATGTGGAACTTTTAAAATTAATGAAACAAGGAGAGAGACTTCTCTGAAAACAAGCAGGACTCGTTCGTTACACGTGCATTTGAAACCGTAATATGGGAGCTTGAAAAGGGCTGTACGGCTGATACTGATTACAACGACAGTTTTGCTAGTCTGTTACCTTTGCAAAGTCAGAGGGCCGACAAAATAATGATCTACAATGTTGGAGGACAAAGCGTACTCAAAGAGAGGTGACTAGCCGAAAAGAGAGAGAGGGAAAAAAATCTGTTTCTCCACCTGGTTACCCAGTGGCCGAAACCTGTCGCAGGAGTGCAGACAAAGCCATTCATTTTGCTCCGACTGCAACGGGAGAAAGAAAATAAATTGGAATGGCTATCATGCGCTTTGGAAAGCGTCTGCAGGTTTTGTTTTTGTTATTGCAGTATCTCGGATAGTGGACACCAGACCTGCAGCATTCCAGTCTGATGCTGACCGGTTTGCCGACAGAGCTACTTGCAAAACAATAGAGCAACGCGTCGCGTTTCTAATGTATTGTTAGGTCGTTGGAGAGGTAACCTGTGTTTGTAAATATTGGTGTAGTTTAAAAACACGTTTGCTAGCAGTTTAATAAGCAAGACATTTAGAGTCTTAAGGCAGGCTTTAATGCAGTTACAGTTAAATTAAATGTTTTTGATGGCTTATTTTCTACGCATAGAAGCTGTGACATCCTTAAAGGTTAAGATAATTGATTGTACAAATCTGCTGTTTATAATTGTATAGAATTATACAATTTTTGAAATCATTTCAATCCTATCAGCAGTTATTTTAAACTTTATTGCATTTGCTTCATTACGAAATTTTTATTTAATTGATGAAAACATTAATTCTAATTTAACTATCAAAACTATTAAAACTCCTCTTTGCAATTAATTGTGCCTTTGGTTCAAAAGTCGGTCCTGGTGGTGTAGTGGTAACCAAACTTACCCAAGATCGCAGGTTGAAACCCGGCCAGGATCGATAGATTTTTTCGGGTGTAAAAATCCTAAATATGGCTTCCTTCGGAAGGGCAGTAATCGTGGGTTCCGTGTCGTACATTTTTGGCACGAAAAAGAACCTCAAGCCTGAATGAAGAGGCCTCTGAGCAAAATTTGTCGGCCGTTTCATGCCGTGAATTGAATGGAACGCTGATGACCTGAGATGTTAAAGAGCGTTCATAAATAAATTAAATAAAAAAAATGGTTCAAAATTTAATGCCCCCCCAAAATAAAAATGTTAATGGATTGAATTGTAATTTTTTGAAGATTTTTGAAGATTGTTAGAATGAAGCTCTATAATATAGCCTTCATACCACTTAGACGCTTCCCTTACAAACTTAGAAAGCTCTTTTTCACCTTAATCAGCACTAAAGGGGCTGCATATGGCCTGCCTTTACATTGAAATGCATACCTGTATAAAAAGAGGTACACAATTACTCTAGAATTATTTTTTTTACGCTAAGAATATTTAAAGAAATTCTGTTTTTGACGCTTTTTGATTACATTAAAAAGGAACGATATAAGTTATAGCATAAATATTAAAATAGTCATAAAGTTAGGGTAAAAAATGAGAATTGGTAATACATATTTGTACAAAACATTCAAAGCAAAACGTTTCGTTATGAAACAATATTTTATCGTGGTTTGAATATTCCAAATATTTATTATAAATATACTCGTATAAAAATTCAAAACCAATAAAAATTATACGATATTTTGTATTTAGTTAGCGGCATAACTCTAATATATATGCCACGTCAAAATCGAAAGGTTTACGCTTCTTTTATTAGTGGCTTTACAAAAACGTGTAACTTTTTATGAGAAACGAGAAATTTGAGATAGCAATAAAACTTTTAAAACTTTTTGTATACATTATTAACAAATAATAATTGTGCTTCTATTTTAATTTGAATTTTTGTCATATCCCAATAAAATCAGCATGCTTAAAATGGCGACAAATGAAGGGAGGGGGGACCAATATTCGCATAACTGCACTCGTGGTAATAATCTGGAAACTTTTTGCGTTAATACTGAATTGTCATAACATCGTATTTACTCACATAATTGCAATTTAAAACACTGTTGGTAAGGAAATAGAAAATATAAGTGATAACAAAGGTAGTAACAATAACTGTTAATATGTGTGGAATAATTTCACGTCTTTTAAAATCTAAATTTTATGTTAGATTTGAGTATAATTTCTCATTACTTAGTTTTTTTTTAATAGTGTTTAACGTCCATTTTCACTACTGAAACACCACAGGCAGTGGACACTGATGATACAGGAGATGAAATGATATATTGGGAAAGGATTTTTTTTTAAGGAAGGAGACGTTCCAGGCCTAAGTTTAGGGTACTTCCCCGGCATTTGCCATTTATGAGGACTAAGGAAAACCTGGAAAAAAACCTAAGTCAGGGAGCACGGTGCTGGCGAGATTCGAACCTCATACCTCCCGCTCACGAGTCCGTGCCTTAAGGATCTCGGCCACCTTTGGCGGTCATATCATAACTTAGTGTAATTAATTAGTAATCATTGCTTTTGTGTTATTATCCTGTGCCCTCATTTGGAAAAGTAGTCGGAATTTGTATACACTAGAGGAAACCAGCTGAGCTTCAGTGAACCCGATTCCCGGTAAGACCGGAGTTAATGTTCTGCTGAGCTTGCTCAGTCGTGTTTATCACCTTAACTGCTTTTGTTGCATTTTTGTAGCAGGCTCGTCTTAGCCATTCTATTCTGTATTGGTGTATATACATATGCTACAACAAAAAATCTTTACCTATTATTGTTAAGTGAAAAAAAAAATAGTATTGTAGGAAAAATTGCGTGCTAAATTTACAGGAGTAGCATTTTCATTGGGGAGTTCACTTTTCAGATTGGAGAAAAATGTTCGAACCTAAGATAAGATATTCATTGATATAAACAAAGGACAAAAAACAATTTTAATAGTTGAGAAGCTTGATAAATTACGCTATCGATTGAAAATTATCCTCGAAAGTCTTCAATTCGATTAGCTCAGCTGGTTAGTGTATCTGTCGGCAGTGCGTATAAAGCCATTCAGCTGCTCTCATCTTCATTCATGTAAAATCACTGCTGTACTCGTGGAGATCCCGGGAGGTGATTTTCGGGGAATGTCTCAAAATTTTTTTTCAAAATGGTTCAAGCATATCTGGCAACTTAGGGTAGGTACTTTGAGCATCTGGTATAATAGTGAGTGCAACATTAATTACTATGAAATATTTATAATAAATAGTAGAAGAAACAGAGGTGATATGAGTTATGACCACGCGAAGTTATTTCCCTGGGCTGGCAGTATACACATTTTCACAGTAGATATCTATTTAATATATTTCAAAGTTGGGCCGAAAAACAACAGTAATGTGTAGTATGATGTTCTGTAAACAGATGTGACTCACATTACGTTATGCTAGCGTTGCTACAACAAAATGGAGCCAAGATTATCGTTTGAACAGCGGAAAGCAATTTTGAAGTGGTATTGGAAAACCGAGAATGTTGTTCAAGTTCAAAGGCAATGGAGACGTTTGTACAAAGCAGAACCGCAAACGCATGCATTCCAGACAAATTTGAGACTTATGGTACTGTATGCGATGTTCACAAGGGCAGATTTGGGAGACCTCGCACAGCAACAAGCCCCACGCACTGGCCAAGGCACTGCATAGGACGAAGAGGTCGATTGAGTTTCCAAGGCGTTCTACGGATCCGTTGGACTTCTACCTATGGGGAACTCTTAAGGATGTTGTATACCGTAGAAAACCAGCTACACTGACAGCACTTCGGGAAGAAATTGAAACGGCATGTGCTGCAATCGCTGAGGACACTTTCGCAAACGTTGCTCAATCAGTAGTTCAACGTACTCAGAAGTGTATCGACGCCGATGGTGGGCATTTTGAGCAACTGTTGTAACTGTAAAAGTTTAGACATTAGTGCTCATTATTTTCTGTTTGTGTGAATTCAGTTAACACAGTTTTTTCTTTGCTTGAAGGGTGTATACATTTTTGGCACCCTCTAGATATACTACTAAAAAGAAATTTTTATTCGCAAGTTGATTTTACCATGACCCCGATATCTTACGCCATAAACGAGGGAAAGATAAACTTCAGTTTCAGTAGTTATGTCCCGTACTAAAATAAACAAAAATGAAGCGAATCACTGCTTAACCTACGGCTTCCCCATGTGTTTTTACAGTAGAAGTCCTTTGCAGCTACGAATGTGTTATTTAGTCAAATAGATGTGGACGGAAGACAAAAACTCTACGTTACATGGATAGAGTTCGTTATTGACCTGCTGTTAGCTACTATATAACAGCCTAGGCTGAATGGCGAAATCGAATTGAATGCATTTTAAACTTGGGCCGGTGTTCCAAAAGTAAAGTATGCTAGGGGTAAAAGCGTTCTCTAAAAGAATTAAATAATATTGACAATGGCGAGACTTGAGATTCTCTTGTGTGAAAAATGAAAATAGTAGACGTGCACTTTAATAAAAAAGAAAGGGTAGGCTAGAAAATCAGCTGCTTAGTATTTTTGTGCACTACAGTTTTTTCTCCAATTTCAAGCGCTGTTTCAATACCTACAGCTAAATGGGATTTATCATCAGTTCCAAATGGAGCGTAGAAAACCCAAAAGTAACGTATGTGTACAGTCCGTAAGGGAATTGAAGGAAATGGAAAACAGATCGATTAATGTGTGGGGGTAGAGAGTAACGGAATCCCTTTCTGAAATAACTTATTCCGAGTTCCTAATACTGTTCATATAAACATACCTGGAGGATAAATAAACACATAGAGCTATAGAGTCAGCAGTAAAGACAGACAATTTACTGAGAAATAGCGTGGTCTAATTAATACATTTAGTACAAAGGAACACTGCCCAGAGTTTTCTATAGTGACTGGTCAGATTGTTTACGATACTCTTTTCCGTACAAGTAGATGATATCTATTGACTACTCTTTTTTTTTAATGGTGTTTACCAACCATTTTTACTACTGAGGCACCAAGGCGTGAACACTGATACATGAGATGAATTTATAAATTCGGAAAGGATTTTTTTTTCAGAAAGAAAACATTCCAGGCCTAAATTTGGGGCACCTCCTCGGCATTTGCCATTTATGAGAACTGAGGAAAACCTGGAAAAAACCTAAGTCTGGGAGGACGGTCCTTGTAGGATTCGAAACCCAGTCCTATTACTCACGAGTCCATGCGTTAACGACCTCGGCCACCCGGGCGGTACTGTTGGTTTGAAGAAATTTAAAAAAAAAATTAATATAAAACGATAATAATTTTAAAAATGGAAATTTTGAAACATAAATGATCACGTCCTATGCAAATGAAAACGACTACCGCACCACATTATTAATTGTGTTAACCAAGAAGATGCTTTGCTTTTCATTTGGACAATAGACAGGAAGTATTCACATAGTTCTGCATAAACATCTGCACTATCGTGAAGTTTTCTTGCAGCGGTTGCCACAATCCTTAGCTGATGAGCAGAGGGCTGAACGTGTAAGAATAAATTAATCGACTTTCTGACAGTCTCAAGTGGAAGATGATCAAATTCTGGTACCTTTAGTTTGAGCTATACTCTCACTAAGTGGAGATACGCCGAAACACGACCCACATAAGAGGTCCAAGTTACATGGACATGCATGGAAAGTGATGTTTAAATGAACCAAGAACAAATGTACAGGAAGATTGATGACAATGCTCGTCCTCACTCTGTCAACACAACAAAAGATGATTTAGAGCGGTTTTTCCGGCAGACATAACATCTACATTTTCACTTTTTTTTTTTTTTTTTTTTAAAGAAATTTGAAGACAAATATCAAAACAGTAGCTTACCACGAGACAAAGCCTGCAGTGCACTTTTTATTTTTAGTTTTGCTGCTAGTCTAAAGAATTGTATGAAACCAGTATCCGCCATCTTGCGCAATATTATTGAGAGAAAACGTAAAGCGTTAAAGGGGCAAGTTTTAGTTCGTCTTCACTTGATAATGATTTGATTATCATTAGATGACCTTAGAGCAACTGTAATTAGAAACGGTTAAGACCTTTCTCACGGAACATGTATGTATTCTTGAGAAGGTATATTTGAAAACTTGAGTTTGTCAAAGTTTAAGCATACAAAAACCTTTTGAGACCAAAGTGTGAAACCAGAGATTTTAACGCCCTTTTTACGCTTATTGTTTGGCATCAAAGGCGGTGGAAACTGATTTTTAGTAGTGTTTTACGCCCTTTTTACTACTGAGGCACCACAGGGGACACATGAGATGAAATGATAAATTGGGAAAGGATATATTTTTTTTTAAGGACGGAAACGTTCCAGGCCTAAGTTTTGGTACCTCCCCGGCATTTGCCAGTTATGAGGACTGAGGGAAACCTGGAAAAAAACCCAGTCAGGGAGGACGGTCCTGGTGGAATTCGAACCCCAGACTCCCGTTCACGAGTCCGCGCCTTAACGACCTCGGCCACCCGCGGAGGTGTGAAAACTGATGATACATGAGATAAAATAATAAATTAGGAAAGGATATTTTAAGGAAGGAAGCGTTACATGCTCAAGTTAGGGTACCACGCTGGCATTAGCCATTTATTAGAACTGATGAAAATTTGGAGAAAACCTCAGTCAGGTAGGACGATCCTGGCGAAAATCAAACCCCAGACATTCCGCTCACGAATTAGCGCCTTGTGACCCTTGGCCACGCTGGGTGTAAAGTTTATAATTGTGCAATAATGGATAACTCTAGAGTATTAAGATTGCTATTCTAATCTGTTCTAGTATTTCTAGAGATTTTTTGTGCTACCGTCGGAATATAAAGCTCTTATGTTCGAGTTTCTCCAAAAATCTTCTGATGAGCTCTGTAACATTATGCATTAATTACGAACTTTAAGGCTTGTGGCAACTAACGAGATTTTTAAGATTACTAACTGTAGCAACAGTAGCTGAAAGAAATTAATCATTGTAGTTACATTTAGTGCTTTAGAAGAACAGTTTGTAGTGTGTATGTTAAAAGAAGAAGAAGAAAAGAAAAAAAGAATTTAGCGGCATTAACAATTATTCAAAACATATATGTCTTACGAAAATCGGAATAAAATAAGCTTGTGTATATTGCACAAGAAAAAAATTATTAATTGCATGAAATAAATTGTGAAACAAAGAATAAAAACTTTGACAGTAAATGTTAGAACCTTTTAGGAGATTTAATAGTTTCCTTTTCGCTACAAGGATATGATGCAAAACTTTCCCACAATAAATAAACAAAGAAAACTTTCCTAAAAGGCTTGCAAAATGTACCAGGACATATTCACTGCCCCGTGACTAATCTGACAGCAGATAACATTTCCCTAAAATTAGGCAAAATATACAGTTAACTTTTCAAATAAATTAATAATAATAAAAAAAACATGAAACTAAACCTAGGTCAGCATGCTAGGCAAAAGCTCCATTTTTAAATTTTAAAGATTGTCCGAAAGCAATGGGAACTTCTTACCTACGTCCTGCCAGTGAAAAGGTCAAGTGCTCGCGCCGACCAACTGTAATAATTCCTCAAGCGTTTTCTCAATCAAATTAACTCTCAGGCAGCCACGCTCACATGACCATAGCAAGAAAATGCTCAAGGAAATACAGATCTTGTGCAACGATATTGTTCATTACAGCACATTATTGCAGGAGTGTTATCATTTCCGGTGTTTAAGCAGCTTTGGCAGAGTTCTCGAATCCATATGATATAAACAAAAGTTAAACTGCAAAAGTGTTCTGCTAAACCACATGTTTTGTCAAAACCACACACTGTCACTAAAAGAATAATGGCAACTGATTCTTAATAGGAACTGCATTCACCTGCAAGGTAAGTGACTTTCATACACCTGTCGTTTTGCACTCTTTCTCTTGTCTGGGTTCAAAGAAGAGGTGAAAATGCTACAAATGCAAAAAAATCTGATCCTGGATTTGCAACTGGAACTTGGAATTTCTTTGAGGCAGAAGAAAAGACGTCTAGAAAAAAAGAAGAGGAGGTTTCATTCTTGTAATGTTTTCATCGCTCTTCAAGAGCCTTTGCAAATCTGCAAAAAGCTTCTCCTCCAACCCTTGCCTCCCCTTTGGAGCAAGTTCTGGTGTTCTCAAACGGTTGTTGTTGACCCCGTGGAGTAAAGAGGGTGAAATTGGAACGGGGAAGGGTGTGGGGGTTTTATGAGAGAGAAGGAGACAGAAAATACTAATCGCATGAACCACTAACGAACGCTTCCAACGGCTTGTTGTGGCGAGGAGCTCTAAGCAGAGAAAGAGAGAGACCTCTCAAATTGCCTTTCCAATCTTGCGAAGCGTTTGCTTGCCCCTGTTTACAGCTTTTTACACCATGTCTTAATTCCACACCTTCACATTTCGCTACTAGGTGCACGTAACCTCCTGCTGTTTCACTGCCATCTCCCGTTCTTATTTACCAATACACTGGTGGGTGATTTAGGATACACTGCAGAGCGGGTCATCAAAGGTCATGTCCAGAGAACGAGTTTAAGATGCAAAATTATATTTAGAAAAGGGAAAGAAAGGTTTTTAAAATTATTCACGTCTAAACCAATTGCATTAACATTTTTTTATTAAACACTGCAGCAAATAACATAATGTTACTGGATGGTGTTTAACTCCCGTTTGTACTACTGAGGCACGACAGGTGGTGGACACTGATGATACACGAGATGAAATGATATATTGAGAAAATATTTTTGTTTTGAAGGAAGGAAACCTCCCATCCTAAATTTAGGGCACTACCTCGGCATTTGACATTTATGAGGACTGAGAAAAACCTGGGAAAAACGGAAGGACGGTTCACCCGTAGCGGTAAATTATATAAAGTAACCACTTTTTAGAAAGTACATGTGTCATTGACTGGGTTTCAACCAACTTGTGACATGCGCAGATTTCTATAATTTCGAATGTAATTCGTTGGAGTTTTGAGTTCAGGAGATCATTATATACGGAGAAACTCCGCTCAGCATTTACTGAAACCCAGGTAGATCTTTTGTAAACACACGAAAAGGGAGTTCAGTGGAAGTTCCAAAGGCTTCCCCATTGGAATCGTTCCAGGAAATGAAACCAAGTTTAGAATGGTTAAATGAAATTATTTATTTCAAGATTATAGCAAGATTTTATTAAAAATCAGATACACCGTTGTTTTATACACGGGAAGCCCTAAGGAGAGAAATGAACTCAGTTGCTGATATGGCCCATTACATTAAAATTAGAGTTGTAAAAAGCAACACATTTAGGAAGCAGAGCTAGTGGTTCTTGTCGGCCCTGGCGGTGTAATGGTTACCATACTTACCTCTTAAACTAAGATCACGGGTTTGATCCCGGCCAGTACCGATGAATTTTTTCGAACATAAAAATGCTAAGTATGGCTTCTTTCGGAAGGGAAGAAAAGTCATGGGTCGTACATTTACGGCACGATAAAGAACCTCAAGTCTGAAAAAAGAGGTCTTTGAGCAGAAAATTTGTCGGCAGTTTCCCGCCCTGATTTAAATGGGACGCTGATGGCCTGAGAGTTAGAGAGCGTCGGTAAATAGCCGTAAATCTCTGGTTCTTCATATCAAAATTCTCTGGCTGATAAGAGAAAACGTACTCTCTAAAATTAATTATTAGAAATATTTACCATATAGAGATCCTAATTTGTTGCTCTCATTGGCGACGAAGCAGGTGTTCAAAAGTTGCATATATAGCTTATTATTCTTAATGCTAGTATACAGGGAAAGCTAGTATGAGTTTCTTACATCAAGAGGCAAGCTGAACGGGCTCTTTAAAAATAGCAATGGAAGTCAAACATTCAAAAAAGTGAACTTGAAATGTTTGCTCTCGCTGTATGATTTTTAGAACAATTTTCTGTTTTAGAGGATAAACTGCAACAACACTTTCCTTCCTTTAACATAACTGGGTTCCATCAAAGCGATTGGGTATGCAATCTCTTTACCGTTACTATTGAGAGCACAAAACACTTAACCATTGGAAGAGGTAGTAAAATTGGCTGAACTTTGAAGCTCAAAATTTGGGCATTAGTAAAAACAGAATTTCTCATGTTATTAGAACATGCTACTTCAGTTTTAACCACAGATCTGTGCAGACAGAAAATTTTGGCAAAGACGTATATTAAAAACAAGAAATATGAGCCAAGAATTATGCGCTTCCTGCCGCATTGAACAGCTATGCTCACATTTCCACTAAATTGCAACGATAGTATAATATTATTGAAAGAGCATTCGTAATTTTTGTCGTTTGTGTTACATGTAGAGGTAATATTAATAAATAACATTAAAATATTGAATACAGAAGTGCGTTCTTATGTCTTCATGCTGTCATATTTTTTTTCGCGGCAACCAATTGTGCCCCGTCACACACTTTGACAACCCCTGCTCTAGAATAACCTACAAAATGTGACAATTCTTAACTGCACTGTCATATCGTCAGTCAGATATTTTAAGTATATTTTTACCTCATTTTGCTTTAACACTTACTTATGTATCTAATTTAAATTCATTTATTAGTATACAGTACCGTTATTTTATATCATGAACCCTGTCTCAACTTTCTTATCTAAGACCCCTTTACAATATCTGAAATTATTGTTGTAATTGATAAATAGGCAGTATACAGCAATTCAATATTATTACATTACCTGTTCCTTTCCACTCTCCGTCAGTATTCTTTCATTATCTGGCTCGCCGTGACCTGAGCTGTTTGCATACTCGGTCGGTTAGTAGTGCTTAATGAGCACTCAATAAATTACTTACGAACTCTAAAGCTCCAGCTGGTTGTTGATAGTAAAACGAGGTACACAATTTTCCCTTTTCCATTGTTTACTGTGTTGCACATGAAGCGCATATTGATCATAAACACCATTACTTTAATAGGAGCGTATAGGCTGAAAAGGGTTTAAAAATAGTTCCCCCCCCCATGTCGACCCGGCGCAGAAATGTGATTTTAAATGCTTATTTTATCCACTCACCTACCTAGCTAAACGGAAGCACATAAAATAACAAAACAAAGTGATCTGCTATTTTTATTTCCTTCTTCATTTTTCTATCATATGATATCGCAACATGAAAGGGAGCATGGTAACAAATCATTCGGCCATTTGCTTCACAAAGGTTCAGTGGAGAGCAGTATTTAACATCAGTTGCATATTCAACAGCCACCACCCCCTTCTCTCATTGCATTTTTTTAGTTCCTCTTCCATCGGGTCAACATGCTGTATTTTTCATCACAAGAGCTTCGAATATGCGGGGAGAATATCGAAGAGAAAAAATCGCACTTTTTCCGCTAGAAATATTTCCAATAACCGTAATCTAGAGTCCACAACTGATATAATCTCTACTATATGTCGTAGTTAATTTATTAGTAAAATCTATTGAGATACAGGGGGTGTTCCACTTAAAACAGGACAGAACACTGCAAGAACAAAAGAAAAATATTGAAAATTTTGTGACAACGATGGTAAACATTGCGGCTTTGAAGATATATTCTATGATCTTTGCCTTCAGCTTCAATAACGCGGCCATTTTTAGTAAAAGAAGAAAGTTCTTCAGACAAGAGATGCTTGACTTGAAGGGAGACATAATGTAATATCATTAGCTTTTTTAATATGCGGAGCTGTCAGAAGACATGAAAATTATCTTTGCTATTTTAAATGGATTGATATTTTTATTATTTTACCTTTTAATAAAACGTTTTGTAGTACTTTAAGTGCATCGATGAACATATTTATATTAAGAAACAAATCAAACATTTCGGTAAGTGACATGTTATAGTATACCTGGTCAAAATGACCTTGAGCACCTATACAGCGATTCTGTGCTACCGTACTGCATTTCGAATTTCATTAGGACTTGTCACAGAGCACAAGCAAAGACAGATATAGAAGATGCGGCACGATATTTTTCAGAATACTGCCCTCTAACTTGGCGACATTTTCTTTAAGGAAAACCATAATCAACCATTTCGGCTTGCGTATGACGCACTGTGAACATTTGAATAACTACTACAGTGTACAGAGATACACAAAGGAACATGCAAGATGAATGTTTTTTATTCGATAGTGTTTCCTTGAAGTAAAATATTTCTCTTAGTCATTGAACTTAAATTATCTTGTGTGATTGTCAAAACACAGTCATTGCATGGGTCTTCAAACTCACTCTTGTAAGGTAGACAATAAAGCATATTAATCCATTTAAAAAATGAATTAACTTTCATTTTTCTTCAACATCGCTAATTATTTACAATTTCATATTAAGCTCCATTTCATATCAAATAGTGTTTTTCTGAAACCTTTTCCTATATCATTAAAATAGTCTGTTATTTAAGTGGCCTGTTTTAAGTGACTCACTCTGTATAAGAATCATATTTAGGCATATTTCAAGCTCAGCATGACCACATAGACCTTTGTTGACAGTCCGACACTCAGTGGAATGCAAAGTATAATGCTATGTTACCTTGAACGAAGAATTTCTCACGTTCATGATCTGTTATTAATTGCTAGTAACCTGAGAGAGGAAACGAAGAGAGAAACTGGATGGATAATACTGGTGCCTGATAAAGGAATTTGCATTCTTGTTGGCAGTCAATTAAATCATTATAATTGCTAATTATGTAAAATTGCAAAGTAATTTCTTGTTATGGAGACTAAAAGATAAGACAAAAATGTAAAATAATATTTTCCAAACGAATTATATTAATTTTAGGTCGTTTGTACATCACCAATTTTTAAGCAAATTGTTGTTTATATGTTTCTGGGGAAATTTTCTGTTAACTGCTTTTTCAAAAGGTCAATAAAGTACAAGCTGGTTTATTAATAGCTACAAATCAGAGCCGATAAACTGATATGTATATTAATTGCTTTCGTAAGAAAACTGTTGATATCTGCACTTATGGTGAAAACAAAAGAGATACTTTTAAAAATCATAGAAATCTTAAGGGACCTGTACAGATTCCTTACTTTATTTACTTCGGGTTTTCAATAGATTATTATATTTAAATTGCATTCCTTACTATCTGTTGCTTATAGATAAACAATAAACGATATCTAGGGGGATCTAATAGGAAATTAGCAGTGAACCAAGTTCAATAATATTCACATAATAAATTGAAATATAAGAAGTAAGTTTGAGCGGAAGAGTAACCGATTAGTGAGAGGAAGAGAAAGAGAATACAAGTCACGCCCAGTTATTGCTAAGGTTCAGAGTCGTCTATTTAATATCACTACAAAATCTTTGAGGCAAAGTGATCAGTGCCATTGCAAAGTTATAGGCGACTGTCGGATTTCAAACTGTGTCAAGTAATAACAAAAGAATCAAAGTTAAGGCCAAAGTGCGTAAATTGGATCTATAGATCTTCAAGTGAAGGCAGTGAATTTGAACCTGAAGGTAAATTATGCAGTGCATATAAAACCAGAGTTATAATCACAGGACAGGCGCACAGCATTATTTAATTTTTCAGTAAATTAAAAGTTTAACTAGAGCCGAAATTCCCCTTCCCTCCCTAATGGCATCATATCATTAAAAACAGTCCATATTCCCCTGAGATACCTAACCAGAGATATAGGAAACATCGAACTCCAGACTTCAGGAGCGAGGCAACGCAAGAAGATAATATAATAATCTAATTACTTTTCGGTATTCAAAAATTATATACCATGTAATCTCCGTATAGTATTAAAAAAACACACCATTAATACCCGTTCCAAGTGATATGAACGAAAAATGAACACAAGCTTTCAGTAAAATTATTTTATTAAAAACTGAGTGAATGTATTGACATTCTTTCAGCAAAATTTCACCCACTGTAGATGAAGGAGATGAAACCGTTTTGAGACTGTCTTGAAGAACAAAATACACTTACACATTTAGAAATGTAATTTAATTGTTTAATATTACTACATAAATAAAGAAGTATATAACGTTCATATTGCTTAAAAGTTTTCATAATATCGATCTTTCTGAACGTACATTTGTGAATTACTTACGAATTAAATGCTATAATGAATTAAAGGCTGTATAATTAATATTTTATTCCAAATTCTTTTTAAAATTGCATAGTTATGTCTATTATTGAACATTTTGTTTTATATCACATATTGTATGCTCCGCAGATATCCTCTAACATCAAAATAATTGACATTAAAAATGTTGAAAGAATTACAACATTTTCTATGCAGAAGTACATTATTTTTAATAAAATATAACTCATTTCATGAAATTCTGAATAAAAGATAAGCATGTAGTTCGTGGATAGGAACAATCAGAGCACTAGTTTCGTGGAAAAAGCATTAAACTAAGAGAATAAAAAGAAACGTTTAAGAAAACACACACTTTATGTTAAATGCCATGCAATAACTGTTATCCAAAGATTACGTCAGATTGCGGCGTGTTGTCGAGGATAACTGCCTTTCTTTTTTGCTGTTATATGCGTCTTTTGAATATCTGGCTTTACTCCAACCAATAAGAATATAACACGGATAAGGATGGGCCAGCGCTCATGTCGCCATCTGCCAAGAGAATGCGGCACGGATGTCATCAGCAGGAGGCTGGCTGTGCGGGGACTATAGCCAGTGATTCCAGCTTGTTAAAGCAATAATGAAAAACCGTGTTGAACAAATGCCTCCGACCTAATCAACAATAACTACGCATTCCTTTGTCTTTCATTATCTTTATTTACTTTTTAAATCCGAGCATATACTCGATAACTTCGTGTTATGGATAGGCTTTATCCCTAGTATTCGGTTAACAAATTTGTAAATATATACGAGGGTACGTCCATAAGTTTCCGGCCTCGCCGATAAGGCTTACCACCTTCACAAAAGTCTTATCTGTTAGTAAATAATGCACATATAACTTCCGCTCCGCTGTATTCAGTTGTTCACATACAGTTGCATAAAGAAATTATGTGTAGAAGATTGTGACATGTTCAAAATGGAGCATCGAACTGTTATTAAGTTTTTCACAAAAGAAGCACGTACTCCAAATGAAATTAAACAGCAATTGGACGGTATATATGTGAAAGCATCCCCCTTATATTCTATCGTAAAAGAATGGACCAAACTGATTCCTCGAATGGGTTGAGAAAGCATTGAAGGCGAAGAGCGTGCAGGTCGGTCCTTGGAGGTACCCACTCTTGAAAACATCGCTCGCTCTAGTGAAAGGAGAAATTATGGAAGACCGGCGGCTTAAGGTTACAGAAATAGCAGCAAGGTTGGGCCTTTCTAAAACAACAGTCCTTCGAATTATTCATGAACATTTAAACATGAATAAGGTTAGTGTCTAGACTTCTTTCCTCAGTCCAAAAGTAGCAACGAGTCTTCTGTTGTCAGGCATTTTTGGAGCTCTGTCGTGGCAACGAGAGAGAAGTTCTGCAAACCATTGTTACAGGAAATGAAACTATTGTCCTCTACCATGATTCCTTGTACAAAGAGAATCAATGGAGTGTCGTAAACCTGGCGAAACACGCTCTAAAGGCCAAGGTCACTCAGTGAAGAAGATCATGGCGACAATCTTTTGGGACTGTGAAGGAATACTCTTCGTTGATTTCAAGGAGAGGAAGACCCAATAAACGGGGAGTATTATGCTAGCCTACTGCACAGACTACGTGCTTCCATCAAAGACAAAAGGCGAGGAAAACTGAGTGGTGGTGTGTGCCTTCTTCACTGCAACGCGCCTGTGCACACAACTCTTGTTGCAAAGGAAGCTGTGAAGAAATGTGGCTTCAAGGAGATCGACCATCCATCTTACAGCCCAGATTTAGCTCGCAGTGACTATTTACTCTTCTCAAAACTCAAGAAGGACCTTCAAGTGAAATTTAAGTGTGACGAAGAAGTGATGGATGTTGTTTATGCCCATTTTGCAGCAAGACTTCTGACTATTTGGGGAGGGGGATTGAAATGTTAATTCAAAGATGTGAGAAGTGTATTGTAATAAAGGATAACTATATTGAAAAGTGAAATATAGTTTTTGTCTTTATCATACATAGAAAATTATAAGGCCGGAAACTTATGGACCTACACTCGTATCAATATCAATAGCAAGATATTCAGTTAAAGGTTATCAGACCTGCAGGCGGAGGAACTCAGTAACATTGGTAAGCATTAGATATGACTTGGATATTTGTTCAACGAATTAGTAATGTCTTTCAAAGAGCAACATGGTAATTTAGACACGAGGAAAAGAAATGAAAAGTCTTTACGGTCCAGGAGAACACATAAAGTATACTGAGAAATGGACTCTACGATGCTATTTATCTGTTTCGTGGATGGGTTATTATTTCGCAGTGCGTGTTGGTGAATAATTCATAGCCTGGGGCTAATTCTATTCCACTCGGAGTAGTAATTTAATTAGATTTTCTTGTACGGCCAGGAACTGCATTATAAGACGTGAGTCGGCACAAACCAATTGTCGCCTTGTCAGCTTTTCTTGTTGATCTATGCCACAAGAAATGAATCACACCGCTAGAGTGTTTACACAGAGGTTATTTAATTTCGTTGTGGTGCTCAAATAGCCAAACAGACATTACTTAAGGACAAAACTCCAGATCTCTTGTCGGTCTCTCTAGCAGGACAAACGTACATACGACAGTAGGCCCATAAGTTTCCGGCCTAACCATTTCTACTTATAATAATGACAAAAATTATATTTCACTTTTCAATATAGCTACCTTTATTGCTTCTCACTCTGAATTAACATTTCAATCCCCCCCCCCCAAATAGTCACAAGTCTTGTCTGCAAAATGGGCATAAGAAGCAACCATCACTTCTTCGTCACACTTCAATTTCCTTCCTCGAAGTTCCCTCTTAGGTTATGAGAAGAGGAATTAGTCACTGGGAGCTAGATCTGGGTTGTAGGGGGGATCGCCGTTCTCCTTGAAGTTATATTTCTTCACAGCTTCCTTTGCAACAAGAGCTGTGTGTAGAGGCGCGTTGTCGTGAAGATAGCGCACACCACCACTCAGCTTTCCTCACCTTTTCTCTTTGATGAAGCACGTAGTTTGTGCTGTAGGTCAGCATAGTACTCCCCATTTACTGTGGTGTTCCTCTCCTTGAAGTCAATGAAGAGTATTCCTTCACAGTTCAAAAAGATTGTAGCCATGATCTTCTTGGTTGATGAGTGACGTTGGCCGTTAGAGACGGTGCTTCGCCAGGTTTACGCCACTCCATTGATTCTCTTTTGGACAAGGGATCATAGTACAGAACCATACTTTCATCTCCTTTAACAATGGTTTGCAGAACTTATCTCCCGTTGGCACGGTAGAGCTCCAAAAATGCCTGACAACAGATGACTCGTTTCTGCATTTGGACTGCGGAAAGAAGTCTAGGCACCCATCTTGCACTAACCTTATTCATGTTTAAATATTCATGAATAATTCGAAGGATTGTTGTTTTATAAAGGCCCAACGTTGCTGCTATTTGTGTAACTTTGAGCCGCTGGTCTTCCATAATTTCTCCTTCCACAAGAGCGATGTTTTCAGGAGTAAGCATCTCCAAGGACCTGAAAAAGCTCAAAACCGGGGGGGGGGGGGCGGGGAAACTAAACTGAATTAAAAAAAAAGTATGGTGTTTACTTATTCTATCTTATTCCAGAATATAGAGGGGGATCTATATTCTGTATGTGTATATGAAGCTAATATTCAGATGATGATGATGACGACGACGACGGTTATTATTATTATTATTATTATTATTATTATTATTATTATTATTATTATTATTATTATTTTAACTGCATTAAGCAATGAAGGTGTGACAAATTTACTTGTTTATTTAAGTAATGTACTTTTTGTGCATTATGGAAGGCACGTAGAAAGTTGTAAAGTTATTGCATGTATGTTAACTTGAATAAATACAGTCATCCAGTCTTTTTTATCCCCATTACTAAATTACTAATTAGACTAATTAATAGAGAGAACACGACGTTATGTATTTTTACACCTACAGCTTATTTTTGGACTGATTCCGCAGCTAAGCGTAGTGTGCGTTGGACCAAAATCACGTCAGGAGCCTATCATAATAATATTCAATATTTTTCGTGCTGATAGCTGCTCAAGAGGGCAATCAGTGAACTCAGTTTTACTGTACTGTATGAATCACAGAATTGTGCGAGTAGAAATGCAAGGGGAACTTGTACGTTGACGGAACCGGCGACTGGGACGGTCTTGGCCCCATGCAGCTTGAGTTCAGCTGCGGACGTAAACGAAAGCTAACTCTCTGTGTTTGTTACCAGCATAAGCAGTTTTTCATTTGCTTACATTCATAGGTTATAGACAGTTTTTACAACTACACTATTTCTTCTTGTTCTTCCATTATGAATTAGGTCCTGCCTGTTTCAATGTCACTTTTATATCTGTTCATCTTCAATTGATCTTCTTCCTTTCAGGTAATATATATAAGCATATTTTTGGTACTCTATCTTCTGTCATTCATTATAAGTGATTTGCCAATTCTTGTGTATAATTCTCTAATTGTGTGGAACATTGGTTGCACTTCTAAGCGCATTTCTGGTGCTTGGCTTTTATAGTTTTTTTTTTAAAGTCCCAAGCCTCACTTCCGTAAAAAAAAAAATAACTGGTAAGACCATGGCTCTGTAGAATCTTAGCTGTGTGTCTTTTCTCACTTTGTGTTTCAAAGTATTTTTAATTGTTATGCACACAACTTAGAACTTTTGAATTTTAAATTACACCTTGAACTTTTTCATGTGTGACACACCGCCACGAGTGGCCGAGGTCGTTAAGGCGCGAACTCGTGAGTGGGAGGTCTGGGT
Organism: Metallyticus violacea; assembly: GCA_030762175.1. NCBI lineage: Eukaryota > Metazoa > Arthropoda > Insecta > Mantodea > Metallyticidae > Metallyticus > Metallyticus violacea. The sequence goes on from CM060844.1 coordinate 83,360,823, forward strand.
TCGAATCCCGGCAGGACCGTCCTCCCTGACTGAGGTTTTTTCCAGGTTTTCCTCAGTCCTCATAAATGGCAAATGCCGGGGAGATACCCTAAACTTAGTCATGGAACGATTCCTTCCTTAAAAATAAATCCTTTCCCAATATATCATTTCATCTCATGTATCATCAGTGTCCATTGCCTGTGGTGCCTCTGTAGCAAAAACGGACGTTAAACACTATTCATGATCATGTGTGACGGGTATTTTCCTCGGAACGCCATTGCTTTAATTTAGTCTTTAAAGTGGTCATACTGTGTATCTTTAAGAATGTAGCACGCACGCACACACACACACACACATATATGAATGAAGTATATTCTTTGGTTCATATAATTATTTCAGAACTACTATGAAGGAAATATTTGCATGTTATATAGAAACCAAACAGCTTAAAAAATATCACAAAGAATTTTATATAACTGTGCAAAATAAATATATTTTAATACTATTACTTAAAATAGTATGATTAACTTAATTTTTAAGAGCTCAAGAAAAATGATAAAGATGATGGGTTAAATAGAAGGCTGGATTTCAGTTACCTCTGAGAGTCGTCCTGCCTACCTATCCGCTCCCCCTTAGCCCTTAATGGGATGAAATATTTTCGATATGGAAATATAAAGAAGTAGCAGCTTTTGGGACCTCTTTTTACCCAAATGGGCGTACTCTATACGTGAAAAAGATGTGTAGTTAATGTTTCAAGCCCTTTGGAGTGTTATGAAAGGATTAACATCTGAGACTTGTATTTTGATATTTTTTCTGTTGCTTTCTAAAGTCCTAAAGAATTAATTTAAAAAAGGCAACAACAACAACTTTGTAATACAGGAAGGGGTAACGCAGCAAAGGACATCCATTGGGGAAACTACGAAAACAGATGCTAGACAACTCTGAATACTAGAAATGTGACAAACCACCTCACTTTAAAACGGCCTTACGGAAATGAGTAGAACTTAAATTGTTAAATTAATACACAACTCAAAAGTTTCAAGAGTAATTGTATTTGAAATAAAAATGTTTATTTCTCATTTTATTTGCTGCAAATAATTTTCTAAAAACCTAGTTTCTATATAATCTTTTCCAAAAAAAAAAATTATTAAATCCAACAGTGGAAAAGTTTGCATTATCGCTTATCAATGACCGAAAGAGCATTGTAAAATTAAGTAACTAACTTGCTATTAACGTTCACAGTTTCAAGTTAGAAATAACATATGTAGAAACAATTATTCAATTAACCGTTATATGTTTTGGGCTCACTTTTCACGTGATCACGTGATATGGCATCGTCAGCACCATTACAAACATATGTTTGTATATTGGATACTGCTTGCATCGTTACCTTTAATTAGTGGCATTAAAGGGGGTTATGTTTGAATGCTACCTGCTTTATTAGCTCAATTTACATAATCATCATCATCATCATCATCATCCGTAGTGATTGCCTTGGGATCATATGAACCACACTCAACAGGGACACAATGGCGGGACTCCATAGCAATGTGGCTACCACTTATGAGTGTGGTTTGATATATGACTTGGATGGCAGCAGCAACACTGTATATACTGTGGTCATAAAGTTTGCATTCTATACATCAATATTCTACGGTCTGATGTAATTCATTGTTTGACAGATGTTTAAGCACGAGCTATTCAAGTGTGATTCAATTCTTTTTTCTGGAAGGGAAAATAGCAAAGGAAATTCATGAGAGGATTTTGTCTACATTGGATGACGCTTGCCCTTTCTATGAAACCGTCCCGCTTTGGGTACGTGAGTTCAAGCGTGGCAGAACAAACATCGAAGAGGCTCCACGTCCTGGAGCTCCAAAATTAGTTGTTTTTTTGAGTAATGTTTTAACGCCCGTTTTTACTGCTGAGGCACCACAGGCGGTGAACACTGATGATACATGAAATGAAATGATATATTGGGAAAGGATTTTTTTTTAAAGGAAGGAAGCGTTCCAGGCCTAAGTTTAGGGTACCTCCCCGGCATCTGCCAGTTATGAGGACTGAGGAAAACCTGAAAAAAAAAACCAGTCAGGGAGGACGGTCCTGGCGGGATTCGAACTCCAGACCTCACGCAAACGAGTCCGCGCCTTAACGACCTCGGCAGTAAAAATTAGTTGTGACGCCAGAAAGTGAGCATTTTCGAGCAACTGTTGTAACTGTAAAAGTTTAAGATGATTAGTGTTCATCATTTTCTGTTTGTGTGAATTTAGCTTTGTTAAGTTAACACAGTTTTTTCTTCGCTTGAATTGTGTATACAATTTTGGCACTCTCTGTATGTGTGTATGTATATGTATATATGTATATGTATGTATGATTAATATATATATATATATATATATATATATTAAGAACGAGTTCATTTTCATCACGTGACCAAGAGCCAAGCTCGAAATATAGTGTGATTTTAGTGTTCAATTTTACGGTTTTAGTGTGGAATTTTATGTGAACCTTTTTATATTGCACTCTGAGTGTTTTTTATGAGTTTTTGTGCTTTTTAGAAGTTTTAATTACTCTATTAATAGTATATATATATACATATATATGTGATCTATTTCATTTGTATTCAGTTATACTAATTTTTAGATTTCAAATTAATTTATCTATTATGATCATAGCCGTGGACACCTAGTTTTACCATACCTAAAAATGTTCATTATAAACTCTGAAAAATTGTCAAAATTTTTATATATGTTATTTATATATATATATATATATATATATATATATATATATATATATATAATTCCTTAAGTTCAGCATACACGAACACGTTTGTATGATAATTCAGCTCACCAAGTCCCCTGCATACATCGGCTGGATAATTTAAACGTGCGTTTTAATATGCATTAGTGTTTCCTTGAGCATTGTATTCCTAGAAGGAAACTCCATATTTACATGACAATACAAGGCCGATAAAGGATACCTACTAAAGAATAATGCGACACGTTCACATAAGAGTTGCTGTTTGTACAGTAGCTCTGGCGACTTAACGAGAATTTGTGAACTAAAAAAAAAAAAAAAAACCAACGTATCCTTTCATTTATTTTAGGAATAGTATTTGTTAGCTCCCAAAAGTTCCAGCACCTTACTTCTAATTTAAATCCGTAACAGGAAGGTCATGTCGAACAAGAATATATAAATATATTTAAAATGATTCATATTTATATCTTCAGCACGAATATCCCAACAATAATCATATATTTTAAATTTCCATCCTTGTTTACGTCATTTTATACCTTTCAAAATGCAGTTTTTTTTTTTATTTTCTTAGCTTTTTGAATTAGGTATTATTTTATGTCCTGATGTTAGGAGCATAATTAGAACAGAAGGTTTTTAAGGTGGAATAGTCATTAGCAATCTTTCACATGGCTATGAAAAGCATTAGAAGTTCGTAACAAAACGATTTGTTGGTCCTGGGGGCCCAGTGGTAACCTTACTTACTTCCCAAGATCGCGGATTCAGTCCCGGCCAGAGTCGATGGATTTTTTTCGGGTGTAAAAAATCCTAAACATGGTTTCTTTTAGAAGGGAAGTAAAGTTGTATGTCGCGTGTCGTACATTTACGGCACGAAGAAGAGCCTCAAGCCTGAAAGAAGAGGTCCCTGAGCAAAATTTGTCGGCCGTTTCACGCCCTGAATTGAATGGGACGCTGATGACCATGATGTTAAAGAACGCCCGTAAATAAAACAAATCAACAAAAAATAAAATAAAAATAATAATAAAGTAACAAACCAGCTCTAATGTACAGAAGCATGGGCTAATATATTACAAGTATATGGAGTTGTTATTAGAGTTGTGTTCTTAGCACTTGTACTTTACAACTCTATACTTAACATATGTGCAAATAATTTTTAATATTTTTCCTCCACAGAAGTATATGCTCTTGAAATATGTACATATTTTTCTAAAAATGTAGGAATATTGGCAATTTCAGATACTAGTGCAATTATTAATATATTTTTTATATTTTAGAAAATCAAACGAAGTAGGATTTATACCCGACATTGGCCTGCCTTGTTTCAAATACATATTTCAGTTCAGCAGCTACCGCCAAGGACGGCCGAAGTAGTTAAGGCACGGACTCGTGAGCGGGAGGTCTGTGGACCTGACTGAGGTTTTTCCAGGTTTTCCTCAGTCCTCATAAATGGCAAATGCCGGGGAGGTACCCTAAACTTAGGCCTAGAATGTTTCCTTCCTTAAACAAGTCCTTTGTCAGTTTATCATTTCATCTCCTGTATCATCAGTGTCCACCGCCTGTGGTGCCTCAGTAGTAAAAACGGGCGTTTATTAAAAAAAGTTCAGCAACAAGGTTTAAAATTATTTTTCTTGCCTTGCTCTCTTTTAAAATATATAATTTAATTCCTTTTGAAATCGTTTTCATAACTTTTGCCTGTGATGAAAATGTTCGTGTACATACACATAAACGTAAATGATCAAATGAACCAGTAAATAAATAGATATTTTTTTGTGCCAACTCTTGACTAAAATGGTGCTGCAACGTAGGCACAAGCATAAACGATTTTGAAGGTCATTTCGAAGTGGAAGAATGGGCTTGAAAATATTTCATATCAGGCCAAAATTGTAAGAATGATAATAATCTGTTCTGTATATTAAAATAGTACAAACAGAGGTTCCTCCTTCTTGCTCTCTTATGACATTTCTTGCAGACCTTTACTAATACTTCGGCAGAGATGAGGCAGGTAGTCGAGAGCGGGGAGGTCAGTGAAATGTGGAGGTTCATTAGACGAATCCGAAAACGAAGGCTAACGCAAGCAAATATTTCAGCTCGGGATTGGATTAAACTTTTTAAAGCAGTTTTCGAAAGAGAAGAACTCAGAACTGATGCAAGTGTTACCTGCACTAAAGGGATGACAGATGCCCCATTTGTGCCTGTATTAGACGACAAAATTAACCGATCAGAGTTGTCGGTCCTGGTGGTGTAGTGTTTACCATACTTGCCCCCTAAACCCAAGATCGCGGGTTCGAACCCGGCCAGGACCGATGGATTTTTTTCAGGGCGTAAAAATCCTAAGTAAGGCTTCCTTCGGAAGGGAAGTAAAGCCGTGGGTCCCGTGTCGTATATTTACGGCACGAAAAAGAACCTCAAGTCTGAAAGAAGAGGCCTCTGAGCAAAATTTGTCGGCCGTTTCACGCCCTGAGTTGAATGGGACGCTGATGACCTGAGCTGTTAAAGAGCGTCCATAAATAAATCAATCAAAAAAAAAAAAATCAATCCGATCAGAGTTCGTCCAAGTAAACAACGGGAAGGCAGTGGATATAGAAAGCTTGTCAGCTGAGTTCTTTAAGATTACTTTACAAATTGAGAAATTGGAAGATCTGTACAGAATAAACTTTAATAAATTATTTGAAGGGGAAAAAAATTCCCTACAGTGTGAAAACTTCACTTTGCAACACCCTACAAGAACAAAGGCAGTAATAATGCAGGGACCTATAGCGGTATCTCATCGTTGTCTGTGGTTGGAAAACTTTACAGCAGCGTTTTGTACGATACGGTTAAGCTATGATTCGCGAAATTTCATGCTGGTTTTAAGGAGGACTTTTTCAACCATTGACAATATCTTTGTTTTGAAAAATGTTATTGATGAGAACCTAACAGTGCTTTTGTGAATTTTAAAATGGCGTCCGATACGGTAGAATGGAGTTCTCTATGGAGGGAGGCGGATTAAGACGGAAAGAACTTTCTGAGAAAATTATTTTCGCTCTTATATAAAGAAGTGAAATTTGTTATTAAGACAGATATAACAGAACTGATTGCAACATAGTGCCGAGGGCGGTTAAACAGAACTGTATATTACACTGTTACTCTTTAATTTGTTTATTGATGATATCGTTAATGTAATGATGAATGGGGACATTAGATGCACCGGTAATTGAAGATCAACAAGTACTTATTCTTTTATTTAGTATTTCTCTCTAGGACTGTAAAATGGCCTAAACGCATTATTATTGTAAACAGTGGGTATGCAAATAAATATATCTGAAACTAAAGCTCTCACCTGTAAATATGGCTATATTTACTGTAAGCCGGAAAAATGGACATATGGGAATGAAATATTCCAGACCGTTAAACAATTTGACTATCTTGGGATAAAATTTGACATGAGTGGAAAATGGAATAAACACTCAGTATTTGTCAAGCATAAAGGGAGCGGTCGACTCTCTGAGGTACTGAGACAGCTAGCTCGGATATGCCAGTCAGAACGTTAAAAACGATGTATGAGGTTCTTATTGTTATATGGAAGTGAGGTTTGGGGATGGAATAAAATAAACAGTATAACTAAATAAAATGTGGTGAGGAGAAAATCGAACTATAGTGTACTACGAGAGGTGGGCTGCTGGGAAGATGCAGTCTGCAGTAAAACAAATTTAATTAGATACTGCCTAAGAATAATTAAAGGACAACAAACAACTCTGAGGGCAATATGCTACCGACGATTATACAGCGGGAATTGTCAAAAATTGGTTCAAACGATATTTGGCAGAAGGGTATTGAAAATAGGTATGGGGTAGTTAAAAAAGTCAAAAGACGCAGGAAAAAGAGGCGTGATGCACGCAGATGTCATCTCCGGACCTGCAGAGCGAAATTAAAACTAGATGGGTAAAGGGGCCTATATCATGGAGCTAGGCATGAAAAAGGCCGGGAATAGCATGGCTTAGGCTGGGAGACTGGAAGGCACGTAAGGTTGTTGACGAGGACGGCAGATTTGCCCATTATACTCAGAACCGGAAGCCTGGATGCACATTTTGGCTAAGTGCGCACAGACAGAAGATGCTGGGATAAAATTTCTCCCGGATTAATTTTTGACTTCCAGTAGGGGGATGCTGGCATGTTAGGACTTCATTGTAAATAGACAAAACTGGCTAAACCTGGACATTTTCTTAAATGAAACACATAGTTTTAGGGTCAAGAAATTTCTATAAACATTTGCACAAATAATATGAACATTTAAATGAATATCATGTCTGTTTCAAGTGTGTGTTTGTGTAGTGTATGCGTTCCTATTAATGTTGTTGGTTCCCTTTGTTGGAATTAACTTAAAAATTGAAGTATTTTACAAGAGCATGAAGGGTTTTGCGACCCATGCGACTGTGATGTGCAATGTATGTATAATTAGTTTAATTGGAATAATAAATATCACGACCACTACTACTACTACTTTGTGGAACAGAAAGTTACAACTTCAAGCTGTACTTTAATTTAATTTTCTTAGATACTTTTATGTTAATTACCTCTCTTTTATTTATTTTTTCTTTTGTTCTTTATACGCAATTTTCTAGCATCTCTTCTTTATTTTTTGTTTTGCCTGAATGTATTTTACCCCCTTAGTTCTATACCCTCTTCAATCTTTTGAACAATATCGCTTCTTCTTTTCATTGCAATATCCATTTGGAGTTTAAGTACCCATGTGATACCACAAGCCATTTCATCAGCAGGATATGAGCTTACGCACACTCCGCCACTCTCGAAGCCAGACAATTCAGAAATCCTTCATTTCTCACCACGCGATGTATTCCTGAAAGAGATGGCTTTTTGCTTTATATTACCGATGGTAACGCTTAGCTTAATGTGCCTCCCGCTTCGCTATTTAAAGTGAATGGGCTATGCTGAAAATTGCCCATTGTATCGCGCACATCTCAAGGGACCAGGGATCTCTTAACGATTTAGTGTATTCATTCGCGCCCGGTTTACAGCGCATCAGCCCATATAAAGGTACGAAGAGTGTGATCATCTTCTGACGTATTAATGGTTTCAGATGTAGGACAACAATCTCCCATAGCAGCCCATAGTAGGATCTCCTGGAGCGATGTTTATACCTCTACCTTTGCTATCGTCTCCATAACTTTACATAAATCCGTCTCGTAAAGCTATGTTTACTATGCCTTAGAGCAAGCAAGGAGACGAAATTTTAGCTCGCATTTAAAATATAACTGCCTTTCACACGTGCTACTGCCAAGTACAGATTCCTACACTTAAATTTATCTTGAAGCAGAACATTTCTTGAAGTCATTCAAACACAACTTTTTATTTTATGGATAGAACACTCCATAACGGAAGTCTCTTGATATATCGAACCATCCAATTATCTAATGACCGAAGCGGCAGTGGTGAACTGCATCGGCCGATAAGCCATCGCTCAAAGCCAGGGGTCGGAGCGCGCGGGCGAGGTTTACCGATTGTGTTACGTTGGCCTTAAGCCTCGCGCCACTCAGTAGCGTTTGAATAGTGAAATAAATATTGTGTCTAATCCTACAGTAAAGTCTTCTAAGAATATAAAATGGCAAATTGCATTTATTTATAATTCGTATGTCCGCAACGACTTCGTTCATGATGTCAAGAGATTTTTTAAAAAATTCTGAGATGATCCGGTAGAGCAATTTAGGTGAACTGAAGAGCAGTTACTAATGAATTAACCACCTTTAATTACATTTTTGCTCTGCTCCAGGGTAGGTTCATAAGTTTCCGACCTCGCCAATAATCATTATCGCTATATCTGGTGTCTTACGTTATCAGTTAAGTAAATTATTACAAATGTAACTTCCGCTCCGCTGTTTCAGTTGCTCAGATATAGTTGCATAAAGATGGCTATGTGTAGAAGATTGTGACATGTCAAAATGGAATATTAAGCTGTTATTAAGTTCTTCACAAAAGGACTCACTTCAAATGAAATTGAGTAGCGATTGGACGGTGTATATGGGGAAGCACCCCCCTCATATTCTACGATAAAAGAATGGGCAAAATTTCTTCGAAGGGGTCGAGAAAGGCATTGAGGACGGAGAGCATGTAGGTCGACCCTTGGAGGTGCTCACTCCTGAAAACATCGCTGTTGTGGCAGCACAAATTATGGAAGACCGGAGGTTCAACGTTACAGAAATAGCAACAAGGTTGGACCTTTCTAAAACAACAGTCTTAGAATTATTCATGAACATTTAAACATGAATAAGGTCTAGGCTTAGACTTCTTTCCTCAGTACAAAAGCAGCAACGAGTCATCAGTTGTCAGGCATTTTTGAAGCTCTGTCGTGGCAACGAGAGAGAAATTCTGCAAACCATTGTTACAGGAGATGAAACTATGGTCCTCTACTATGATCCCTTGTCCAAAAGAGAATGAATGAAGTGCCGTAAACCTGGCGAAGCACCGGCTCTAAAGGGCAAGGTCACTCAGTCAATGACGAAGATCATGGCCACAATCTTTTGAGACTGTGAAGGAATATTTTTCATTGACTTCCAGGAGAGGAACACCACAGTAAATGGGGAGTACTATGCTGGCCTACTGCACAGACTACGTGCTTCCATCAAAGAGAAAAGGTGAGTAAAGCTGAATGGTGGTGTGCGCCTTCTTCACGACATCGCGCCTGTGCACACAGCTCTTGTTGCAAAGAAAGCTGTGAAGAAATGTGGCTTCAAGGAGATCGACCACCCACCCTACAGCCCAGATCTAGCTCCCAGTGAGTATTTCCTGTTCTCAAAACTCAAGAAGGTCCTTCGAGGTAGGAAATTTCAAGTGTTAAATGTGGATGCTGTTTATGCCTATTTTGCAGACAAGACTTCTGACTATTTTTGGGGTGGGGATTGAAATGGTAATTCAAAAATGTGATAAGTTTATTGCAATAATGGGTAAATGAAATATAGTTTTTGTCTTTATCATATCTAGAAAATGGTTAGGGATGTAACTTATTGACCTACCCTCGTACTAGAATATTTCTTAGGACATTTCCCTCGCGAAGGGAAATAGATAATTTTATTAATAGATGGTAGACATAGATAAAATATAGGTAGATTGTTGTTATTTTATATATGATTTGTGAATATGGTCTTTGAAATATTAATCTGATGTTTTGATATCTTGACGGATGTGTCTCTTATAATAAATGTCTACTAATCATGTTTAGTTCTATATCATAATTTCACAATAATGCAGCTTTAAATAAAGCACTTTATGCGCTACACAATCAAGGTCTTTTGATAAATCACACAAAATGCATTGTGGTTTCAATTTTGTGTTTTTCTTCCATTTATCCATAATAATATCATACCTACATGTTTACGGCAACGTACTCTTATTTACATAAACGGAACATAACTATTTTCTTTATAATTATTTCCAAGGTAGTTAATATTACTAAGGTGTAACTCAAGAGTCAGCCTTAGGCCCATTTCTATTTTTGATTATGTTAAATCTCTGATCTGTAAATAATTAATTATACAATGTTATTCGCTAATGCAAAATGATCTTTTATTCAAATAAAAGCACATTACTGTGTGTAATATATATAAAACACAGAGGCAATAATCAATTATTTATATACTTAAAATGCAGCATTTATTGCTTTTATAAATGTCAAAGAAACACCGTCAAATGTACATTTTTAGAAATTACATTACACTGAATTTAAATGGACCAACATAAATTTATTATGTTCAGGTTTTCAGGGGCGATTTTACTATAACAATCCTTATACCTATATATAACTGCTTGTTAAAAATTAAATATATCAGATGAATACAACCATTTTACAAGATATAACAATGTTCCCTAAGAACCCAACATCAGACTGTACTAATCAAATCGATAGTTAGCAATAGAAATGCTTAATACGTTTTCACAGGATGCACATGAAGTAAATTTTAGAACTTTTAAAATTCATCTCACATGAGTGGTTACTGAACTTAGGCGGTAAAACTTGAACTTTGCATTCCGACCGGCTATCCTGATCTTGGGTTTTTTCCGTGGTTTTCCCTGGTCACTTTCGTGAATGCTGGGGCGGATATTCACATTCAATGATTTTTTCGGTTTTCTATTTCACGTCATTTCGTTAGTTGCGTTACAGGGTCGAAAGTGCCAAGGCGAGGTGGGCTGGTGCGGTGTGATGGTGACTTGCGCTTGGTAAAGGTTTCTATACCGCGTCTGAAATGGAGGCGGGTATACTGAGGGGCTTAACAACTCACGGGGAAGGGGCTCCACCGGCGTCAGGGTGTCCTATCTGGAAACATGTTAGGGATCCCTATATGCGTTCGCGCAAATTACTTCTCGGTGTCGCCCTCACCAAATCCCTTCCTCCCGAAGGCGTCCCAATTGCAACTCACGATAAATATCTAAAGTTATATTTGGTTATCAGAAAATATCATTAATACTAATAATTATTAAAGGTTAAAATACTGATTTATTATTTTTCATCTATTTATTTATAAATTAACACTTGCGTCTTTTCATTATCAACCTGTGAATAGGGTCGCTTTCGGCGCTGACGACTCAAGTAAATACGTTTAAATGTTATTGTCAAAAGCAAATATAAATGTTTTTTTTTCTATCGAAATTCTCATAAGTGAAAACAATTAGTGCAAATAGAAAATATGATTAAAACTTTTTTTTTAGATCTTGTTACAAGTAATGGTAAGAAAAGTTTATATGCAATGTAATTTTGTAACTCAGGTTCTGTGTTAGACTAATATTTGGAATTAGAGTCAGCCAGGGGTCTTTGGCTTACCGTGCTGATGCTCTTATCATCTGAGGCACCATATGCTCTCTGACCACAGTTTCTGTCATACCCTGATTCCAAGTCACAGTATGAGTGAAGAAACTCACATTTCATATAAATTAACCCTATTAGTGCAGTTAACTATGAAGCTTGGGCCACAACCTTGAAGGTTTCTAGTCTTTTGAAGTGTTGTTTTGGAATGTTTTGAGTATGCCCCACGTTGGAAAGCCAATTTGGAGCGATAATTTGAAGCTGGAAACTATGATGGAATGGGAGTGGGTGCGTACAGGGGATGCGGTTGCATATTCATTATTTCATTGCCACACACTGCTGCTTCGTTTGGCTGGGTTTTATTGTGGGTTTTTGGGTTTCAAGGGTCGTTACACTGGATGTTTTGTGAACCGTAAAGGTCAGCAGGACGAGAAGGTTTCGAACACTAGCCACAGAGAAGAACACACGACCTTTTCTATAAATCACCACTAATTCACTTGATCAAGTTTTCTAACTTATAGGTCGGACTGTTTGCGGAGGCCAGAGCTGTAGCTTACGTAGTAATTTCGATAGCTAACTCACTCAAAACTGACTGTTCTGGGTCAATAAAAACTTATTCCCTATATAACTTCCATCTCTAAATTACTTGTTCTTTACAACCACCTTGTAACGCCTTTCAATGAATCCTACTGCCTCTTACTTCTATATGCACAAAATATTCCTATCTGCTCAGACATTTACATACATAAAATATTAATCTTAATAAAAATTACAATATAAATTTAATATTAAGAACTTCCGTGTTCCGGTTCCAGGTTCCCGACCCAGGAGTCCCGACCAAGACCTAGGGTTATCCCTATTTGACAAATAATAATAATTGCTACTTTGATAAATCGACTAATATGAAAAGTAAACAAAGTAGTATAAATACCATCTGCTTGATAACAGAAATCTCTCTCTCTCTCTCTCTCTTTGTGCCTTTGATCTGGTTCAATATGTCCTGCTTACAGGAACTATATCCCAAAAGAGGGAGCGTTTATAACTAGCTCCCTCAGAAACAAGTGTTCATTGAATTTCTCCAGCATGAAGAGGATACTGCAAAGTACGGGGGTTAAACTCTAGTGTTTTTGTTGCATGGTAACGTCAAACAATGGCACGTACATATTTCACGCAGGGGTGCTGAAGAAACTTACTTTTTAGCCTGAATCTTTTGATCATTGTCTTGGTCTACTAATTTCAGTTCATTTGATTAATTTTACGGACGGTCTTTAACATTTCAGGTCATCAGCGTCCCATTCAATTCAGGGCTTGAAACGGCAGGGAAATTTTGCTAAGAGGCCTCTTCTTTCAGGTTTGAAGTTCTTTTTCCTACTGTAAATGTACGACATGGCTTTACTTCCCTTCCGAAGGAAGCCACACTTACAGCCGAAAAAAATCCATCGACCCTCGACAGCAATGAACCCACGATCTTGGATTTATGAGGCAAGTGTGGTTGCCACTACACCACCAGGACGGACCGAACCGCTAAAACAACATTATCATCATATCCTACACTGGTGCTTTGAAAACTGTCGCAACAGCGAGATCCCTGACTCCGGGCTCACAGCTATTGCTTACAGGTGTTATGAAGTAAAGCTAATCACCTTTTTTAAAACACATTTTATTATTTCAACATTTGTGTACACCTGATGAGGTTTAATACAGGATATTTGCCATTGTTAAGCTTTTCCTTAGCATTAGAAGAGAGAGGCGAATCGTATCCCGGTCTTCGGGGAATAAGATACACGTGCCTGATGGAACATAAAGAATGTTCCTAACGAGGAGAACAACTGGCCGTGACATGCTGGGCGGTCACGCGCTCCTTGGCGGGATAGGAACAAAGCAGAGCGTACAAGCACACACAGCGCTCTGAACTTTAAACTAGCTAAAACTGACTTCACAAGCACTTACATATCTTAAATTTAACACTGTTCTTCTAAGAACGTCGTATATATGTTATCTTGTAAACTTTGCAAAGCATTTTATATTGGTTTAACTTCTACTGTTGTTTCGCTACGTATGAACAATCATAGACGTTCTGTTAAAACCAAGTCTCCCTTGCCGGTTGCCTTATCTCACTGTAAGGATTTTGATGATGCATGTTAATCTAACACTTAATGATGCGTTACCTACACAATGCTCTGAAAGTTTACTCAGAGATAGAGAAATGGCAGCTATAGTTTTACATAAAGCGCGTATACCACCTGGTTTAAATCTTACGTATATTAGTATATTTTTATATTCTCTCCCACTCTTGTTGCTTGTTTGATCTGTTTCCATGCATTACGTTACATTCGATATTGAATATTTATTTTCACTACTTTCACTTGTCTTCTTGCCTAAGAAGAACACGAGCTGTTCCAAATATTGCGATACAAAATCTTTCACTTTCCAAGAGTGTTTTTTTTTCCCCCTTTTTATTCTTATGTAGTTATTGTTATTTTGATTACATTTCATTATGTTATTTTATTTATATATATTTAATTTTTTAATTATTTTTCCATTGCTTGCGTAGATTTCACAAATCGCCTTTCAGAATTAAAAAAATTAATTAAATAAATAATTACTCTATTTTAAATTTGTAAATATTAGAATTTGAACATAAGCATTAGTTAAAATAACAAAACCAAGAAAAGTTCATTTCAATACTTTTGCTTATTGTTATATTTTGAGAGGGCATCCGCAAATTGTATTATTGCAGTGTAAAAGCTAAAAAGTGACACCGAAACGAAGAAAGCAGGATGGGAAAAAAAAAAAAAAAAAAAAAAAACAGCATAAAGTTGATTTTCATTTGGCATTAATTGACTTTAAATGTGCCTTAAAAGGGGTAGACGATAAGCACCCATTTGAGGGTTTTACTTAACAAAAGATTCTTATAAAACTATATAATTTTACTAGTATGCACACAATGCTGTAATAAAAAAGGAAAGAAGCTCAGGAATAACCGTAAGAAAAACAAAAAGGCAAGCACACAAAGATATAAAAAACTTAAACAATTGAATACTACAATCATAATAGAGTGAGTACGAAAGTAAGTCCATAAGTTTCCGGCCTAACCTTTTTCTCTGTATCATAAAGACAAAAAACTATATTTCACTTTTCAATATAGTTACCCTTTATTGCAATATACTTCTCACGTCTTTGAATTAAATTCCCCCCTCCCCAAAATAGTCAGAAGTCTTGTCTGCAAAATGGGCATAAACAGCATCCATCACTTCTTCGTCACACTTAAATTTCCTTCCTCGACGGTTCATCTTGAGTTTTGAGAAGAGTAAATAGTCACTGGGAGCTAGATCTGGGCTTAGGGAGGATGTCGATATCCTTGAAACAGCATTTCTTTAAAACTTCATTTGCAGCAAGAACTGTTTGCACAGGCGCTTTGTCGTGAAGAAGGCGCACACCACCAATCAGCTTTTCTAACCTATTCGCTTTTATGGAAGCACGTAACCAGCATAGTACTCACCATTTACTGTGGTGTTCCTCTCCTTGAAGTCAATGAAGAGCATTCCTTCACAATCACAAAAGATTGTGGCCATCATCTTCTTGGTTGATTGAGTGACCTTGACCTTTAGAGAAGGTGCTTCACCAGGTTTACTCCACTCCATTGATTCTCTTTTGGACAAGGGATCATAGTAGAGGACCATGGTTTCATCTCCTGTAACAATGGTTTGCAGAACTTCTCTCTCGTTGGCACGGCAGAGCTCCAAAAATGCTTGACAACAGATGACTTGCTGCTTTTGGACTGAGGAAAGAAGTCTAGGCACCCATCTTGCACTAACTTTTTTCATGTTTATATGTTCATGAATAATTCGAAGGACTGTGGTTTTAGAAAGGCCCAACCTTGCTGCTATTTCTGTAACTTTGAGCCGGTCTTCCATACTTTCTGCTTCCACAAGAGCGATATTTTCAGGAGTGAGCATCTACAAGGGCCGACCTGCACGCTCTTCGTCTTCAATGCTTTCTGGATATATTCGAAAAAGTTTGGCCCATTCTTTTACGGTAGAATATGAGGGGGTTGCTTCCCCATATACACCGTTCAATCGCTGTTTAATTTCATTTGGAATAAGTGCATCTTTTGTGAAGAACAATAACACCTGGAAACTGCATTTTGAACATGTCACAATCTTCTACACATAGCCTTCTTTATGCAACTAAATCTGAACAACTAAACACAGCAGAATGGAAGTTACAGCTACAATTAGTTCCTTAACAGATAAGGATTTTGTGAAGGCGTTAACTTGTGGACCTATCCTCGTAAATCTAAATACAGCATGTTAATGAACCACGTCGCAGTACTTTTAGATACTGCAAAGAGTTCTTAAATAAGCAAATATACGGTCAGTTTGTTCAAGTATCAAAGTTATGGAATAAAGTTTCTGAAGTACTGGTACGCCACTTCCATTCATATTGATATCACGTAATAATGGACGGGATTTATAGACCGCATCTCTTTTGATGTAAGTAAAAGCGAATTGTTTGTTATCGAGTTCGAATTTCGCTGATTACGTTTTTATTTTTGGTTTTTAAATCTTATGTATGACTATATTTCATAAAATAAGAAATTACATACGTAAATAAATAGCCTACCAGGCATCCCATCTTCGAAATCAGTCTGTAGTCTTATCCACTGTACTGTTAAAGCTAGACCTTGTTCAGTGCTGTAGTAGGGTTTAACACCCGTTATTACTACTGAGGTGGACACTGATGATACATGAAATGAAATGATAAATTGAGAAAGGATTTTTTAAGGAAGGAATCGTTCCAGGCCTACGTCTAGGGTACCTCCCCGGCATTTACCGATTATAAGGACTGAGGAAAACCTGTAAAAAAACCCCAGTCAAGGAGGACGGTCCTGGCGGGATTCGAACTCCAGACCTGCCGCTCATGACTCCGCGCCTTTAGTTGCTCAGTGCCGTAATATCATATGACAAATCTGCGATTTTAGAGTTTTTCATACCACTAAAACTTGAAATTGCTATTGATGTATGTAAATTGGAGTTTTCCCTTGCGTAGCAGATATAAAGATTTTCTAAGGCTAATTTTTACACCATTTTGCGTTAACATTCAGTTATTAGCACCTAATTTCAACTTCTCTAATTACACCGGCCTGCGAGGTGAGGGGGGGGGGTCTGCTCTCTCAAATATGAACTATTGGCATGCTAAATTCATTGCTGATACCCGTTTCCTCCTATCGTGTAAGGTTTTTAAACAAATTGCAAAAAGAATTCTAAAATAAGCCAAATTTTGTGAAATAAAAAGTAAAACTAAAATGGCATATTCCTATCTAATACATAAAAGGATATGTACACATCTTTAAAAAGTTCGGCGACCGCCAGCCGTCCCTGATATAGTCTTTACATCTCCTTAATTTCTTGATGAAATCTTTCACCTTGCTCATTACCCATGGGTCCCAAATTAGGTGGACGGTATTCAAGATGTGAAGTGAAGTTTCAAACTCATATTGTAACAGAAAACTTGCAGCCTTCGTGACACATTTCTTCAAATTTCTTCGTATTCCACGTCTTTTACATTCCCAAGGAACTTGCTGATGGCTTCCTTGAAAGCACCCTCTGCCTGAAGTTGTACGTCGTTCATAGTGTTCAAAAAGCCAGTATCCTTCATTAGTTGTCTGGTCGGAGGTCCATTAAATACATTTATTTATTTTAGCCAGAGACAAAAGTGGACATTTATGGTATAATACTTGAAGCACAAGTCATTCTTGACGAATTGCTCATGATACCAAGTTTAATTTCTTTTTAGGGTCAACTAGAATGACACGTATTATGTTATATCTCTTTCATTTTTCTCCCGGCATTAAGTTTTTCCTCTTAGGCCAATCAACCGACTAAGATGCCACAAACTGTTAGATCTTCACACCGTAGCCATTGAAGTTCTGGATATTTACTTTTTTCTAAAATGGATTTACAAATTCAATTTTAAAATAAGCAAAATATACTTCCTTAATAAATGAAGTAATATTTTTCTTTCGTTTTTTTAACAAGTATGAATCACATATCAAACAGAAATTATTTGGATTGTTCACATATTGCCATCTTGTATGCCACAGCTTTTGATGTGTTTTTTTTTTATTTGTTTTATTTACGTACGCTCTTTTAACATCTCAGGTCATCAGCGCCCCATTCAATTCAAGGCGTGAAACGGCCGACAAGTTTTGCTCAGAGGTCTCTTCTTTCAGGCTTGAGGTTCTTTTTCGTGCCGTAAATGTACGACACGGGACTCAAGACTTTACTTTCCTTCCGAAGGAAGTCATACTTAGGATTTTTACGCCTGGAAAAATCCATCGATGCTGACCAAGATTGAACCCTGCGATCTTGGGTTTAGAAGGCAAGTGTGATAACCACTACACCACCAGAACCGACATTCCACAGCTTGAAGAGCCATCTAATTATTAGTCCCCTGGTACTTTATACAAAACACAAATAAAACCTGAAATACAGCACTAAATAAGAAATACACAAGCGAATACTGCGGCTAATGAATTTAACTAACGACGCAATCACTTACCCTTACTTCCTGGTCACTCGTTGATAAGCTCGTCATGTTGGAAACTTTAAACACATGGCAGAGGAACTTGTGAGAAAGTAAATAAGGGTTGCTCTGCTTTGCATTCAGCATTATATTCTATATAATATATAACTTGTGTGTGCTAAAGTTATTCATTTTTTTGCTATTGTATCATTATCCCCGCAATAGGGTAATATTATCAATAGAATGACAAATTACAAAAATTCTGTACTTGTTATAAAAAAACTGATATTATTTTCGAAATCAGCTGGCCGTTTTCCATACAACTTGTTTATTTTCATCAACACAGCAAAATCATCGCAGGCCAAGTTATCCCCGTGAACCATAGATTATCTCAAGACCCCTCCACAATCTCTGAAATTATACGACGCAAATTCATTAACACCCCTGTATACTTTATGGTTTATTGAAAATGTACATAATGAAATCAAGAAAAGGTTTAGAAAAATTCTCTGCAGACTATATATATATAAAAAAAAAAAAAAAAAAAAAAAAAAAAAAACTACACTCTTTATTCTTTTATGCCTTTGGAATACACTAAGTCCCAAAATCTTTTGGATAAATTATTTCTTGTTTCTTAAAATCCTTTTCAGTATACCCATAAGCTCTATTAAGCGGCATACGTGAATACCTATTGAAAAATAAAATCTATGAATTTCATGTTAGGCGGAACATGATGAAGCCATTTGGATTACACTGAAAGCAAAATGCAATATTGTTTCGCCTGATATAACCATCTGCCATAACTAAAAATGCACATTTATTAACTGGTAAGGATTAGGTAATATGATAACTGTATTTTTAAGAATATCCACGAGCAAACATTTGAAAATTCAAAATAAGAATTCTATACGTTTTTAAAAACGTACATAAAATTGTTTATAATTAAATTCCGCGTAATTTTTAGCAAATATAGATCGTGAATTTCAGCACCAAGGAAATTGATAATATTTTAAAGAGCAAAACACACAGTAACACATCAAGGATACAAATTATATGTGTTAATTTCATTGTTCAAGCAAAATTTAATATAAAATCTTTGGTCCATCTTTTTCGAAAGTAAAAAATCGCCGAGCATACCAAAACACGTCTAATCGTTTCGACTGTATACAATGAGCTAAACATTCAAAACAGCTGAAAAGGCCCAATATTGGTCAGAAACATGTGCACCAACAAGCTAAAAGAAATTGAAAATTGGATTTATGAAGTTCGCGAAATAAAAAAAAAAAGTATTTTTTTTATCACACCTCGTGTTTTGAAGCTCTCTAGGTACTGGCTGTCTCATAATAAAAAAATACATTCGATGAGTAATGATTTGAGATTTATTCGTCTTACATTTTAACTCTCAAAGACAATAAATTTGTAGGTACCTCGGGTATTAAGAAAATTTGATATCGACCCAGTTATGATTTTTTTATAATAAAAGAAGATTAAGCATTTAAAAACGTTTAGCTTTTTTGTAAATGTCCTAAAAGTTCGCACAAAATTAATTTATATTTTTTAAAAAAAACATTTAAAAACATTCTGTTCTGTTTTGAAGCCCATTCATACAACTCCTTCCTTCCCCTCATCTAGGGATATCCATAATGTTTCAAAATTAAAATGAGAGAGAGAGAGGGGGAAAAAAACGAACTTAGCCATGCTTGAAACTAGACGCCTCATTTATTTGAAACCCGAAAAAGCTAACGACGTGAAAAGGCATATCATCAGATGCTATTATGCCAGAGGCAGCAATATTGTTCTCGCTTTCTTTTCACTGGAGCTCGGAAGGAAAATGAAAACACAGTAATTATTATTTGTTACGGCTGCACAAAGAGCAACACACACTATATCTTCATCCTGCCATGTTTGCAGGCATATGGAAATGCGAGTGTCTGGCGTTTTCATTGCAGGGCCCGTAAAAACGAATTACTGCTGCTGAGGTTTATAGTAGAAGGCACTTGGCGGCCTAACCACTGTCAACTGCTGCATTTTGTATGAGAAACGTGGTGACCCACCCCGGGTGTGTTTGTATACTTTACATCCGATAGTAGCTGCCCTCACAACGGGCGCCTCCTCTTCTCTTTATCGTTTTAATTGGGTGACTGCAGTTCAGGAAGCCATCCATACCGGCCACACGAAGTCGCCGTTAAACTTCGGTTGAAAACAAGGGAGGTGTATCGTAATTCAAAATTTACTTCCTTCAGCTCCCATTTAACGGCAATCACTGATGATATACACCGAAAATGAGGGGCGCTCTAAACAATTGCTTTATAAATATTTGAAAAGCATTGGACGCGCAAATTTTATGGCACATGTATGATGACATCCCCACACAAAGATCACCTTTAAAAGCATGCCTTGTTTGTGTTAATTGAACACACCGCATACTTTATTTGTGGAAATATTCTTCTGAAGCTATCTAACCTGAGAAGATCAGAAATTATATATGCAAAATATAAATGAAAAATAAAAATAAAACAACACTATTAACAACGTAACAAATTAACAGTAATAATAAAGGTAAATAAGGATAAAACACTTAGATAAAGTCAGACTTGAAATTGCAGTGCAGTATATATAGTTACCTTGTCTACTGCATCGTGCATAAATAAAAACTCGGGAGGACTCCACCTGCGTTGGAATTTTCCTAACTGAAACATGTTAAGGATCCTATCTGCCCGTAGAACCTGGTCCCTCGGTGTTTCCCTCACCACATTCCTTCCTCCAGGAGTGGAGACGTAGGTACAAAAGGCCCAGCTATGAACAAGGCTCAATTACTGGAAGTACCTCTCTCGTCCCAGATTACTTATCCATAATAATACGGAAATACGAACACATAAAGAAAAAATGTATTTCGTTTTATTATACACATGCCTTTCTTCTAAAGCGGGATACTGAAAACTTTCAAATAGAAAATGTAAATCGTTTACCCATATCAAATTCCTTATCGTCCACGCGACTGTACCTTTACCTGAGCAGCGAACTGCAATTTGTATCTCTCTCTGTCTTTCCACTATACGTTTGAGTAAACTAAACGTGCTCGAAGTGCAGTTAACTTTACGAGAGTCTGCATATGGTGTCCCACCTTTTCAGATCATGCATGGTTTCAAATTTATGAACAGAGAAATTACTAATAGTAGCCTACTGTGACATCTTTAAATACATGCACAAATGGCATGTGCATTTGAAACCGAAATTAAAAATATTTCAATTTCTTTAGGACTAAATCATCAGCTGTTGGCGAGAGTGCTTTTGAAAGGGCTTGAGGGTTGGTACCAATGAAGATTTAATGTATTAACTGGCGATCTACATTCTTATAAACAGAAAATTTGTACAGCCAGGACTCTTTTCGATTAGAATACTCTAATTGTGTTTTAAGCAGTTTTCTCGAGCATCAATAATGAATTCCATGTTGTAGTAACAAGTGACTGTTGGTGGTTTGCTGTTAATTGATTTGTTACAACTTTCAGTATTTCCTCCTTTATATACATTATGTTTTATGTTAACCCTTCCTCGGAATATAATATAGTTCATGTAAACAGACAATTTAGCAATATTAATATTTCTTTAATAGTTTTTACAACTTTCGTTTAAATTATTAACATATTTGTTACTTTATTGCAGTTGTTTTTTCTGTTTACTGCTTATTACAGAGAAAATTGAAAAAACGTGAGGCGAAACATAGCACTGTACTGCATTCAGCTGTAAGTTCAAAAAAAAAAAAAAAAAAAAAAAAACAGCAACGTAAAGGTTTTCTTCTTGAGTGATTTTAATATTACAAAGGACTTTAAAATGCTCTTTCTATAATTTTAGATCACTTTAATGAGATAAATAAAATGCACTATAGAGTTAATGAAAAATATTCGTTTAGATCTAAGTTACACGCTTATAAATCACGTATTTCAGTTTTTTAAAGGTTAATGCTAAATAGTTTCATTTAAAAGTATCATGATTTTAATAGTATTTGTGCTATAAAATAAGGGCAAACATTTAATTCCAACTCCGCTGTCTATTCGAGTTGGTTATAAAGAAAAAAAGATACATTTGCTTCAATCCCCTCAGAAATATTATAATTAGATATTACACGAATAAAGTTTTAAAACACTGTGTAAACACTGTAAGCAGAAAACTTTTGAAGAACAATTGACAAACCTGAATTGTTTTAAATCCAAAATTACAGAATCAAAACTTAAAGTGCGTTATACAGCTGATGAATTCAAGTGAAGGGTAAGTGAAATTGAAAATAAATTGAGCAAATTCGGAAAGTGTTTCAGAGAGGATCTCCAAAGGCAGAGGAAAAATATTAGCTCCGTTTGTATCGCGAAATGATTTACAGCATTGGTAAACACCATGCAAAGAGAAAAAAAGACAAGGAGGTTGCCCCACTCACGGATTTCTTTCTTTCTTTCTCTTCTTTCTTTTCTTTCTTTCTTTCTTTCTTTCTTTCTTCTTCTTCTTTCTTTCTTTCTTTCTTTCTTTCTTTCTTTCTTTCTTTCTTCTTTCTTTCTTTCTTTCTTTCTTTCTTCTTCTTTCTTTCTTTCTTTCTTTCTTTCTTCTTCTTTCTTTCTTTCTTTCTTTCTTTCTTTCTTTCTTTCTTTCTTCTTTCTTTCTTTCTTTCTTTCTTTCTTTCTTTCTTTCTTTCTTCTTTCTTTCTTTCTTTCTTTCTTTCTTTCTTTCTTTCTTTCTTTCTTTCTTTCTTTCTTTCTTTCTTTCTTTCTTTCTTTCTTTCTTTCTTTCTTTCTTCTTTCTTTCTTTCTTCTTCTTTCTTTCTTTCTTTCTTTCTTTCTTTCTTTCTTTCTTTCTTTCTTTCTTTCTTTCTTTCTTCTTTCTTTCTTTCTTTCTTTCTTTCTTTCTTTCTTTCTTTCTTTCTTTCTTTCTTTCTTTCTTTCTTTCTTTCTTCTTTCTTCTTTCTTTCTTTCTTTCTTCTTTCTTTCTTTCTTTCTTTCTTTCTTTCTTTCTTCTTCTTTCTTTTCTTTCTTTCTTTCTTTCTTTCTTTCTTCTTCTTTCTTTCTTTCTTTCTTTCTTTCTTTCTTTCTTTCTTCTTTCTTTCTTTCTTTCTTTCTTTCTTTCTTCTTTCTTTCTTTCTTTCTTTCTTTCTTTCTTTCTTTCTTTCTTTCTTTCTTTCTTTCTTTCTTTCTTTCTTTCTTTCTTTCTTTCTTTCTTTCTTCTTTCTTTCTTTCTTTCTTTCTTTCTTTCTTTTCTTTCTTTCTTTCTTTCTTTCTTTCTTTCTTTCTTTCTTTCTTTCTTTCTTTCTTTCTTTCTTTCTTTCTTTCTTTCTTTCTTTCTTTCTTCTTTCCTTCTTCTTTCCTTCCTTCTTCTTTCTTTCTTTCTTTCTTTCTTCCTACCTTCCTTCCATCCATCCTTCCTTTATTTCTTTCTTTCTCATTTTCTTTATCTCTCTCTTTCATCTCTTTTTTATTTCCTTTCACTCTCTTTCTTTCTGTTTGTCTCTCGCTCTCCTTTCTTCTTTCCTTCCTTTCTTCTTTCCTTTCTTTCTTTCTTTCCTTTCCTCTTTCTTTCTTTCTTTCTTTCTTTCCTTCCTTCTTTCCTTCTTTCTTTCCTATTACCTTCCTTCCATCCTTCCTTTATTTCTTTCTTTCTCATTTTCTTTATCTCTCTCTTTCTTTCTCTCTTCTTTTTTATTTCCTTTCTTTCTTTCTTTCTTCTTTCTTTCTTCCTTCCTTCTTTCCTTTCACTCTCTCTCCTTCTTTCTGTCTGTCTCTCGCTCTCCTTTCTTGTTTCCTTCCTTTCTTAATTTCATTCCTTCTCCCTTTCTTTCTTTCTCTTTATTTCTTCGTCTTTCTTGTTTCCTTCCTTTCTTCATTTCTTACTTCCTTTAATCCTACATTCCTTCCTCTCTTTCTGTCTTTCTTTCTTGTTCCCCCCCTTTCTTTCTTCTGTTCTTACTTCTTTCCTCCTACCTTCCTTCCTTCCTTCCTTCCTACCTTTCTTTCTTCCTTTCATTCTGTATCTCGCTCTCTCATTCTTTCTTTCTGTTGTCTTTCTCTCTCTCTCTCTTTCTCTTTTCTTTCTGTGTACTTTCTTTTTTCCTTCCTTCCTTTCCTCCCTCCTTCTTCCTTTCTTTCTTTCTTTCTTTCTTTCTTCCTTTATTTCTAGTATTCATGTGAAGTATTGATGCAACTGTTTGTGATATTAACAAACAGAAGTTAGCCGCTAACTTTTTAGATATGATGAGTAATTTTTATGTGCCTGCGAGCTAGGTTCGATTAATTCCTAACCCTTGTGTTTCCAAAAGGCCTATGACATCGACACGTGGAAATTTGAAAGTTTTACAAAGAATCCTTAAGTACGCAGCCCGGGAGTTAAATTTAATTGAAGAAAAAAGTACAATTTGGTCTCTGCGTTCCTACTTTGGTAAATGAGATGCTAAATGTTCGATAGTTACCTATTTTAATGTAGTTATTGCCTCTACCGTTAGCGTGTCTCCAAGATTTAGTTATGATCGTATAAATATTCTCAATCAAATGGTAAACTGTTGATTCTGAAATGCATTACAAGATATCTTATTATAAGTAAATAAAAGCGTAATGAATTTCAATTTAAAATATTCACACACGAACTAAGATTTTGGGTTTCAAACAAACACCGAGTTAATATCACTAATAGACACTATCGGGAACAAGGCAAATCTGTAAACACAGTAAACGATGGTGCTTGAAGGAATGTGAGGAACAAAATAAAATATTAAAATATTATTAAACACAACAGGGAACCAAACTGTTTTAAAATCTCATAACAAGGGAGAAATTCTGTTTTTAAATAACGAAAGAAATTTGGAAAAAGAATTAAAATAGATACATAAACAAAATTAGGGATCTGTTTATCATCCAGAGTAATAATAAATTCTATTGCAATCCATAGTAGTTGTGTAATAACCGATATTACTGAATAAAGAATAAAAGTTTAAAAACAAAATATTTAAATCTACAGGTCTCATTATTGAAGACAATATTACAACCTTAAATTCATTAAGATCTTTATACAATCTCTCTCTCTCTCTCTCTCTCTCTCTCTCTCTTTCTATATATATATATATATATATTCGTCCCATCCAGTTCTTGGATAGTGCCTTGTATCCAGTGCGTGGATGTTTTGCTGTGCGAAGTCTCCCAGATCTGCCCTTGTGAACATCGCATACGGTACCACGAGTCTCAAATTTGTCTTGAATGCGTGCAATTTTTACTCACGTTGGCGGTTCTGTTCTGTACACACATTTCCATTGCCTTTGAACTTCAACAACATTCTCGGTTTTCCAATACCACTTGAAAATTGCTTTCCGCTGTTCAAACGATAATCTTGGCTCCATTTTGTTGTAGCAACGCTGGCATAACGTAATGTGAGTCACATTTGTTTACAAAACATCATATGATAATCTTGGCTTCGTTTGTTCATTGTTGATTTACCTGTCACGTAGCAACGCTATCATAATGTATGCCAGCCATATTTATTTACAGAACATCATACTACCATTACTGTTGTTTTTCGGTTAAACTTTGGAATATATTAATTAGGTATCTACTATGAAAGTGTGTATACATTTTTGGCCTTGTCCCTATTATTTAATTCGATTTTATATTATTGATCTTTATGAGGCAGTACAGATTAGTGGAAATTTCCCCAGTATTTGGTCTCATTCTAAAACGTCTCAACTCATGTTAGTAGTTTCCTTCACGACAGCATAGGGGTAAAGTCAGAGGTTATCATGTGTGAAAGCTAAAGTGCATCTTAGTACTCGTGAACGCAAGTTTTCTCATGTTTCAACGTTATTTCCCCTCCATCTTTTAGCAAACTTATTAGCATTTTCCAAAATGATATCCATATACGTTTACAGGGAGAAAGCTCTGCTTTATTCTTGCAAGCTTCTATGTTATGATTCCAAGAGTGGCCTTTAATTGCTCTAAATCTTAAATCCAGATTTCTTTACTTTCGACTGTGCACGTAAGGAAAGCTCTTCCCTCGGTTAACTGAATAGTCTTAATTTTCGACAGCTGAGCTAATAGCTAGTATTCATATATATCCTAATTTGTGACGATCTCCTTGAAAAAGTATTAACTAAATCATTCATTTTATAAGTATCTAGTTTACACATATTACATTTAAAAAATAAACGAATGTTTCATGTAAGTACTAGCCTTCTCTATAATAACAATTTTATTGTTAATTTATTACAGTTTTAAAATATATTCATAACTACATTAAAATAAAACAGAAAACTCATTTTTATAAATCACTCAAACAAGCACACTTATCCTGGATGGCACACAAATACCGGCCCGCTACCGCGAGTCAGATAACGAAGGAATACTGGCGGAGAGGTGAAAGGAAATGATAATTTCAGCGTATAGGAAGTAGTTTATACTGGAAGTGTTCATAACCTTACATGTGTGTACCGGTTCCTTTAGAAAATGCGAGAGAATTTTGCATCCAAATCTCCTGGTGTTGGTGCTCCTGATACAAGATTTCGTAGAAAAGTAGCGTAAAACAAGATCAGTTGCGAATGCGAAGAAAAAAATGTTCTTACAATTGTTCCGACAATCAACCATGGAGGCTTAGAAAAGCTCAGCCGACAACAAAATGATGCAACAAGTAAATTTCTCTTGTTTATTTACGAGACGGGGGCCGGTTTTCCGTTCATCATCCTGTATTTTGAAAGCATCACGATAATAGTCATGGGAGTTATGGCGCCTTATATAACATTTCTGAGGTCGTATTTTGTGGTTAATATTTATAGTTTACAGAAGAACGTATTACTATGGAAACAAGAACAAGTTAGGAAATTGAACTAAAATTAAATGCTAAAATCAACATAAGAGAAAATAAATGAGAGAAATGAGATTCTGATGGTACAACAGAAATTTAGGCAAGTATCACCAATTGTAAATGAAAATGCACAAAAATAATTTGAGCCAACCTTTTACCAGATTGTTTCGTTTCAAAAAGATAATGGAGTGAAAACTTTAGTTGAACTTAAATAAGGTAATTTATTGCTTAAATTTTCATACCGAACTTAAAAAAAAAAATAGTCTTGTAGTATTTCAATTCCATTTGTTATAAAACTGAAAATAGAACGTTCTTTAAGGTCATAAAATGATGTAATTTTAAAACATTAATGACGAAGTTATAACTTCCACTATAATAATCATAAAAATGTATTGAATCGCTCCAAAATACAGAATGATCTAATGGGATGTGAGGTTAGCAGGATCTTCTTTTGGGACACTCGTAAAGAATTAAACAAAAATACTTTTTCAAGGAACAAGCAGCACAATGCAATTTTTAATCTGAACTTATATTTTAAAAGTCACAAGTGGCCCAATAGAATCTGACGGTTTTCAGAACGCTGCCGTTTTTAGCGATTTTTCATTACAGTTATGGAATGGGTTGCTATGTAACTATGCAATTTATTCTGTCCATTTAGGAAACAACGGTATTGATAATTGGACGTTGAAAAACGCGTATTCGTTGTTTTTACAAGATTTATTGAATCTAAGTAAATCTCCCACGTTCAGAGAAGATTTGGGTAGAATTTAATGTGCCAGAAATGTATTTGTAGAATCGATAAAGTTCTCCATCTTTTTTCCCGCTGCTGTTTCGATGTGTCGCTATGCCACAGCTAGCTAGATTAGGTAGAACGCTGCAATTTCGTGACCTCTTCAGGTCAACGGGGAAAGGAGTCGGGAAACAAGTAATGCATGAAAACAATTCTTAAAACTGGAGATGACACTATTTATTTGCTTGTATCGCTTGTTCAATGTTAACGGTTGCCTTTTTAAGTTCTGTTGAGCGGTTCTTAGATCACACTTGCACTATAACCGAACTAATTGTCTATCACTTTCTCCGGATATCTAAAACAAACTATCGTTTATAGCTCAACTCACTCTCTCTTGATAGCTAAACTCACCCTATCCTAGCTAAACTTACTCTGTCCTTCGGGCCTGGAAATCCCAATGTTTTATCAAATATTCCTTCGTCCGGTCGTTAGACCAACTCCTACCATTTCGAACTATTATTCTTCTTAAGTTTTTCTATCTATTCGCCAAGGGGCGTGCATATGCTTTTCCTAAGATCCCTTATTGGACGTTCCTTAGGTCTTAAATTTAAGCTATTCTTTCCCCTTTGGCTCCCTTAAGTCGGGCACTCTGGTTTATTTCACTCTCATGACTTGTTGTTTTTAGCATGTTTCGCCTTTAGATGTTAAAGAAGCTAAGCTTTTCCAGAAACCTTAAAGGGGCGACCCTTCTTACTCAAAGCATCTTGCAACAAAAAAATACAAAAGAGGTACATGAACATCTGGTGCCTTTGTCTAACTCAAAACACATTCTCAATCATCATTTTCTGGCCTAATTCTAAAGTTTCTGTACAACAGTTTTTTTTCCTTCCCCACTACACATGAAATAATCGGATAACTATTAATATGTTAACACATAAATTGTATATATTAGTTGTAATAATATTTATAAAATATATAATTGGTTATACTAATATTTTAATTGGGGGCGGCATCTCATAAATACTGCTTCAAAATGCTGGCAACACTGGACTTTCAGATGAAAGTGAGTTGTGGTTCCAACAGGATGGCGCCACAGCTCACATTGCTCGTGAAACAATGACCACTCTGCGGATCCTGTTTCTCGGACGCATAATTTCTCAATTTGCTGATGTCGCCTGGCCAGCCCGATCTAATGGCTGCAGAGTATTTTTATGGAGATATTTGAAAAGTAAAGTGTACTGAGACAGGCTACGGACCATCATGCAGTTAAAAGAAAACATAACTCGTGAAATTAGGTACATTGATCACGTTTCATTCCCGAGTCGATTACACGGATGTGTTCGTTGTCGTGGAGCACATTTAAAGATGTGATTTTTATTTAATTCTATATCAGTGTCCCACAAGAAGGTACTGAAAACCGTTATATTCCATTGGGTCACCGAGACAACATTACTAAAATTTTTCTTTAAATTTTAATTGAAACAATTTGTTACTTCTGAACAAATCTGTACGTGTCTGTAGTATTCAAAATGTTGCATTGAATTTATTGAATACCATAGCATAGATTGCGGTGCATGAAGTTATTTGATTTCAAAGTAAAGCTGACCTTCGTCTGTGCAAAACAATGGTCTAAATGTACTTCATTTATTTGAGCACCATTCATATAAATATGCCTTTATTCTGTTTACACTGCTGCTAAACAAAGCATTATTAAGTTTCACAGTTGTGTGGAATTTCTGTGTTGGGCGGTATCAAGAGAGCTTTAAAATGAATCGGAAAATGTCGGCAATGTTTGAAAACAACACGGTGATTAAATTTACGGTTTCTGAGTGCTGCAATCCTTTTCATTGTTCCGAACGGTGTGCATCGTTGATTCATTTGAAGAAAGACATTTGGAATATCAGCACACAAGTGCGCTTTCTGCTAAAAAAGGCGAATATTATGAAAAATTATGGAATGTTTTATGCCAATGAAATGCGAAATACATTTTGAAAATGACGGTGTTCCTTCGCTACAAAATAAATATTTTATTATGCCCCTGAGACTAAGAGAGTTTCAAAGCTTAAGAATTCTGACTGATCACTAGGGACAGGATTTTTATGCAAATTCATATTTCTTCTCTGCTGTCAGAAAATATGTTCACTTAGTATGTGAGTTATTTTCTAAATTTCCAACAATTTAAACAATATTTTACATTGCATATAATGGCTATTTGCTGTTGTATTTTATTATGCTGCATATTTGCTTGTTTTTATATGTATATTTTATAAATATATTTTATTTTAATTATTCTATCTTCATATTTGATTTACAAATACTATATTTCCCAATAATATGTACATCGACGCAGTCTTGAAAGTTGGTAACACTGATGGTCACTCACATGCAAGTTTTTCCTACTATAAGGATATCTTAAGAAGCAATAAGAGGTGACCAACTATGGAAAACATAAAATATTTGGTGGTCGTAAACTGCAACAGAAAAAAGCTGAGATTGCGTAGAATTAAAAATGTATCATTATTTATTGCTTTTTTATTTTTAAGGAAAATATATCCTAACTCTTCAATATTAAATCTCAATTTTGATGAGTTAAATAATTCATATGGCTTCCACAATATTTTTATTCATGGAAAGGTTACATAAAAATGCATTAATTTTTATTTTGTGTCAATATGATGTCTTAATATTTCACACTTATTTATCATTTTATATTTATGTGTATATTATAGAGTACAGAGATTATTGTCGGTCCTGGTGGTATAGTGGTAACCATAATTGCCTCCTAAACCCAAGATTGCGGGTTCGATCCTGGCCAGGACCGATGGATTTTTTCGGGTGTAAAAATCCTAAGTATGGCTTCCTTCGGAAGGGAAGTAAAGCCGTGGGTCCCGTGTCGTACATTTACGGCACGAAAAAGAACCTCAAGTCTGAAAGAAGAAGCCTATGAGCGAAATTTGTCGGCCGTTTCTTTCACGCCCTGAATTGAATGGGACGCTGATGACCTGAGATGTTAAAGAGCGTCAGCAAAAAGAAGAAGAAAAAAAAAGGATTATTTGAGTATAAAATTCCTGTCCTTACTCATTACCCAACTATCTGCCTTTATTTGTAAACCTTGTCCGCTAACGCTATGTTTTATATCTAGGCTACCAATACTTGAAGTTGTGGGCGGCACCAGTACCTCAGCGCTGCTATTTTAAACGTATACAGCAAAGATACTTATAGAAGTATGGAATTTCATTCCTTCCATGGGAAATTTGTCATTATTGGGAAAAGAGAGGATTATGTTCGACCACGGAGCAATTTTGTTGACTTTCGTCGAAGACGCAACTATTTCGTCTAGCTTGTGTTTATGTGGGTTATTATTTTTTTAATTTTTTTATCCGGTAGTTTCAGATTTGTGTATAATAAAGTAAATTGTAGTTCAGGAAGGAAACAGTCGTTCAAGAAAATCATTAATAAATTACGCACTCACACGACAAACTCCTCTGTATTTAATGATCATGTTTACACACATAAATTGATTTCACTAGAGTCAAATGTCAAATAATTTTCGTGAATTAATGTATACTGTAGCGAGACTGGCAGGGATCAGACACAGAAAGCAACGGAAGTGCAGTAAATTTATGAGACCGGCCTTCCGGATCACGGAGGTCATGCTTGAGGATTATTTGCTTTGTTTGCACACAAGAATAACAGTCAACACCTTTCAAAGCGTATATCAGATGTAATAAAAGATTGTCAAAGAAAGAATGCTATGCTTCTTTAAGATAGCAGAGATCACATATAGCTAACACAATTGCTGGGTGGCTTAGGTTTGAGAAGTCCCGAGTTGGGACGGTCTTCCTGACCTCGTGGTTTCTCCTGGTCGCTATACCGACACTTTGCACGAACTTTCCACTCTTCCATTTCATGCAATTTCATTCCATTGATTCTGTTATACAGACGAAAGTGTCAGGGCGAGGTGGGCTGGTGCGGTGTTACGGCAGCTTGCGCTGTGTAAGGATTTCTGCCGCGGATGAGAGGCTGGTACTCCTTGGAGACTTAATCTGGAAATATGTAAGGGACTGCCTTTGCATCCGCACAGTAATCGACCGTAAAGCCTGGGCTACCCGTCTTTCTCTCACTTGCCGAAGGTGCTCTATTGAAGCAGTAGAAACAACAGCCCAGCCGTGAGCAACACAATTACGAGGAAGGATTGCCAACCTTAGATGGAAATTATATGCATTGCTTTTTAGCCCACTGATATTTTTGTTACATAGAGCAATATTTAGACTCCTGGTGTAATTTTAAGCTTTTCTGCGGAAAGCCAAGGCTCAAGAAATAGCCAATACAAACGCAAGACAAATATTCCATTAATGTTGTTCTGCTATCATTCCGTAAGGTGCCTTTTGTATATTTATGGTTTAGAAACAAAATCAATGTAGACCTTTACTTGACAACCTGGGCCAATTTAAGTTACAAGTAAGTACAAAAATAAAAAGAAATAATATTGATGTTAACAACTGTTAAACGTGGACTTTGGAATTGCCGCAATGTTGTGTGCCAGGTGTAAATTGCTGTTGTATCTGTTTAAACTGCGTCACCAAGACACGTTTTTATAATTTACACTGCTCTGCCAATTTCGCGTGTCCTTTGTTTTCGAGAAGCTTCTGTTTTCCAAATGTCGCTCTGTCCTAGTTAGCGATAGAGCGATAAACTGGCAGGTGCTGGCTGTAGTAACATTAGCATATCTTTGAGGTCTAACCGTCTGACTAGGTGAAATACAAAGGGACATAATATATAGGGTGATTCTTTCCATACAAGACTCTGGAAGGTGCAAATATCTCGGTTTCATCTTAAACATGCAGCAGAATATGCTTTCCCTATAGGAAAATAAAAGGGAAGGGCAAGTTTAGCAACAGTTGAAGGCGATGCGCGGCCTTGAAGCTGCTGATAATGTACGCCGCAAGTGCCACTGTTCTTTGTTCTCTTCCCTAAGGTTGCATATATCTGTTCTGATTATTGACAGAGACAGTAAATGTACCACTTGATATCCACAATATTCGGGACTGGTGCTGCTATCTTGACAGTAGTTACAGTAGAGTTTTTGTACCGCCAGGTGGCAACACTAGCACACCTGATGAGTGAGTGTTTAAAGTTTCATGCAGCTGGAGATTCTATAGTACTTTTCATGATACTCTGTGTGTAGTGTGTGGCGATTTTACAATGGATCAAAGATTAGAACAGAGAGTGTGCATCAAATTCTGTGCAAATCTCGGGAAAAATGCTACGGAGACCGTTGCAATGATTCAACAAGTATTTTGGGGACAAAGCATGAGCCGTACACGTGTGTATGAGTGACATGCTCGATTCAGGGCCGGCCTTACAGCTAATGAAGACGATGCTCACACCGGTAGACCCGTCAGCTGCACAACGCCTGACATTGTTCCCAAAGCTCAGCACTTCGTTCGTGAGGATCGACCCATTGGAAACCTTACTCATAAAGTGGGAATTGGTTATGGGACATGCCAACGAATTTTAACTGATGAATTGGGCATGCATCGTGTCGCCGCAAAATTTGTGCCAAGGATCCTGACTGCTGATCAGAAGGCGCAGCGTGTTGAAGTTTGCAGGGAGTTTTGTCCGGTCGTATCCGATGACCCACCCTTATTGTTCAGGGTCATCACCGGCGACGAGAGCTGGAGACACGCTTATGACCCTGAGACAAAACAACAATCCTCAGCTCAAACTCACCAAAGAGAGAGAGAGAGAGAGAGAGAGAGAGAGAGAGAGAGAGAGAGAAAAGAAGCAAAGTCAAGAGCATGCTCCTCGTTTTCTTTGATGCCAAGGGGATTGGGCCCAAAAAATTCGTCCTACCAAATCAAAGAGTGAATTTCACGTACTACTATGACATTTTGCGACGGCTCCGTGGAAATGTGCGGAGACGACGGCCCGAACTTTCGTGACAAGGGAACTGGCTGTTGCATCACGATAATGCGCTGTCACAATTCCTGGTTCAACAGGAGCTTTTTGACGAAAAACAACATGACGGTTGTCCCCCACCCACCACACTCGCCTGATTTGGCACCCTGCGACTTCACTCTATTCCCCAAACTGAAAATCAAGTTGAAAGGACGTCGGTTCGACACAATTGAGAGGATTCAAGAAGAAGCGTTGTCTGTGCTAAACACCCTCAAAGAACATGGCCTCCAAAATGACTTGGAAAATGGCAGAATCGCTGGGACCGGTGTGTGCTTAAAGTAAATTTTTGACCAGATGGCAGCATCATTCCCGAATATTCTGGTAATCACTTGTTTAGTTAGGTAAGCTAATGCGAGATTATAGTCTGAGGCATAGGCAGTCCTTCTCCCCGTTTGTTTATTTCAGGTGGTGAAAGTTTAATTGAGACCTAATTACTGAAGTCAGGGTATCCACGGAGGACCTTTGGGAGAAGGGATAATTTCGAAGGACTTCTGATCATCAAGATCTCCTTATCTAACATTTTCTTGTGTAATATTTTTTACTCACTAATTATACGTGTTATGTGGGAAGAAATAAATAGTACTTGGCAATGTATATTAGACCAAGTTTTGGGGGGAACAGTGTTTATTACGAAAGTGGGAAAACTTACCAGATGAAATTACAGGCAGAATCCTTTTAAATCTAAAATCAGACGAAAATATTAAGAAACTTGGAAAATACCTAGCCAAGGTGAGACAAAAATGGTTTTGGAAGGTGGGCAAGACAAATGCAAACGACAATATTGACAATTGCACTAAGAGTGAAATATACTCCCATTACATCTCAACCTGATGTTAATTGTAATGGGATACAGAAGAAATGCAAAGTGAGGGTGATTAAGTGGGAAATACAAATGTTTTAACAGTAGTAAGTTTACATGTATTAAGATTATAAATGTATATTGTTTACTTTGATTTTAGAAAATTGCATGAAATTGGTTCTATTTACATGTTAAAAACATTATTCTGCATGTAAAATAGAAATTGGAAGAAATAAATTCATTCATGCTTACTAATTACAAGGATTTTGTATTTATGTACCTTGCAATTATTACCCAGCAAAATGTTCGCTGTGCAAGATATTATAGTCATTGTACCAGTTTCAGAATAAATTCACATAAATACAACTGTCGAATAGGTCTTACGGCCGTACATGTTAATGTCGTACTTATAACAATCAAAATGGTCATACACATACCTACATACATACAAATCTACATGCATACATACAAATATACAAATACTTGGATATATTTACGTTTTCTATTAATACTTTTATATACAAATACATAAACATGAACAGAACCCTTACTCTTGAGCCCTCCTTCCATTTACCCGCCCCTCCTCCCCAACTCCTCTCTCTTCCTTATAGCCATTAACCTTCTTTGTCAGGTCTTCTCTAGAAATATTCCCAAATTGTGTGTGTATTTCGCATGCACCAACACTTCCCGGCAGATGTTCAAATTTCTTTTGGAATTCAGTAATTGTGTGATAAATGCTCATTTCTTTAAAGTTCCGTTTCCCTGCTTTCAGCCAAAATATGCCTTCAGGCATCGCTCTCTCCACACAATGAGCAAATTCTTTCCCCGAGATCATTTCCTTTCAAGCCCCTAATTTGAATCATGCGAGACTATCTCTTTCCTCTCTGCCACAGATATCTAAATAATACCCCCTCCCCCAAACCGGATGTATTTGAGCGTTGGTTGTTTACCTTACATATTTAAATGCTGTCAAAAATATCTATAATCTCATTATTAAGGAAAACATTTTCTCTAATAAGTGGAAGTTAACCAACGTTACCCCAATCTTCAAACTTGAATATTCTAACATGATTACAAATTACAGACTAGTGGCCATTTTGTCAACTTCAGCCAGAATATTTGAAAGTATATTTTATAAATATATGTTCTGGCATGTTAAAAATGGCATAGATTTACCGTGACTAATTTATGCAATTTTGTCCACTATGCAACAGATGAATTATATAATATATCTCAAGTTGGTGTTATGTATACAAACTTTCAAAAAGATTTTGATAAAGTTGATCCTGATAAATTATTAATAAAATTACTGTTATATGGTTTTTGTAAGTCTATGATATTTCTTATGGCATCATATCTAAAGTCGAGAGCACAGGTTGTTAAATATAAAAATTGTACATCATATAGCTTTGAGGTTTACTTGGGAGTGACTCAAGGCTCAAATTTAGGTCCACTATTGTTTATTTTATTTATAATATTACTTGTTAATTCTTCTATCCGCACTGCGATCTCTTATCATTTTAATTCAACTTGAATTCTCTTTGTTTTGATTTCATTTTTCACCTCGTTTGAACGGGAAGCCATGTTCTACTTTCTTCTCTCCTAAGACTAACCCTTGAGACGTATTATTTTCTATGTGTCACTCTATCTTTTCCTTAGGTCCACCCAGCATATAAATTTTAACGTGAACATCATACGAAGAGGTCAGCTGACATCCGTGATATATGGGTGCAGTCTTTCATTCCATTATTCTTTTCTGATCTCAGAGGCTCTATTTTTCACATTCGTTTCCAGTTCCTTAATTTGTTATGCCACTCACCAGAGTTTAATGATGTGCTTTATTTTATTTGTTAGGTTTTCCCTGAAGTTTCAATATATAGTATATGTTGCAAAAACAGGAAGTAGTAAATCACAAATCGTTATTACGTTACTATTTATCTCATTAAGGGACAGAGGGAGTGAATTTCAAAGCTCCACATTTTTGTTTGCATTTTTCTAAAACTTTTACTTGATTTGTTGCTTGCTTATTTAATATGCATACCAAATTAAATTCAAATTGGAAAGCTATAAAATATTTCATAAATTTTATTACGTAAATATGTCGCATACTCAAAATATCTCAGGCGGTTCATGCGTTGAGAAAATTTGTCGGCATATTTACAATTGTAGCTTTGAAACACATACAAAAATTATATATAATTTTTTTTAAATAAATTTATGAGTGAAATGTGTTATTTCTTCAAATCTATAAAAATGTTTAATCTTTAAAATTAATAATTCTTTCAAAAATATATTTTTAAAATTATTATTATTATTAATGTTAGCATGTATTTTGTCCTATAGAATATTACAATAGTTACTTCTGCACATTCTGGAAACGTTTAAATGGACTTAAACAAAAACGTGAGACATTATGAAATGTTTTGAGAAAAATACTGATTCATAAAAAAGTATTGCTGGGAAACATGTGGTTTGAAAGGACAAGCGGAGCTCTTTAGATAACTGTTGAACCCGAAGGCAGGGGGAGAACATGCAAAAGTTGATCCTCTGTGGACGCCCCAAAGGTTAAAGGAGCCATTTCCAGTTAAAAAAAAAAAATAATAAACGATTTTGGCCAAAAACTCACATCTCAGTGTCCCTTAATCACTGACTAATCTGCTATAAAGAATATCAGGAATTTCAGCCAATCACAGCCGCCTATCATTTAATGGTTTCCATTTTATCACTTTCATTTACCGCACATATGTACGTGCAATTGTTTTATGTAAATTCATTAGAACAGTACTATGATATATTTTTATAGCATCGTTGGCTTAAACATCAGTGTGCACTATAAATCAATAATTAAAATGGCTGGCAATTTAAAACGTTTTGGTTAGTAATTCAAAGTTACAAGCCAAAACATACATCAGTTTAAACCAGTTTAAACAATGTCACTAGACTTTAATAATAATAATAATAATAATAATAATAATAATAATAATACACATACTTCGTGTTGTAGGCTTTCATGTTTCAGTTATTTTCAATCTGTTATCAAAGATTTCAATTTCGATCTATATCTGTTCGCCTGTTGACGGAAACTAAAATGCCGGGTTGAACGTTTTTAACTGTAGGCGTATTTATTGATATATTAATTGATATTTATAATTTTATTCGCTAAATAATTTAAATAAACACTATTCTCTAAAGATCTATTCTGAATC
The DNA here is from genome assembly GCA_030762175.1 of Metallyticus violacea. Lineage (NCBI taxonomy): Eukaryota > Metazoa > Arthropoda > Insecta > Mantodea > Metallyticidae > Metallyticus > Metallyticus violacea. Next base: position 83,398,391 of record CM060844.1, read on the forward strand.
TCTCTGTGTATTACTACAGATTAAAGTATAGCCTATAATATGACATTTATACGGAAAGAGACAGATTAACACTGAACACTTCTATGGCGTGATTCAGGGGATATGTTTGAGTATTTTCTTACAGGGAGTGTAAGACCGTAAATGTCTTGTTATCGAGCTGGAGGGCATTCAAGTTTTTTTTTAAAGACGCATCGGAATAGCTGAAATTCCGCCGAACAGATCCCTTCCTATGCATCTTTTGCTATAAGGCACTGGGAGAGTTTTAGAATAAGAATATTCGTGCATCTTTAATTTTAAACAAATCAAAATATTCTTAAATTAACTAAGTAACTTGCGAAATATTTATTTAATATACGGCACTACAAGAATAGAGCAAGAATTGTAAAAGTGCATAAGTGATCTCTTATGTCACCGGAATAATGCGCAGATGTCCCATTGCCGTGGAACTAATTATAATAACTTGCGAATTCCTAAAGGAACAACTTCCAGAAGTTGTGGCAAAGTACGTGGAGTTATTAAATAGAGACCGATGAGTATATTGTTAAATTGCCAGCCCAGATGTTCACTGCAAACCGGTGTTGGTAATTTCCAACTATAATAGCTGTAGGGTTTTCCCGTTTTTTTTTTTTTTTTTGAATGGTTTTTACTACTGAGGCACCACAGGCGGTGGGCACGGCTGATGTATGAGATGAAATTATAAATTGAGTAGGGATTTTTTTTTTAATTGAAGGAAACGTTTCAGGCCTAAGTTTAGGTACCTCGCCGGCATTTCCATTTATGAGGACTGAGGAAAACCTAGAAAAAACCTCAGTCACGGAGGACGGCCCTGGAGGGATTCGAACCCCAGACCTCTCGCTCACGAGTCCGCGCTTTAACAACCTCGGCCACCAATGGCGGTAAGGCCTTCCTGTGCCCAAATATGACTGCTACGTGTGTTAAACATGCCCTCTTGTATAAATACTTTCTCTTCCGTCCAGAACATGACGGTTGATGAATGTATTTATGAAGAAATCACTGGACAAACTGTAGTCGAGGTAGAAAGTTATCTGGCTTGAACTTGGGTGAGATGATACGGTTGTAACTGCTGTTCATGCAAAATTCTAGCAACTGAAATGTGGCTTGTTTGTATGGCATACGCTATTGCTCTTTGTACTTGTGGACGAAGCCTGTTAAGAACACCCTCTTCTAAAGCCAATGTTTTTGCAATTTTTGGGCTCCCGAACCACACGTGTGTTTTCGGAAAGTTCCTGTTTTTTGCAGTCGTTGATGTACGGCAGTAAAGGTGTCGTGTGATGAGGCAAATGTCTCCTTGAGTTGAGCTCAGCATAAACATTTCGTGCCCTTTTCGCATTTCCCCAAGCAGCACCATAAACGTAATGCATATCTGCCAGTTCTGCGTACCTAAAGTTGAACATTTTTACAATAGTCTGTAAAAATAGTAAACGCAGCACTTTGATATATCCTGGTATATGCTGAGATAGCCTACCCGTCGCTATATAACATGCAGCGCAATCTCTTTACCTCTTAAATGCACCCAGATTTTAGGTTAATGATTATATAAACAATGTTAAAAACAGAACACAAGCGATATCTCAAAACGCAAACGAGAAAAATGCTTTGGGAAATCTGTTGGGCGGAATTTCACCTAATCCGACATGTCTTTTGAAAAGGTTTAATGCACTCTAGATCGATAACAAGGCGTTTACGGACTTAACATTCCCTGTAAGAAAATACTCAAATACCCTGAATCACGCCTTAGAACTGTTCGCTGTCATTCATAACTCACTCTGTATATGCATTACTTTATAAAGTTCATTCAGGTCCGGAAACTTTTTGAATGTTTTGATATTAGGCAGCACTGAAGATAGTCCTATTTACAGACAGCAATGGAATTTACACAAAGCGTTTGGTACAACGCTTCTCAAAACGAGAGATATGCAAAGATTTCACTGTCCCAATAATAAGCTAGTCTCAACTTTTGGGCAATTAAACGAAATTAAAGTTCGTAGTGTTGTTTTTAAATGTTTTTAGCCTTTCTTCACATATTGTTCATTTATTGCTATGTTTAGGATCTTTCAACAGCTAATATTTAAGCTGGCTGTTGCGGAAATGCATTTAGTTCTGATGATATTAAACTCTACCGGCATTTCACGTTTGAAATTAATTCTGATAGATTCCAATTTTATAAATGGCTGGCAGTTTAAATTAATTCCGATGACAGCAGATTAAATTTCACAGAAAATATCGAGGCTGTTTAATTATTTTATCGGAAAATCGTATCACATGCTGTGTAACGCTTGTCGGTTGCACATTTGTTTCCGAACGGTTTGAAAACCGAAGCCTGTGAAAATCGGCTGCATTTTGCGTCGTTACAACTGTGAGTAGAAAAATAGCTAGCAGTACGTAATACTGCTAGTGAAACATGAACACATGTTGACCGGCACTGCCCATTACAACCCTTCCAAATAATAGCCTTAGCTCCCCGCTATCAGCTGTTACAGAACTCCATTGTAATGCTGTTTTGTTTACTGTTTACCAACCGCAGTACCCATTCTTTGATAATAGTTTTTGTAGCATTTCGTTGCCATGGTTACAGACCTGTGCAATTATGATATGATTGAAAGGAGATACAGTGCAGCTCACGACAAACATGCAACAGCAAGTATCGACGTCCCTATTCAGTTTAGCGTTAAATAAAAAGCAGATATACTCTCATTGCATAATTTCTTAATTTATCTAATAATCCTGAATGGAATCTCCTATTACAATATTGACAATACATTTGATAATACAATACAATATGTAATCTTTTTTAATGAAAATAACACGGATTTCTAATATAAACATACGAGTACTAACACAAACTACAGAGCGTTCCTTATATCGGACCTAGTGTATGCGTGCACCGCGCTTTGTCTGTTACACTGGGAGGAGGGGTAAGTGAGGATTCTCTGTGCTCCAATACCATGCCTCATTTGAGAAAATTATTAAATGCGGTTCAACTGTACGGGCAACGGCATTTTGTAAAATTCGGTTACAGAAATTAATTCATTTTTCGTCGTTACGAGGATGTAATTCATGAACTATAAGTCACTCTGTAGGGTTTCAATTTTATAAGTTTAGCAGCTCTATGAACAGAGATTTTTGAAACACCCACTAGCTGTGCAACACGTCTTAGAGACTTCTTTGGAGAGCGTTCGAATGATGCATCAATCTCGTCAATTTTTTCGCTTCTTAGGCTTAGCGTTAGCGACTCCGTTGTCATAAACTTATTAACCAGACATCTTAGCAGTGTCTCTACCTGGAATGGAATACCAGGAAATTTCAGTTTTTACGTACATATTGTACATAAAATTCTTTGTTCAGGCGTGAATTTTTCGGTAGACAGTTCAGTAAGCAAATAATGAAAACAATCTCATGTAATTCATACGCAGCATAGATGTCTTGAACAAACTTTCACTTTTGAGATGCACAATGAACGAATTCTAGTCTTTACAGCTCGAACAGAAGGCAGCAACTGACACAGTATAACACAGCTGATAAGCGAAGCCTTGAGCGGGTCATTCACCGCTAGAGCGTTATTGGAATAACAGCGAGGTCACTGCAGTGCAAGTAAAGTACCCATATACACGATCTGTGGCGCCGCTATAAAAGGAACGCATGGTACAAAATCATACAAATTTTCCATTTTTCTCAACTTTACCGTGAAGCTTGTGGCACCGGTATTTTATACCACCACCTCTAATCACGAGAGCTACACCAAGTTCATCCAACCATCATCGAATCCGGCAGTCGACTTATAGCTGATGATGCGAGCAAAGGCCTGTGAAACATGTTCTGTATATATCGACGGTAAGCGGAGCAAAAAATTATTAAATCGAAGCTATTTAAGAATATATTAATGCAGTGTAATTGACTTGCTTGAAGCTTGAAATTACACACACACACACACACACACACACACACACACACACACAGTAGTTGCCATCTAGCACTAGTGGGGATATTACAAACTCAAATTTTACTTTTAGCTTTTATGCAGATATAAAAACGAGAACTCTTATAGAGGAAGGGATGTTGTGGGATGGCGATCTATCAGAATTGAACAATTTTTTTGATGATGAACGATCTTAGAAAATGAGAAGGTAGATAATCTCCAAGACATTCTCCAGGAAGAAAAGAAATGCTGATTGTGCTGTGAGGAAATTACAAAAAACAGACTCAAACAGTCATTGCAGACACATTTTGAAACATAGCGTGAATGTTTACAATTTCTCCCACAGATTAAACGATTTGAATGTTATGAATGGTGTATGGGCTATTGAGTAGACATGTATAGATTTGAAATCTTTATTGGAAAAAGGCACATTAAAGTGGAATTAGGTTTCTTGAGAGAATTTGTCATGCATTGACACATTATTGACTGAAAATGTACTAAATGCTTCCTCGAAAATTAATTTGCATCACTGCAACTGGCTACAGTATTGAAGGAGAAAGAATATTCTGTGTAGGAATAGCTGATCACTTTATGCTTTTTCTTGAATGGTGTTTAACGCCTGTTTTTACTACTGAGGCACCATAGGCGTGGAAACATACATGAGAGGAAATGGTTAGTTGGGAAAGACTTTTTTTTAAGGAAGGAAATGTTCCAGGCCTAAATTTAGGGTACCTCCCTGGCATTTGCCAGTTATGAGGGCTGAGGAAAACCTGGAAAAAACCTGTCAGGGAGGACGGTCCTGGAGGGATTCGAAACCCAGACCTCCCGCTCACGAGTCCACGCCTTAACGACCTCGGCCACGCCTGGCGATGACTTTATGATGAAAAAGAAATTCTTTTGTAGTAGTGTTGAAGAAACCTCATATATTATAGCAATCAGACGATTTGACAACATAGCTGCACAATGCATTTCAGCTTACGCAGGAATCGAGCCAATAAACAAAGCCAAAATATGAAGCAATAGAAAAATATAGAAGTTGATAGACCATTGGCTGTCAGCAAGTACAACCAGAACATTGGGGGCGTGGATTTGACTGACGTATTACTCGAACTGGACCTAACTCAAAGAACTGGTGTATGAATATTATTAATTTGTGTTTCAAGTAACAGTAATCAATATAACAAACCCAATCGCTTCTTCTTTAGACTTTTAGGAACTGAGCTTAAAATTAGCTTGAGAAGATCGTTCGTGCAAAAAGGATCTGCCAAAAATCCTGGCTTCAAAAAAGAGGAGTATTGCCTTATCCAGCCGACGATAAGGCGTTATACTTCACTTGCCCTGGCCAGAACAGACCCAAAAGGTAGAACGTTGCAAGAATTGGCAAATTGGATACTCTTGAGTCTTGTGTGTCACTTTTTTCTGTACCTAACAAGTCATAAGCATTGCTTTCATAGTTTACCGTACCAAAATATCACAAATATAAAAAGTAGCATGCATTTGCTGTAGTTTGTAATCTTTCATTAATGATGTTCACAGGGCTGATTTATGTATAACGCAAGATTTTCTCTAACAAATATATTTATTTAAACTGCCAAGTGTACATATAAAAATAAAAATACAATTTGTAAAAAAGTTTGATGATAGAAATGAAATATAATCTTGTTAAAGCATTAACGTTGCCACATGGAAGCAAAACTTATTCACATAATAGATGGAAGATTTGTTTTTTTTTAATTTAGTATACACTTCCAAACCCGTCATAGATTACATACTTTTTGCTGCTCTGTACTGGGAGGAAAATATGCACCGTTACGCTGTGCTGACAGTCCGTAAAACTACACATTCATAACTTCTAGTCACACTTTCTTTAATTTCAAGTTTCCGGTTTAAGTAAATGTTAGTAAGAAAGAACAACGTTTGTTATAAAATCGGCGATCTCTACTGTAGATAAATTTACTTTTCAGATAGAATATTAGTTACCTTGATTGTACAGTTACAAAAATGTAATTAATTTGGCTTAATTCGGGACCTTGGAGCACATTCCAGCATATTTGCAGTTTAGCCAACTCTGATTTCTTGACTTTTAACTAAATTGCAGACCAAAAACAAATACATTTTAAAATTATATGTTAGCATACATATATATCGACTAATTTTTACAGCCCAAAGCTATAAGAAAATAAATAAACCCCATATATCATTAATATAAACTTCTTTGAAACTAAATCAACACTCAAAAGGAATAGATTTAATGTTAACTGAACAAACAACACTGACCATTTACCGCCATGATGCAGAAGCGTGTAGTTTACTATTCCTTCTTTGGTTATGTTCATAAATTAAACAAAATGCAGCAGTGATGAAATCGGTGCCATGGGTGAAGAAAAGAGGATTTTGTGTAAATTCAAATAAAAATATCTGATATTAAAAACCTTGAAGTTAAAACCCACGAGGTTGGCAAGGGTCAACCATTGTTTCCGGCATATCAAAATATGGAAAATTACACCTATCTTATCAAGAAAAATAACTGGCTCTTGGTGAAAAATAATAAATTGGGTTACTGAACCTGTGCTTGGTATGCAATGCAATCGGCGATCGGAGAGAAGCCTGCAAAATGTGGGTACTGTGTACTGGGAGATTCATTTCTTTTTTCCTACTGGTACAAAAGAGGTACTGTCATATTTTAGGGGAAAAAATTACCGAGCATAAGAAATTAAGTACACGTTGGAAATTACTTTTACACTAGTTGTAGGATATTGACGAAAGTAAGGGAGGGAAAAATAAATTGAGACAGACAGAGAAGCAGTCAAGGAATTATTGGGAACAGTTTACAATTAAGTTAAAATAAATAGACCTAGCACAGATTCTTCTGTGAACATTAAACTTCAGGCAACTAATGGGTCGAATATGGGCAGAGTTCTGTGTTCGAACTTGCAAATATTGTGGTATATAGAAAAATGACAATGAGGAGCAATACATTCATTGTAAGATTAAGTTTGTTAAGAAGCAGAAATGACGGTTGGGAAAGATTACATGTACGAAGGCAGGTGCATAAGTTTCCGACCTCGCTGATAAGGATTGTCCCCTTCACAAAAGCCTTATCTGGTGTAACACACCTTATCTGTTAAGTAAATTGCAGCTGCAGCTGTAACTTCAGCTCCACTGTGTTCAGTTTTCAGATATAGTTGCATAAAGAACGCCTTGTGTAAAAGATTGTGACATGAGCAAAATGGAATATCTAACTAATATTAAGTTCTTCAAAAAAGAAGGATTTACTCCAAATGAAATTAAACAGCGATTGGACGGTGTATATGGGGAAGCATCACCCTCATATTCTACCGTAAAATTGATGTGACTCTTTCAAGTAAAGACAAATACACATCCCTTAGCGTTGAAGGAATACACAGAAACAAATGTGATGTCCCATGATTTGAAGACATTTATGCATGTAATGCATTAAATTCCAGTGTCCATCTCTGAGTGCGAGAGAAAATTTAATGCCACGAACTGGTCAAGTGGATAACTATGCTGAATGTTAGCCTGGAGGCCCAGATTCGATTCCGGTTACCTACCTAAGAATTTTTCTAAGCTATGGGAGTCTGAAACGGGATCCATCCAGCCTTGAGAGGATAATTGGGGAGTTGCCTGATGGAGAGGCGGCGTATCGCCTATCACGAAAGCTTGATAGCAATACTACCCGTTATCAATGAAATCGTAAGACGGAGGTAGAGGAAGCAGAGGTCGCTGTGGCAGGTCAAGGCTCTCCCCGGGCTGTAGCGCCAAATGCGAAGAGGAGAGAATGAAAACTGAAACACTCTTCATATACAACGCACGAATCATTTTGTCTTCGTCACGTGTGTGGATCCACCCTTGCAGTTTTTGATCCAGTTCCATGTCAGGTCGTGTTTACAAGGAGAGGAGTTTCTTGCAAAAATGGCAGATTCAGCATGAAAAAATATGCGCAATGAATTCCGATTACATGACACGGTCTTCCTCATAGTTGGCGATGGCGTTATACAGTAACTAATCAACACAATTTGGGACATACCGAAGTAAAATGAGTTTCCCAAAAATATTTTCCAATTAAAGAAATGTTTAAAAGTAATATATTTTTACAACGAAAAATGTTGATTTGGGGATTTTTTTTTTTTGATTGATTTATTTAAGGACGCTCTTTAACAACTCAGGTCATCAGCGTCCCATTCAACTCAGAGCGTGAAACGGCCGACAAATTTTGTTCAGAGGCCTCTCTTTCAGGCTTGAGGTTCTTTTTCGTGCCGCAAATGTATGACAAGGAACCCACGGCTTTACTTCCCTTCCGAAGGCAGCCATACTTAGGATTTTTACGCCCGAAAAAAATCCATCGGTCCTGGCCGGGTTTGAACCCGCGTTTTGAGTATAGGAGGCAAGTATGGTAACCACTACATATCCGATAATTTGGGGATGAAACGACTAACTAGAATTTATGGAAGTTATAACAGATACCAGGCAAGCTATGCCTATTGTAATGGAATATACAGTGTCTGGGAAAAACATAGTGAAATAGAAGAAAGTATTGCATTTATTTTCCCCCGGTTTGTACATTGAAAAGCAGAAACTCACACTGACAGCGAGCTATGCGCAAGGGTATTCTGTTTCTCCGATTGTTGACATTGTGCATGTCACTGTCTCTGCGAGTCTAGTTTTCTTTGTTTTCATCGCAATGATGTGGGTTTTGTGGCTGGCTGAAATGCGGTCAGTCAATCAAGTGCAACGTTGTTTTCAAACGGAACGAGGCGACACAAACCCACGACAGCATCCTATACTGTGAAGCGGTTTGATACGGGCCTTACGTTGTAATGGCAATTTTAAGCGGTTTCGTCCATTGATTAATGATCGCTTTGGTGTTTTTCTGTTATTCTGTGACTCGTGCTCAACAGGACTGGGAGAGGATATCGACTATGTAAATAATCACGCGGTGCGACATAATATATATGGTAATTTATTATTCGCAAAATCTTTCGCGTTCTCTGGTGTTTTGCGTACGTGCACCAGAATTTAATAAAATGAAAGGCAACGGTGTCTTAGTTAAATATATGTACCAGACAGAATAGGTGGAAGCAAAGTTTTTGGAAAAAGGAAATTTGATTGTGGATTCTCAGGGATAATGGTATTCTTTCTTCCTCTCCGACGAGGTTACCGCTGTCTTACAGTTTTGCCACGGCTGTAGAGAATGTGATGCTGGATACTTTTATGGTCCTGTGACCATAGGGGAAGGTGTCTTCGAGATTAATAATATTTTTTGATATCGAAGATGACAACATTTATTGTTCATACAGTACTGTAGATAAACTATTGCACTTAACTAATAAAGCTTGTTCACTTAATTCTTGCAATATTAATCATCGCTTTCCATTAATTGAACGGAACTGAGAAAGCCCTTCCACTGATATTGCCCCGCTGGATACTCTTGCAAAACTGACTGCGATCCTCAAAATTGCAAACTAAATAAACATAGCCTATGTGACTTTTCCATGTAGCGAGCGGTTGTCTTCTCTTGACGAGGTTAAAGGCCTGTCTTTTCATTCCTAAAGTTTTATGGTGCCTTCCCTGATTAAGAAACTCTAACAGAATACCAATAAACATCTTGCTGAAGGATTCTTTAGAAATATTGTTACAACAGGCTACAGAAATACCCAGGTCAGATTTTATGCCTGGGGTAGCTTTCTGTACTCTTGCGAGAAAATGATATTTTACACATAATAACTGAACACTTGTACAGGGAAATGACATTACACTCATGGCTATAACGAAGTTACATAAAATTATTTGTTACAATCAACCTAATTAATATGGTAGTGGCAGCTCATAGACTCTGCCTCATACGATAGACCTTAGCTAGGTCGAATATAAATTTAGCTGATACGACTTCCAAGGAGACGAACTAAATCTTATTATCAGCCATGTGATCTGATCAAAAATGATGCAGTAGTACAGCAAACTTGAACTGCGTCTCCGGCGTGTAGAACTGAGTGTGTGTCTCGCCGCGTGTAAAACTTACAGACGGGTGCCTCAACCTTATGTAGCATTTCAAGGACATGCCTCAACAGAATGTAGAATTAAAAACAGAGTGCCCCAGTCAAACAAATCCTTCCTTATATATTTGATTAAAATTAGCTATTAACTTCACCAGACCCACGGGGGCAACACAAGCATGCGCAAGTCTTCCGCTTTGCTTTAAAAATACAAAATATGCACCTACTATTTATATATCTCGTATGTCACATGCATTTCATTGCGATAAACTATTACGAGGATGGATCCTTAACTAATGCATAATAATTTTTTCCAGCGATGTTATTACGGCTGGCACGGTGAAATTTTGCAGACGTGTAGTTTGATATTCGCGCTAGAGACCTCCTATGTTCGATCAAGTATAGCCCTTGTGATAGAAGCGAGAACTAAGTCGCAATGATGGCGACATAGTTCTCAAAGGAGAGAAAACATCCCAATTTTCCAGCAAAGAAGAAAGTCAAGGTGACGCAATCTAGTTGTAGTAAACATGTTCTGAGATGTGCATGAAGTTCTTTTGGTAGAATTTCTTATTCGTACACAAGGGACCTTCATGTTGCGGCTTGCCGCACTAAAACTGTGAACTTTGATTGAGTAGGCTCCGGCCACCATACAGTCCGGACCTTACACCCTCGGACTTTCATTTGTTTGGCCCAGTGAAGAAATTCCTAGGCGGCCAGTGCTTCAGTTCCAATGAAGAAGTTTGATTGACTGTGCGCAGATGCCTATACACCCATTCTGTGAACAGGGTATATTGAAACTAGGGTCAGGTTGGCAGAAATGTTTCGAGAAACTTGGCTACTTGTTGAAGAGTAGCTAAGGGATGTGTATTCATTCATTGTTGTAGGAATTATTTTGTCTTAATTATTAAACATTTTTAAAATAAATATTGGGCATTATTTCATGATCTTTCCTGGTATTTCTAGAAAAATATCGAAACTTTATGTCCATACGATTAATCAGAATGATCTATAAAAATGGCCTCCGTTGGCATTGGCTATATATGCACTCGAGGCTGGTTCACAGTGGCCGGGGAGTCGGTCCTGGTGGTGTAGTGGTAACCATACTTGCCTTCTAAACCCAAGATCGTGGGTTCAAACCCGACCAGGATCGATGGATTGTATGGCTTCCTTTGGAAGGAAATTAAAGCCGTGGGTCCCGTGTCGTACATTTACGGCACGGAAAAGAACCTCAAGCCTGAAAGAAGAGGCCTCTGAGCAAAATTTGTCGGCCGTTTCACGCCCCGAATAGAATGGGACGCTGATGACCTGAGATGTAAAAGAGCGTCTTTAAAATAAACCAATTCATATACAGTGGCCGGGTTGGTGTTTCGTGGGCCACCCAGTACCATTTAAATACTTTCGTTTTTTTAAATTAACGTTACATCAACCAGAGCATTATCAAATTTTACTTTAATTTTCACTTTTCGTTAGATGTGGCAGTCCAGTTGTTTGAAAATAAAGTGGCCATGTGCTTATGCATGTGGTCAGTAAAGAAAAGAAAAAGGCATTCCTTTCTTAAATTGAGCCATTTCTAAGATTCAGTCCAAGTTAAAACCGAATACCATTCCTAGGATTAGAGTGTGAAACGAAAATATGTAGAAATATTTATTAAACAAATGTTAACGTTTCATATTTTTCATAATCAATCTAAGGACGTGAGCATTTAGACCATAAAAATATTTATATGTGGCCAAAAGCATAAGGAGAAAGGCCATTAATAAAGGAAAATAATTTAAGTTTGCTTCTTTCATGCAGGATTGAATAATGCACCAAAACCGAGAGAAAAAATAAAAAGAAAGAAGAAAACAATGAGATGCCGGACGTTACACCTGCTCGTTGTATTTACCGACGGATGTCGGCAATTATTCATAAGGGCCATGCTACTTTTGTGGGAAATGTGACGCTGCTAATGTTTTTGCTAATTAAATGAATTAATTTTCTTGAATCACGTAATTACCGGATGTTCAGTTACAACGCAACCTAGCAACATGTCTCAGTAAATTTTCCGACAGTGCTTCTTTTAAGAGCTGCGAATCTTAACAACACTCCGCTGTTTGACATTCTAAGCTAAGAGGTAAAGTACTAAACGCCTTTGCTTTGACCACTCTTTGCAAAATAACTCGCTAAAATCGATATTACCTAAATCAGCTATCATTTCAAAATACACAAGTTAGAGCTAGTTTTTTTTGTTAAAATTCACGAATTAAATTTACTAATAATTTTTATCGAATTTGAATTCTGAAAAATGAATACCTTTGAGGTTAATATCACATGAACTGTGAGGTGGTTCGATGGGTGGCCCCACGTTGAACGACCAAATTATGAAGCAGTTTGGTTGGCCCCAATAATTAGAGTCTAATTATGAGACGTTTTAATTGTAGCCCCAGGTTGGGCACCAATTTTGAAGCGATTTTGTAGATTGATTATTTTTCGTTTTAGTGTTGTTGCCCACGCTTCACTGACAGCAGTTTATCAAAGTGAATTCTGCTATTTTGTTGAATCGTATTCAACAGGACTGGGAGAGGAGTTCAACAGTATAAATAAGCACGCAGTGCAACATACTATATCTATATACCTAGGAAGCCAAAATGTATACACACTTTCACAGTAGATATCTATTTAATATATTTCAAATTTGGACCGAGAAACAACAGTAATGTGTAGTATGATGTTCTGTAAACAGATGTGACTTACATACATTATGATAGCGTTGCTACGTGACAGGTAAATGAACAATGAAAAAATGAAGCCCAGATTATTGTATGATATTCTGTAAACAGATGCGACTCATATTAAGTTATGCTAACGTTGCTACAACAAAATGGAGCCAAGATTATCGTTTGAACAGCGGAAAGCAATTTTGAAGTGGTATTGGAAAACCGAGAATATTGTTGAAGTTCAAAAGCAATGGAGACGTGTGTACAAAACAGAACCGCCAACGCGAGTAACAGTTGCACGCATTCGAGACAAATTTGACACTCGTGGTCCGTATACCGCAGAAAACCAGCTAAACTGACAGCACTTCGGGAAGAAATTGGAAGAAATTGAAATTGCTCAATCAGTAGTTCAGAAGTGTATCGATGTCGATGGTGGGCATTTTGAGCAACTGTTGTAACTGTAAAAGTCTAAGATGATTAGTGCTCATCATTTTCTGTTTGTATGAATTCAGTTTAGTTATGTAACACAGTTTTTTCTTTGCTTGAGGTGTATATACATTTTTTGCACCCGCATAAGAATTTTATCATGTCCAAAATATTTCGCGTCCTCTGGTGTTTTGCGTACGACAGGCTTAGCTAAGTCAATGCCGCGTGTGAAACTTACAGATGAGTGCCGTGGTGTGTGAAACAGAAAACTGCTTAACTGATGTATTGGAACTGCCTAACTAATAATTGCTTCTCAGCTGAGTATTAGCTTAAAAAGTGCCTAACTGACCCATCAGAACTGCGTGTATCTTGGCCCATGTTAAACTTAAGAATATAAAGTATGAGGACGATTCAAAAAGTAGCAGCCAACTAAACTTTTTTTGCGAAGTATATATTTCATTTACAGAAACAAACAAGATGTCATTTTTCAACATAATTACCCTCATTTTCGATATATTTCTCATACCTTTCCACTTTGGCAGGTTGGCAGGATGGTTCCACTTTGGCAGGTAGTGACTAAAGGCTCAGAAGGTCATCAACAAGTTAAAATGCAAATGTCTTTCAGAGAGTGCACTTGGATTATGGAAATCTGATAGAATGCAGACGAAAATACAATCAACACGCTCTCGATCATCCTGGTGGATCTGGACTTGGGCAGAGAGGCGGCGAAATCTGTGCTCAAGTTGTGCATTGAAGTCACACAGGCCATGCACTTCATAAGGCCTTCCAGCCATGAAACCTTTTTACCTCTTAAACGGAATAGTTGTCACCATGCTGTAAATGTTATTAAAGTTTTAATTTAATGAAGACTATCTCATATTTAACTGTAAACATTTAAAAGTTTTGTATTGTATTTACACGTACACCTGCAATTTAAAGACACGATCTTTAATTCATTTAAAATAAACTCCAGAATGTATCGCTATGGAGAGTGCTGCAGAATGGGCGTTTTGAAATGTACGCCTTGAGCGAATACACAAACTCTGCATGCACAGAGTACTTTGGCACTTGAAGTTTCCGCATACAGCTCTCAATGGCCTGGAAGGTTTTCAAATCTGCGAGGTATTTCACTGGGTCATGCTTAAAGGTTGCGAGAGCAAGAAAGGATTTTAGTGTGCGATATTAACCGAGCAGTCGAGAGCGTTTTAAGAGGACCATATCGCAGTATGCTCCGAGGCGTTTCCTGCCGCATATGAAAAGAACAGCGCCGCAGGAAATGGCTCGCAAATGACGGCTGAAGAGTTTCAAATGTGCAGGTTTATTACATGCGCTCAGTGTGCAACGAACGAAATTTCCTTGCAAATTATTTCTTTCGGAAGTTTTTACTCCATGCATTCAAATAGCGCGTTTATGTATCCCATGCTGTCAGGTGCGATCGCTTTGTGATACGCCAGTGTTGAGCTCTCCCACTAGACCGGAGATGCTTTACTTGCTTAGCAGTAAGAAACACAAACAGCTGGATAGGCGGTAGCATTAATAAGACCATTACTTGAGGTTTATTCTTTTTCAAACCCTTTGCTTAAACTTTACGAATAGATTGGGTGTTGCGAATTTATTCAGTCATAACACTACATTATTCTAAAAGAAATTTATAAATAGGGTGTGTTTGTGACTTTGTTACAAACTTTTAGGGGGAAATGGGATTGGTCAACATGAATAATTTTCATACAGGAACCCATTTCCAAAAACAAATCTGTTCGGGAGTAGACATTTTGCTGTGTATGTACTAACTTGTCTAAGTAAAATTGCAGAGTAGCCTCGGCGAATTAAATCAGCATGTTTAAGCGATTCCGAATAAGCGGGCATAACAAATGATGTACTGTGATACAAGTAATTTAAATATTCAGAAGCCTGCAAGCTCGTATTACATATACACTATATACTATATACATATATAGTATTTTCTATAGTATAATAGTATTTAGAAAATACTAGGGTAGATATAATTATTTTGAATTAATTATGAATGAAATGCAACATGAAAAATGCTTTCAAATATTATATGTGCTTAGTAATGTTACTGTACTGTGTATACGTCCTTCCATATTCATACACAAGAAACAGCGATAGTGCTGATTATGGTATTCCATACGGAGTAACTTTGGAAGGAAAATAGAAGTTTAGTAAAGTTTGTTATATACATTGGGGGTGGGAGCAAAGGAAGGATCTGGGTCAGGTGAAAACGGGGGTTTTTAAAGGAAATTTGAGAGTAGGGAGGGATTCAGCGAACTGCGGAATTAAAAGGGAATTTGGGGCTCATAGTGGGACAACAGAGTGTAAAGTTAGAGAGGTGAAATATTGACTGAAAATAATTCTGGGAGATCAATCTTTAATTACAGCAATCTCCTTCAAGGGGCAGCTTAGATTGGAAGGCAATAAGATATGAGCCTTCAACGTGAGAAAGGGATTAGAAACCATCGGATTGGGAAATATTTGGATAGCAGGCCAAGGTAACAGAAGAGCTGTATGGAGGAAGGCCAGGAACAATCTGAAGGATATGGATAGACAGCATACTACAGCGCAATGTGGGGAAGAAAGTTTCGTTGGAAGTACTAACGGGTTTAAGATCAAGGTGGGGAGTGGAGCAATACATCAAAACTGCGGCAAATCAGAATCTCAGGTGAAAATAGACTTGAGATTTTGCCCTTCATGTGGGGAGGAAGTCTAATGGTCGCAGTGTAACAGCACTGAGGTATGGAGAAAAAATTGTTTGCCTTTACTGTCTCTGTCAGAGGACAAGGGGCATGCTGGGCTCTGCTGACAGGCGAGGATGAGGAGCAGGTAGACAAATTCATGACAGTCCCGGTCTAAAAGGGTGAAAACCGGGGAGTGGGGCGGGGGGAACTAAACCGAATTTAAAAATGTATGTATAGATGATATTGTGTTCATTTATTATACTGACAAGGGGGAACGGGTTCTATGTTCTGGATGTCTACATTAAGCTAATATTAAGATTACTACTATTATTATTTTAACTACTTAAGCAATGAAGTTATGACTTATTTAATCATTTAAGTAATGTATTTTTTGTGTATTATGAAAGGCACATACCCACGGATTTGTGCGCAAGTTGCAATGTAAATATAATGTATGTTAATTTGAATAAATATACTCATTCATTCATACAAGATCTGTAATTTGCTTTCTTGATGGTTTATGTTATATTACGTTTCAAGTCATATTTATTACATAATGTGAAATTGTATTATATTAATTCATTAATTCTCAATCAAATGGTAATATAGATTACATTCTGAAATTCACGTATTATTATTATTATTATTATTATTATTATTATTATTATTATTATTATTATTATTATTATTATTATTATTATTATTATTATTATTTTTATTATTATTTAATAATTTCAGACAAATGTATATTTCTGTAATTGGATTATTGTCGGAGGAAGGGGTCAGTATCATTTATCTAGACTCCACATAAAGAGTGTCAAGAAACTATATATTTTAAAAAGAAATGCAGTTATTGATGCACCTTCAAAAAGAGTATTTGTCCTTCGTTAAATCTGTGTAAAAACCATTGAAAAAGAAAAACACTATAGGACCTAATCCCCTGAGCCTATTTCCTGCTATGAAAGATGCACATAATGGAAAGCCACATATTATAAATTACTAGCATGTAGAAAGCAAACGGAAATAGAATATGAACTGCAAGGCTTTCGGTTAGTATGTCCACTGCTACCAATTATTGATGAATGTTTATGAGAGAGTTCATCAGTACTTGTTAGAGTCAATGGTACAACAAGAACTTGTAGGGTTCCTGGCTTCGACTCCAAGGAATCTCCCTTCATTCTCTGAGAAGGCTGTAAGAAGGATCAAGGATCAAGGATCAAGACCAAATAGACCTCTAACTGTTACTCTGAAAGGGAAGAAGTTGCAGAACAGATCTTCTTATTGCTCAATTGAGCTTCCTATTTGAGAATCCGTAATGGACAAACAAAATGCATTACACTCATTCTGAGAGGGGAAGTTTGTAGATGACAAAATGTGGACCGACTGAAGGAAACCAAAGTATATGTAATGCAATGCTTATGCTAAATATTAACTATTTCAAACATTTATTTTTATCAATTTTAAATTTTAAATCAACTTATTACGCAATATACCGGGGTGTCAAAATGTATACAGACTTTCACAGCATTTATCTATTTAATATATTTCACAGTTGTACCGAAAAACAACAGTAATAAATCAACAATAAACAAATGAGGCCAAGATTATCGCATGATGTTCTGTAAACAGATGTGACTCACATTACGTTATGCCAGCGTTGCTACAGCAAAATGAGCCAAGATTATACAAATGTGCCTGAACATGTTACGCATATCCGTTTTATACGCCATTCATACACTCTATGGAAATGAAGAATTTTATTACCAACATGATGGTGCACCACCCATTACCACCGAGATGTACGTGCGTACCTTGATGACAATCTTCCAAGGTACTGGATAGGGCGAAGAGATCTGATTGAGTTTCCACCGCGATCTAACTCCGTTTGACTTCTACCTATGGGGAACTCTTAAGGATGATGTACACCGTAGAAAACCAGCTACACTGACAGCACTTCGGGAAGAAATTGAAACGGCATGTGCTGTAATCGCTGAGGACACTTTCGCAAACGTTGCTCAATCAGTAGTTCAACGTACTCAGAAGTGTATCGACGCCATTTTGAGCTACTGTTGTAACTGTAAAAGTCTAAGACGATTAGTGCTTATCATTTTCTCTCTGTGTGAATTCAGTTTTGTAGTGTTCAGTTCTGAATCAGTTCAAGATGGAACTTTTAATGTATTCTAATTTAGTGATAGGCATGCCTACTTTGATCAAAGTTTCAAATAAATATTTTTGTTGTATAATTTTTAATCATTTACATCTAATCAGATCTATATGAAAAGATGTTTAGCAATATATTTAATTCAATTTTATTTTATATTTAATAAAAGTCCATATTGCCAACATACTTAGCTAGATTATATATATCATCATTTCTTAAAAAAATGACTTAAAACTTTTCTAAATTGAAAAGCAGTGAAATAAGATGGAAGAAACTTTGCAAAGTCAAAATTGGGCTACATTTTGAGGACCAATGGCTTAAAAAGGGGGGGGGGTGGCTATTTAATACCGAACCTCACATCTATTCATTTACATTATCTATCCATAGGTCGTAAATAGCGGAAAGTTCGTGGTATGCAAAACCAATTATGAACAACTGTATCTATATCAGCATGCAAAGAAATTTTTGAGGTTTGTCTCTAGAAAGCAACTGTCTACTACAAGTAAATTAGGGACTTTCACATGAAGTAAAGAGGATAAAAACGATAATTCGGTTACATTTATCTTTATCTTCGAGAGGAACACATTCATTTTTAGCAGGTAACGTTCTGGCTCTCAAGCATACATGGTCCTATGATCTGCATTTGGGAATTTCATGTTTTGGACATGAACAGAAATTCTAACTGGTCCTTTGTTCATCTTAAGAGAGCTTGTCAATGGCTTTTGGAGACAAGTTTCTCAAATGACAATTGCAGGAAAGCAGCTGGTCAGCTCACCGCAGTCACAGCGGCCAGCATAAGTGAACGTAATCCGTCAAAACGTCATTTGCACCCCAGGTTGATGGATGTAGAGTCCTAGACCACACCCTCTTGTTAGCGCTCCCTCTTGTCAGACAGACCACTGTCACTCCCGTCAACTATGATCATAACGAGAACAACATTTGCAGACTTTTGTGTGGAAACCTTTGTACTGTGCTGTTATAATGTGGTTTTGAGGTATTAGGCAAGATTAGGAGGGGACGTCGAGTTAATGGGGTTTGAAACAGCTAAGGGGGTTGTAATTCTACTGTGTTTCAAAGAATGTATTTGAATGATCCATTCAATATAAAGCGATTTCTGACTAACGAAACAAGGTGTAGAAGAAGAAAGAAAATATTCCTTGATATCTCAGTTTTTTATAGTATGGTTTGTAATTCAGTTTAATTTTAGGTTGAAACTCATTAATATTTCAAAAATCAAAAAGAATAAAGCGCAAAAAACCAGAGCACTTTTAGCGAGTAGGGAAAAACATAAGAGCTATAAATTTCCCTCTACTTTTGTTAGAAGATAACTTTTTTTTTAGATATATTTTAGCCTTCTTCTTTTATTTAATAATTAGCTTATAGTACCTGTTCTATGTGCCCACATGTCTCTTTCCTTCAGATTTGGGTAGCCCACATTCCTTCCGTTTATACTCAATGCTTTTATTTATACTATAAAACGAAATCCCACTGCATTCAAACTTGTTGCAGAAATTTCATTTATTGTTATGATCTACTTTCTGAATAACCTTAAAAAACAAACAAACAAACAAACTACCTTCTATTTGGTGTCCTCGTTGTCTTGTTCGTAAATGTTTTGCAGATCCTTTGAAAAGTATTAGTTACAGGTTTATGGCACATCTTTTATCAACTTCAAGGTAGCTGACTGACATGCTTAATTTGTTCAACTCATTGAAAATATATATATTTAAAATAAGTCATAACCCTGCGCAATGAACTGAAGGTATGTTTAAGTGAGATTTTTAATTCAGAAGCTATGAACCATTTCTATTTCTTCACTATATAATTTTTTTTTTTACCGCCACGGGTGGCCGAAGTCGTTAAGGCTCGGACTCGTAAGCGTGAGGACTGGGGTTCGAATCCAGCGTTTTTTCCAGGTTTTCCTGGAAGATAAAAAAATTAATTCTTTCCCAATATATCATTTCATCTCATGTATCATCAATGTCCACCGCCTGTGGTGCCTCAGTAGTAAAACGGGCGTTAAACACCATTCATTCATACTATATAATTTATACAGCAGGTGTTCGGAAAATATTTGTGAAACCATGTCAGAAGCCAATGTATTTAATCTCTCGCGGTTTGCACGTTCACCAGCGAGCTTCTCTAGCGCTGCCAATTTTAAGAAATCATATCACGGAAACCAATGCGTTTTTGTCTCGTGGTTTGCGCTTCTGAAAGAGAAATTTTAATTTTGTTGAGTGCGTTGTCAAAGAGCAATGCACAAGCAGTATACCTTTGTTTCTCACGTGACATTGTGCAAGACATTATCGCCGTGAGTTTCGTTTTATTTGCATTTAATCTTGTTCAATCGCATTTGGAAGGTTTGAATATACGAGAATGCTGACTGTAATGCAGTCAGTGAATAAGTGCAACGTCGCTTTCAAATAGAACGGAGACAACCTTCCACAGTGAATGGTAAGAGATTTGAGTTTTGTGTAGATATAAACGTCCGAAAGTGCAATCCATGGATCAATAAGTGCATTACTTATTGAGATATTGTTTCTTCTTTTTCACTAGGATTGTCCCGGACATGGTGGCTAGATAAATGAGGAGAGGTCCCGAATAAGGGTGTAGTGTGATATAAGTAGTTTAAACATTCAGAAGCCTGCAAGCTCGTATTATTTACATCTAGAAAATACTCAGATGGATATGATTTCTTTTTAAATACTATTTAACCCCCGTTTGTACTACAGAGGCACCACAGGCGGTGGCCATTGATGATACATGAGATGAAATGATATATTGGGAAATGATTTTTTTTTAAGGAAGGAAACTTTCCAGGCCTAAGTTTAGGGTACCTTCCCGGCATTTGCCATTTATGAGGATTGAGAAAAACCTGGAAAAAATCTCAGTCAGGGAGGACGATGATTATTTTGAATTATTATGAATGAAATGCAACATGAAAAATACCATCAAATATTATCTGTGTTTAATAATAAATGACATCATATTCTTTATACGCTTTTCCTCAGGCAATAGTCCCGCTACAGAAATGTTCATTTAAGTATAAAATTATTTCATAATAACACATTTATTTCAGAAAATGGCAACCTATGAACAATTTCATTGAAAATTAATGAATTAATATAATAAATTATCACGTTAATTAGCAAATTTTACTTGAAATGTAATATAACATGAACCATCAAGAAAACAAACCACAGATCTTGTAAATGTTTATAACAAGCTATAGCAACTCCGATTTTCATTTCTTATGGAATCTTATCATCACTTTCACCGCCTCTTGTGTTCGAGTATGGAAGTGCATATATTTTACTTCATACTAAATTGAAACTTGACTGAAAATTCAAAAACAAAAATGATATCAAAGCTTTTCAAATTATCTAACCTCTCTAGCTGTATTTACCACCTGGGACGTACACACCAACACCCGGGTCAATCGCCTATAACACACATAGAGTACATATGGACTCTCTAGGGTTTCCGGAATGTATTAGTAAATCCTGCTAGAGCCATCTTGATGACATCACTAACACAGGAGACATGAAGATGAAAGGTGAAATGGAATGTCAGAAAAAGGTTTCCCGTACATTAGGCCTTTCTTAAAATGGACACAGGCATTGAATTTGGTACCTCCTAAACACGAGGTTAATGCGTTCGCCTAATGTGATTTAAATTATAATATAACCAAACTAAACAGGTTTCATCGAAAGGATGTGTAAAGGTGTAACATATACCTGCTGCTGTGTGTGATAACGCTTCTTGTTTTGAAAGCTTACTATTAAAAATACTGCTTACAAATTGAGACGATTATTGTGTAGCATCGATCGCAGCCCCGCTTAGGAATAATATTTATATATAATATACTCACCAAAAGGGTCATAGACATATGGTTTACACATGTTGTTACAAGTGTAATAAAGAAGACAAAATACCATTGAAAGGGAAGGCTTCTCCGAAAAGGCACGCACTGTAATCTTTTTACCTAAGAGGGTCTCTTTGTAATGTTACTTCAGGTCAAGTAAAACTTGGAAAACAACCTGATATTGAACAAAACACGATCTCAGTAATTTGGAAAGGACAAGTAATTCTTTTGTTAACAGTGCAGGGAAAGCTCAGGCAATAAATATCCAGATGAAATCATAAAACCTTTGTTACGGCTCTCTTTTAAATATTAATTATGTCAAGAATCTAAAACTTAAGATTTTGTTGTGGGTGGACCTGAAATTAAGTCTTAGAAGATAGTGTATGAGAGTTAAACGATAATAATTACCATAAAGAGCCCACCAATAAGAAGAGCAAATCACGTGACATTTAGAAAGCCATGCTGAATATATTTATAGCGCCAAGACCGACGGACAGGCGAATTAATAAAAGTAATTGCAATGGACTTGTTACTTGTTACTCGTTTGCCACTTGGTGCTGAAGTAAGAGGGAGATGTGTTAGAAAAAAGCAAAAGTGTTAATAAATGGTAACTACGAGTGTTATATTTTGGTTTGTTTATCATCTCCTTTCCCTGTGATTGTGCTTCACAAAAACGTTCAGGTAATAAACTGAACTTGTAGCCGAGGAAGAAACATTACTAGATTGCGGTACTAAATGGAGGTTCGACCAATCACCCCTGAGATACCAATCCATTTATAAAATTCGATCACCTCCTTATCCACAATGAATCCAAAGCCAATAATATCGTAATAATAATAAAATATAAATAAACGCCACCGCAAAATATTGTAATAATGGGAAAACAGACGTACAACGACATTCGGGTCATGTCCTCAATTGCTTTACTGCTGCCATCAACGCAACTTGTTATTATTCTATGATAGATCATTAAAGGTAATTGCTGATTGTTATAGTTGCATATTATAGCCAGTACATAAGATGGCACAGTAGCTATTGCATATAAAAATTGCCTCATACAAGTTGTGTTATTGTGGCATTAGACAATTTTAGATTTCAGCGAATTCCGAAGGAATGTAGGTTATTGAGGTGGTACCCATAGTAATCTATCCAAAGTTGCATCGATCGTACCAACTAGACAGCTGCAATTAAAAAAATTCCATGTACACACACACATTTTAAAGTTTTTATATATACATTGAGGTTTGAAAAGATTTCTGCCCAGTGTCTTGTGTGGGAGCAGATATTTTGAGGCTTCTGGAAGCATGTTCTATGTTCACGTAGTTCCGCTTGTGCATCCTGGCCGCCCAATGTCTTCCTAGGCTCATCACATCATCCTGGGGGTGCGAAGGTACGAAAAGCCAGTTGTGGGCAAGGCAGACGTTCCAAAAGTATCCTTCGCCACAAACAACTCAATCCAATCCAAATTATATCTTTACTTTTTTTATACGTGGCTGCTAAAACCGGATCCTGAATAATAAACATAGCTGTCCTCATGAATCTGGATATTAGAAGCTATGTATTGCCCTACACTGATTTATTTACGACCAGAGAATCTTAGCCAAACGCCTTCAGAAATAAATATTAGAGCATCGACCAATAAAAGCGTAGACTGGCTAATGGCCAGAGATACCGATGACTTTTTTAAAGTAGGAGCAGGCCAAGAGGCCTAAACTGCTAAATCGAGCAATTAAAGTGCCTCGTGGGTGTTACAATAAAGACTCGTCTATTTCTCCTATAAGATAACGTAATTAAAGTGGTTCGTATTTACAAAATAACACACTGCGCCTGTATATAAACAGTTTGAGCTATACGAGGATTATACTTAAAGTCGGAGCAACCCATTGTTAAAATGCAAATTCCAAGAATGTAACAAAAAGGATCGTAATCTACAGACTTTACACCGCATGTTGCCATATTGTGACGTCATTAGCTTCTATCGCGTAACCACAGACAGTATTTTCAAAATGGCGGACATCAATGTTTCGTTTCGACAGCGTATTGTCATTGAATTGTTAAAGAGGGAAAATCTGCTGCTGAAATTCACCTCAGACTTCAACGTGCCTATGGGGATGTCTGCATGGGTGCTAGCAGTGTTAGGAGATGGGTGAAACATTTCAAAGATGAGAAAACGAGTATCGAAGATGAGCCTCGTAGCGGTCACCCGCGAACTGCAACAAGCAAAGAGTTGATGAGCTCATTACAGAAGACAGGCGTATCACTGTGGATGAAATCGCTGCAAAACTTGCAGTAGGACACAGTGCGGTGCAAGAAATGATAAAAAGAGTAGCTTATCGAAAAGTTTGTGCCTGTTGGGTTCCACGTTTATTGACCGAAGAGAATATCCATCAGCCAAAACCATCTTCGAAGATTTCAAAATGAAGGTAATGATTTTTTGACGAGTATTGTGACAGGCAATGAAAGCTGGTTCCATCATTACGAGCCTGAAACAAAACGCCAGAGTAATGGAATGGCACCATTTGGATTCGCCATCGAAGAAGAAAGCGAAGACAGTGCGATCTGCTGGGAAGGTTATGGGTAGCGTCTTCTGGGATGCATAGGGTTGCATTCTGGTTGTTTTTCTTGAACATGGACAAACCATAAACGCTGCCCGCTATATTCAGACACTTTGGAAGCTCCGTTGTGCATTGTGCGATAAGAGCCTTGGAAAGATCATCCTGCAACATGATAATGCGTGTCCTCACACTGCGTGTGTCACACTGGAGAAGATCATAAAATTTGGGTGGGAAACTCTTCCACATCCTCCCTACAGTCCGGACTTGGCACCCTCCGACTATCATATTTTTAGTTCTGTTAAGGAACAGGTGCGAGGCCAACACTAAGAAACGGTGGAGGATATTCGGAAAGCAGTGCGTCAGTGTCTTCGTGCAGCTGGAACGGAGTTCTATCGTAAGGGTATTTTCAAACTTGCAGAACGATGGGGAAAATGTGTGCAAAGAAATGGAGACATGTTGAAAAGTGAGAGAAAACTCTGTAGATTACGATGATGTACTTGGTTTATCTAAAAAATAAATATTGTTGTTTGATACTTTCATTGTGACTCCCGTAAAGCATAATTGACTAATTTATGAACTGCAGAAGAAGACAGAAATATGCTAGAAAGGCTATGGTTGGTAGGTAATTAGTAAAAAAATATTCAAATAATAAGGTGGCGTGCATCGTCTTGTTTTTAACAATTTTTATTCCAGAGCAATTAAAGAGTGTTGCGTAAAAGCAACGCACCGCCAATACAGATAAAGAACGGCAGGAGGTCGGTCCAAAGAATGAGAAAAATGATGTGGTTTTCCTAGGTATAATTTAGCCCCATTTCCGGTTCAGATCAGATACAGCCGGTTTGTCAAGGTGAGTCAAGTCTTTGTGCTAACCAAGTCGACTGAAGAAAAACCTGAAAAATGACACTGCTGAGTCATTTGATCTTTTCTTTTCTTTAATTGGTGGACGCCTCCAGAGTCTTCTATTCACAGCCTTATCTTGTTAATGGACACTGTGAACACGACAAAATAATGACGAAGAAAATATGATTTAGAGGAAGAACAGAACTGGTATATAAAGCGCTGCTGATTATAAAAGAAAAGGGAAAACACAAGAGAAAAAAAATTAAAATAATGGCAGATAAATGAATGGGTATAATTCTATACAAGATAGGAACGGTAAAATATAAAATAAAATTAAACGTAGATCAATAAGAAATATTATCTATCTAGAAGGTGTATTAGCTTTTATTAATATGTCCTTAGAACTAAGATAGGGAAAACAAATAAAAAAGAAATAGAAAATAATGTTAGTTTTTCTAAGTTAAATGCTTTAGTTGAATGACAGAAGAAAACAGCAACATTAACAATTAGAAAAACTTTAATTCAAAAGAATAAAAAAGTTTAATTTATATGAATAATTATAATTGTTAATTAAATGAATAGGTACATTTTAGAATCTCGACACACAAAAAATGGAACCTTTTATAAAAATCGTATAAAGAAAGATCCATAGATCAAAATTTCCAAATTCTAGAGAACTTTTAACTTATAAAGATGGAAAGCAGTTGGGAATTAAAGCGTTTCTTACCTAGGTTACAAATGGCAATTTACTAAAATAATAAAATTAACAAATGGAAATTAGAAACATATTATTTATTGTAAATTAATTGTGGCCGTTTCAATTTTATGCATAATTCAACATTCATCATTTTAATTGTGGTTTTGATAAATCAATTATAAATAAAATATTTCTTAAATCATTTCTGAAACTAAAATATGTCTATAAAAATTTAAAACATACACTTAAACCTAATCAATTATTTTGTTAGAAAAAATCCTGGTATCTAATCCACATCAAAATTAAGGACAGCAAGAAAATATTTATGCAAGAACACGAACGAGAGCTTGTAGCGGAGCTCTCCGTCATAATGGACAAATTTAAATGGGGATCGCTCTGTATAAGACACACTTTAATAAAATTGCTGTTCAGACAAATTTTATTTCATATGCAAATGTGAATAATAATGTGGCTCTAATGCAATTAGAATGATTTGGCCTGAACAGGTTGAGCGAAATTTTCCTTTTCATTGCAGTTTTTTGTTTTAACAGCAAAAATTATTTCCAGCTTTGTGTTATTATAATCAGTTTCGGTTAAGAAATTATTATGTGTTATAACAGGCTATTGGGGCCTCAGTGTTAATAATTACAATGTGTTAGTGTAATGAAATCTTGCCATTAGAATAGAGAAAAACGTAATATTCTTCTTGCGGTAGGCAAATATCCGTGCAGAAAATGAACTGTTGTGAGTTAAAGCAAATTTCATTAAAAAATGTCAGAATTGTGTGACAGTAGACGCACGTCACTTCGAATAATCCTATATCACATGTTACTATTTATTATGAAGTAAAAATGAGAGCTTGCGGATGCAGGTCAAAAATAACTGTCGGTGTTTAATAGTGCGCTCCACCAATACATAACCCTTTTGAGTAATTTTCTTCATTATAGAAGCAGGTAACACTAAATATTAAAATCTAAGCCGAAAGCAACATTTACTAAGTAAAGACACAGCAGAAAATGCTGCACTCTTCAGCAAGAAAAAGGTCGAATTTCGGATTCCTTTGTACCCAGCACAACTAAATAAAAATCTGAAATATTCCCTCCCGGTACCTGTTTCCTACACCGGGAAAACTCTTACACTTTATTTCTAAATTACAAAATTACATTCTTACATTATTATTTTCCAGATGATACTCATACCTAATAAATAGAGTTTAACGCCCGTTTTTGCTACAGAGGCACCACAGGCGATGGACACTGATGATACATGAGATGAAATATTGGGAAAGGATTTATTTTTAAGGAAGGAAACGTTCCAGGCCTAAGCTTAGGGTACCTCCCTGGCATTTGCCAGTTATGAGGACTGAGGAAAACGTGGAAAAAACCTCAGTCAGGACGGTCCTGGCGGGATTCGAATCCCAGGTCTCCCGCTCACGAGTCCGTGCCTTAACGACCTCGGCCACCCGTGGCGGTTATACTTATATCTAGGTTACAATTAGAAATTTACTAAAATAATAAAAATAACAAAATTAATTCCCTTTAACTACTTCCTGATTGCTGAAAATCGGCTACTACTTCCACTTAATCAATAAACTACTATTTCCCGGTATACGGTAGAAATTGTACTGGTTACTAGTATATATTATATATCTATTGATCTTATATGTGTTTCTTTATTTTCCATATTACATCACACCATGTTTCTACATTACCGCCAAGAGTGGTAGAGGTCGTTAAGGTGCGGGCACGTGAGCGGACCGTCCTCCCTGACTGAGGTTTTTTTTCCAGTTATTCCTGTCCTCATAAATGGCAAATGCCGGGGAGGAACTCTAAACTTAGGCCTGGAACGTTTCTTTAAAATATCATTTCATCTCATTTATTATCAGTGTTCACCGCCTGTGGTGCCTCAGTAGTAAAAACGTGCGTAAAACGTAATTTAAAAATATTTCTATATTATATCATTTCCATAAATATATTCGTGTAAATTTCACATTTATATCTTATATACCAAATTTTTCAACACTAATTATATTCTTTGTTTGCGAATCTAATTAACATTTATCAATGCAACATTTATCCTACCAATTCATTACTTTGATACCGTTAACAATAGTAACAATAATAATATCACTAGTGCTTTAATTATAATTATAATAATTGCTCATCACAACAAAATTTAAAATTAACCACGGTCCAAGTGTTTCATTGTTTTCGGAAGGAAATAATGGGTCCCTTTTGGTATTTTTTTGTTTCGCCATTGTTATAATTGATCAGTCTAACTTGTGTCATACATGGAAAAATGTCATTGCAGAACTGATAACAATATACGGCGTTAAACGCCAAATCTAAACTTTTTATAGACATCCTCTCCATTGTTTCAATTGATAGATTATTTCGCAAAAGCGGAACTACCATTGCGACTTCCGACACGTCAGTCAAACGCTTCATTCACCTGGTCTACCTCAAAAATATGATTTCCAGTTTCACGCTAGCACAGAGAATGCTGTCACTCTTTGCGTGCTTGTCAAGCTTTCAGAGTGTGATTTGTGTTGGTAACACTTGCGGAGTGTTGGCAATCCGGAGTATTACACGAATCGGCCGACACATTAACACGTTGCGCGACATGCAGACTTTGTCCGCATTTCGAAATAACAATCATTACCTCACTACTTTACATCACACAGCGCTAGAGTTGACAATGATTTAGTAAACCTCTCTGTTCGCGTCACCATAGAGACCGACAGCTTCACGGTTAAGCGAATGAACAAATCAATCGCGGTGCTTTCCCACTTGTTTAACACCATTTCCTTTTTAGCACTAAGAGGAACCTACGTAAGCCACAGGAAGAAAACAAGGTTTTGCAAATTCAATGCTGATGACGTTTTTTTTATTTCTGTTGAAGATTTGGAAGGGAAAAATGGCAACGTATGAAAGTGCTTTAGATTCATCACAATTTCCGTACGGGTTATTCCACTCAAATTCAATCCCGTTCGTTATAAACTCTGCTGGTGAAACTGTTGCTCTAGAAATATGTCCATTTATGAGTTCTACCATAATAAATTAATATTCTAATTGCGATTATACGCTGGTAGGTCCATAAGTTTCCGGCCTCGCCGATAAGGATTATCGCCTTCACAAAATCCTTATCTGGTGTCATACCTTATCTGTTAAGTAAATAATTACAGCTGTAACTTCCTTCTGCTGTGTTCAGTTGTTCAGATATAGTTGCATAAAGAAGACTATGTGTAGAAGATTGTGACATGTTCAAAATGGAGTTTCGAGCTGTTATTAAGTACTTCACAAAAGAAGAACTTACTCCAAATGAAATTAAACAGTGATTGGACGATGTATAGGGGAAGCATCCTCCTCATATTCTACCGTAAAAGAATGTGGCAAACTTTTTCGAATGGGTCGACAAAGCATTGAAGACGAAGAGCGTGCAGGTCGGCCCTTGGAGGTGCGCACTCACACCTACCGAATTTGCCACATTTTGATCCTGTGACTTTCCAATGATTTAGCAGTTGAAAAAATGTATTCGTGCATGGCATTTTCATTCTTAAAACGAATGTAACAAAGGTGTTTGTATGTATTAAAAAGACAAAGAAGAACATCAATAAATGTTTTGGAAAGTGGATTGAACGTTGGAATATCACATGAGAAGGAGGCCTATTTAGAAATTCTGAAATTAAATTTTAGTCATACAGGCATAAATTAGAGCACCAATAATAATTCAGTTACTTTTTGATACCTCTTGGGCCCTGTTTCACAAAAGTATGATCTAATACATACAAGTGTATTAGTGCAGGTTTTTGTAAAGTATGACCTTTCAACTTTCTGTTCCAGGAAAGGATACAACACTGGTAAAGTATTAGTAAAAAGGTACAAGTAACGTCATATAAGATGGAGGAACAGCTGTTTGCCATACGTCGTCATACCTTGAATTAGGTTATGTCCACTCTTTAAGGAATTTCAATGCACAGAGCGTGTCATTATCATTCCTGCAAAATGGGTCTTGTTTTTTTCTCAGACATAATGATAGTTTAAATATTTTATTATGTATTTATCGATATTCAAGCGTAATAATCTAAATTGAGACGACGGTCTTTCACAGCTACATTTAGGAGCATCAATTTCAGTCGTCGCGAGATGGCAGAAGAATCGAGCTTCACGATTGCTCTCAATCGTTTATTTTATTAACCCATTTGATCCTTTATATTTATTTATTTATTTATTTATTTATTTATATTGCTTGACAATCACGTTCTCATAAGCAAAAAAAACTGAGAAAATTGAATCAAAAGAGATTATTTTAAAAGAGAATGAAGAGAAATTCTTTTCGTGGCCTGTAGAAAGAACCTTAACTAAGATGCTGCTCTGAAATATGCATTTGAAACAGGAAACGTCAATATCAGTCATAAGCCGTACTTAACCTATCTTTATCATTGAACACAAAATCTTATTTATTCTTTCTTTATACATATTCCTGCTCATTATTATCATCACTTTCGCTAATACTTAGCACATTTGGGTCCACTGGTTCCCAAAATCTTTAAAAAGATAATAAATTTTGTGCTAGTATTTGAAGTTACCAACATTGCTACACTTGTAGAGAAATTTATACAAATTAACAATGCCCGACTAATACTAATACTTGTGTGAAACAGAACAACGAGAAATCACTTGTACATTTGCTAAGTATGGAGTTATAAAGTACAAGTGTAGCAGAAATATTTGTGGAACAGACTTTTACTAATAACTACAAATGTATTAGACCATACTTTCGTGGAATAGGGTCTTGGTCTAAGGAAATAAAAATCGAAGAAAACATCACCATCAGCAGATAAAAAATGTATGCTAAATTCATATAATCTACTACAAATTTGCAAGTGCATATTGAATGTTATAATAAAAAAACACTCGGAAGTGGAGACACGGCAACAAAAGAAGAACGTTCTTCATGGAAACAACTGAAAGTGCTGGATCTAAACGTTAGAATTCATCATGAAACAGTTGCTGTATTAAACACACGAGACTTTATAGTTTCGGTGTTTCACTGTCACAGGAAATGACTTCCGGTTCAAAATATACACCGCGTTTACAGAATAATTCATGACAGCAAGAAGATGCCATTGTTAAGCAACATCTCTCATTGTTGAAAACGAGAAAATGGTGATCGTGGTTATTAGTGAAGCAATCGGCGTTCTTCATTAACACTTTCAGAACATCTATGATGGGGCTGCATGAGTCTGCATGTTAAGTGGAAAGGAATATTTACTGTAAGTGATCGCTGAAAAAGCCATGGAAAGTAAAGTTTCTGATCAATAATCAAGTTAGGTTGCTAATGAAGGTGAAGCTCAAGTGTTAAAAAAAGCATCTAAAGCAGAACTAAGTTTCACGTTATCTGCAAACTTCTGATCCTCAAATATTCTTCCAAAGGTACAACTAATAATGGCAAAGTTCGGATCTTTGGTGGATGTCTCAACCCCTGGCATTTCAGATCCTGCGCAGGCGTACGTTGGCTAGGATTGTTTTGTATCATCAATGCTTCTTTTGAAAGAAATATGCGGCATTTCACTCATACTGGGCGCTTCAATTTGTTCTCCAGCATAAGGGAATTGACGAGTGTTGACAATGTAGTGCAAGTGTAAATATTGTCGGACACGCAGACCGGGCGGTGAGTTCGTTATTCCATATGACGGTTACATGTTTGAACGTGCGGAATAGACTAGCTCTGCGCAAGCGCAGAATACGTTTTTTGAGGAAAATTTGGCGAGGGAAGTTGAAGGGAGAGGATAACACTATCAACTCTATGATGGGCCATCTTGACGATGGCCAACTTACCTAGGTTCATTATTTTCCAGGTTTTTATTTGGTTTAAATGCCCAAATTTTTCTCGTTTATTTTATTTAAATGCCCAAATGAGTTGAGGAAATATATGCGTTTCGTAAATTGCAAGATAAGAGTATTTAATAGCATTTAAGAAACAAAAATTTGTTTTGACTCCCACTTTATTAAAATAGTTCCTTATTAAAGAAAGCCAGACAATTAGTATAATAACATAGCTGTTTATATTGAAATACCTTAAGTATAAAAAGTGCACTACTAATTAAGTTTTCGAAAGAAAAAAAAAACACATAAAGAATGCCATTAAAACATTAAATATTTATTTAAATAATTATTAACTTATAATTCTGCAAAAAAAGGTTGCAGACATTCCCCAAACACGCAAGGTCGTCCATCAATAAAATATATAAAATGAGGCACAAAAGAAAAATGCTAAATTGGGCTTCAAAAATTAACATCCGTATCTCAACTGGCAACAATTTACATAAAACACAAGCAATATGAAACTAACATAATAATTATATAAATCATATATAAGTGCAACAAATCCCAGAAAATGCAATATAGCAAAGGTTTCAAACTTTTTACAACAATCTTAACTAACCTGGGAATAACTTGGGTCACAGGGAAACAACCAAGAAGCTCCCAAAATTTCTAGTTAAGGAACCAAAATATCTACCATCCCCAGGAGCTTTTTGGACTGCGACCACTCGATAGCAATGCTCAGCAGAGAGTTTCAACGCTTACTAGCTCACGGAACCTTTCAAGACCAGACGTGTATTAGCCAATCGGCATACCTTCCAAACATGAGCCGATGCCAAGAAAAATACACTATTTCGTGCGAAAACGGCACAATATCTTAATTTTTTTAAGTCAAATGATGCAAATATCTATAAGTTTATCAGAGAACCGTCCTGTTGTATGACGGTAAACCAGAATAACGTTTGAGGTTTGGAAACAGTGAAATGATTAAATCATACAGGCATTCACCGTAGGATCACAGTTGAAATTTTAAATAACCCCAACTTAATTTCCCTGCTTGAGAAAATTTTAGTTATTCATTATTTACATTATGGAAGGCCTGTAGAGATATTGATAACAAAACCTTTAGAAGAAGTTTGAGGAGACGAAAAACAGGCATGTGAGGAAGAAAAGCATTTTTAAAATAACGCTTTCTTATACACACATGAAAGTATCAACAATCCAAATTCTTTGTACCACTGGACATCTGTCAGTTGATTTGTTGACCGCAGGGCTTGTTTAAGAGACCATTAGCTTTCGTTACGTGGAAACCACTTCCGTACTACAAACACCCAATGTACTTTTTAGCGTTTTATTTACTTGTGTGCGGTGTAGAAAAAGCAAGGCCCCAAATTAATGATCTGGATCGTGTTGAGGTCTTTTTTTCCCCTCTCTCTCTCGTTCTTCTTTTCAATTTAGGATCTTTTGGTGAGGACTTCGTGACATGAGACCATCCGGTACTGCAGCACCGGAAGCAGATAAATCTTTGAGTGGAGCAGTTTCGTGACACTGGAACCGGAAGAGGGAGGAACACCACCTGCTGGGGCGGTTTGCTTATGCTCCTTTGTTTTGTGGTCTCTTTCTTGTGCTCCCTGAGTCAATCGTTTGACATATTAATAGAAGTCGGAAGGTATAAAGACCAATATAATCTTCTATTTGCATTACACAACAAACACCAGTGGCTTTCAGAAAAGGGTCATGCATACAGCTGCGGACAGAAAATATAAGAGAACTAAACCTGGTACTTTTTAACGCCTAAGATTAAACCGTACGTTTAACGGTTATGCAAAAAGCGTGATAAATCTGCGGCAATTCGTTAATGATATCAATGTTGGTAAGCATTGTTTTTGCAAAGATTTATGACCACATGCGATGCCTAGTTAACATTCTGTTGAGAAAATTGGGAGATTGAGTTCTTTACTGCATGTATATAATTTTACATTGTGCGCCAGCATTCAACACTGTTCATTTCTGCATACACGAGTTTGTCGCTGATGAAACGGAGGAGTGATAAGACCATACTTATCCTTACCCGTAGTGAAATTCTGGAGGGGCTAGAGCTGCAGTCCCAAGCGACAGCGGAGAAAGCAGAAGGTAGTGCAACTTCCACAGATATAGTTAGTGAATAAGGGGCTCAAACACAACGGCATGATAGCTCAGACGGTTAGGGCGTCCTGCTACATTTGTGAAGGTAGTACTTTCGATCCCTCACATACTGGCGCTTTTTTCTGCCGTAGTTAAAGGAAATTTGCCAGCATTAAAATAATTTACTCATTAACATAGTACCACGCACATAACTCCTATAAATTGATGTTTACCATTTTTTTTTCCTGCTGGAACCAAAGGCGATTTGCCACCATTACAGTGATTTACCCGCCTCTATTGACTTATATGTACGAAAAGGAGGAGAGCGTAGGCTGTCAGGCCGTAGCGAGCCGCAGTAAAATGGGGGCCACCGGTTTCTAGGATTTACCCGAGGTTAGCGTTAAGGTTAGTGTATGTGTGTGTGTGTATTGCGACTTCCAATAAGATAAAGCGTGGTAAAAAGTGAAAATCATTTTTCAGTATCTATAAAAACTGGACGGGCTATATACATTTATCATGTGATCACAGTTGAAGCTTTAAAACAAACGCAACTTAATTTCCCTACTTGAGAAACCTTGTAAGTTATTCATCATTTATTAGTATGGCAGGCCTGTTACAAGCTGGAAGTAGCTGTGGAAATGCTTCTACTTTATATCAAACAGGGGTAAAATAATTTTAAAATAATCAATGCAGCAAAAGTGCTGCTGAAAAAAAAAACTTAAAAATTCATATTACGATTGCAAATGTCATAACATTAACCCATCCATGTTTGTTGCTAGTTTTCTTAAAATGTATTCTCTCATAACTTCTATAATTTTCAAGGTAAATGCATGAAACCTTGCACAGACATTCTACTTATTGAGATAAACGTTTTGAACCTTGGTATTTATCTTATTTTAAAAGGAATCATAATTTTAAAAATATTATACTGAGAGAAAAACGTGTTTACATTAAAATTGGAGAACATAATTTTTACTGCATATAAACTTAGCTGCTTTGATTCAGTTTGTAGATTTAGTTGCTACTTTTATAATAAATGCAGACAGAATTATTCAGTCAGTTTCAAAATATTGGAGATAATTTTGTAAATATCTTTCTGGTGCAAACCTAACCATATATTTTTTTTTTTTGGAATAAGTAATCACAAAATTTAATAGCCTATAAAATTTAAGTTTAATACTGTTAGAAAAACAAGAAAGGGTAGCTCAAGAAGTAATTTTGGGGAATTGCATTCCGGAAGTTCCGGGTTCAAATACCTTTGGCCCGGCCACCGTGATTTTCCGTTTATTTTTTTATTTATTTGTAGTTACTCCTGGTCGCTTAGGCGAACATTGATGTATCTTTACTTTCCAGGAAATTTTCCGCTCTCCATTTTATATTTCATTCGTTGCTCTGTTACAGAGTTCATACAGGTTCGAAAGAGCTAGGGCAAAACTGGCTAGTTGGTGTGACGGTGGCTTGCCCTCTGGTAAAAAAGCTCGAACTGTTTGGAGGGAGGCTGCGCCTTGGTCATCCCTTCCTTCTAGATTTGTCCCCATTGGAACATAGACACAAATGGCTAGCTCTAGAGCAAAATTGAAATGTTGAAATATTGAAATATCCACCTCTGTCCCTAGCCATACAATCCAGCTCAATGTTTTTTTTTTCTTTCCCTTCTTCTATACGGTGCAAAAAATGGGACAGTGTTACTATTTTTTTAAAAAGAATGTATTATACATCTTTATATTTTTGCAAAATATATCTCAGTCCTTATACATTCGGCCATATCCTAGTGAAATTTTAGTGGTGTTTGACAAATGCATTTTGTTTTAGGAGTTAACAGTACTATTTGTTCAGGTATTTTAATAAGCATAACATATAACAGCGTTAAAAATAACAAGCATTAACTTCTGTTATAAGATATGTTAAAACGATGCCCCTCAGAGGCAATACATTGCCGGCATCTGCGTAGGAATTTTCTGAACGAACTTTCTCTTAATTGAGGTTTTGTCTTTCGCATCTTTTTTAATAAGTGCGCGAATAGTTTCTCCACATGAAGTAAGACAGGCAGAATATTTTCTTTCCAATAGTTACAGCTTCTCTGCAAGAATTCGTTTTTCATATGCATCATAAATAAATGAAGAGTATATTTACGCAGAGGCATCACTGGCAAAGTTCAGTTAGCATACAGTTTACACACAGGAACACAAGTTGCTACCTGCACATGCATTACACGAACTTGTACACAGCTTCGCTGTGGCGGTCTATAGCCCCATAGTACCTCATTGAATTACAAATATATTGCGATCCAGGTGAGGTGGGTATTAAAATTAACGAAATTATTAAGATTATTGCCTTATCTCACTGGAACCTAATTACAATTGAAGAAAATATAATTTTCCTATGTGATATTCAGTCCAATGCTCAACACCTTTTTTTAAGGAACCATTGAAACCTTTCTTTAATAGTCTATTCCGCAGACCCGTTAGATCTGACAGATTGGCCTTGCATCACCGTACAAGTGAGCCAGTATAAGGGGATCAGGGTTTCAATTGTACATTTGTTTAAAACGATTGGCGTGTGTTTTTTTTAACTTCAAATCAATAATGACTTAAAATAATGACTGCCTCTTGTTAACACGTGTTTCTGAACAATGGCATCACCTCGTAACATCTGTAAGGTTCGAGATGTTTATGATAACACCTTTGATTGCACATGAACAGAATACAATCGTTTTTTTTTTTTTTTTTTGTTAAATCTGAGAATAGTTATGAGGGCAATCCAATAATTGCTGTTAAGATTTTATTGTTGTCAAGGCAGTTTTTTGTTGATAAGAACAGAATAAAAGATTTTATTGCGAACGCATCCCATTTTGCACTGTTGTAACCTTTTCACTTGGGAATTTGAAACAGAGCTCCATATTGCGTATATTCCAATCTGTTTCCCGATGTGCATATGTAGTATGGTTATTTTATTGAATGCGTTATAACATGCATTTAGTTTCGTGCTATTATTGCTTGTTCTGGCTACATTCTTTTATAACAATTTTTCGCGTTTTTTGCGCTTCACAGTGGGAATCAGTGTGTGTTTGTATTATTGTAAACATTGTGGTAAAACAAGGACGGAAGACATAACAATATGGTTCGAGAGAAACTGTTTACGCGCTTTAGTTAAAGTCCCCATAACCTGCACAAACTAAAATCATTCCCACGCTCCTAGAGGTCGCTGCTAGAGAGGTTTTAATGTGAAAAAGTGTCTTTTCAAAGTGGTTACTAACATTTGTTGTTGCAGTTCTTTTAAATTAGAACACTACGGGGAGGTACCAACATAAAGCAGATTTTTTCCATCTCTGGTTTGCAATTCCCTAAGTTCATAGTCAACAATAACATCCATTATTACGTACTTTGTTTTTTTTTATCAAAACAGATTTTATATTTGTCACAAGATTTAGAAGTTTTTCTTATTAACAAATGACCGTTGGTAATCGTGCTTTACCGTTCTCTTTCTGTATATTGTAGCCATCCATTTTGACCCCAATTTTCAGTTAATACATCAACAATACACTATTTACGCAATTAATGCGAATATAAAGGTACCGGACTTTTCGGAAACATGGTTTTCTACGATTTTAAATTTGGGTTTGGGGAGAGAAAAATATTAAAATGTTGCAACCTGCATTTGGAGATTTTTTTAATGGTGTTTAACGCCCTTTTAACTACTGAGGCACTACAAACAGTGCACCCTGATGGTACATGAGATGAAAGGATAAAATGGGAAAGACTTTTTTTTTTAAGGAAGGAAACGTTTTAGGCCTAAGTTGGAGTTCCTCCCTGGCATTTGTCATTTATGAGGACTGAGGAAAAACTGGATGAAATCTCGAACCCCTGATCTCCCGCTCACTAGTCCGCGCCTTAACGACCTCGGCCACCCGTGGCGGTACATTTGGGTATGTTACGCTATAAAGCCTCATGATTTGTAGAATTTAAGAGAATTTCAATGTCTGAAAGACGAAGACAGGACATGTGTCTGCATATTAAGATGTTTTACGCAGCAATCTGATACATTAAGGAATCATTAACTTATACTTTTATCGAACTAAATAATGACACTATAACGATTAATTTGACCTCATTTGTATTATCTGCAGGTATCCCGTATGTTCAGGTGCAGTCTTCATATTAAATTAGTTGTTCATCATTTGTTCATAACGGTCGTCGGTCCTGGTGGTGTAGTGGTTACCATACTTGCCTCTTAAACCCAAGATCGCGGGTTCGAACCCGGCCAGGATAGATGGATTTTTTCGGGCGTAAAAATCCTAAGAATGGCTTCCTTCGGAAGGGAAGTAAAGCCGTGGGTCCCGTGTCGTACATTTGCTGCACGATAAAGAACCTCAAGCCTGAAAGAGAGGCCTCTGAGCAAAATTTGTCGGCCGTTTCATGCCCTGAGTTGAATGGGACACTAACGACCTGAGCTGTTAAAGAGCATCCATAAATAAAACAATCAAAAAAAAGAAGAAGAAGCATAACGCTCACTAGGATTCTGTGTGTATTTAAATGTGATGAAAAATATTTAAGTGCTATCTTTTGATCTTATATTATAACTGTCTCTTTTTTTTAACCAAGACAATTTCATCTTTTTAGCAACAACAATTGATTGCAATAACAGAACATTTTTAGATGTTTACTCTCCGACTTTCATTATAACTCGAATGATATAAAAAAATTGTAAGTCGAGATAGATCGATACCAAAATTTCTAGATATTATAATACCGACTATCGATACGTTCATATCTTCCTAATTACATCAAATAGAACACAAAATTTTATTATTTTAATACACCAAACAAATCCTTACTCGCCAAGTATATATCTCATTAGGAGACTTTTGCAGTTATATTTATGAATCACTAGAGTAATTCAAGGTGAAAAATAGACATTTTAAATCAATTCTCTTCAATATTGTCTTGCATATTTGTATACACTTATATTTTTTTCTGGACGGTACACTCACATTTAAAACAGGGGTTAAAATCATAATATATCCTCACAGATCTGGTACACAAAATCACTATTAATGTTGCAAAAGGCATCCTGTTAATTGGGACCATAAATAACTATTTTAATGAGATTGATGAGAGTGAATTGATTTACATAACTTAGCTATATCTGATTGAATTTGGGATGGGATAACTGGAGCCGAATATCTGGCTCCGCGTCGAGACGAGTTCTGTGTTTTGTTTTAGTACCTGCATAAGCAGAGAATCCTGATTCACATAACTAAAGTGGTTGATGGTTTTGGGCTTTATCAGACAATACTTTAACTTAGACCAGAATTAAGGTAGTGACTTCTTATTTGAAATTTTTGGGAATCGCTGGATTAACGGGTTCCAAAAAAATATATACCCACTTTCACAGTAGATATCTATTTAATATATTTCAAAGTTGGTCCGAAAAACAACAGTAATGTGTAGTATGATGTTCTGTAAACAGATGTGACTCACATTACGGTATGCTAGCGTTGCTACAACAAAAATGGAGCCAGGATTAACTTTTGAACAGCGGAAATCAATTTTGAAATGGTAACGTGGGTACAGAATAGAACCGCCAACGCGAGTTACAATTCCGTCTTACCCGTCATTCACCCACTCTGTGGAAAAGAGGAATTTTACTTCCAACAGGTTGGTGCATCATCACATTACCACCGAGATGTACGTGTGTACCATGATGACAATCTTCCAAGGCACTGGATAAGAACGAAGAGGTCCGATTGAGTTTCCACCACGTTCTCCGGATCTAACTCCGTTGGACTTCTACCTATGGGGAACTCTTAAGGATGTTGTATACCGTAGAAAACTCGCTACACTGACAGCACTTCGGGAAGAAATTGAAACGGCATGTGCTGCAATCGCTGAGGATACTTTCACAAATGTTGCTCAATCAACGTTCAACGTACTCAGAAGTGTATCGACGCCGATGTTGGACATTTTGAGTAACTGTTGTAACTGTAAAAGTCTAAGATGTCTATGTCTATGTCTAAGTGCTCATCATTATCTGTTTGTGTGAATTCAGTTTTTTCTTTGCTTGAAGTATGCATACATTTTTTGGCACCGTCTGTATAATGTCCGGGCTCTACCGCAAGGCGGGTCGATTGTTGCACGCTGATTTTATACAATGTGTAGCGCTAGAACTGAAAGGAAGGAATAAATGGGCCTACTGTTCAGGTTTTAAGCTAAAGCTCCTGTTCTAGTAAACGGCAGTTACTCGGAATGACCCTAGACCACATGCCTGTGCTTTAGTGACAAGATCGGTGAATCGCTCTGGAAGCCACCAAGAGCTGTTTTGCTGGTTGATTGTTTTGAGGGCGACCACCTAATCTTTTAATGCAATTCCACAGAAATGAAAGAATGCTGCACAAATTAGAGTTTTTATTTGGTTTATTTATGTCCGCTCTTTAACAGCTCAGGTCATTAGCGTTCCATTCAATTCAGGGCGTGAAACGGCCGACAAATTTTGCTCAGAGGCCTCTTCTTTCAGGCTTGAGGTTCTTTTTCGTGCCGCAAATGTACGACACAGGACCCACGGCTTTACTTCCTTTCCGAAGAAAGCCATACTTAAAAGTTTTACGCCCGAAAAAATCCATCGGTCCTGGCCGAGTTTGAACCTGCGATCTTGGGTTTAGAAGGCAAGTATGGCTACACCAACAGGACCAACACAAATTAGAGTGATTTCGGCTTTCTTATGAGTTGCAGCTATTGTCGGAAGCGTTACTGGGTTTTTTGTTTAAATCTGAAAAGGTGGTAAGGTGTAAGAAAGCTATGCATGAAGGAAACGGTTTAACAATTTGAAGAATTTGAGTAAAAATGGCTTTTTTTTTTTTTTTTTTTTTTTTTTTTTTTTTTTTTTTTTGGATCACATTGGTGGCTAACAGGTCGATCTGTGTAGCTCTTAAAATAACAGGAATGAGAAAAATTGCGCTTTAATTACGTTGTTTGTTTTTACAAAATATCTTTAAAATAAAAACGAATGGAGGCCAAGGTCGTTAAAACATGGATTCGTGAGCGGAAGGTCTGAAGTCGATTTCCATCATAACCGTCTTTCCTGACCTTCTTCCAGGTTTTCAAACCTCATTAATAGAAAATGCCGGGAAGGTACTTTAAACCTAGGCCTGAAACGCTTCTTTCCTAAAAAATTCTTTTCTGATTTATTATTTCATCTCGTGTATCACCAGTGTCCATCGCCTCTGGTACCTCAGTAGTTAAAAGGGAAGTTAAACACTATTAAAAAATTAAAATGAACTAACCGAGCACTTATACAAGTATAAAAAACATTGGAATAATTTAGCGAAACTTTATAGAGACAGATTACAGATAACAATTGAGCATTATGCGAGTAGATATTTCTATATATTTGTGGTAATATTTCCTAGAATTTGTAATTAGACCTTGCTGAACACAAGTTTGCACTTGGGAGTCTCATATTCTGGGAAAGTGAGAGAGATGTAACATTCTGCGCTTGCGCATAACCTTCTTCTGTAGCAGCCATCTTTTCTAAGGAAGCATTTGTTATGGACTTGGTTGAGAAAAGTGCGCGTATGATGCGAAAACGAAAATGTCTGTATGCCCTCTTTAGTTTATGTAATTAGGTGTTTTTAATATAAGAGGCTTCCAAACAGTTCATTGGAATGCGATATGCAGTTTAGTTTACATGACGTTCTGGCAGGTGTCGCAAAGGTTACTATTTCTAATCTAGTTAAACTATTCTAACAGCCTTTCAGTATCTATCCACAAAGCAAATGACAGTAAATAGGTGGAACTTTTAACTCATTTCATCACTAGATGGCACGTGAATGTAATCTTCTGTAAAGCTCTCTATTACACAAGCATGGACACGGGCCATTTTGTGCCTAACCATCTCTAACTCCCATAAGATTACGTGTTAAGTTTCTGCCGTTTTACTCGATTGTCATACAGTTAATTACTATAACATTTGTGTTATGCTGTTGAATGATACCTTCTGTGTCTGCTCATGTTCTTCTTTTTTGCATTAGAAGGCCCAGGTCAGACAGAAAATGGACACTTTTGAGACTATATCAGTTATAATTGCAGCACTTTCGCGTAGCACCGCATCCGAACTCAGCGGCCAATGACGGGTCGTTTGCCGGCAGAGGAAAAGGCTTCCATCGGTTAAAATAGAAATCGTAATATCAAACGTAGGCCTTATTAATTTCATCCTTTTTACACGTGAAACTTAAAATAAGAATTTCTCATTTTTTTGTTATTCATCATTTAAATTATTTGTTGTAATGCATTTATTATATTAGTGTGGACATAAATTGTATAAGGCCTACAGTTAACCTGTCAGTTAAGAATGAATTATAAGAATTATAGGGCTAAGAGGGCTTCCTACCAAATACAATTTAGAACAAAAACTTTAGATAGTTTAACATTTCTCTGGTCTAAATAGGTCCAATGAGAACGGCTATGACAACCAGTAACCTATATTTTTAATTGGTGTGTGAAAACAAGAGATAAATAAACAAAATGATATGCCTGAAAATTTAAACTATTCATAATCCATAGATCTGCATTTTCTATTTCTTTTCCTGCAATTATGATTGTGCATTTAGTTATCTTACAGTAGCATGTTGCATTTTTTAAATTATTTTTTCTGCAATAGTAGCATTGTAAATGAACTACATGACAGTGGCAAACTATTTTATAAAAAAATATTCGAAACGCCTTCACAAATCACATACATTCATTTAATTTTTGAAAGTTATGGCAAATGTATTAGAGAATAAGCGCAGAGTACACTGTAATACAGTAATAATATTGTAAATATAATACATTTAGTAATCGTCACTGCTGAATACAACGTAACCATATTGACAAATATTTTATTATATTACATAAGTTAATTTGAAAGCAGTTTACATGTCAAATTAAACCTTGAATGCGATATAACGTAACGGCTTTCTTTCCTTGAGTTGTACAATTAAATACACAACACCCAGGCATATTAATTATATTAAAATAAAATATTAAAAATGTTCTGCATATAAATATATGAAACAACACACAAACGTCAGGCCCAAAATGGCGGCTGATGACGGCGAACCAATCACGGAGTTCGTTTGCCGGCAAATTCCGCCGTAAAGCGTGTCCATACTTGTACAACAGAGGGCTTTAGTCTTCTGTCGTGCATTATCGTAATCTAGCACATTTTCAAGTTTTCCTTTATTAGTATTAAAGGCATGCTAACATTCACATTTCTTCACGTATTTCCCATTTTAAATCAGATACTAGGAAAACTGTTTAAGCATATTATTGAAAACTTAATAAACGGCTGCTATGCTTGGGCAACAATAAAAGTAGCAGCATTGAATTGTTACATCTGCAGTTTAACAAAGGAAATCCGTTTTATAATTGCTTGCAGGATGTACTTATGGAAGACGTTTCCAAGCCAAGGAGAGAGATGAAGAGATAACTCATTGTTGCCGTTGACAATGTCATTAACAAAGCTTATGTAAAGATTTTAGGTTTTTGTCATAAAAGATAATTCTTCTTCCGCACCCGGAAACAAGGTAATTATAAGAACTTATTCACAAAATAGGCAAATGTAAGTATTATGAATACACGAAGCCATGCTAGGTACAACAAACTCAATAATATAATAATAATAATAATAATAATAATAATAATAATAATAATAATAATAATAATAATAATAATAATGACTTACATCCCTCTTAACTCTTCCATCCCGAGCTTTCAGATTTTATTATAAACAGGCGAGAAAACGATAAAAGGAATGATCCAAACACACACGAATTATATAACTTACTTTTTTTTCTTGTACTTCGACAGGCTTTCCTTCTGGAAGTGATAAAATTGTCGCCGATTTTTATTTCTTGTCTATTTTGTTATTGCCCTTTCCAGAGTTTTGTGCACTGACTCACGTTTCTCTTTCTATTGTGTTGTTTTTCATAACAGTCTACAGTCTTCAAGCCTAAATACAAGTTCTTTGATTCAATAAGTCCAAAATCTGCCAGCATGAGCACGAAAATGGAGCATAGATTCTTCCTGAAAGTGTGAAGGAGGCATGAAGGACTTCTGATGACTGAAAAAGTGCATGTTTCAATGACGATTCAGAATGTGTTTTCGCGCTCAAGGTGGAATGTATGCAAAAATACTGAAACATTGAAAACGTAAAAATTTAATAAGACGCCCTCATAATTATCCATAAATAATAATTTAATTACTTGCCTAATAATGTGTATGAATAGATCATAGCTATAAGGTTAAATGTACCATATATATCATAATTGTTACTTTATTATCATTTGATGTATTGTAATTGTTTATTCAATATAACATGAATTGACTCTAGAAAGATATGTGTGATGTAAGGTGGGCGGCTGTTTTCCTGCAGCCCTGCTGCCGGACCCGTGCAGTCGTCAAAGTTGACCTGAGGGAAATTATGTGCATTATTGTTAACAAACTCACCCCGCGGATGCTCCATAGAGGAATGGGAAGGCTGTGTCAAAGACAAACAAGTTCCTTCGCATTGAAACTCCGTACTTGTGTATTAGGTGAGGGAAAAGTGTCATACACCAGGGTGATGCAAACGCTGGGCAGTCGAGAAATAGCTTTAGAACAGAGTACGAGAGAACTATCAGTAAGTGTTTGTGTGTCTGCGAGCGAGATAGTGTGACTTCAGTCCTATTAAGTGACGCATCTGTGTTAATGCTAAGGTTAGGTGTGATTTTACTGTGTAACCTTCATTCTCCAGGCGCTCTTGGCAATTAAGAATAATTAATAGGCATTGGTGATTACGGACACAGCTACGCATTGGAGAAACACTTTTTAGTGATAATGGTGAAGGAACAGATTCCTAGCAAAAGAGACACGAGCAGGCAAAAGTGACATAACCCGCCTTCAATCCTTCACGGCGTAGCCGGTTATCTGTCCAATATTATGGACTGCGAACAATAAAGAAATGTTGGTAGAGAGGTCAGTTAATTGTGGTGTCAACATCCATATTTTCAGAT
The DNA here is from genome assembly GCA_030762175.1 of Metallyticus violacea. Lineage (NCBI taxonomy): Eukaryota > Metazoa > Arthropoda > Insecta > Mantodea > Metallyticidae > Metallyticus > Metallyticus violacea. Next base: position 83,443,256 of record CM060844.1, read on the forward strand.
AACTAAAATTCCAGCTAGAAGAATCTCGTCGAAGCAAACTATTAGTCAGCGGAAACATCATCATTTATCCCCAAGATATAAAATTATTAATCCAACCCATCAATCATTGTTCTAAATAATAAATTTAATCCAATCAGCGAAAACATTCCCTCGAATCTACATGTTTAATTAACAACCACTTTCTTATAAAATACCGCTGCAAAATTCAAACTCAAGCAACGATTTAGGGCACAATGGTTCTTTCCGAGCCTGAATGAATGTGTTTCTTCAATAAGCATAATTGGAAACCTCTGGAACATCATGAAGGAATTGATGAAAAAGGACTAACTACTAATAAATCATTTGGGATTCACCAATGAAAGACTGACAGCAGAACAAGGGACTGCAGAAAATATAAACGTTTTCCTGAGGTTTACTGTTAGCACTACGCAAAACCTAAACACATGTCGCGTGATATACCATTGTTTTTAGAAAGTATATTACGTGACAGAAATTAAAATGAGTTGGAAATGAAATTACAAACTTAAATTTTTCAAATAATATTGGATACAAATTATATATTACTGCAATATGAACCCAGCTCTGTATAGGGACGGATTCATAAAGTCAGAACAGTTGATGGCCGAATCCGTATGCAGTCTTGTTTGATGAGGTAGTTGCTCGTGCCATAAATTCTACCTTTTCTCTTACCGGAAGTGTCAGCTGTGCTGGTATAATGAATTACCGTAGTCTTATCTTAGGAACCTATCCAATAACCTTATCGCAGTACTTGATGCATAAAACGGATAATAGCTTTAGTAGTTTATGAAGCAGTGAGACTATAAAGCCTTCATTTTCGTTATCTCCTAATCCCCCCTAAGATACACGACCCACAACTGCTATTTATCGCACCGAGTTGCGTGCTCCGAGTGCATAAACATATACCGGTGCAGTTAAATGTTACATACCAATTTCCTGCATGCCCGTAACTGTTCGTATTACCCTAGAGTCTACAAGTGAGGAGAGATGCGTTTGATTTGCAAGAAAGCGGAAGCCATCGTGGTCTTTACCTGTCCCACCGCCACAATCGCTGAGCAGGCACGTGCAATTAATGGGGCGGCGTTTTCTTTTGTGTAGATCTCCAGCGGCGCGCCGGTGACTTGGAGCGAGAAATGTGCTCTTTCATTTGGAAAAAAAATGAGCGCGCTGCTGCCTTGAGATAATAGCTTACTCTCCGAACATGTGTAGAAAACACGGGTAAGCTTATTTTAGCATTATCAGCTTCAGTTTCTATCGTATAATGTCTTCCTGCATCCATTTTCATTCTTTAATAGCCTTTATCCATTCTTTTCTATTCTCCTAGACCCCATCTTTTAATTCTCTTTCTCTTAATGTTCTAATTATTCCCTTAGAATCCTTCCCACACACCTTCAGCAATCATATTGCCATTCTTTACACATGACCAAACTATCTCAGTTACTTCGTTTCGGCTGTTTGATTGTATCGACTAAAGATACTTTCATTTCGTATTCCCTGTCGATCCTGGGGGTCTGGTGGTAGCCTCGTAGACTCAAGATCGCAGGTTTAATTCCAGCCGGGGTCCATGGATTTTCTCGGGTGTACGGGAGGTAACGCCGTGGGTCCCGTGTAATTGATTAAGAACCTCAAACCTGAAAGTAGAGGCCTCTGAGCAAAATTTATCAGTCGTTACATGCCTTGAATTGAATGGGACACTGATGACCTGAAATGTTAAAGAGGGTCAAATAAAAATAAAAATCTGAAATACTCCATCCCGGTACCGTTTCCTACACGGGGACGTGTATTGCAAACTTTTAACTTTATTTCTAAATTACCAAATTACATTTTTACATATAACTTGGTTACAATTAGAAATTAACTAAAATAATAAAAATAATAAATTTGATAACTAACAAATTTACATTCTTTTCAACTACTTCCTAATTGCCGGAAACCAGCTACTACTTCTATTTAATCTTTAACTCTAAATTAATAAACCGGTATTCGGTAGAAACTGTACTGGTGAGCATGTTAATTAATTGGAAAATAAATTGGAAGTAATTTCTGAAATGAAGTGTTTTTCAAGAGCATCAACAGTCTTGCGTCCCATGCGACCGTGATGTGCAATATGAATGTGCAACTGGAATAATAAATATTATTACTACTACCATTACTACTACTACTACTATTACTACTACTACTACTACTACTACTATTACTACTACCATTACTACTACTACTATTACTACTACTACTACTATTACTACTACTACTACTACTACTACTATTACTACTACTACTACTATTACTACTACCACTACTATTACTACTACTACTATTACTGCTACTACTACTATTACTACTACTAATATTACTACTATTACTACTATTACTACTACTATTACTACTACCACTACTATTACTACTACTACTATTACTACTACTACTATTACTACTACTATTACTACTATTACTACTACTATTACTACCACTATTACTACTACTACTATTACTACTACTACTACTACTACTACTACTATTACTACTACTACTATTACTACTATTACTACTACTACTATTACTACTACTACTATTACTATTACTACTACTACTACTACTATTACTACTACTACTACTATTACTACTACCACTACTATTACTACTACTATTACTGCTACTACTACTATTACTACTACTACTATTACTACTATTACTACTATTACTACTACTATTACTACTACCACTACTATTACTACTACTACTATTACTACTACTACTATTACTACTACTATTACTACTATTACTACTATTACTACTACTATTACTACCACTATTACTACTACTACTATTACTACTACTACTACTACTACTACTACTACTATTACTACTACTACTATTACTACTATTACTACTACTACTATTACTACTACTACTATTACTACTACTACTACTACTACTATTACTACTACTACTACTATTACTACTACCACTACTATTACTACTACTACTATTACTGCTACTACTACTATTACTACTACTACTATTACTACTATTACTACTATTACTACTACTATTACTACTACCACTACTATTACTACTACTACTATTACTACTACTACTATTACTACTACTATTACTACTATTACTACTATTACTACTACTATTACTACCACTATTACTACTACTATTACTACTACTACTACTACTATTACTACTACTACTATTACTACTATTACTACTACTACTATTACTACTACTACTATTACTACTACTACTACTATTACTACTACTACTATTACTACTACTACTATTACTACTACTACTATTACTACTAATACTATTACTACTACTACTGCTATTACTACTACTAATATTACTACTAACACTATTACTACTACTACTACTGCTATTACTACTAATATTACTACCAATACTACTACTTCTACTACTACTTCTACAATTACTACTACTACTACTACTACTACTACTACTACTACTACTACTACTACTACTTCTACAACTACTACTACTACTATTACTACTACTACTATTACTACAATTACTACTATTACTATTACTACTACTATTACTACTACTGCTACTATTACTACCACTACTACCATTAGTACTACTACTATTACTACTACTACTACTACTACTGCTACTATTACTACCACTACTACCATTAGTACTACTACTATTACTACTACTACTATTGCTACTACTACTACTACTACTACACTACTATTACTACTACTATTACTGTTACTACTATTACTACTATTGCTGCTTCCACTATTACTTTTAAAACTAGAATTTTTTATTTTAGTCTATAATTTTGTCACATATGTACCTAAATTATATGACACTCATCACTTTTTCGAACAAAATGTGACAATTAAGAATATTTTTCTGTCTTTCCTTAATGAAGATTAGAAATAATTTATTTACGTGCAACTTTGATATGGGTAGCATTTATTTTGTATAAGATGCTAACAGCAAAGAAGAAGAATATATTACCAGAAGAGTTCCAAAAGTATGACTGATTGTTTTACATCTCACAAATTTCATAAGTAATAGCCAAGGTGAAAGAACAGCGAAATTAAATACAAAACTAATTAATAAAGAACACCAACCGAGAAAGAATATAATTACACGTTTCTAAGTTCTGAACGATTGAGAGCCGCGTCTATCAGTGAACTCTGACTGATGGATGGATCTTGCGCAAACACGCACACCGCTCTCTTCTCCGCCATTGAACATCCCACGTAAAAGGGAATAGAAAGTGATGATGCAAGGAAGGCGCACTTGCAGCACGAGGTTATAGCCCCTGCTCTAAGTTTCTTACATTTACTGGATTCCCCATTAACGCTCCCCGTTGTAATACCAACCGTAGCTGGCTTATATCCCTCCTCTTAGCGTAACTTTCCCATGTAACTTCCTTCTGTGCGCTCAGCGTAAATATGATAATATTCATGTTATATATATCAAGGCTCATGTTCAACCAGCCACGCTAGGGGTGTAATATCCCATACACAGACGTTACCCCCTCCACCCCATGCATCTTCATCACAATGTCTCCCCCTCCTCGCCCCTATTATTTCGAATTAGTGATGGCAAGGTAAAGGCATGAATAAATGAACGGGATATGATGAAGCCCCTGCTAGAGAAAGCAAGCGTTGCAGAGGCAGTGCGAATAGGAGGATATGCCCCTACCCTTCAAGGGAACAAGGAATGAAGTTTTCCAGAAGTCATTCTGCTATGTGGTTACTGCGTAATTTCTGTTCAAAAGTTCGTGTTAATTTCAGAGGTCACTGAAGCTAGCAAATTAAAAGGCTAATGTTTGGGACTTTGCTGCTCTAGAAGTAAACATGTCTGTATATTAAGCCTTCTCTCATTTCGATCATCGATTTTTAACGGATGAGATACTTGTTAGCATTACCTTGACTACCAGCCACACCAAACAATTCCTGCAGTGTGATAAACTAATGCAGCTCATTTTGAAAGACAAAACTGACCAAATTGAAACAATTCCTCCGGTCCACCGGACTGAAATATAATTATATTGTATACCTATGTAAGCCCAATCACAAAATTTTATGTATTGTAATAAACAATGTGACATCAAGTACATACCGAGGGTGCCAAAAACGTATACACACATTTTCACAGTAGATATTTATTTAATATATTTCAAAGTTGGACAGAAAAACAACAGTAATGTGAAGTATGATGTTCTGTAAACAGATGTGACTCAAAATGTAGCTAAGATTATCGTTTGAACAGCCGAAAGCAATTTTGAATTGGTATTGGAAAACCGTGAATGTTGTTGAAGTTCAAAGGTAATGGAGACGTGTGTACAGAACAGAACCGTCAACGCGAGTAACAATTGCACGCATTCGAGACAAATTTGAGACTCGTGGTACCGTATGCGATGTCCACAAGGGCGGATCTGGGAGACCTCGCACAGCAACAAACCCCGCGTCCTCCGCTACGGTTTTGGAACATTTTGAGCACTCACCGCAGAAATCTACAAAGCAATGCGCACGTGAGACTGAGATTAGCAGAACCAGCTTAGGTGGTATTATTAAAGCAGCAAAATGGAAAGTTTTCATTCCGAGACTTTTGCTTGCAATAAATGAAGAAGACCGTAATCGGAGAATGCAGTACTGTGAGTGGTTTCGGAACATGATGCAAGAGGATGAGGCCTTTGTAGGGAAAGTTATTTGAATCGATGAGAGACAATTTAAATTTAACGGAATTGTTAACCGGCATAACTGTGTCTACTGTGTGCAAACAATCCGCATGTTATTTTCGAAAAGGCTGTTAATTTACCTGGAATTAATATTTGGTATGGGTTGCCATTTAGGGGTCTAATTGAACCATTCATTTTTGAAAGAACAGTAACTGGCCCAGTGTCCCTGAACATGATACGCACATCCGTCTTACCCGCCATTCATACACTCTAGGAAATGAGGAATTTTACTTCCAACAGGATAGTGCACCGCCACCACATAGGACGAACAGGTCCGATTGAGTTTACACCGCGTTCTCCGGATCTAACTCCGCTCGGCTTCTACCTATGTGAAACTCTTAAGGATGTTGTATACCGTAGAAAACCAGCTACACTGACAGCACTTGGGGAAGAAATTGAAACAACATGTGCTGCAATCGCTGAGGACACTTTCGCAAACGTTGCTCAATCAGTAGTTCAACGTACTCAGAAGTGTATCGACGCCGATGGTGGGCATTTTGAGCAACTGTTGTAACTGTAAAAGTCTAAGATGAATAGTGCTCATCATTTTCTGTTTGTGTGAATTCAGTTTTGTTATGTTAACACAGTTTTTTCTTTGCTTGAAGTGTGCGCACATTTTTGACACACTCTGTATAAATGTGTAATACGATGTAACTGTAACATTTGAGTTGTGTTAGGTCGACAAAAGAGAAAGCTCCTGGTGTTTTGTGCGCTAGCTTGGAAAGGCAAGGCCATAAAATTCTATTGAAAAAGAGAAACACGAGGGTGAAGTGCTAGGCTATATTTTAAAAGGCCTGATAGTGGAGAGTTAATAAATTGGTGGACTTAAACTCAGTAAGGTTTCTGAACCCTACAGGCGTGGTAAAGTTAGCTTTTTAAATCTAGCCAATGCTGACTATGCTTTAAAACATTCAAAAAATAGTGAATGACAGAAGTAGTAGGTAGATTCGAACCAGAAAATGGAGAAGATATGTTTGAAGATAGGCGCTAAGATTGCGCGTGCCTGTGTAACCCCGAGGTAATCGTTAAAACCAACGATTATTTTATGTGAATAATATTAAGGGAGAATTTGTTTGGCTGAGACATTCAGTTTGAATATCTACACGCTGTAAGATTTATTCTTCAGTTCACTAGAGATATATTCAGTTTAGCTCGGCTCATTGCCAGTTCTACAAGCAGTTGTAAGTTGGAAGTTCGTGGACTTGCAGTTCCATGCGCCGCGGAACTCCCTTGTAAGTTTCACACGCGGTAACTAAGTTTATATTCAACGTAGTCAAGTCTATCGTACGCAAAACACCAGAGGACGCGAAAGATTTTGGCCATAATAAAATTCTAATATTGCATTATTGAACTCCTCTCCCCTCCTAGTCAATCCCAATCAACAATATAGCAGATTTCACCCTGAGAAATTGTTGTCCTTGAAGCGTGGGCAACAACACCGAAGCGACCAATTTATCAAACCGCTCCTAAACGTGAGGCCACTTGATGTCAACAACTACAGATTGCATCAAGATTGGTGACCAACCCAGAGCCAAATCAAACCGCTTCAAAATTTGTCTCACCAACATGGGGTCAACAATAACAACGACGACCACAACATCCCACCTCAAAACCGCTTCAAACAATCTTTAGTTGCAGAAATTTGATTATTGCCAGTTTAATAAATACACTTTTAACCCAACAATTTGTGTTACAGAAATTTAAAAACATTTTAAAAATATACTTTAATGCACCCGCCTTTTGTTTTTATACGCAGTTTAGATATTTACGGGAAAGAAAACTGTTTTAAAATTGAGAATTTTATTTTCAAACGATTTTTCTTTATTTTGTTATAATAGCTAAATACAATATTGTGTTCACCAACACAGAAGATATTGAAAGTGTCCTCGGCAACTTTTAACAAACATATTTTCATTAAAAACCAGAGCACTCGCTCTCTCGATGTAAATATACACTGCAAAGTAAATCTTTTCAGACCTGAGCTTCCAAATAATTTAATTATAAGTAGATAACCAAATGGATTTTTTTTTTAATTCAAGAACTTCCATAGTATTGAAGACAGAAACGGAATGTTACATCTTCAGATAATTGGCAGCAATTTTGTACATTTCGTTTCGTTGAAGGCAAGAGCTTTACACTATTGGGTGTGAACTTTGTTCGCACCAAATCTCTAATATTTAATATACTTTTAATCAAAGAAAATTATTTAATTCAACAGTTAACTTTTCCGTTAGCTATAATACATTTTATATGTGCAATTTAAAAGGTTGACAAGCGTTTCATTAGGCAGGGTAGAAGTTTCTATGTGTTCATCAATGCTTTCGTTGCGTTAATGCAGCAGGCGGAGAAAAAATGACTTTCCAAATACACAATTTCGTAGCATATTTCTCTATCACTCATAGTAACAAGGGAAATATGCCACATAAACTTATAAACTGTAATATTGACCGAAAGCAATTTTTGGAACTCGCACCCGAGTCTGACATTTTTTTCTGGGTTTTCACTACTCGCTTATGTAAATGCGGGATGGATATTTACTTTACATGAATCTTCTGCTTTCCCATTTCATTTCATTTTATTCCTTCATTTTGCTGCGGAGTCGAAAGTGCCAAGCCGAGGTGTGGCGTGGGCACAAACGGCTAGCCGTGAGCGAGGCTGAAGTACCGAACTCCTACGCTTCTAACAATCCAATTCAAATCTAATATGCCATTTACTTATATTTAATTCATTAATTTTTGTAATAAATAGAACATTTTGAAGCTACGGGTTTTGTTATACTGCCGATATATTGTTTAAACAGCTTAACTATGCAATTTACTGAACCGTGAATAATTTGTTCCTGAAGGGCAGTGTAAACTTCAGATGACATCGTGGTTTGAATATTTTGTAAGCACTTAACGTTCGAGCCACTGCCAAGGTCTTTCAAGGTGATGAAAGAAATGAATGAAATAATGATGGAAGTACTTCCAGAATCTTTAGCGTCTAAAATCATCTAATATTAGTTTTTTTTTTCCCTAGATTAAATGAAATCCAGGCAACATATCCCGGTTGTGGATAGAACCCCAATACTCGGAAAGTGTATTGTGTTAGATTGTGCGAGATGAAGGAGGATTTCAGACACGGAATCGCAACGAGAGCCTTTTGTATCCTGCTAAACCTCCGGGAGGAAGAGGTGAAGGGACAAAGCGCCGCAGATTCCTTTGCAGGTGGGGGTCCATAACATTCTCAGATTCTTTTACTTTTGTTGGTCTATTACAACGCCGGTGTAGCCAAGTGCCAGGCCTTACAATTATTGAAATATGCATTAGTGAAAGAGGGACAGAAAGTAAATATCCCTCCCAGCATTCCCCAACGAAAAAATTCTAAGTCAGACTGGCCGACCCCAAGGGATTTGAATCCAGGACCTCCTGAATGCGTATCCCGCCAGAGCCATGGTAAGCAGACATGTGACAAGATTTAAATCTATTTGCGGTATGTGGCTAATTCGGAAGCAAATGTAAATAAACCTCCAAATAAACATTTTAAACTTACAAAATAATAGCCTTAAGGTACAAAACATTCAAATTGAGTTTTTAAACTGTGGGTTTCAATTATATTGAGATATATAATTCTTGCTCTTGGCTAATTTTTAAAATTCTACCATCTTTATTGCATATCATTCCCAGTTAATGTCTTTAAAAATGTTTTTCACAATCATATTTATTTCAACTGTAAACCACAAGCTAAAACTTTGAACGCGTTAAAACCGCGATTCAAACATTTATTTTTGAAAGTCCAAGTTTTGTAAATTAATTTTTGGATTTTTCACACAAGCAAGTATAGTGAACTGATTATTTTCTTATCGGTATTCCTAAGTTTATGTGAAACTATGAGCCACTTGACTGTCGCCATTGTTTTTATGAATATTTGCCACTTAAGCCTTATGTTTATTTAAATTAATAAGTACATGTATTTCACTTTTACTTTTAGACTTGTTTTATTATGCATTTTATATATAGTGTATATTCCTTAATGGAAAAGACCCATGAAGAGATCAATCAGACACGTAAACTTCATTTACTGATATTTTCAGCTTTTCCCATCTTGTTATATTTTTCCATTTAGAAAGCGCTCGTCTACTGTTTTTATGTTCTTCGTCATAGTTGCTGTTTTTCACATTTCCCGATAAGCATGTTCCGTGCAGTACTTCCATCGGAAGGGGGGAAAAATGCTTCTCTATATCTAACAACAAAAATTAATTGTATACCTGGAATACAGGAGAATATCCCGCAATTAATATTTATAATTATAATTATTACTATTATTAACATAAACACTTGTTGAGATATGTACCATAGAAATAATACATTTAAATCCATAATGCAAACTGAAGGAAAATACAGCATGTTTCGCTTATAGGTATCAGAAAACAAAGGAACACATTGTTATGATTTGCAAGAAAGCGTGAAGGATATATGCATGCGTGTTCTCCAGTGTTTAGTGCCAAGATAAGCCCGGCGCTGCGTATTTAGAAGAGCAACAGACAACTTTTCCTTCCCCGTAGAAAAATTCACGGAGGTGCTAGGTGCTGCTCCGCTCCCGAGCCAGAGCGGAGAAAGCCGAAGTGTAACAGCTAGATAATAAGACTCTCAAGCGACACGGGATGATAGCTCAGACGGTTAGAGCATCATGCTATTTGTAGTGTGAAGGGGGCGCTTTGGAAACTTCATATACGGATGTTTTTTTTTTTTTTCTGCCGGAGTTAAAGGAGATTTGCCACCATTACAATGATTTACTCGCCAGCATAGTGCCAAGCACACAATGCGCTATAAATTGATATTTATGATTTTTTTCTGATGGAATCAAAGGAGATTTGCCACCATTACAGTGATTTTCCCGTCGCTATCAAGTTATATTTACGAAAAAGAGGCGGGCGTAGGCCGTCAGGCCGTAGCGAATCACAGCACACCGCTGGGTCCACCGGTTTCTAGGATTTACTCGAGGTTAGCGTTAAGGTTGGTGCATGTATATATATTAATTAATTGCGAACTCAAATAAGACAACGTATAATAAAATTACAGTGATTTACCCGCCCCTATCAACTTGTATTTACGAAAAGGAGGCGAGCGTAGACCGCCAGAGTTTCTAAGATTTACTGGAGGTTAGCGATATAACGCTATCTCCCGTTCGGGACTGAGTTCGCCTCTCTGCGCTGTCGTTCGGGACTAGAGATTCAACACCTCCGAGAATTTAAGAACGGAATAGAAATCTGTTAGCGTATACAAAGTCGTGAATGGAATAATTGGAGTCCAGATGTCTGCAAGGTAATTGGAGGCTCATTTATCACATTGCATTGCTCCTTTTCCTTTTGCATCAAGTTATGTAAAAAGGAATGCTAACAAACCATTATTTACACCTCAAATCATTACTTATTTCTTGATGCCTCTAAGGGGAATGCCTTTATGGTGATTTGGGTGTTTCTAGAATCATGACAAAAACTTATTAAGGCAACGTAGAAGAGAATGGAATAAAACTGTAATATTATTACTTATATGTTAATATATAATTATTTCTCTTATAAAAGTGGGATCTCATTTTAGAATTTTCTCCTCATTTAGAACAAAACATTTAAATGTTCAAAACCATTGAATTATTTGTAGATAACAAACAAATAAAGATAAACCAGTTTAAAGTGACACTAAGTAAAGAAGTAAATGCTTTAAACAGATGATTTTCGAACCCTTTCATTGGCTATTGTAACAAATTGTCTGCTATTGTTTTAAAGAATAATTTTTAGAGATTAATTAATGTAAGCATCTTTTTTTTTTTAACTAAAATAAAATATCTATTTAATCGCGGCCTTACTGATACAGAAAATGACACTGGAGGATTTGTGGTCATAAAATACAGAGGAAATGCCAAAGAAACAGAACCACAAGAACAAATATGGAAAGGACAGATGGCTGAAATAACAAAAACCGATATTGAAAGTGATGCTTCTGTTCATTGCGTGCTTTGCATTCACTTATTTCTTCCGTAAAAGGAACGTACCATGATATCGAACCCGGCTAAACGACATTTCTAGACGCATCTGAAGAGTGCGTTCAGATTTATGGACGCATTGAGCTTTTTGGGCAACTTTTTATGGATTTTTCTCTATCATTCATTCTTGACGTTCTGCTTCTGATGTTATTGTCTCTGCTTCCTTCATATTACCGCTTTCCAATAACCAGCAAGGCAACCAAAGTCTCAACAGAGGTAATAAAATGGAATGAAAAAATCTGGTCATCAACTTTGATTTTCTGGGAGCCCTGCAACGAGAGATATTCTGTAGTTTCTTCCGCTGAATCTATCCAGGAGTAATATGTGGACTTCGTTTCTAAAACCAAAAACTGTGCAAACGATCGCGTAATAATGATTATTGAGGATATATATTTTACTTCTACTCAATTTAATTTATCTTTCCTTCTTTTTCATACGCTAAAACCCCAGTTCTCTCTGGAGTTACGCATTCTGAACCTACACGAGTATTTGTCACGTCATTTATCAACTCGCTGCCATAATTTTTAGACGACGGGGCAAATGGCACAAAAAATATTTCTGGTAGCTTATATAAAAAATTACAAAACTTCAACATATAAGGAACTATATTTTCTAATGTAACTATAAGTAAATGACAACATATCATTTTTTTGTAAAAATAATAAAGGCTTTCTATACTTTCTCATAATTTATTTATAGTTCTTATTGTTTTCACTAGAGATAAGTTTATTCTTTGTATAGGCAAGTAGGAACTAGTTATTTTCTATTCGCATTAGTTCTTTCCAAATTATAGATTACAAAATATCCTATAAATACAAGTGCAAAAAGTGGAATTTTATTTTGTGGATTGGATGTTTGAGAAATGAGGTTTGACAGCGAGTTGACCAAACCTGCAAACAAAATAAAATCACTTTTTAATACGTGCATTATACACTAATTTTTAGACAGCCCTTAAAATGTATAAATAAATAAATAATTATTAATTAAATGTATTCTTTCTAGTCATTCTGAAATATTTCTTATTTGAAATAAAAAGTTCGAGCATGGAAGTAAAGTTACGTAAATATATGGAGAAGGTACCAATATCGCAGAGATAAAATTATTGTTTTAAACGAATTTAGGCGGAGTAAAATTTAAAATGAAATATCTGTTTCATTATTACTACATTTAATTTAGGAATTATATTAAAATGCTGTTTAAAAATGTCTCACGCTGAAAGAAGCGGTATTGATTTGCGTTCAGCCTGACATTGTTACAGGGTTTCCAATATTATTACAAAGGCAAATAAATCTTATAAATTAGTTTAATAGCTATTTTAATATCCATAATTTCACAATTACCTGCATTTGAAACAAATGTGAGAAATGTAAACATTCAAATGTATGTAATACATTATAAAATGTATAATTTACATCTGTTTCAGTACTAAACCAAAGTTGATAACACCGGAGTATTATGTAACTTTTTAAGCACTGAATGTTATAAAATGTAGTTTCTAGTTTTTGTGTCTTGTGATGAAAATAACTACCTTCAGACACGCCACCACTAGTGAATATTTAATGCTATGTTTTATTATCTTGATAATAAACCGACATCCTTATTACTGTTAATGTATCTGTTTCTTATTTTAGATCAAGTTTACAGTTTGTAAGAGAATTTTTTATCCTTGCTCCATTGAAATCGGAGCAGAGGGTGGGGCATGTCTACCACATGTTCTAAACTGACGAGAGCCCAGCTGAATCCTGTTCCAAACTTAACCAACACCATATAACCAGAACAAACATCATCATGTAAAATCCAAAATTTGGACTAAAACCATAGTGGCAGGGAGCATTTATAGCAATGGAAAATAACAGCTTACTGTCACATAACTATTTAGTTTCCTTCATCTTTTAATGTCGTTATGAAAAACAGTGGAAAAAAGCTACACATCTGTATGAACTATAATAAATAAGAGGAGATTTTTTCTAACATTTCTGCACTAAAAATGTGTTGACTTGCATCCAATCATCAAAAGTAATACAAGAATGGGCTTACAGCAACAAAATCTCCATATAAATATCTCTCTTCTGTAGAAGTATTTACAGCGTAAGAACGCATTAATGCTTAGAAAAAAACCTTACATTACCGTTGAAGGCAACGTGTAATTCATTTGCGGTGGAAATAGTTGTCAATAAAACTCTTTCATAAAAACGTTTTTTTTAATAAAAAAACACGGAGGAGCTAAGACATTATTTTTGCAATATGTGACATGTGCTATACAGTGCATACATTTTATCTTTCTACGCTCGCTTACGAGAACTGCATCGGCAGTAACTTACTGCTCTCGCTGGAATTTAAGGACACACGAAGCTGATGATAGGACGAACTTTGTTAATTATGTGAAATATTGCGTTGAATTTCAGAGCAGCAAGACCGTTATTTTAAGGGGTAGTGTGTTTGCAAAATTTCCTGATAACAGATGACTCGTTGCAGCTTTTGAACTCAGGAAAGAAGTCTAGGTATGTTATTCATGTTTAAATGTTCATGAATAATTCGAAGGACTGTTGTTTTAGAAAGACCTAACCTTGCTGCCATTTCTGTAACTTTAAGCAGCCGGTCTTCCATAATTTCTTCTTCCACAAGAGTGATGTTTTCAGGAGTGACCACCTCCAAAGGCCGACCTGCATGCTCTTCGTCTTCAATGCCTTCTCGACCCATTCGCAAAAGCCTGGCCCATTCTTTTACGGTAGAATATGAGGGGATGCTTGCCTATGTACAACGTCCAATCTCTGTTTAATTTCATTTGAGGTAAGTCCTTTTTTTGTGAATAACTTAATAACAGCTCGAAACTCCATTTTGAACATGTCACAATTCTATACATAGCCTTCTTTATGAAACTATATCTGAACAACTGAACACAGTTACAACTACAATTATTTACTTAACAGATAAGGTATGGACACCAGATGAGGATTTTGTGAAGGCGATAATCCTTACCGGCGAGGCCGGGAAACTTGCGGACCTACGCTCGTAAATGGCGAATTCATTGGATCCATATGTATATGGAGCATATTGCAGATCAAGGCAGACAGTGGTGGACTTAAATTAGCAAATATACGCGTCATATTTGGCGTATTCTAAATACAATTACATAAGGTTTGAAATGACTAGTTAAAGCAGTTGTGTCTTTTATGACGAAACAAAGTAATGATTTCACAATCCTAGACGCTTTTGGCGCACTCTGTACTTTGCTTTTTACTGGAGGATTGTTCATTTTTAATGGACTGGGTTTCGTTCTTGTAACATTCACTAATGGGAGTAAAAATCTCATAAGGTTTCTCTCTTTTTCGTATCTTTGCTCAAGAACTCAGCGTTCTCTGTAATGCAGTTTATTTGTTTGCAAGTTACAGCAAATTTGATTAAAACTTCTTAACTTAGATGTATCTAAAACTTTGTTTCTTTTTTAAAAAAATATTTGTAATTGTATTTAAGACCGATCTCAAGTTTATTTAAATTTTTTAAAGCTGTTATTAAAGAACAAAAAATGGATTATTTTTAACATATTTAACTATATACATAGTCAACGTTAAAAGTCAATTTGTCCAAAAACATAGCATCAAAAGTTAAAGGTCATTGAATCAAAATTTACTAGCAGTTGATGGCCAGGCTTTAATTTTAATCTTTAAGGAAATACGCGAGGTTAACGCTTATGTTTAACGACACGAAAAATAATTAACTTGGCGCAAGAGGCTCTTCATTTGCATATTAATGACGATGCCAAATTACTAACGGAAGGAATAGATCATGTAAATCGGGACAACTTGTCTCTCTAGAAACCGGTGTGGTTGGATGACAAATTATGGCGACTGGTAAAGAGAAAAAGGTTTTCCCACTTGAAAGAAAGGGAAGCACATATAAACGAAGTAAGGCGGTTTCATACTGCCCTTGATTATCACATGAAAAACCTCTCTTTTCATTTCATAATCTGAAATCAATGACTTTTGTTTATTCTTACTCCAAACCTTATAATGTTAGTCGATACTCTATAAAAATATTTCGCAGTGTAGAATGGTCCAGATAAATGTTCAAGGATCCAAGCAAACATTTCATTTTTCATTTAATTTTACTTAAAAGACATTTGCTGTTTAATATTTAACTACTTTTTACATTCAGAAAGTTCAAATTTAGATAAAAATATTATCACGCTGCGTGAACTCAAATATCCGTTGCTTTATATTTTGTGTCATATTTTATTATGCCTGGATTTTGATGACCTAAAATTTATTTAAAAATGGTATATTTTCTATAAAATGAATTGATTACTAAACGGCTGCCCGTTTCGATTTTCTTGAAGGCACTGAGGACCAGATATAATATCTAGATTACTTAAAAAGGGTGCATCGTGAAAAACTGGCCATTTTGGAAAGAGGTGACCGTTTTGAAGAATATGCGGACAGAAATTTTGAAGAAAGTTTCCGGCTATCAAAAGATACAGTGTGTGGGTAATAAATGAAATGTCTAAGAGGTTAAATTTTCCCATTAACTGCAACCACCCTGTTTTGCCTATGAATAGAAATTTACACTTAATGTCTCAAGCTGTTTTAATAGTGATTTATTTATTTAGTACTTGGAATTCGCCTGGTTTCAAGTTTCAATGCACGGCAAAATCATTTCACACTTCCTTCTTTCTATTTTTCAGTTTATTAGAATATGAGATAGCTAGTTTCAAAAAAATGCCTATCTCATGCCCAGAAAAGTTTGGAGACCTTTATTTGTTTCCTTTGAGTCATTATCATAGAATCGTGATCGTTCAGCAACCTAGCGCCCGGTCAACTGATGGCGGATCATTGAACGAGAATTAACTATGCACCGCAACTGCAATATAACCGAGGTTTAGGTTTGATCACGTTTCAGCAACCCTCGATCAGCACGGATTTGATCGAGAATGGTGCACATGACCATAGATATGCTTCAATTTAGTGAAAGGAAAGCAGCCTGGGATGGTTTGATTTAGTTTGCAAGCTGGACGCCCTGAAAATTACATTATATTCTGGTAATTTACTGTGAACACGAAGAGCAATTATTTATTTTTGTTTAAGATATCAACAGAAAAGAATTGAAAAAAATTAGCATTTTTAGACCATATATAGCATAGTGTAAATCGAAAAACAACAGCCTGCAAGTAGTTATATATTATCAAAATTCATACGAAAATTAGAAAGCGATTTGTAAAATTAAATATCTCGTTCTATGCATGGTTTCCCATAGCTTCATGTGAGCCTTCGGCTTACCGCGACGACCGCTGCGTCTTCTACCTCCATCACGTGATATCATTGGTAGAGTGCAGTATTGCAGGGGTGTATGTGATCAGCACACTGCAGGTCGCTATATCGCGGCTTACTAGATCGAAGATCGTCACCTCTTTATCTGGCAGTTTTCCAGTTGTCGTCAGGAGGCTGGATGAACCCCGTTGATTTGTTGATTCGGTTTATTTAAGGACGCTCTTTAACATGTCAGGTCATCAGCGTCCCATTCAATTCAGAGTGCGAAACAGCCGACAAATTTTGTTCAGAGGTCTCTTCTTTCAGGCTTGAGGTTCTTTTTCGTGCCGTAAATGTACGACACGGGACCCACGGCTTTACTTCCCTTCCGAAGGAAGCCATACTTAGGATTTTTACGCCCGAAAAAAATTCCGTCGATCCTGGCAGGATGTGAACGAGCCGCGATCTTGAGTTTAGAAGGCAAGTATGGTTACCACTACACCACCAGGACCGACTATGGACCCCGTTCCAGGCATCCCTAAGTTAGAAAAATTTCTAAGCAGTTACCGGGAATCGAACCAGAGCCTCCGGGCCAGCAGTCAGCAACGCTAACCACTAGACAAAGGAGGTAGTCAAAATTAAATGTAGGAGCAAAAAATAAAATTTAAGAATTTCCTCTCAGCAAATAAGACAATTTAGATTTAAAATTAGCTGTTCTTTGATATTTTTTGAATGGTGTTTAACTCCCGTTTTTACTACGGAGGCACCACAGGCGGTGATCACTGATGATACATGAGATGAAATAATAAATTGAGAAAGGATTTTTTCTTTTAAGGAAGGAAATGTTCCAGGCCTAAGTTCCAGGCCTTGTGGGTTTCGAGCCCCAGACCTCCCGTTCAAGAATCCGCGCCTTAACGGCCTCGGGCACCCGTGGCGGTGATGTTATGATATACAGCATAAAAAGTAATCAAAACTTTCCTACAATCTAAAACATTATTATATAAAAACCAGAATTCAATCATTATAAATAAGCAATCAAAATACATTCAGAAGAAATACAACTGCTAACCTTTCTCTGGACAAAAGAAGTGAAACGATTTTAACATAAGAAACAACTGTATACTGATATAAGTGCTGATTATAGCAGTTGTAAATTAAACCTTACAGAAACCAGTACTTTTT
The DNA here is from genome assembly GCA_030762175.1 of Metallyticus violacea. Classification (NCBI taxonomy): domain Eukaryota; kingdom Metazoa; phylum Arthropoda; class Insecta; order Mantodea; family Metallyticidae; genus Metallyticus; species Metallyticus violacea. Next base: position 83,461,454 of record CM060844.1, read on the forward strand.
AAAGCACCAGAAAGTTTATTTACAATTTATTGCTTGTTGTTCCTCCAAAGGCGAACATTATTAAGATGACAATTAAGGAATATTGATGTTATAAGCCAGGTTTGCATCTTTCACCAACTCTGTCTGTAAAGAGCTATCTGTACTGAATGTAATGTTAATCATCTCAACGGATGTCCAGATTTCAACGTTAGGCACTACGTTTTGTACTGGAAAGACCTCATTATTATTCTGGTAAGTGTGTTAGTTAACAACACTTATGAGCTTATTTCCCACAATTCCCAAAGGCAATACCCGCCACTGGTTCCCGGGCTGTCCACGCAGATAAGAACAAAAGAGTTTTTCAAATGGAGCGTGTGTATGTGTGGATAGTTTCCCCTCAAATCCCTTGGGAAGTTCAGAACACTAAGCCTACGCTTGATTTAGATCTAAAAGGGGAGACGGTAGGTATGGAAGGGGGAACAAGAACGTATAGCCTTGCACTGACGATGTGGTTTTCAAACTTGGCTCGGTCCAGTCCAGTTCCATCCCTTGCGTCATAAAGCAAACCCTCTTACAAGGCAGAACGGTGCTTGATAACTCATGCAAACTCCGTTTTAGACACAATGTGCACACTACAAAAGATCTCTCCCTTTCTTGCTTCCCCAAGTCCAAATAGTTTGCATTGCCTGCTGATGACGAAGATGCTTCTCGAGTAACAAAGAGATGCTCTTGGGATTGCTATGAATTATAACACGTTCCATGTGCGAGGTGAATTGCTAATGACAATGACATTAATAAGTTGGTACATGGAACGCGCAGGTTTAGTGTTTATCTAGCCGGGAGGATTAGCACGGTTTCTGCCAAGATTGCATCCCCATCCAAACGTTTGCTCTGAAGTGACAACACGGATTTACCGCAATGGAATCAAAACATCCCCTCCGAAATCAACCTTACCACAAGTGTTGCCACACCCGCTTGACCAAACATTCCCCGAATGACGATACGCGAACTAAAGATACCATTTCGGGTCGCTGACAATATGCTCCCAACAGTTACATTCAGTTCTAAAAGCAAATGTCGCCGAAAATACAACACTTATCTTAAGTTGCAGTTACAATCTTGTAAATGTGAAAGGATATTCGCTCAAGACACATTTAAGTTCAGCTTTCAAAATTTGAGTTTTTTTTTTTTTTTGTATTTTTTTTCCAAAAAGAAATAATATATTTCGATTTGTTGTCCAGATTCAGAAGAAATGCCAAAAAATTAGGCTGTAAGGACTAGTAAGAAGACGAACATTGCATCAAATGTTTCATAGCTGTAAACAACTTGGCAACGATCCCAAAATATGTGATACTATGCGTTTGTTGCTTGTATAAATATTTTACGCAAGGAAACGGCTTTCAAAGATCTAGGGTTCGTGTTTGAGAAATAGAGCAAAATATTGCAGTAGTTATTTATTAACCGACTAGAAAAAATATGACCTACATTCATATGGAAGTCAAAACATTAAAGATATGGAACCTCTAATAAAACGAGCAAGAGAAAATGATTGGATGATTAGCCCTCTCTGCTTACTCTGTACTTTTCTTTCTGTCTATAGCCTTTTACAGACTCATATCGACCTTAGCTTACCGCGACGACCGCTGCGTCTTCCTCCATCACATGATATCACTGGTACAGGTCAATATTACAGGGGGGTATGTGATCAGCACACCGCATCCGGCCCGATCGCTTTATCGCGGCTTACTAGATCGAAGATAGCCACCTCTTCATCAGGTAGCTTCGCAATTGTCTTCACGAGGCTGAGTGGACCCCGTTCCAGAACTTCCTAACTTAGAAAAACTCCTAAGAAGGTACCGGTAATCGAATCCGGGCATTCAGCAACGCTAACCACTAAACCAAATAGGTGGATGATACTCTCTACTTAATATGCAAAGGTGTTTAATTATATGTATTACAACTTTCGTTTTGAATTCATGCCGCCATTAAGTAATGCGTTTTGATATTCTCTTATAAAATTTATGAACTAATTCAGAAATAACTAATGAATAGGAAAATAATACACCATGTAATAATGTTGATTTGATCACCGTACAAGAAATGGAAGAAGTAAGAAGACAGAAAAGTAAAAAAAAATGTCCAAGACCTTTGAAATAAACACAGAATTGATTAAATATTGTACCTTATAGCTTAAATGTAGAATGTACATCAGCTAAACAACTGTTTGTTGAATACTAAAAACCCTAAAGAATATTTTATAGTAAAAGTCATACCATTATTTAAAAAAAAAAAAGCTACAAGTAAAACTACAGTTATATAGGTGTTAGATTGCTAAATACAGATTACAAAATATATGGAGGTGTCTATTATTTACCAGGGTGCCAAATATATATATAATTTCAAAGTAGATATCTATTTAATATATTTCAAAGTTGGACCGAAAAGCAATACTAATGTGTGTTGTATGATATTCTGTAAACAGGTGTGATGACAGCGTTGCTACGAGATAGGTAATTCAACAATGAACAAATGAAGCCAAGATTGTAGTATGATGTTCTGTAAACAGATGTGACTCACATTACGTGAGTGAGTGTTGTAGCTAGTGTTGCTACAACAAAATGGAGCCAAGATTATCGTTTGAACAGTGGTATTGGGAAACCGAATGTTGTGTAAGTTCAAAGGCTATGGAGACGTGTACAGAACATAACCGCCAACGCAAGTACCATTCCGTCTTACCCGCCATTCATGCACTCTATGGAAATGAGGAATTTTACTTCCAACAGGATGGTGCACCACCCATTACCACCAAGATGTGCCTGTGTGCCTTGATGACAATCTTCCAAGGCACTGGATAGGACGAAGAGGTCCGATTGAGTTTCCACCGCGTTCTCCGGATCTAACTCCGTTGGACTTCTACCTATGGGGAACTCTTAAGGATGTTGTATACCGCAAAAAACCAGCTACACTGACAGCACTTCGGGAAGAAATTGAAACGACATGTGCTGCAATCGCTGAGGACACTTTCGCAAAAGTTACTCAATCAGAAGTTCAACGTACTCAGAAGTGTATCGACGCCGATGATGGACATTTTGAGTAACTGTTGTAACTGTAAAAGTGTAAGATGATTAGTGCTCATCATTTTCTATTTGTGTGAATTCAGTTTTGTTATATTAACCTAGTTTGAAGTGTATATACCATTTTTGGCACCCTCTGTATAAGAGGTAGATCTTTTAGGGATAGCACATTTATGACACATCGGATAATGCAGAATAGGAAGTTTAATTTACCAACTCCTGACATTCATAGACCTTGGAAAAGCTTTTGACAGAGAGAACAGAGATCAAATTTGGAAAAATATGATACAATGCAGACAGTCAAATCATCTATAAAGTTCATGGAAAGCCTATATAATGAAACAACGTTTATTCTTGGCGTCCGTAATTGTAATGGAGAACATTTTTAATAAATCAGGTAGGAAGACAAGTGTATTAGTAAAATATAACATATCTTAATATGTATGTTTAATTTGTTAGGTATTTTCTTGATCATTTTATTGTATATTGCAATGTTTAAGCCCATTTTACGTCTTATTTAGCCACTTTTACGTTTTATTGATATTTGACTATGTGACTCCATTATAGTATTACAGGTAGATAGCAACGAAATAAATAGTGTAGATTCTAGACCCCAATAATAAGCGACCACTGCCAATAGTCAATTATTACGCTGCGCATAGGAAAGTAAAGAATGCACACTTAAGATATTTAAAGCACTACAATCTTTCTGCAAAAAGTGGAGGATAATTTGATAATTACAATAAAATTTAGAATAAATTTACAACACAGAACTGGCAACACTTCAAGTATTTTAGAATCATAAGCTGTTGTGTTAAATTATTGTATTACGTGCTGTTGGTCTCTAATAAATAAATATTTGATACTGAAAACATTTTCATTTATAAACATTTAAATTATATTGTTTATATTTCCAGACCTTTTTCACTGCGTTACAACATTAAGAACATAACCAATTGAACATGAAATATTAAAATTGCAAAATTTATTATTTTAAGTTCGTTAATCGGGAATTTTTTCAGGATAATTTATTTTAAGTAGTTGCATATTATTGGTCGCATTAAGAACACTTGACAATGATTGCACTTTTGGCTGCAACTATGGTGATTCACATATTACTCCCTAGAGACCAGCACTAATACGCATAATACAATCACTAGCACAATTGCATACAGCAAGTCAAAACCCCAATATAATCCAATCCAAATTACTGATCATCCAATCTTATAATTCACTCTTACACATAAGAATAAAAAGGAAATTCTTACCTTCAAATTCAAACCGAAACTTTAATGACATGTGACAGCTGACAATGCGGGAAACCATTTAGCCAAGTTTCAGTTATTAATGCGTACTCTTAACCTCGCTTACCTGAAAGAAAATTGACAGGAATTAAAAATAACAACGTAAGCATTCAAAGTATGTATTCAAACAAACAAAAATTATATGTATAGGAACTAATTTTGTTGTATAATAATTATGAAATTAAATCAAGCATAGTACATATTTATTATAACAAAATGGAGTCAAAATCACAGATATGTGCAAAAGAATTGAAAAGCATACCAGGGTAGGTCCATAAGTTTCCGGCCTAACCATTTTCTAAGTATGATAAAAACAAAAACTATATTTCACTTTTCAATATAGTTACCATTTATTGCAATACACCTTTCACATCTTTGAATTAACTTTCGATTGCCTCCCCCCCCCTCAAAATTGTCGGAAGTCTTGTCTGCAAAATGGGCATAAACAGTATCAATCACTTCTTCGTCACACTTAAATTTCCCTCCTCGAAGACCCTTCTTGAGTTTTGAGAAGAGGAAACAGTTACTGGGAGGGGCTAGATCTGGCCTGTAGGGTGGATGGTTGATCTCCTAGAAAGCACATTTCTTCACAGCTTTCTTTGCAACTAGAACTGTGTGCACAGGAGCGTTGTCGTGAAGAAGGCGCGCACCACCAGTCACCTTTGATGGAAGCACGTAGTCTGTGCAGTAGGCCAGCATAGTACTCCCCACTTACTGTGGTGTTCCTCTCCTTGAAGTCAATGAAGAGTATTCCTTCACAGTCCCGAAAGATTGTGGCCACAATCTTCTTGGTTGGCTCAGTGACCTTGGCCTTTAGAGGCGGTGCTTCGCCAGGTTTACGCCATTCCATTGATTCTCTTTTGGACAAGAGATCATAGTAGAGGACCGCAGTTTCATCTCCTGCAACAATGTTTTACAGAACTCCTCTCTCGTTGCCACGGCAAAGCTCCAAAAATGTCTGACAACAGATGACTCGTTGCTGCTTTTGAACTGAGGAAAGAAATCTAGGCACCCATCTTGCATTAACCTTATTCATGTTTAAATTTTGATGAATAATTCAAAGGACTATTGTTTTAGAAAGGCCCAACCTTACTGCTATTTCTGTAACTTTGAGCCGCCGGTCTTCCATAATTTCTGCTTCCACAAGAATGATCTTTACAGGAGTGAGTATCTCCAAGGGCCGACGTGCATGCTCTTCGTCTTCAATGCTTTCTCGACCCATTTGAAAAAGTTTGGTCCATATGAGGGAGATGCTTCCCCATGTACACCGTTCAATCACTGTTTAATTTCATTTGGAATGAGCTTCTTTTATGAAGAACTTAGTAACAGCTCGCAACTCAATTGAACACAGCGGTGTGGAAGTTACAGCTGCAACTATTTACTTAACACATAAAGGTAACACCAGATAAGGGCTTTGTGAAGGCGATAATCTTTATTGGCGAGGCCGGAAACTTTTGGACGTACCCTTTGGCATTGCTTAATAGCGTATTTCACTTCTAAGTGACAACATAAGTGCAAAACTACTACGCACAAAACACACATATATTGCAATATGTTAACATTGGTACGGTAACTAACAATTAACTCAGCAAGAACGCTAAATATCGCCCTTTGTGCATAGGAAACAAAAATGAATAAATAGTACTTTAGTATAGCACGAGAAAAATTAAAGTATTTAACTCCCTTTAGCTTCCCATTCTCTTAACTGCCCATCCATGTTGCTAAGCTACGTGGTTTTGAAATATGATCAACATCTTGCAGATGATCTAAAGAAAAACTTCCACTGGAGCGCTATAATGACGCTACAGGACTGTACTATTTCATCATTATCGACCAGAGAAAAGAACTTTTATCTTACAAATAAATAATGGAGGCAAGGTCATCCTTTGTGCCCTGTCCCACTCAGAAGTGTTTATCATCCCCCATTAATAAGCCAGCTGCTACTGGTGCATACAAACAGTCTCAGATGCAGCTAAGTGGATAGCCCATTGTTTGCCTAAGAAAGTGAGCCTGTAGAAATACAACAGCGAACTAAGTCTTGCTATTTGCAACCAACAGGTGGAAACGTTAGCCTTGCGCAAAAAACTCAGCTAATTAATACACGGCTCTTTCTCTGAATAATATGATTTATATTTTAAATATATATATACCATAATTAAAAACACAGTCATTCTATGCATTTAACAACTGGATATCCGAAATTTGCTGCAAATTTATAACGAAAATTGTTTTCTTAAATGTTTATACAATTTGTTCAAAGTAATTTATATTTATAAATAAAATATAGTTTTCCTTTATTATGTAGCAGCACAAAATGACTTCTTTGTTCAGTTAATTAATTAATTCAGGAGAATGTTAACTAGAACTATCCTAAATTTCCCCAAATCCGAATCATATTTGGGTAAATGTTTGGTTTCCACGTTGCTGATATAGAATGTGACCAGTTTGCGCTGTACATTTTTGAGGAACACAGATTACAAAAATTTGGAAAGCGTTCCAGAAGTAAAAAGACACTTGAAATGAAACCATCTCTACGATCATATTAGTTGAGGATAATAGGAGATGCGATAACAGCAACTATGCGAATAATACTTGAGAAAGGCTGGTAGTGGCACAAAAATTCCGGATAACGCCGAAGAGACATTGCGGGGAGTTGGGTATTATCAATGACATTAAACTGCGGATTGAGAATTATCCTTACCCGTAAGAGTACATCTCGGAGCTTCTAGAGCTCCAGTGCCGAGTCACCCCCGAACAACAACGAAGAAAGTCGAAGCTAGTGTAACTTTCAGAGATATAGCTAGATAACAGCGTTCTCAAGCACCACGGCATGATAGCTCAGACAGTTAGAGCGTCTTACTATAGTTGTGAAGGTTCACATTTTTTTTTCGGCCGGAGTTAAAGGAGATTTGCCATCATTACCATGATTGACTCGCTAACATAATCCATAAACATAATGCGCTATAAATTTATATTTAAGATATTTTCTGCTAGAATCTACGGAAATTTCCCACCTTTACGGTCATTTCCTGGCCACTATCAATTTATATTTACGAAAAGGTGGAGAGCGTAGGCCTTCAGGCCGTAGCGAGCCTCAGCACAGTACTGTGTCCACCGGTTTCTAGGATTTACCCAAGGTTAGTGTTAGGTTAGTGTGTGTAAATGAATTAATTGGGAATTCCAATAAGAGGGGATTACAATATTTTACCCACCTACTTAAAAGCACACAACCCCCTATTAATTTTTATTTAAAAGTTACGGAGAACAACGCGTAGGTTACGTTATGTTTAACAAATATTATACATGCAATATTTACAATGTCGGAATTGCTCCAGAGCAGTTACAGCTGCGCCGCTCGGGACTGGAGCTTTAGCAGCTCCGAATGCACTCTACCGGTAACGGCAAATCAGACTGAGTAGCGTTTCGAATATTTTCAAGAGAGCGCAACACAAGACAGTGTTTTATTACTAGAAAGTTCTGGAAGATTCAACTAAATGCATGCTGTATAGGGTCGCTAAAAGCAAGGCTTTTATCAATTGGAGTTAAAAGGATTTAATGAAAAAAAAAAAAAAAAACGCAAACACTTCAGTACTCAAATCCCGAATCAGTTTCAAAATTCCAAGAATGACAATGTCGCATTTTTAACTTTAACTCTCGTTTCTTTTGGAGCTTGCATACTTACAGCAGGACAGTTGCATTAACTCATTTTGCATACAATTAAAATGTAATCTTTTGAGCTTAATTGATGCTCATACTTAAGAGATCTGCAAGACACACCTTGCCCTGCATTGATATTACCGTGTGAGTAGGTTATAAGTTTTCCGTGCATGCCACGGGACTGCATGGGTCTTGTATTATATCTTGTATTCACGGTTCGCGCTTACCTATCTACAGTTTCAATACTGAAGGCACTAGCTAATGATATTGCAATAAAATATCACTTAAACTATATGTACTCAATGGTGTCACCCAAGGGGACTTTGGAACTACTTTCCTTTTTTCATTTTTCAAAACATTTTAGCATTAACCAACGAAACGGCGGCTTAAAGTTACAGAAATAGCAGCAAGGGTGGGCCTTTCTAAAACAACAGTCTTTCGATTTATTCATGAACACTTAAACATGAATAAGGTTAATGCAAGATGGGTGCCTAGACTTCTTTCCTCAGTCCAAAAGCAGCAACAAGCCATAAGTTGACGACTTTTTGAAGCTATGTCGTGGCAACGAGAAGAAATTCTACAAACCATTGTTACAGGAGATGAAACTATGGTACTCTACTATGATTCCTTGTCCAAAAGAAAATCAATGGACTGTCGTAAACCTGATGAAGCACCGTCTCTAAAGGACAAGGTCACTCAGTTAACCAAGAAGATCATGGCCACAATCTTTTGGGACTGTGAAGGAATACTCTTCATTGACTTCAAGGAGAGAACACCACAGTAAATGGGGAATACTATGCTGGCCTACTGCACAGACTACGTGCTTCCATCAAAGAGAAAAGGTTAGGAAAGCTGAGTGGTGGTGTGCGCCTTCTTCACAACAACGCGCCTGTGTATACAGCTCTTGTTGCAAAGGAAGCTGTGAGGAAATGTGGCTTCAAGGAGATTGACCATCCACCCTACACCCAGATCTAGCTACCAGTGACTTTTTCCTGTTCTCAAACTCACGAAGGACCTTTGGGTAAAGACATTTAAGTCTGACGAATAAGTGATGGATTATGCTTATGTCTTGCAGACAAGACTCCTCACTCTTTTGGGGTTGAAATGTTAATTAAAAGATGTAGGAAGTGTATTGCAATAAAGGGTAACTATATTGAAAAGTGAAGTATAGTTAATGCCGATGTAGGCTGCATACGTGAGTATGAAAAAGTAAAATGCATGCACTGTTCGTCGACAAGTAGATCGAGGAGGTTCACAATGTATTATCAACACATAAAACACCTTATTGTAATTGACAAAGCATTAGTTATATTATTAATTAAAAGCCAAATATGCAGAAATAACAAATTTTATATACTCCGCAAATCCACATTTTTAAATCTTTACTGGAATCTGAAAGAACACATTAAGGAAATAATTTAATGCGGAGCAGCATAGGAAGACCGTAAATTTCGGTGCCAGACACACAGAACGTCTACTCCCACCACAAGTTGTTGCCTTGCCTTACGTGAGCGCTTGGAGTGGTGCTGAAAGGGCTATATAGCTTTATATATGGGATCTGAAGTTGAAGAAAAGTTGGTAAACCGCTGACTGTAGAACTACAATAAATATTCTTTCAGAGTCCGCGGAAACCCGTCTTCTTTTTCTAGTGCTTGAAAACATTTCGCAAGAGCTTTCCTGTTTTGTTTTTGCTTTACCATCTGGCTTTGCTTTTTGCATTTTTATGCGGCGAGGGAAAGAAATATTACACTTCTGCATCGGAATCATAAGTAACGAATAACACAACTCTTGAACTACAAGAAAGAATGGGGGGAAAATCGTTGGAGGGACACGGACTGTTTAAGAACTGCCGGTAGTTGCTGATAATTCACGACTTAGTTTGTTCTTTTGGTGAGAATACGAGAATTTATTTACCTGATTCCTAGTCGTATGCCTCCGCGGTTGTGAGAGGAAACACCAATGAGGCATATGAAGACCTGTTGATAGAAATGGCTTTTATTTTTAATTGTACACATACAAATTAAAATAATGGTATTAGAATCACCAGATATTAGTGCATTAGTGACACCTGTTTAGAACTTTGCACCAGTAGTCTCCAAATTGGAACAAAATACATGAAATTACGAAGTTAGAATATTATTAATATCAACTATTTATTTACCATATAGTACACACGAGTTCCTAAGTTTTATTAACCTTTGATGAACCCACAACTGTTGTCAGCAATATGGAAGTCGCAGAATGCCGTTTGATGATAGTTTAAACAGAGCAGTATGATGCCAGAAGAGCCTCTGGAACAGTGCTAAAAGTAATGCCGTGAAGTGATTCCTCCACGTGCATTGTATCCGTTTCGAACTTTATCACGGGTAAGTTCTGGAGAATGTGCAACTGCTATTTACTTAAATTTATATTAAATATTATAGCCTTTATCTTACGTAATTACATACGTAAATGAACTTTTTAAATTAACATAGCTAAATAACTGTTACTATTAAATGTTTGTGGCTTCATATTGAGCATTATATCCTTTACCTAATATACAAACATGTGAAAATGAACGTATTAATATCATATTGTTAAACAACTGCTATTAATGAAAGTTTAGGACCTTAAATAGGAAATTTTCCATTTTATTTTGTATCTCGAACGACTGAACTGAATATTCGCGGCAGACGTAGCTTACTGAGCGATATAGAACATGATTGTAGTTTCTCCTTTCATTATTTTAAACTCCAAATTAGTCATAATCATGACTCCCTCATGCCTGAATGACAGTTTAATCGTCAGGGGAGAAAAGGAACGAGAAACGCAACAATGCACTGCAATATAGTTAATCAAAGTTTTTTTGGGATATAGACTAAAAATAAAATAAAATGTGCAATGTATTTGATGCATCACGAACCAATTTGGGATTGTGTATCACTTCAGAAAAGTAATGGGATGATATTTAAATCATTTCAGAAGTAGTGGAAGCCAATCTCGTATTAATCCGCCCCACTTCAAAGCGCTGTCTATAAATAAACAGTGTGCGTTTTGCAAAAACGTGTATTTTGGAAGGAAAATTGCATAAATTCCACTATCATATATATCAATAACAAAACAAACGTACCAAGAACACATAATTTAAGAGCACAAACATTTGTTACACATCCTTATCTTTCCCCACGAAATATTTATGATTGTTATCTCAGTCGCTGATAACGATTGTAATGTTTTTTGTATGTCAGAACTATAAAACGTCTATTGTTGGTGAAAATCGTTAATAAAGTGCTACAGTATGGCACTAGTAATTACCATAGTAACAATTAAGTCATTCAATTGATTCCATTACTAAAACGCAATGCTGCGATAATATTAAGGAAGCAATTTATGTTTTACTGAAAACAGGACAATCATTCATCTTTGTTGTAGAATACATAATCACAGAACTACTAAAATGTTCATAAAGCTACTTATGAATGTGACAGTGGAAAGTACACTACACTCATTACGGTAGAATTTCATAAAACTAATCTGTTCTGAAATATATGACAAGTTTCTGAAACATCCCTAACATTTTTACTGTTTATCCATGAAATTATCGTGTACCTTCGGTTACATATAATGGTATTTTATCGGTATTAATGATAATTCTGCCTTTTCAGGTTGGGTTGAAATGTCTTGGAGCAAATCCATCTTCGCAAACTACAATAGCAATAGAAATATGAACTAAATAATTTCCACCAGCGTATGTAACTCAAATTAACACTTTATACCCTAATTCATTTCCCAAAAAAATCACTGCGACAGGAGAGGCCATTCGGGGTGAGCGTTAACCTACAACGAAAATTTTAAACATGGCTCTAGCGACCCCATTTTTGTTTTTTCTCAACGAAACTCAGTATATGCAATTGAAATAAAACAAGAAAATAGTTCCTGAAAATAAACGAATTTAGACTATTATGAACATTTAAAAATCACTCTAGCGGCACCAATATTTGTTTTATTCGCAACAAAACTTGCGAAAATACCATTTAAATAAAATAAGAAAATGCAAATGGAGAATACAGATGCTCCATTTGAGTGAAGTGTTCGAGGAAATCAACCATAATTTACGTCTCGGCAACCTTTCTGAAAATTAGAGAAATCGAGTCATTAGGCGTTTAATTTTCTCTCAATTGTTAAAAAAAGGACAAATTAGCCAATAATTTATAATGATTTATATGTTTTATTTTTTGACAAAACCATTGTCGTGATTGTAGCAACTATTACTGTCAGGCTCATCGTAGAATAGCCGCTTTCATCTTGTACCCTGGCTTACTTTGAGTACCTAACATTTGCGTGTAATAAGTCGCCATGTTTTTTCCAGTCATTGATAATATAGCGTTTAGATTCTGTGTCTTACTACACCAATAATATTTTAATTTTAAGCAACAGTGGTCTAGGATATAACAATAGACAAACTCCACGAGGAGTGAAGTTGAAATGCAGCCTACTGTTGCCATGTTTTCCTCAGAGCCTTTGAGATCAATTGATTAGTGCTGGAGTTTCTCTTTCTTACCGCTAATGTACAGTTGGGGGAAGTTTATCAGCGTTATTGTTGGGATATCGAATAACGGTCATCATAAAAATTGATAAATTCTCTCGCAGCTGTAGGTTTGCCTGCTTTTAATCCTGCACTAGTATTGGGTGAAGTTAACGAATACACTACTCCACGTAAAGGTTGTCTGATGGTTGAAACTAAAATATTATTGGTGCGCTAAGACAGAGAATCCTACATTATCAAAGGCTCTGAAAAAAAAAAAAAAAACCCGTAGTGATCATTTAAACTGGCTTGGCCCGTCCTCTTTTGAATTGTGGGCTACTGGTAGTAGAGACGTGGGTCCCTGTTTCCTCCCAATTCAACATGTAACTGCTCTGCTCTAGCACTCTATAATAAAGCTCACAAATTCAACACTCTTAGGAATTAGCTTAGTTTACGCAGCTTCTTGGAATGGGCTTTTTATTCGCATTCTTTTGTAATTCTGGTATACGTAAAATAGCGCATGTAGCTCTTTTGTAATATTACACAGTTATTGAATTATAAACATATATCATTATACTATACTATAACAGCATGCATTGATATATGGAAGAAAAGAATTCGCTCTCTATTCTAAGACTCAAATACAAGTGACTAAAGCTATATTAACGAACATGCTTGTTAGTTACATTAATGAAGTTAATATCAAAGATCTCAAATAAAAACAAACAAAAATACAACCGAAAATCACATGTTAATAGTTTTTCTTCCCTGTTTCTCCCATTTTCCTGTCTTGGGAATCAACGCAGGACAATAACATGTTTTGAAACTTCAAGTTGTATGATATTTTCAGACGTGTGAAGCTTAATAATTAAGCTTATAATTATCTTTAATTTATTGCGCTATTTTAAGCAAGTTTCTGCTCTACTTAGATACTCTACATAACTTTAATCACCTATTTGATTTCAAAGTTTTCAGTATTCATCTGAATGCAAATCCATTAGCATTATCACTTAGCTTATTTTTCTATGTGTGGGACCGCGGTCGCCTGCGCAGAGGGGGTCGTCTAAAAAACCCAGATCCCGAAGTGGATGAGCCCAAAATAAACAAGGAAGGAGTGCACGTGTGACGTAAAATGTGAAGAGATAGCGCCGTAAAAAGATCTACAGAAACCTGTATTATAATGAAAATGGAACGTGACAAAAACTTCGAGCAGAAGGAGTGTTTTAGTGGTTCCGGCGCCTGGCTACTGTTTCGACCTGACAAGGAGATAACCTAATGGAACGGTTCCCAGCGCGTGGTTCGTGATTCCCAGTTTGATGCCATTCCAGAGCGGGAAATGTTATTTTATTTTGCAAAGTATGTCATTCTGTTTCATAATACAAAACTAGAGTTTGTTCTAGAATCTAGCAGCAACCTATTTTCTAAAAATTATACATATAGAAAACATCTTCGAGGTTTGTTTCAAGGAATATAGCTCAAGAAAGAGACGGTAGCATGTATTTCATTGACAGACAGTGAACATCCACTCACTAAGAAAATGCAATGACATTTCTTAACAAACATTCTTTACGGCAGTAGAACTGCCCAATAGAAACAACAAATTCATATTTCAAGTAGACCGCTCTATGGTCATGTAAGCGTGTCTGTCTTCAAGGTAACCAGGAAGTGTATATCTAGCAAAGAGATTTTGCACTTATCTCAGAAACTTATAAAGCTATCGATATAAAATTTTTATGAGATTATAAGAAAACTTAGCTAAAGATACTCTGCAAATTTTAATTCTTTAAAGAACACAAAAAGTTTTTAAACAAAAATAAATCTTTTTTTTTTCTCCCCAGGATTGACTCAACCAATCTTGTTGAAAATTTGCACACACATAATAGAAGTATTTAAATTTTGTCGCATGTACTGCTTAAGGGTGTAGCAAATTAACATTTTTAGAAAAATTAAACTCATTTTGTTTTATATTTCATAACTTGCCTTAACGTGATTGCCTTATGGAATGTCAGTGTAGCGGTCACTGACTTCAGAGGCTACTTACACGTGACATTAACCTATGCCTGATAACAAGCAAAACATGCTGAGCTTGTATCTGTCACGTGGTGTTGGAAAGGGTCAGTACTTTCTCATTGGTTGATATAATTCAAATCTAAGGCGGTAGTACACCATATTTGTCACAATGTAGAGGCCCCCCCCTAGGCAATCGTAAAACGATATGAGGGAATATAGCCATGGCTCGGGGTTTTTGTCTTTGGTCTTCGTCTTCTGCATTTTGTCTTTGGAGGACAACCTGTCGACGTACACTCTCAGCCCCATAATTCGTTTTATTTAAGGACGCTCAGGTCATCAGCGTCTCATTCAATTCAGGGTGTGAAACGGCCGACAAATTTCGCTCAGAGGCTTCTCTTTCAGGCTTGAGGTTCTTTCTCATGCCGTAAATGCACGACACAGGACCTACGGCTTTAATTCCCTTCCGAAAGAAGCCATACTTAGGATTTTTACGCCCGAAAAAAAACCGGTGATTCTGCCCGGATTGAACCCGCGACCTTGAGATTAGAAGGCAAGTATGGTTACCACAAAACCACCAGGACCGACACCCTCACCCCAAAAAGTGTGGGCTTTTGTAGTTGAATTCGAACTAAGTCGCAGAAAATGGCGCCGTATACCAGCAGGTAACAGCGGGGGTAAGGGTTAAAGCTACAATAAATGATAATTCATATGTACTCATATACACATAGGCTAACTTGAGGCTAACCACGAGTGAATCCTAGAAACTGAAGGACCCAGTGGGTTACTATGGTTCGTTGTGGTCTCACTGTCTCCTTTCGCCTCAAATTGGTCAGTAATGTATTGCATAACAGTTGGAAGCTCTGAAAATAAGCTAGGAGCGCTATATAAAGTGATACACAAAGCTGAGGGAAAAATGTAACGCGTGCACTTGCAGGAATAAAATTGTGCTATATTATGACGTGTTGGTCTAAGGGCCGGTTCTTGCTCTCCTGTCATTTTAGGTAAATTTAATACCGTCTTGCACATACAAAAGTTTCAACCAATAATGAACTGATAATTTGTTTCTAGTTCACCTGACTTTAGTAGTAAATGCTGAAACGATCTCCATAGATGCAACCTGCTTCTCGCCTCATTTTAAATAAATTACAGACATTCAATCTTGATGGTAATGTAGATAGAGACAGAGGTTTACGAAATTTGGACACACACTTATCAATTAGGTTTCTTTTTTAAGATTTAGATGTTAACAATAAACATTCTTTTCTCAGTGGTGTACTTAAATGTGATTATAATAACAGCTATATATTTACCACACACTTCTTGTTTCTTGAGCAATATTCCATGAAACAAACCTCGAAGCTGTAACTGTATTCAGTTGTCTAGATATAGTTGCATAAAGAAGGCTATGTGTAGAAGATTTAACATTTTCAAAATGGAGTATCGAGCTGTTATTAAGTTATTCACAAAAGAAGGACTTACTCCAAATGAAATTAAATAGCGATTGGAAGACGTATATGGGGAAGCACACCCCCACCCTCACATTCTACCGTAAAAGAAAGGGCCAAACTTTTTCGAATGGGTCGAGAAAGCATTGAAGACAAAGAGCGTGCAGGTCGGCCTTTGGAGGTGCTCACACCTGAAAACATCGCTCTTGTGGAAGGAGGAAGGTGGATCAAAGTTACAGAATTAGCAGCAAGGTTGGGTCTTTCTGAACCAACAGTCCTTCGAATTATTTCTGGACATTTAAACGTGAATAAGTTGAGTGCCTAGATTTCTTTCCTCAGTGCAAAAGCAGCGACGAGTCATCTGTTGTCAGGCATTTTTGAGTTCTGTCGTGGCACCAAGAGAGAGTTTCTGCAAACCATTGTTACAGAATATGAAACTATGGTCCTCTACTATGATCCCTTGTCCAAAAGTGAACCAATAGAGTGGCGTAGACCTGGCAAAGCTCCACCTCTAAAGCCTAATGTCACTCATTCAACCAAAAAGATCAAAGTCACAATCTTTTGGAACTGTCAAAGAATATTCTTCATTGACTTCAAGGAGAGGAAAACTACAGTAAATACGGAGCACTATGTTGACCTACTGCACAGACTACGTGTTTCATCTTGTTGCACAGGAAGCTATGAATAATTTGACTTCATGGAGATCGACCATCCACTCTACGGCCCAGATCTTGCTCCTAGTGACTATTTCCTCTTCTCAAAACTCAAGAAGAACATTCGAGGAAGGAACTTTAAGTGTGACGAAGAATTGATGGATGCTATTTATGCCCATTTTGCAATGTAGATTGCATATCTTTTGGGTAGGGATTGAATTGTTAATTCAAAGATATGAGAAGTGTATTGAAATAAAGGGTAACTATATTCACAAGTGAAATATAGTTTTGTCTTTATCAAATGTAGAAAATGGTTAGGCCGGAAACTTATGGATGTACCCTCATACCTGGGCATAAGTGCACATGATTTGGTATACCATTGTAGACAGAGAGTTTCAAATATATCCAGATTGTTACGGAGAGCGAGTGAGAATGGCCGGAGTGCAAAACAGTCGAAGAATTCACTGCTGAGTTACTCCTATTTCTGCCCGTGAAACATGCGTCAGCACTTGGGAGGGCCACACTTTGTGTCGAATGAATTAAACTGCCCCTTTGCTTTTCAACCTGTTCTCCATAATGTTACAATTTTTTTTCCTGGAAATATTTGTAATCTGATGTCTATCTTAAATAATATGCTTTTTAGTCTGCGTTTTGGCAATGTTAAAGTAAAAAAAAAATGTTCACAGTATTCACTTATGATCTAAATGACGTTAAGAATAAACATCCGGTAGTTGACAGTGCAATTATGGATATGCCACTCCAGTCAGGAATATGGAAATGCAGAATATTTATTTCATCTCTTTTGCGTCGGCAGGGAAAACTGTGGGGGAGAAAATGAGACGGTTGGGATGCACGAAAAGTGTCTATCTGCTAACACGGTACATGCAAGTCAAGCCGGGGAAGCATAACGTAAAAGGGAGTCTGTGGCAAACATCTGAAGCTTTTCAATGAGATGGTACATGTTAAATACTAATTACATTTTCCTTTTCCAACTCCGAAAGGAGAGGGAATTCGCTCAAAGTCCAGTGGCGTGCACGTTTTCTCTTAATGTACGGTCTCTGAAACACGCAAGGCTGTTTTCATTTGTCTTTATAGGAAACAACTCACGCCTGAGATGCGTTCTGCAGTTGTTCTCTCTAAAATGTAAAACACGTATTGTTGTACAAGTGAGATAAGTGCAAAATAAGAGATACTCGCTTCGCTCGTTTTCCAATGTTATGCACTTGTATTGCACACTGTTTTTGGACGATCGGTTTTAAATATTGAAATTATTGTTTCATAAATAATATTTTTTCCTATAAGAGAGTTTTAAATATCATTTCTAAGCCAATATGCACGTTGCTTTATTTCATTGTAAAAAGTTATTCTTTTGACATCGACGTTTGCATGATTGGATTAATATAGGAATTTTAATTTTAAATTTTGTAATTATTTCATGATAATGACAGAAGTATTATTTGAAGTTTTGTTGGACGAAGAGGTTTTTTTTTTATATTTATTTATTTACGGACGCTCTTTAACATCTCAGGTCATCAGCGTCCCCATTCAGGTAAGAGCGTGAAACGGCCGAAAATTTTGCTCAGAGGCCTCTCTTTCAGGCTTGAGGTTCTTTTTCGTGGCGTAAATGTACGACACGGGACCCACGGCACCCTTCCGAAGAAGCCATACTTGGATTTTTACGCCCGAAAAAAAATCCGTCGGTCCTGGCCGGGTTCGAACCCGCGATCTTGGGTGTAGGAGGCAAGTATGGTAACCACTACGCCACCAGGACCGACACAAAGAGGTTGTGACACATTAGTGACGGGAAATTATAAAAGAGACGCTGATGCTAATGAAACATTTGATAAATGATTGAATAGGAGAACTTTACACACAAAATGAGAAGAGTTTTTTTGACATATTTTTGGTTAAGAAATGTAGTATTGAAGTTTGCAGGAAATTCGTGGCATTGCATAATTTGGTAAATTGTTTAGTTGCTTTGAAGAACAAAAATCTCCTAAAAGGTCCAAAATATTGACCAGCTATTATATAAATGCATTTTTGAATGAGGCGCCGGATAAACGTTATTTAAGCTGACAAATACGAAAACTGGTGTTATGGAAGACAAAAGACAGTAACTATTGCACATGCTCCAAATACCAAGACAAGTTTAATAGTTTTACAATAACTAGTAAAAATGATGTTAAAAGTTATCTGTGGACAATTTTTCCAAAATATCAAGGGTGCCAAAAATGTATACACACTTTCACAGTAGATAACTATTTAATATGTTTCAAAGTTGGGCCGAAAAACAACAGTAATGTATAGTATGATGTTCTGTAAACAGATGTGACTCACATTACGTTATGCTAGCGTTGCTACAACAAAATGGGGCCAAGATTATCGTTTGAACAAAGGAAAGCAATTTGGAAGTGGTATTGGAAAACCGAGAATGTTGTTGAAGTTCAAAGGCAATGGAGACGTGTGCACAGAACAGAACAACCGCCAACGCGAGTAACAATTGCACGCATTCGTGACAAATTTGAGACTCGTGGTGCCGTATGCGATGTTCACAAGGACAGATCTGGGAGACCTCTCACAGCAACAAGCCCCGCGTCCTCGGCTATGGTTTTGGAACGTTTTGAGCACTCACCGCAGAAATCTACAAGCAATGTGTACGTGAGACTGGGATTAGCAGAACCAGCGTACGTCGTATTATTAAAACAGCAAAGTTGAAAGTTTTCATCCCAAGACTTTTGCATAAGTAACTGTAAAAGTCTAAGATAATTAGTGCTCATCATTTTCTGTTTGTGTGAATTCAGTTTTGTTATGTTAACACAGTTTTTTCTTTGTTTGAAGTGTGTATACATTTTTTGGCACCAACTGTATGTAAAATAGAGATTTAAAGACAGGAAATTTAACAGATTTTTTCTTGTGGTTTCGCAATGAAATATGTGTGTGAAACCATTCGGTAGAGATTAATATTCCCGGTGAAGTGGCTTCAAATGTTGCGAGATATCTTAATATATGTACAAGATCCAATATCTTACCGGGGCATTCGTTTAGAACATGCATTACTTTGTAGACGCAGCAACAGAAATACTAGCCATGGTAAGCGGAAAACTTCTGAAGCGACAAAGCAATAAATGGAAAATTCATTAGAGACTAGAATTAAGTTCGTCGACAAGATTTTGCACAATGAAAATTACGTTCTTCGAACTTACTCAAATGTAGCAGTTCCATCACCAAACAAGACCTTAAACTTAAGTGATACTAATTTCGTAACACGGCTGTTATGAAGAAGGCATTTCTCCAGCAACATAAGTGTATGAATGGCTGGTATGACGGATGTGGGTATCATGCTCAGGTATAAACCGCCACGGGAGGCCGAGGTCGTTAAGGCGCGGACTTGTGAGCGGGACGTCTGGGGTTCGAATCCCGCCAGGACCGTCCTCCCTGACTGAGTTTTTTTCCAGGTTTTCCTCAGTCCTCATAACTGGAAAATGCCGGGTAGATATCCTAAAATTAGACCTGGAACGTTTCCTTCCTTAAAAATTCCTTTCCTAATATATCATTTCATATATCATCAGTGTTCACCGCCTGTGGTGCCTCAGTAGTAAAAACGGGGGTTAAATACTACTCAAAAAAAGTTTAAGCATACTGAGCCAGTTACTGTTCTTTCATAAAAGAATGGTCCAATTAGACCCCTTTAGATGACAGCCAAACCAAACATTCCGGGTAAATTAACAGCTTTTTCCAAAATAACATGTGAATAGTTTGCATACCAGTAGACACAGTTATGTCGGCTAACATCATACGATAATCTTGGCTTCATTTGTTCATTATTGATTTACTTGTCACTTAACAACGCTACCATAATGTATGCGAGTCACATCTGTTTACAGAACATCATACGACACATTATTGTTGTTTTTCGGTCCAACTTTGAAATATATTAAATAGATATCTATTGTGAAAGTGTGTTTACATTTTTTGGCACCCCCGGTATTACAAGTTTCATATAATGTTGGCTCTCCATTACACTTATGAGAGTTTGTCCTTTATTTATGTCCTCTCAGGGCTTTAAAATCGCCTCTTATGGTTACACAATCAGTTTTATTTATAGATTCCAGTTGTTTTGTAAAATTTCATAGTGCACAACGTTTTCTTCCTTTCGTTCTTCTTCTGGCACGTGTACTCAAATCGCTGATAGACGTTCTCTTGGTACTTTAATGCACACAATCGTTATTCTGTCATTTATGTAGTTATGCCTATTAATGTTATTTTCAAGACTTTTGCTTAATAGTATTGTTACTCTTGATGATGCTCTTTTGATTTAGCGCACTCCACTACACAGTAATATCTTCCAATGTGCTGTTAGTTATTTTTTCTTTGTTTTCCGTAATCAAGCAAATATCAATTTTCATCTTTTTCAAGTTTCAAGTGCTTAAACTTTCAAAAACCCAAATCGTTTTTTCCTGTCACAAGCTCCCGCACCTGTAATAGTTAATAAATAGTTTCCTCGCCGCGTTACGAGCAGGAATTGATTATTGACGAGGTTGCCTATATAAAATTATTATTTTTAACATTATAATACCTTTTTGTCTGACTTTTTCCTCTTTTAGTACCTAAAATTCTTCATCCTAGTTATTGTACAAATAAACCTGCTGCTATTCCTGTTCTAAACGAAGCATTTATTTAAATTAACACGCATACATTCGTAGGCGCATATGTTGTTAAACTTCATATATTAGCGTTATGGTCTGAAAAGGACGTGTTTATAAATTAGTTGGAATTAGAACCAAGAGGAAAATACCTATTGTGCATTGTATATTAGGTGTATAGCCTGACAGATAAAACTTAAATAGATTAGCACAATAAAGTAAACAATATGAGATAACATTTCAAAAAACTAAAAGAAATAACTATATTCCTGCCACAGATTTCGTTGTAACACTTATATTTAGTTGTGGTAACAGGGTTCCTGCCAAATATAAGCAAATTTGCATTAAAAATGTTTTAGTGTGAGAGAAATGCTATAAAATAGCTCAAACTATAATTTTTAACAGCGAATCGAATTTTTACTTCTTAGTAGGTTAGCAAACGTTAACTTACTGAGCCAAAGTACATAATATTAGTCATCTTTAACTTTTAATAGATGAATAAAAAGTCATTGCCTAATGCCTACATAAATTATATAAAACAGTATCCGTTTGTCAGTTTTCAAATAATTTTTCTACTTAATGTTAGTACGGGATCTATAACTAACATTATATACAATAGTGTTCAATCTCATTACAGGTGAGTTTAATATACTAATATTAGCTTTATTAAATGTCACAAATTTCCCTTGGAAAATGTTAACGTACCTAATTTAAAGTGAATTAAAATTTCTGCATTCTTTGGGCACTGTTTCCTTTACTTACATATACAGCATGTACAAAAAACGATCCAAAAGTAGCACTATAATGTAGAGAATATTATATCAATTAATTTAAGTCTAAGAAATGAAATTATGTGAACCATATTGACAGAGATATTTTTAAAAGAAATTTGTCGGATCAAATGGGGCACATTGATAAAGATCCTTAACAATACCTTTATTTTCAAATATTACATACTACATGCTGTGTACGGTAATGGACTTCTAAACTTTCCCCAACAGCTGCACATCGCCCAGCACCGTAAATTGTCCAGTGCACCTGATCTTATCTAATGGCCGCAAGCAAGCAAACAGCATGGGCCTCAGGGACTGCTCTGCATACCAGCTCCTGAAAGTTATGACATAAGTAGCAGTCAAAGGGATTGAGGTTTGGTGATCTCGGAGGTGTCTGTTCATTTTCGTGGATGTTGTTTATTTAACTCCTGGTGGGCGTTGTAACATTAGTGAGGCGGTGACCCCACGTACTCCGCCTTACCGCATAAGGGATGCAGATTTTCCATATGAATGCAAAAATGACATTACTTGTGCCGGAAGTCCTTTTATCCTCCGGTGAAACTGTTGACTCCTTTCCCGTACATCACCTGAGACCCCTATGGCTGTTGTGGGAGTTAAACAGTTAAATAGTTTAATAGTAAACAGTGTTCTTGTTAGGAGCTCTTCTCTAACAACCAATTACAATTATGTTTACGACGATAGTTACAGATCGCTATCCCATGCAGTTGAAATGTTCATGCAGTCTGGCGCAAAATATCGCCCTCCGCTATCATTGCCAACATCCCTTCCATAACCGAGTTGTGCAACGAACTGCAGAACGACCACGATCTGACGTTGGTGGGGCGGTGATCATGCATCTGTCTAGTCATTCAAACATTTGACCACTTAATCTGTAGACCGCTCTCGCCCAGAACAATAAGCATGCCACAGCACTGTGTTAAACTTAACGACTCCATCACGTTGCTACGATGAAACACGGCACTCTCCAGTGCAGACGCATTAAAATGAACACTGCAGGATGAACCAGCAGCGATTTCATTGGTTAATGGCAAATGCGCTTTTTTTCAATCCCTACAGCGTGGAGCGGGGGTCGTTAATTCCTGCTGTCGTCGCATCACGTAATAATAATTACTGTTAACATCATAAATGTGACATGAAGCGTCGTATAGACTCCTTTCAAGATATTTTGACTGCGGTTTTCACCTAAAATTACATTACGCACTGCTTCATTATATTCCAGATGAAAACTGTGAGTTTCAGAGATGGACTAAGTTCTCGTTTTATTCAATTTATCTCGGCGTGTTATTATTGGAGGGCATTTTACGTACGCCCCGTATATTAACAGCGATATAAGAGGGTGCTTTCATATTAAAGATAATAAGTTCACTGTTGTAATGCACTTTTTTTTACCCAACATAGACCCTTCGTAATTCAGCGCACTTGCTCCAACATTTCACCAGGTTCGCGATTCCCTCGTGAAGGTTTCTTCGAGGCCCTCAATACTTGTTTAACTCCTGTATGACCTCTGCATTTAACCTAGATTTCTACCTAGCCCGGAAAGCTTTGAGGCAATCCGAGAGTGCGAGATCAGATGAATAGGGCGATGCAGAAGCATTTCAAGTCATAGTTGGTCTAATTCGTCTTGAGCGACGCAGCTAAGGTGAAGCAATACCTTCATTTTGCTATTCCTGGACGACTTTTCCACGATCGCCGTCCTCAATATTACCAAAAGCGACATGTAAACGTCTTCAGTGATGGTATTTCCCTTATGAAGGTTGTCAATCATGAGTACATTTTCCGCCCTCCCCCCCACCCAAACCGAATCTATCACCTTTCCCGCGGATTGAATCCATTTTGTCTTTTTAGTAGCTTGCTCGCCTCCTATCGCCCATTATTTAGACTGATGGTTCGTTTCAGGAGTCTAGTAATGAATCCACGTTTAGTCCATGCCTGAAAGTTTGGTACATGAGAGATACACATACAAACCGAGAATATATCTAGCAAAAAACCCGTCAAAGAAAGCTAATGGTTATGGAAAAGAGAGGGGAGTTGGGGAGGGGGGGTCATGGGTAAGGATTCTATTCATGTCTGTATATAAAATTACTCATAGAAAACGTGTGATGTATGTATATCGTTGTGTTTGTACATATGATGTATGCATATAGGTCCATATGAATGTATCAAACCCTACTTCGAGTAGTTTGCCTGACGGAGCAAATAAGAGAAGGGTAGGATATGGGATGGGTATAAAAATAACAAAATTGGATGGGGTATATTTCGTTAAGGGGAGAGGACGTTTCACGAAATAGTTGGAAAATAGTTAACAGACGTTTGCGAGATATAGATAGGCAAAATACAGAGGCTCAATGCGCAGAAAAAGTATCGCTTACTGCAGGCTCAAATACATCCGGTGTGGGGGAGGGGACATTATCTAGATATCTGTGGCAGGGAAGAAAGAAGTGGTTTCGCATGGTTCAGATTAGGGGCTTGGAAGGGAAACAAAACAGTTAATGCTTTAGGTGAAAGAATTTGTTGTGGAGAAAGCGAAACCTGGAGGCATATTATGGCAGAATGCAGGGAAACGGAGATTTTAAGAAATGAGCATTTATCACCCAAATTTATGAATTCCAACAGAAGTCACATAAGACACACACACACACACACACACACACACACACACACACACGGACTATTTCTAGCGAAGACTCGACAAAGAAGGTTAATGGCTATGGAAAAGAGAGAGGAGTGGGGTGGGGGTGTATAAATGGAAAGGAGAGCTCAGAGGTGAGTGTTCCATTCATGTCTTTATATAGGTATAAAATTATTCACAGAAAACGTATGAAGTATGTGTATCGATGTGTTTGTTTGTACATATATATGAATGTATGTAGGTATATTTTGATTGTTACAAGGACGGTATTAGCAAGTATGGCCGTACAACAGATATACTCACTTGCGTAAACTTTAAAGTTTACTGGTTACAAACCGCCATAAAAATGGTTGAATTCTTTTTAAATGCTTCCAACCACACGATCGATGTTCGCATGTGATTTCGCTTTTGCTCTAAGTTTTTTCATGTGTAATTCATTATACAAAATAATATGAACCCGCTCAGTTGAGATGCATGATGTCCCCGCTAACTTATGCTCTTTCAGTCAAAACAATATCATGGACTTTATCAGCTGACTTTGGAGCTCCAGGATATGGTGCAACTTCGATGCTACGCCTGATCTCATTCACCCAAAGTGAATGCTAAGCTAATGTAGGCAAACTCCTCTTATGCATTTCCTTTGCTGTTTTCCCCTCCAGAAAGAAGAATAGAATCACACCACGAAAACCAGACTTACATATTTTTCACTGTCACTCAGAAAGTTTGTGTTTAAACAGTTGCAAATAATGAATGGGCATTATATAGAAAGCAAATTTTATGACTGCCTATACAGATCTTGCTGTTACCCTCTATTAGTATGCAAACTAAGTCACTTATCAAAACATCCTCGTATTTATATCTTTTATTTTTCTTCTTTTGGAGTACTATGGTCATACTTTATGCATTGTTGTTGCTTATTTTTATTAGTATTTTAGAGCATAAAGCCTAAGAAGGGAACACATGCATCTAACCCTTTGACCACAACAGTGCAGCAGTATGACTGTAGTTTCCCATGGTAATACCTCTATGTGGAAGTTTATCTGTAAGAAGAGAGAATTTATTGAAATGGTTAATGTCATAAATTAAAGCGGTTTAGTATGGTAACCACGTTGAGCGCCAAATTATGAAAAAGTTTGGTATGGGTGTTGTCATCATTGTTATAGTTGTTGCCCACGGTTCAATGACAACATTTTCTGAGGGTGAAATCTGTTATTTTATTGACACATACTCAGCAGGACTGGGAGAGGAATTCAATGGTGTAAATAAGCACGCGATGCGATATAATGTATATATTGGTATTTTATTATGTCCAAAATCTTTCATTTCCTCTGGTGTTTTGCTTACGATAGACTTTGCTAAGACGATATAAATTTATTTGCAGCGTGCGAAACTTATAACTGAGAGCCGTAGGGCGTGAAATTGAAAGTAGAACTTATAATGAATACTCTTACTGTCTTTGTCGCGGTGTATATCTTATAACTTCGTCTCGCGCGTGTAAAACTTCGGACTGCGTGCTTCAGCCACGTCAAGTTTAGAACTGCTCCTGAGCAATGAGCAAATGCGAACTGAATGTCACATCGGAGCGACAGCCTCCTTATACATTAAATTTAAAAAAAAAAGTTGGCTAGGAAAGCCAAAAGGCTCGCGCAAGTCTTGCGCCTTTCTTTAAAAATTTGAAAATATATCTATCATTGGCTGGTTAAAGTTCACCTACCGTATGTTCTATTCGTTATTATTTGAAAGTTTAAAACTTTTTCCGACATTGGCCTGTCTAGCTGTACAACTACCGGTCGATGTCAGAGCCGTTTATCGAATCTGAGGCCCTTGAATTTAATTCTGCTGTAGCTGTCCTATTTAAAATGGGGAGGGGGGCCCTTCACTCGTTACTATCGGATTTCTTTATCTAAATAGAGATTTTATTACCCTTTTGTTGACTTTTCCAGACTTCCGTAACAAAACTTCAATGAGTTTTCTCTTTTGTTGACATACAATGTACAGGTTACAGTTATACCGTATCATAAGCATATCCATAGATGGTATCTACATCATTAACTACAATACACAAAATATTATGTTTATGTAAGTGACACACATATTATATTTTAGTGGAGGTGGGACTTAAGTGCAGTTTCAAAGCATACTTTAATAAACTGAGGTTAGGGACTTAGAACAATTTATCCTTCACCAGTGATATATGATATAGGGAGGGCCATGGAATTTCAACTTAAAATGTCGGTCCTGGTGGTGTACTGGTAACCATACTTACCTTCTAAACCCAAGGTCGCGCGTTCAGACTCGGTCAGGTTCGATGAATTTTTTCGGGCGTAAAATCCTGAGTATGGCTTCCTTCGGAAGGGAAATAAAGCCGTGGGTCCCGTGACGTACATTTACGGCACGATAAAGAACCTCAAATCTGAAAGAGAGGCCTCTGAGCAAAATTTGTCGGCCGTTTCACGCCCGGAATTGAATGGGACGCTGATGACCTGAGATGTTAAAGAGCGTCAACATACAATAAGTTGGTAAATGTGTCATATAGGTGAGTACAAGAGTTGTTTATGCGCACGCGCAATTTGCCATTATTGTAAAAATGGGCTATGAATACTAACATTGTGGTTTTATGGTAGACTTTTTTTTAAAGAAAAAGGTGACTCAGTTATCATTAATCAACGATTGTTTCGTCGACATTTTAACGTTCCGCGTCATTCGCAGTTCCTATCCTATGAATTTATGGGTGCAGAACTTCTGCAACGAAGATGAAATCACGAGGTGCTGTACACTATAACACTTGAAAACATCGAAAGAGCCAGACAGACAATGGTAAGGTTTCCTAAGCTGCACATACTAGTATGAGATAAAGTCTGCATAAAGATTTAAAGCAAATCGAAAGACATTCTGTGAAAACTTTCTCAATGTCTTTACTGATGATGAAAGACACTTTCATTTAAAACTGCGCCCTCTCCGTGTGGCGTTGCCTAGTTTTGAAATCATAGGTCCTTTGTAAGAGAGTCATAAAGCTGTCACAGAGAATTCTGATCGATACATTGAGATGTTAGGAGACTTCCTTACTCCAGAGCTACGTGGAAATGTTCTCAACGGCTCCGCTTTCAACAAGATGGAGCTACAGCCCACACTGTCAACGTGTCCATTACAGAAATGTTTCAAAACCACGTGATTTCCAGAAGAAGAGACATTCTGTGGCCGGCACGTTCTCCGGCCGATCTATCAATAAGTGACTATTTCCTTTGGAGTTACTCAAGTCCAAAGTATACATTAGGAGTCCAGAGGCTGTGGAAAATCACAGCCAAAGTAAACAAGTGCAATCAGCGATACAGAATCTGCGTCACAGATTGCAACAATCCATCTTAAGTGACGGGGGTCACCCGAATGACATTCAATAATCTATTGTAATTTAACAGTATTAAAAATGTAATATGTATTGTTAATTTTGTATGTTGAAATTGTCAGATACCCATGGTCCCCCCTGTACAAACATTTGCCATAAATTAATTTTGGAATGTATAACCCCTGTAAGATTTTGAGTTAATACGACACTGATGAGGGTTTGCTGATATTCATTGCCAATTTTCACCATAAAATTATCAATATTAGATTTAATGTATTAATGAAATTGGTGTATTTAGGTAAGTTAATTATGATGTATTGTTTTTAAGGCTTAAATCGTAGCCAACCATGAAATGAATTCACAACAATGCGTTACCCTAAATAAAAAATACTTCATAATAAATACAGATGGACCATTTAGATTTCTCTTTAGCATACGCCACTGGTGAGAGAAATATCGGAACAGTAGGAGGGTATATGTTGCGCTGGGGAGTCCCAGGGTAACGTTAGCAAGTACATAATTCATCTCTTGCCTTGCGCTTTAGCGGCTCCCTACTGAAAGATAATATCTGGTTTTCATTGACCGTAAAAAGATTCTTGTGCTGAAAATAAACGTTAGAAAACGCGAGGGCCTTCTCTCCTTCCTAGACAGTTTTAGGAGTTTAATTATTTAATTAACTTTGCGGCCGTTTTGTGTTATGGATATAAAAGGGCGGCTTCTCCTGCAAAAGGGTTGGTGAAAAAGACGTAAAAGTGAAATAACAACGGAAATATAAGGAGCCGAGATGTGCTTCAAAGAATGAAAATAAAGCTGCAAGGTATGGATAAACGGAAGCAAAGAAACAAAGCAAGAATGGCTTACGGAAGGGGTATAGAGACCTATTAATAACTTACTATAGAACGGCTCGTTCTTTAGAGCTGACCCACTATTCACTTTTTATGCTTTTGAAGGGGTGCAAGGTTTTCGATCTCACGAGTATTATTCCAGTTTTTCTCTCAACTCAAAGGACAAGCGCTGACTTTTTCACATGTGATCTCATTCCTCGATAGTATAACCACAAATACAGTAAGCAATAACGGTAATAAAAATATCATTATTCGTTTTAAATTTTTCCTAATACACCAATCTTCAGATGCAGATATCAGTGTCAGATACCTTTCTAGAAATAAGAACTAAATATCTTGATTTACGCAAAAGCGTTCGAAATAGGCCAACACTGTCAATTAATCAGATCTTTAAAAAGCAAGGAACAGAAGAAACATACCTTTATTTATTAATTTCAACGCACCATTTAGTTTCCTGATATTTCTGAGAGGAACACGAACAAACAAATAATATGCTCATTAGGTCAAAAGTACAATGATGAGCGTAGTATCGATTGAATTGAATTAAGCCCCAGGGCTAGGACCTCCCCAAGCTGGGGGCTCATTGACTTCTCATATGGTTTTTTTTTTTTGATTGATTTATTTATGGACGCTCTTTAACATCTCAGGTCATCAGCGTCCCATTCAACTCAGGGCGTGAAACGGCCGACAAATTTTGCTCAGAGGCCTCTCTTTCAGGCTTGAGGTTCTTCATCGTGCCGTAAATGTACGACACGGGACCCACGGCTTTACTTCCCTTCCGAAGGAAGCCATACTTAGGATTTTTACGCCCGAAAAAATCCATCGGTCCTGGCCGGGTTCGAACCCGCGTTTTGGGTATAGGAGGCAAGTATGGTAGCCACTACACCACCAGGACCGACTTCTCATATGGTGAGCTAGTCTATTGTGCCTATGAGTTTGTTAAGTCTATGTTTCTTATTTTACAAGTTTAACACAGTTTAACTAGCAGGTTCAAGTGCTGAGTCTGTTAAGTTTGGTATCACTTTCCCTATTGGCTTCTTCCTCCAGTTCTAGGCTCTTCCAGGTGCTGCGGTTCCGTGCTACGCTAGTCCGACTGTTTTCCTGAAGGAGTCTGCCCACGTCGTTCTCTGTTTCACTCTTTTTCTCCTACCGATACGTAGATTCCATGTGGTAGCTATATGTTCCCATCTGCTGCTTGCTACATGTCCGTCCCATTTCGACTTCAGGCTGTTTGCACGTTGAGTCAAGACATCTTTCTTAATTCCACAGATGATATTTTATCTATGAGGGATATCCCTAGTACTTCCCGCTACATTTACGTTGACAGATGTTAATATTCACTTTCCACTTCTGTTAGGCTCCAATTTTGGCATCCATATAACTGTGTTGGGAATATGAATTAACCTCAGTAACCTCCGTTTTTGGCTCAAAGTATTGTCCATCAGTAGGAATTTCAATGACCAGAATGCTCTCCATGCTCAGGAAATTCTTTTGTTGATTTCGCTGCCCTTGTGATGCTGAAATGCAAATATTTGTCCTAAGTAGACATTCTCTATTGTTTATTTTAGTGTTGTTGAGTTCACTCTAACGGCTGTTACTTGGCTGTTGTCATGATGTCTGATTTCAAAGAACAAAATTAAATTTTCGTTATATACAAGCATCCCCTTGGCAATAATAACTGCCTAACAAACTCTGGACATTTGCTATATAAGTTATTGGCTTTATTCTGATCCTATATCCTCCCAGATCCTTCATAGAGGTGGTTTAAGTTTCTTAAATGCACTGGCAGGATATCCCTATCCACTTGGTCCTGTAATAGTTCTAAAGATTTGCAGTCCATACTTTGGCATTTATCTTTCAGCATTCTCTGCATTTCTTTAGGTACTACATACCCAAATGGGAAATTTAATAATGGAATCGTAGACAGACGAAAACTACTTAACTTGAAGCTCTCTGTAAAAAACTGTGGTATAATGATAAAGAAAGCATTAAAAGCAGCTAAGCAATATATACAATCGAGAGTGAAATCTCCTTTGGTCTTCGAGTAATCCTCTGCTATGTTCTCCCTATCGACAGGCAGTGAAGTCAATTTATCTTTACATGGATCACGCAAATCAAGTGCAACTCAAACAATCTTGCAGTTTGCTGCTGCAAGTCCCGAGCGACAGCTGAAAGTGCCGAAGGTAGTGACTTCCACAGATATAGTGAGATGATAAGGCTCTCAAACGCAACGGCGCGATAGCTCAGGCGTGTAGAGCGTCATGCTGTAGTTGTGAAGAAACTGGTTTCGAATCCTCACGTGTAGATGCTTTTTGTTTTTTTTCTGCCGGAGTAAAAGGAGATTTTCCGCATTACAACGATTTACTTGGTAGCATGGTACTGCAGAATGCGCTATAAAATGATATTTATTAACTTTTTCTGCTGGAATCGGAGGAGATTTGCCACCATTACAGTAATTTACCAGTTCCTATCGATTTATATTTACGAAAAGTCGGGTGACTTCATAAGACTCAAAGAGGGTGATGACGATATTCCTATTAATAAGAACGATATCAGTAAAAGAGGTTTTCTTCATTGTTCGTTTGCAGTGTTTATTAATGCTATTTAATTTCTTTTAAATGAAGAAAACACATAACTTCAATGAAACCTAAACTAAGAACCGCATTTCTACAGGTGAATAAAGAATGATGTAAGGATATAAAACCTATATTTATTTTTTTTGAATGGTGTTTAACACCCGTTTTTACAACTGAGGCACCACTGGCGGTGGACACTGTTGATACATGAGATGAAATGATAAACTGGGAAAGGATTTTTTTTTTTTTAAGGGAAGGAAACGTTCCAGGCCTAAGCACCTCCCGGGCATTTGCCATTTATGAGGATTGAGGAAAACCTGGAAAAAACTTCAGTCAGGGAGGGCGGTCCTGGCGGGATTCGAACCCAAGACCTCCCGCTCACGAGTCCGCGCCTTAACGACCTCGGCCACTCGTGGCGGTCTTAAAGCTGATATGGTACCTTAATACAATTATTAGTAGAAAAACGTTATTATTGCCAGAGCAGTATACTTTAAAGGTTTAAGATACTCACTTTGCGAGGGTTACCTTTTAAGTTTTTACAAATGGCCACTAAGTGGCGCTATTGAGATATATCATCATTATTTTCGCAACAATTGACATTAGTTATTGTGAAAACAGTTGCAGCTTAGAAACTGGCCGAGTATTTTGTTTAAGTGAGCGTTCACACAAAGAAATTTTGCGAAGAAATTAACTTTTCACGTGAATGCTTTTGTTGCATCACTGTTTAAGATTTTAGTAAAGGTCTAAACAAACAACAATGTATACAATCGCTTCGTTCAACTTTTGGTAACCAAGCACCATCAGAAAAGACAGTCTACAATTGGTTTGCAGAATTTCGTCGTGGTCGTGCGTCCGTCAGTGATGAATTTCGTGAAGATCAACCACAATCGGTTGTCATTCCAAAAAACATGGAAGCTGTGCGCAAAATGATTGAAGAAGATTGACATGTAACTTACAGTGAGATAGAGGCATCGTTAATGCATATCGAAGACATCAGCAAATTCAACTTTGCATGAACATTTATCTGTGAAAAAGATTTGTTCCCAATGGATTGCGTATAATTTGACCGAAGCTCAAAAAAAGACTCGTGTTAATTGGTGTAAGAAATGCTCAAACAATTCAACCGAGGAACTGCATAATCCGTATACAACATCGTAAACTTGAATATATTCGTATGAACTGGGAACTAAGCAAAAATCCATTGTTTGGGCGTTCCAAGATAAACCGAATCCCACAATAGTTCTTCCAAGAAAATGATCGTTTGTCTCTTCGGTTGTACTGGACATGTTGTTATTATTCCTTTTGGAGGATCGAAAACTGTTAATGCTGAATGATATACAGCAATTTGTTTGCCAGAAATCATCGACGAAATCAGTGCTCACATATCATTCATTATGACAATGCCAGCTCTCACACAGCACGTCAAACAATTGATTGTTTGAAGGAGAAAAACATCGAATTTATGTATCAGTGCCCGTACTCACCTGATTCGGGATTTTTGTTCACAAATGTCAAACAAAAATGTGTGGACAGCGATTTTCATCACCTCAAGAAGCTGTTGAAGCCTTTAAAAACCATGTTTTTGAGATACCAACTTCAGGGTGTAAAAAAGATTTCGAGAATTGGTTTGAACGAATACAAAAGTGTATAAATCTTAAAACCATAAAACAATTTGTTCTAAAAATTGCTTTTTTCCCTAGTTTCTGTAAACACTCAAAAGGTACAAGGCTTTGTGTGAGTTATTTTGGTTTACACATTTTTGGAGAAGCCCATTTTTAGATAATTGTGAAATCACAAAAAAGCGAAACTTGTGCATATGCTAAAAAGGGGACCGGGGACGAATAATGTGACAATTTTGGATTTTCTACAAAATATATCTCATAATGCAATGGACGCCCACAGTGTCCTTCAAAAAGAAACAACTTTCAGTGAATTGGAGAACAAGCACTTAACTCATTTGATCATTATCTACGTATTTTTTGCAGTTCATGTTGATAGGGTTTCATCACAGATATCCCATTACAGTGAAATTAATTACATTAAACCTTGCAGGTGTTTTAAATGCTGAGTCAACTAATTAACACTTCTTGCGTTGCTCCATTTGCAACATCATGTGATACAAGTGACATTATCGCTTCGGAAGGCGAGAGCTATATACAGATTATATACCTCTTATCGTAGCAACCTATAAGTGATAGTGAAAGTACTGCTGAAGAATTAAAACCATTATAGTAGAAAAGCAGCATAAATAGAAAGGTAGTAAACAAACAACCTTGGAAGAAAAGAAGGAAACGTTCCAGGCCTAAGTTTAGAGTACCTCCCCGACATTTGCCATTTATGAGGACTGAGGAAAACCTGAAAAAAATCTCAGTCAGAGAGGACGGTACTAGCGGGATTCGAACCCAGACCTCCCGCTCACGAGTCAGCGTTTGCAATGTCGCGACAGAAGAATGCCAAATGGTAGTAATGTCAATAGAGAGGAGCAAAATACAAGCATAGGACTATTTCATGAATAGAATAAGAATAAAGGTGATATATAATTGAAATTCGCGCACATTAACACTTGTTATTCGTAAGAATTCCGAAACCGTGAGACTGAAATGGACAAAAGTCGACTATTACAAACGCTACCGTTAGATATTCTAATACCAACTGAGAGAAAGAAAGAATGAACGAACAAAAGAAACAAAGAAAGAAACAAAGAAACAAAGAAACAAAGAAAGAAAGAAAGAAAGAAAGAAAGAAAGAAAGAAAGAAAGAAAGAAAGAAAGAAAGAAAGATAACATACACTGTCTCTATTTTTCTTTGTATTCTGTGGTTTGGAATTCCTAATGATAAGATAAATTTGCACATTTGACGCATCATCAAAACGCTTTGAAGAACCCTTCATTTTGCATTATGATTGTCGATTGTCCATGCTTTTGTTGCTATCAACAGCTCTCCGCCGCCTCTAGAAAAAGTGGACAGTGATGCGTGTTCAAGAATTATATAGTGGAGGTATAGAGTTGGCTACACTGACCATAAGACAAATGCACGTCCCTTGATAAACGGATTTGAATTTTTTTTCTCGATAATTTCTCCATAATCCGGCTATGATTGGGCAAAATTCAAAATTTTGTTTCTTTTCATTGGTCGATTTTAAGATGTTATCACATGAGTGAAATAGTCTCTGGAAAACAATGAAGTTTTGTTTAATAAGCACTTTCATTAAAATACTCATTACTTTGGACGTACAAAGCAGCACGGGCAAGGGTGGCCGAGGTCGTTAAGGACTCGAGAGCGGTAGGTCTGGGCTTTGATTCCCACACTTTTACATTACTTTGCACTCACTAATTTGTATGATTATGCCTATAGCACTTCTTCCGCTGTAGTTTGCGTATTAAAATTAGCTTTTAATCCAAATATTGGGAATCTCATGGCCATGCGGAGCTTCGACACTAACAGGACCACACCTATGGCAGATCTTGATGAGATGACAAAGTAGAGAGGGTGACCCGACGTGGCGTTCCTGGGGCAGGGGCATGCCATGGCAGGGAGGCGACAACATGGCGATCGATAAGGGTTAGCTGCCTGGGGTTGGCAGTATGTAATGACTCCCGCGTGTCTGTCTGTGTTGGTCCACACATGCCGAGAGATTTCTTCGATCTCGGATCAATATAAAAGGCTGGCGGCTTTCACCCAAACAGTCTTCTATTGTTTGGTGATAGGTGATGAGACCATGCTCATCAGAAAATATGAAAATCGGGGATAAAGTGACTCCTTCCTCAATAGCAGAAAAAAACCATGCGATTGAATGGTTGACTTTATCGCCTGATTCTTAAGGTGGAGTAGTTTCTACATGATTTTGAAGGATATAGGGGATAACCCACCAAAGTCCACTTTTGGTGTGATTTGAGATGTTGGTGCCCATGGTACTACATTCCAACATTATCATACAGGAAGAAAACCCACATCAAGTTCACAGAAAAATGCCCAGAGGAAAAACAACCAGAGTGCTCTGTAAAATACCTGCAGTGACACCACAGCAAGAAAGAGAGCTCATGTTGCTTGACTTTTGTTTCCATCACCTGAACCCATCAGTTCATAATTTGCAAATTTTTTGTGATTCGTGCTTTGGTCTAAATAAAAACTATTCTTATTGAGTGTTTCCGGATATTTAAATTATGGTCTTCACTTGTTAATAAAGAATACAGAAAGACTTGTCCCATGAAGATAAGAGAAATATGAGAAATTGTAGCTGATAAACCTCTTCTAGAATTATTTGTTTGTTTGATTGACGCTCTTATGGACGCTTATTTTCGGACGCTCTTTAACATCTCAGGTCATCAGCGTTCCATTCAATTCAGGGCGTGAAACGGCCGACAAATTTTGCTCAGAGGTCTCTTCTTTCAAGCTTGAGGTTCTTTATCGTGCCGTAAATGTACGACACGGGACCCACGACTTTACTTCCCTTCCAAAGGAAGCCATACTTAGGATTTTTACGCCCGAAAAAATCCATCGATCCTGACCGCGATCTTGGGTTTAGCAGGCACGTATGGTTACCACCAGGACCGACTTGTGAACAACCTATAATGGTTCCTGAGAGTCCCAGGTTACTATTGACAAAATGTGCCGTACACAGATCGATAAGCAGCCTGATTCTTCCTATTCAAGTTTAATTCACTTTCCAAGGTAAAACATGAAGATCTACAATGTCTGAAAATATTTCCGAAAATGTTCAGCTCTATTTTTCAAGTTTACCTGTAATAAACACTGAATAATGTTGATTGAAATATGTTTCATTGATTTTCATATTTTCATCAGCAAATATCTAGTTTGTACCTACCATAATATAATCAGTGAACTTTGATGTTTTTATCTACAGGTATGTGTACTTTGACTTTTTATTGTTAATTAACATGAACAATTAACACATGCCACTAATTTAAAAAAAGAATCTATTAGAAGAATTATTATAGTAAAAATTTCTACATATCTGATGTGCTTAATTTTGTAGCTTATCCGTACAATTGTAATCTTAAATTACTTTGTTTATATTCTAACGGGTAACCGAGGTGTTAAGACGGAACTTGTGAGCGGGACGTTTGGGGTTCGAATCCCATCAGGACCGTCCTGATTGATGTTCTTTCAGTTTTGCTAATGGCAATGGCAAATATCAAGGAGGTATCCTAAATTTAGTCCTGGAACGATTCCTTCCTTTAAAAAAAATCCTTTCCCAATTTATCATTTCATTTCATGTATCATCAGTGTCCACCGCCTGTGATGCCTCAGTAGTAAAAACGCATGTTAAACTCCATAAAACACTTTGTTTATTTCTCCTTTAAACAGAATAGATGGATTAACCAGCAACGTTGGCTTTAATGAGACATTTATGGGCACTTTTACCTGCATGTAAGAGATCTGTTCAGGACTATCCACCTCTTATGTGTTTAAGGCCAGATAGTGCAGTGTTGGTACTCGTCTTTGGCAATTAATTAAGATGATACCAATGAATGAATTTTTATATGTAATAATACCATTCACAATGAATTACTAGGTACACAGGGCCTTCTAGAGTCCAGTATTTGCTGCATCACTTTGAAATGGAGATTCCAATTCTTGGGCAACAATACAGACAGATGCAGCTGATGTTGATTCCAGATAAGGGTGTCAAGTTAAAAACTTCATACTCTACTGAAAAAACGCAGAGAAATTTTTAATTTAAATCTGTACTGGAATTTAATAGTTCTATGGACGATGAGTGGGGATGGAGGAGTATTTAAAATGTATTGGGAGTCCCCTTACATCTGAAGTTACCTGCAATTCAGTTTAAAGAACCCTGTTACGAATCTCACTCAGATTACTGATGTTCAGTTAGAATTTAGGCAGAGGTGGATCTGATATATTTCGTTAATTTCCGAAATGGGTATTTTCCCATTTAAACGTTTGCATTTCTGCAGTGTATTTTTTGGGATAAATTTTTCGATATTTCCTACTATGTCCTCGTTATATATATACCCGTTCAAACGCGACCCTCAGGTTCCTTCTGCCTTAAATAGAATTTTATAACCCTATTGGCCTTCTAAGTTTCCGTAACAAAACACTAAGGAGCTTTTTCTTTTGTTGGCATTCAACTCATATGTATGTATACCATATTATACATACAGAGGGTGCCAAAAATGGATACACGCTTCAAGCAAAGAAAAAAACTGCGTTAACATAACAAAACTGAATTCACACAAATAGAACATGATGAGCACTAATCATCTTAGACTTTTACAGTTACAACAGTTGCTGAAAATGCCCACCATCAGCGTCGATACACCTCTTAGTACGTTGAACTACTGATTGAGCAAGTGTCCTCAGCGATTGCAGCACATGGCGTTTCAATTTCTTCCCGAAGTGCTGTCAATGTAGCTGATTTTCTACGGTATACAACATCCTTAAGAGTTCCCCATAGGTACAAGTCAAACGGCGGTTCTATTCTGTACACACGTCTTCATTGCCTTTGAACTTCAACAACATTCTCCGTTTTCCAATACCACTTCAAAATTGCTTTCCATTGTTCAAACGATAATTTTGGCTCCATTGTTGTAGCAATATTAGCATATCGTAATGTGCGTCACTAAGGTTTACACAACACCATACAATAATCTTGGCTTCGTTTGTTCATTTACCTGTCACGTAGCAACGCTATCATAATGTATGTGAGTCATATCTGTTTACAGAACATCATACTACACATTACTGTTGTTTTTCGGTTCAACTTTGAAATATATTAAATAGATGTCTACTGTGAAAGTATGTATACATTATTGGCACTCTCGATATATGATATCTACATTACTAATTACTGTACATGAAATATTATGATAATTAAATTTGCAACAAATATATTATATTTATACTTCAGGGGGTGGGCAGTAAGAACTGTGTCGATCCTGGTGGTGTAGTGGTAACTATACTTGCCTTCTAAACCCAAGATCGCGCGGATTCAAACCCGGCCAGGACCAATGGATTTTTTCGGGCGTAAAAATCCTAAGTATGGCTTCCTTCGGAAGGGAGGTAAAGCCGTGGATCCCGTGTCGTACATTTACGGCATGAAAAAGAACCTCAAAGGCCTCTGAGCAAAATTTGTCGGCCGTTTCACGCCCGGAATTGAATGAGATGTTAAAGAGCGTCCGTAAATAAAACAAATAAAAAATAATAACAGAAAGGACTGTTTTACATTTTATAAACACATCTAAGTCACAATATTAGAACTATAAATGAATCCTTCACAACTTTTAAAGTATAGGCGAGTTTAAATATATGTTTTGGAAAGTAGAATTATTTTCGTTTCACTCATACTATATCAATATACAAATAAATGTGCTAAAATAACCTATAAGCTTTACACTATTGAAACATTAATAAGTGTACATGATTGACAAACAAACTTTGCTGGTTTAATGTGAGATAGACCAGAAAATAAGTTTAGACCTTGCACATTAATATATAAAATATCTCTAAATTTTACACTAAATCTCATTTAAAATCTGAACATTAGAAGATCGAAAAACGAGCGTACAGTATTTAAAAAACGCTTTGATTGAGAGTAAACGAAGGTAAGATGCTTTCTGTAGTATTCAGCAAGGATTGAACGAAGCTCGGACTAACGGGTTCTATATCTGCAGCTAAGCTAAAGACCCCTAGGTACAATATTTTCTGCTGTGCAGGTGAACAAATTAAGCCACTGGGAGTCCAGAGTCCGGTGTCTTGTCTATTCCCAACTCTCGTTCCGCTCCTTTAACCCGGGGCCAAGTGAAACAAAAAGGAATATAAAGCACGCCCCGCACATCTTGAGGACATCTCGCACAGAAAGACGGGGGATTTCCCTTCTGGAGTAGGCATATCTATAATACTACCTGCACTGTAATTGCATGTTTACTTTAGCTGGTTTTCAATTTGGGAGGGTGAAGTAAAGAAAGAGGAGTAGGAGGTTGAGGGCATGAAACAAGGGGAAAAGGAGAATACGAAATAAAGAATAACAAGTACCCAGCGGAAAGAGCAGGGGAAATGGATCTCTGCTACAAATTAGAGAAGTGGAAATGATACTCAACACTCCCTCCACCCCTGTGGAAATGTGAGATTTTGGTTGTGATGAGTTTGCTTGCTTTGGGATCAGTTTGAATTTTATTATATGAAGCAACGAAACAGCTCCATCATCTGTAATGTAGGCCATTGCGTCCATTTTCCAATCGAGGTACGTCCAGAAAGTAAGTTCCGATTGGCTGTTAAGAACAGATTAATCATTTTCAAAATAAGTTACATTTACCTTTAACTAACTTTCTAGCAGTTTCCGTAAATAATAGTAAGCTGCCAGTTATTGTATCTCTTCATTATAAGAATAGAATAGTTGAAACATTGTTTAATATCACGCTTGTGCAGTTTGTTCGAGAAATACAGATGAAAACAATTTTTACTCCATCTGGGCTGATCAAATTATTTTAAATCGTCTGTGCCCTTTCTAATTTCATAAGCATTGTCACGGTGTTCATCAAAATGCCTAATCATCTCATTAACACACGAGGTGTGATAAAAAAAATAACGGGATTTTTTTTTTATTTCGCCAGCTTCATACATCCAAATTTCAATTTCTTTTTAGCTTGTTGGTGCACATGTTTTTGGCCAATGTTTGCATTTTCAGCTGTTTTGAATGCTAAGTTCATTCTTGACAGTCGAAAAGATAAGACGTGTTTTGGTGCTCGGCTTTCGAAAAAGATGGATCAAAGAATTTGTATTAAATTTTGCTTGAAAAATGGAATCACATGCAACAAAATATGCGAAATGTTGACTGTGGCTTTTGGCGAATCTACTATGAGCAAACAAGAGCTTACGAGTGGTACAGACGTTTCAAAGACGGCCCTGAAGATGACTACCGTCCTAACACATCAATAACCGCCGACAACGTCGAAGAAGTGAAGAAAATGATTCTGGAAAATCGCCCAATCACTATCAGATGATGTCGGTATATCATTTGGTTCATGCCAAACACTTTTTTCGGATGCTTTTGGGCATGAAACGTGTGGCAGCAAAGTTTGTTCTGAGAATGCTGCTCTCACCTCGCTGCTTGTTCGTTATGTTGCCTCAGCCACCATACTCGCCGGACATGGCACCCTGCGACTTCTTTCTATTCTCGAGGTTGAAGAAAACCATGAA
Organism: Metallyticus violacea; assembly: GCA_030762175.1. Classification (NCBI taxonomy): domain Eukaryota; kingdom Metazoa; phylum Arthropoda; class Insecta; order Mantodea; family Metallyticidae; genus Metallyticus; species Metallyticus violacea. Next base: position 83,502,090 of record CM060844.1, read on the forward strand.
AGGACGACATCTTGCCACCATTGATGACGTAAAAACACAATCGCTGAAGGGCATACCGAAAAGTGAGTTCCATAAGCGCTTCCAAGATTGGAAAAAGCGCTGGCACAAGTGCATTGCATCCGGAGGGGATTACTTTGAAGTGTACAGAATTGATGTTAATGAATAAATAAATATTCTTTAAAAAAACTAATATTCCCGTTATTTTTTGATCGCACTTCGTAAATCTCACATTTTTTGCATTCAAACCATGAAAACAGGCCGCGGATATGTTACCTGTCTAGGACCATGTTAAGAAGAAGAAGAATAAAATAAAGCACGACCTGTTTGTGTGACATTTTGTGACATTCTGTGACTTGCTAACGAATAAAGGAAATCAATACACTTACCCACAATCCACACAGCTTTTCTTGGTACGTGCTCTTGGGATTATACTAAATTATTTTATTATTTTAGAATAGGTATGGATGTCAAACTTAGCCGGTATATCACACATTATGCAAAACAGTCATTAGACAAGATGGGGTAAAGCCTTCATTTGCTTACGAAAACAATCAGCCAATCAACCAGCCGTGCGATTCCAGTGCCCTATCGATCTATCTCAACAGTCAAACACTCGGCGTTGTCATGCAGTATGCACTATTACGCAAGTTTCGAGTTTTGATGGTTTCGGAGTATTGGTGTTTTTAAGAGCACTGTTATGACAGTGTTATCTTTCAACCATTGACCCTAATATTGCTCCAGAACACAAGAACTTTAACGAGCAAAGACTAACAATTGGAACACTTTGGCATACAGACGTACCTAAATCCTGGCTAAGTTATTCTGTAAATGGTGTCTATTGTTGACTGGCACATTGTCAAATAGCTAACATTGAATACAAAATGTAGATGTTGTTTTGGGGGTTTATAGCAATTAAATTGTACAGGAGTATCTGTATGCATACATTTTGAAAATCTCTTTATTAACATTATTCTAAAATATAAAAATATACTGAATATTGCATTTAAAATAAGAAAGCTGGAGTTGGTAGTATCATTTTTGAGTTCTTGGCTATTCACATACACGAGTTAATGACACTGAATGTCATGCTTTATAAGTTATTTAGATTGTTGTGGTACTTTTAATTAATCTATACATAAATAACTTTTATATGAAATTTCATACAGTTCCTGCAGTATCTTTTACATATTTTTCCTTATTTTATTTTTTAGTTTATAATGTTTCTACCTCTAGATTGCATTGTGCTTAAAGATATTCTCGGCATATTTTACTTTTTTGTTTATTTATTTGAATGTTAAGAAAATACAAGGGACCTCCATCGATCTGATCCAGGCAATTTTAAATGTACCCCTCACAATTGTAATTTTTACAATAATTAATGCCTTAATCTAAATTCCAAATAAACAGAATACAAATTGTTCACTTCTATTGCACCAAACCCCAGTCCCCGGTTCATCAGCCCAACATACTGGAATTCCAGGGGACCCGGCTCTGACCCGACACCAGGTACCAAAATGATATCTAACCTACTCTGTTTATACCAATGTTTTATCGACTATATACTATTATTTGTGTTTCTCTCTTCACTGTCCATTTCCACTTTAAATAAATACTGACGCACACTCCTGCACTCTTTTATGAATGTAGATACTCTTTGTTGTTCTATTATCCCTTTTAAATTTTATCTTAATGGGTTCATTTCTCCAGTTTTCAATTTCTTTACAATCAAACACAATATGTTTCCTCCACATAATGGTCATTCCCCTTGTGTAAAACCTTCTCTTTCACCTTTTAATTTCCATATACCTGCTCTCGCCCATGCTATACCCTCTCTTTCCTCCTTCTCTCGACATATAGAATTGTACAGTGGAAGAATTTTTTTTTTTTTTGAATGACTTCCCTTCTGAAGGAAGCCATACTTAGGATTTTTACGCCCCGAAAAAATCCATCGGTCCTGGCCGGTTTCGAACGCGCGATCTTGAGTTTAGGAGGCAAGTATGGTAACCACTACACCACCAGGACCGACACACACAGTGGAAGAAATGTCATGACACCTAAGAATGAATGAATGGTGTTTAACACCCGTTTTTGCTACGCCTAAGTTTAGGATACTTCCCCGGCATTTGCCATTTATGAGGACTGAGGAAAACCTGGAAAAAACCTCAGTTAAGGAGGACGGTCCTGGCGGTATTCGAACCCAGACCTCCCGCTCACGAGTCCGCGACTTAACGACCTCGGCCACCCGTGGCGGTGATGACACCTAAGAAACATATACACCTATACAATACATGGACGACCAAATAAATGAGCCCTTCATTTTTAAGCATTTGTTAAAGGTATATATCTATAGAAGAATGTCATCTTGCAAACTGATATTGCCCCAATCAGTGCACGTATTTTTAGAACCGCGATTGTCACATTTTTTTTTATTCTTTCTTAGCGTTTCATCTCAAACGCTATTGAAACAGGGTATCGATATCAAATTCTAAGGAACAAAGAAAACCAGAAAACACTGATTTGTGTATCGGGACGGGAGTGACAGATAAGAGATTGGGGTGAAGAAGAAAAGGGAATAAATGAAGAGAAGTTAGTGAACTGTAAAAATCAGGATAGGGGAGAGAGCCAAAGGCCAAGGTTGAATGCGGAAGGGAACCAATGGGGGAAAGTGGGAAGCCGATGACTTTGAAGGGGAATACGAGGAAAGTCAGGAGCAAGAAATAACATGAACTGTGGAAATAAAGGAAAAAATGAAGGGAATAGGGGCGAAGAAACGAGTTATACAAACCTATGAGAAAAGTGCCAAGGCATGCTTGTGGGTGCAGTTCCTTAAACTTCTTTAAGGAGAATGGAAGTAATTTTATTTGTCCTTTAACTAATCAAGTAGTAGGTCCTGGAGGCGTGATGGTAACCACACTTGCCCCCTAAACCCAAGATCAAATCCGGCCGTAAAAATTCTAAATATGACTTCCTTCGGAAGGAAAGTAAAGCCGTGGGTCCTGTGTCGTACATTTACGGCACGAAAAAGAACCTCAAGCCTGAAAGAGAGGCCTCTGAGCAAAATTTATCGACCGAAAGGGACGCAGATGACCTCAGATGTTAAAGAGCATCCGTAAATAAAACAAATAAATCAAAACACACCCTTAGTTTATTTTTGAAGGAAGTGAAAACGAAAGAGGAACTGTATTCTTCGTTTAACTTTACTGTGTAACAGTTCAAACATATTTGGTGGGGGAAAAATTCTCGGTTGAAAGTCTGTAATTTTTAACCTCAGTGTTAGCAAAATATACTTAGTGTAAAATCAATTCTGTATTACAGAATTTGCAATATGAATCTGTTACACTTCCAGACTTTATTTATAACTTGTGATTGGTGCAATATTTTAACTGGCAAGGGCTTTAAAGGCGCAACAAATACCATGCGTTTCCGTTATCCATCTGCTAGCCGTGCGGATTTTAGTGGACCAATGGAGGAGGAGCTCATTTGCTGTTATTCAAGAATTACGTTCTACTTTACTATTCACAGCACCATCAATCATTTCTTTGTTTCTTAGGCGAACAGCTGGTAAGCATAATAAAAGAAATGTTGCAAAATGATAAATAACGAAATGCAAGCATGCATGATTTCTTAGGGTGATAAATAATATTCTTGTGCAAGCAAATCTGGTGATCTAGAGGATGAAATACACTTAAGCTCGGAAGTATTTTAAAAATTTGTCCAAATCGGAATTTTTTTTGTGCTCATATGAACCATACATTATATCTAATTAATAATTTTCTCCTTTTTAGTATTCTGAATTCAGCAATTAATAGTCGGATCAATTCCTGCATGCAATTGTTGAGACTGTATTTTTTATTATAAATTAATGAAATGTGAAGAGAAATTTGCAAAAGAAGAAGGGGGGAAAAACTATAACATCTCCGTTTAAAGCACACAGAACATTTTAGCATAAAGCTTTTGGTTGCAGGGAAAATCTGATGGATGGTGGATTGAAGGTGATTATGAAAGGATAGCCTGAAAAGGTAAACAAAGATCAAAAGAGTGCTATCAAAGGTAAAGGAAATGGTAGAGATGTAGTGATAAACATAGAACGAGAAAAGTAGTTAGAGAAAATGCATTAGTTTGCAAATGGAAAGAAAATACTCGAGTGTTTACGAACATTACGTCTACTAATTGAATACAGGTTGGGTTTCAGTGCACGGGGCACAGTGTGTATTTATGACTAGGAGTGAATCTATTGGGCCGTTACTTGCCTTTGATGTAAGTCTATCACGGAACTATTTAAAGATAAGCGTATCTTCTAGTAATTAATTACAGGAATAGCCTAAAGCAATTGAAATAATAAATAATGCATGATATATACCTAGGAATCTAATGCTGCCATCATTTACATGGACAGAAATTATTAATAAAAAAGATGCTTTATTGAAAGAATAACTTTTGAAGTAAGAAATAAAATTTATTATTGACTGATGGCCAGGTAGTAAGCGAATTACAGTAGGATATTATATAATATTAATAAAGTAGAAATGGGTTTTAATACGAAAAAACTCAAAGTAGATGGCACTCAGTTCCAACTCCCAATTGGAACGTAAACTATTTGAGAAAACAAATAAATCTATTATAATAATTGGACAGTAAATATGTAGAAACGACAATATACATATTTCGACAATTTTGAAAAAATGGATTGCACAAAGTATAGATATCTACTCAATAGTTCTCTGGCCTTAAAAATTTATCAGAAATATAATTTGAATGCGTTCATATAACTTTCGACAACCATATGTTTCATATCGATATTCAGATTTCTTCAATAGATGGACATGCTGTTTTTATTAGATGGTTAGTGGATGTATGTATTTATTAAGTACGACTGAAGCAGTACAACACATATTCATAGCAAAATACTTAACAAAGGAAACTGGGTAACTTAATTAAATACATAGAATTAATTAAATCAATGTAATTTAAATAATTAATTGTATATATTTTACATTCCTTAATTAAATGCGTTTCCCCTAGTTAAAACAAGTAATCTAATTAAATACACATCAACCTAATTAAAATCTGAAAAAATAAATACTTATTCGATTTAATTTTACACACATATATCCTCACCTAGCTAATAACATGGAAATAGTTAAATATGTCATTAGTACATGTTAACTTAATTTTACACAAATTAACTTAATTAAATACATTTATAATATTATTAACTTTATAAAATACAATTCAGCATATTTAGACCTAAATACTTATTAGTTTGAATAATAGTAAAACAGTTAAGCAAAGTTAAATACAATTAAATACAATAAAGAGTCAAGCAAAATTTCAAGTACTCCGGGAAAAACTTAAATTTGAACAATAATTATATTAATATTAATTATATCAATGAAATATTTCAACACATATACATTTGGGCTAGATTACATCTTGTCAGAGAAGGAAAACCCTTAAAGACAACTGCAGGTAATTTAATTCCAGTCATTTATGCTTTTATTACTTACATATGTTGCCTCTGTAATATCCATGCCAGAAATATCAAAACATTCCAAACTGAACACCCACGTAAGAATAATTAACATTTGTACTATTGTGGCCAGTGGGCTGTAATGTCAAACATGTCATCTATTTTGAGTTTTTTTTTTTCGTATTAAAACCTTTTTCTACTTTATTAATATTATAAAACGTCCTATCCTAATTCGGTCACTATTGGCTATCAGCCAATAATAATTTTATCCCTTACTTCAAAAGTTATTCTTGCAATAAAGCATCTTTTTCCAGTTTTACATTACACACTATTTAAATGAATGAAAACTATTGTTATCTGTTCTGTATTTCCTCCATAAGGGTATGAGTACAGTCTACGCAAGGAAAAAAGATATTTCAAGTGTGTCATCTTTTTTATTTTGTGGCCCATTTTTATGTAATTTTGTCTTAAAAGTGCAATGAAATAATAACGATTTTAATAGTTATACATGCACCAGATTTATGCATTAAAATTGTCACCCATCAATTTGAAAACTTTAAACATCAGTAACAAATGGTTTAGCCTAAGATAGTCTAATTAATTCTTTTTAAAATTTGGTTCTACATTTTCTAATATTTCATCACAATTTTTGTAGCCAACTCTTATTAAATTCATTATCGCCGTTGAAGGGTTATTTCTTGCAGGAAATATACGCCGTGTTCGCTGTATAGATCTAATTATTTCTTCGTCATCCGAGGATGCTGATGACTATGATGCAATATCCATGGGTCTTTTGACCTTACTTACAGAGGATGCCAAAAATATATACACACTTTCACAGTAGATATCTATTTAATATATTTCAAAGTTGGACTGAAAAACAACAGTAACGTGTAGTATGATGTTCTGTAAACAGATGTGACTCACGTACATTACCATAGCGTTGCTACGTGACAGGTAAATCAACAATGAACAAATGAAGCCAAGATTATCGTTTAAAGTGCGGAAAGCAATTTTAAAATGGCATTGGAAAACCGAAAATGTTCAAAGGCAGTGGAGACGTGTGTACAGAACAGAGCCGCCGTTGGATTTTAACCTATGGGAAACTTAAGAATGTTGTATACCGTAGAAAACCAGCTACACTTTCAGCACTTCGGGAAGAAATTGAAACGGCACGTGCTGCATTCGCCGAGGACACTTTCGCAAACGTTGCTCAATCAGTAGTTCAACGTACTCAGAAGTGTATCGACGCCGATGGTGGACATTTTGAGCAACTGTTGTAACTGTAAAAGTCTAAGATAATTAGTGCTCATCATTTTCTGTTTGTGTGAATTCAGTTTTGTTATGTTAACACAGTTTTTTCTTTGCTTGAAGTGTGTATACATTTTTGGCACTCTCTGTTTTATTCATTACACAGACAATTATAGAAAAATAGTGTACTTCGAATCAAATACATTGAAAGTCATTATCATCGAAACCAAAGAATTAAATATGCGCGCGCACACACACACATATATCTTCAAGAACCTGAGCTTCAAGTCTCCTGTGGTCTATTCACGAGTTGGTCCAGCGAGATTCCAATTTTGTTAAACCCTTAGCGGGGGAAAAAAATATTTTGAACTGTGCATAATAATCGTTTACAGCACAGGTAACTTCTTTGTTTGATAAACCTTCCTTCCTCCAAGCCAATATTTGAGGTTAGGAAAGAGAAAAAATCACACGGGGTCAAACCCGGAAAATAGGGTGGGTAGAAAAATATTTTGAAGCCCACTTTGGCATCGCAACGACCGACATGTGAGCGGACGTATTGTACAGACAATTTTTATGTGACAATCATGGACGTTTCTGCTTCAAATGGTCCAATAGCGTTGCGTAACAACAGTCAGTCATTGTTAATTTAACCTTTTCCAAATAGTCAACCAGAGTGATAACTCTGTCCCAATAAAAGGCCGCTATCAAAGATGAAATATTTGGATTCACAAAATTGGCAGAAAAATCTCTCGACTGTGTTATATAAGTATTATATAAGATTTTTTCTTAGTTTTTGTAGCTAAACAGAACAGGCTACCTTAAATTTAACGCTTATATTTTGGTGATTTCAAATGTGAAAATACATAATAGGAGTGAATAAAAAAGCTGCACTTGAAGCCTAAAGTAAACTTATAAATATTTTTAAAACTTGATGCATGCTTATTTCATTTCATTGTTGAAGAAGGTTGTGGGGTTTAGTGAGCCTTTTGTTCTTATAATTTTTTTGTTCTGGTAGGAAGCCCTCTAGCCCTATAATTCTATTATTCATACTTAACTGACAGGTTAACTGTAAGGCCCTATACAGTTTATGTCAACACTGATATAATAAATGCATTACAACAAATAATTTAAATAGTGAATAGCAAAATAAAATGAGAAATTAATATTTTAAGTTTCAACTACTCAAAGGATGTAATTAATAAGGCTTACGTTTAATATTGCGATTTATGTTTGCGATGATAGACTGTTCCTCATTTGCTGCCTCATCAGTTCTCATCATGCTACCCTATTTCTATTCCAACTAGCAAACGTAACTCCCAGTGCAGTCAACCTATACTCCATTCTATGAAGAATAAGGCGTTTAAAATAAAAAAAAAATCACATTTTAAAAATCGAATTCTGAATAATACATTGTTTACATTGTAGTTCTGTTATTCTATTATATTTTTATTTTTGAACATATAATTTTACGAAAACATTTATTATTTTAGTAACGTTAGCTCTGAACTATTATGCATTTCCCCAACTAGCACCTATAATTATCTTTTCCTACATATTTCAAATGAATACTCACATAGACAATGAAAATAATTGATTGGCTAAAATTCTCTAAACACAGCGAACTTTTTTTTTTCGTGGCTTCATTTTCTTTAAGAGAAGGGCAAAGTTTCTGAAATGGATTTTCTTCCAGCATATCTGACAGTGTCTGCACGTTTTCAGCTTGAGTCTGTGAGAGCACTCAACCTTGCTCATAAGCACACTTTTCTCAAAAAGAAAGATGGCAGGATAAGTTGATGTCTGAATGCATCTCTTGATGTAAGGATGAAGAGGGTAGGAACGTGAAGAGTACTGGAAACGTCAGTGTAGGTATAGCCGCTTACATGAAATGAAATTCTGGTATGTACGACATGCAATTTTAACCAACAGTATTGCTTAAAATTATTAATAATAAAAACTTATTGCAGAACGTTCCTTCTAAATCATACTTTTTATATAAAATTCTAAACATTCTTTGGTGAAATTTGGAAATGCAACATTTCGCATGTTGTGCCAATGAGCGACTCTAGTATACTAGTATCTGCACAAAAGAACAATTGATATGAAAATAATATATATGATTATATTGGACGGAAAAACAACAATAATGTATAGTATGATCTGTAAGAAGAGGTGACTCACATACATTATGATAACGTTGCTACAACAAAGATTATCGTTTGAACAGCGGAAAGCAAATTTGAAATGATATTGGAAAACCCAGAATGTTGTTGAAGTTCAAAGGCAATGGAGACATGTGTACAGAACAGAACCGCCAACGCGAGTAACAATTGCACGCATTCGAGACAAATTTGAGTATACCGTAGAAAACCAGCTACACTGACAGCACTTCGGGAAGAAATTGAAACGGCATGCGCTGCAATCGCTGAGGATACTTTCGCAAACGTTGCTCAGTCAGTAGTTCAACGTACTCAGAAGTGTATCGACGCAGATGGTGTGCATTTTGAGCAATTGTTGTAACTGTAAAAGTCTAAGATGATTAGTGCTAATCATTTTCTGTTGGTGTGAATTCAGTTTTTGTTATGTTAATACAGTTTGTTTTTACTTGAAGTGTGTATACATTTTTTGGCACCCTCTGTATAACAAAAAGTAACTTTAGAACAAAAACTAGAGAAGAAGAAAAAAATATTAAAAAAACATTAAATAGGAACACAAATATTGCAATATTTCGAATAATATTGCAGAAGACAAGTGAAGGTGGTAAAAGTAAATAAATAGCTATTGAATCTCGATGGTAATGTAATGCACGGAAATAGGTAAAACAAATAACAAGAGGAAAAGGGAGGGAGGGAAAGAAATAGGGAAATATACTAAAAAATGAACAAAAATAATATTTAAACAGGGTGGTGTACATGCTTTACGCAAAAATATAGCTGCTGTCCCTGCATTTCTGAAGTAGTAGTTAAGTATTACATTTATTATCAATATCCTTGCAGTGAGACAGAACATGTTGGGCAACCGGCAAGGGAGACTTGGTTTCAACAGAACGTCTATACGTAGCGAAACAACAGTAGAAGTTAAACCAATATAAAATGCTTTGCAAAGCTTAAAGTAACATATACAAGTTGACCCAATGGAATAGTACGGTCTTTTGGGACACTCGTATAGAATTAAATAAAAATACTTTTTCAAGGAATAAGTAGCCCAACGCAATTTATTAATCTGAACTTATTTTTTTAAACATCACAAGTTACCCAATGGAATATACGGTTTTCAAAACGCTGCCATTTCTAGCGATTTTGCGATATAGCTATAGTATTGGTTGCTATGTAACTATGCGGTTTATTCTGTCCATTTAGTAAACAACAGTATTGATAATTGGAACGGTTAAAAAACGTGTATTCGTTGTTGTTATAAGATTTATTGAATCTAAGTCTATCTCCTACGTTCAGAGAAGATTTAGTGCTGGCAACACTGGACTTTTAGATGGATGATAATGGTGAAAACGAGCATTGGTTCCAACAGGATGGTGCCACGGCTCACACCGCTCTTGAAACAATGAACACTCTGCGGATCTTGTTTTGCCTGGTCAGCCCGATCTGATGACTGTAGACTATTTTTATGGCTATATTTGAAAAGTAAAGTGTACTGCGACAGGCTACGGACCATCATGAAAACTTAACTCGTGAAATTAGGGACATGGATCACGTTTTATTGCAGCAAGTTATGATAAAATTTACGAGCCGATTACACGAATGTGTTCCTTGTCATGGATCCCACTTAAAAAATGTGATTTTTAAAAAATAAGTTTATGTTAATAAATTGCATTGTGCTATTTGTTCGCTGAAAAAATATTTTTATTTAATTCTATACGAGTGTCCCACAAGAAGGTTCTGAATCCCGTCATATTCTATTGGGTCACCGTATACATAACATTCTTAAAAGCACAGTTAGTAATTAAGTAATTTTAAATTTTCTGGATAATTGCAGCAGTGGAACGAATCACATGGCATAATTAGTACACAGGTTTTGCATTTAGGGCGTTGGCAAGAATATAGGCCCGAGAACGGACGTGGTAATTTGAAAGAAGGTAGGTTGCGACGAAATATACTTTTAAGTCTAGGGTGTGTTCTAAAAGTAAGGCGGGGTACAAATTAAAAAAAAAAAATCATAGAAATAGAATTCATTAATGCCATTTTTTTTTCAAAATATTTTTGATGGTCTCATTTCCAGGGACGAAAGTGGTAACAAAGTAAATAAAGTTCTTATTGGAAGTTTTAGGTTTGCATTGCCCTGGGATGATGCGGGATTGCAAAAGGTAGGAAGGATATATTTGCTCTTGGAACTTTTGGGATGGCTTTTTAATATAAGTCTCAAAACGGTGACTGCGAATTGAAAGAGAAAACAGACATAGTTCAGTATTGATATATACAATACTTTTAATTAGTTGTGCATTTCTGAAATTTACTATTTTATTAATATAATTGCTGGTCACTGTTGAAGGTGTATAGGATTGCTGTCTTATCACTTCAAGATTGTGTTTTGATATCCTTTAGAAATTTAATTTTTAAATTTATTGGTATTTTCGCGATGTTACTTAGATTAGACGTGAATACTGTAGGGTGTCTGTGGTCATGAAAGAAATGAAATGAATTAATGATGGTGCAAATGAGTTCTTGGCACTTTGAAGTTATCTGGCGTTCATCTTTCAGGAATTAAAATAAAAAATGATCACAGCGGGATTCGAACCCAGAACTAACGGATAAGTAAATGCAAACTGTACATTAGACCATGGAGGCGGTCTCTTGCGAAATTTATTTGAATGTCTTTCAGCGAGTTTTTATTTTATTTTAACAACTGTTTCTTGGTAGTTTCACAAACATTTAACCAACAGTCACCTTGATTTGAAAAAAATAAAGCTGGACTTTTGTACTAATGTATGACCCATATTTCCATAGCCTTTTAAATATATGCCAAAGCAGATGCTAATTAAATACTCTATCACTGTTCATAAAAAGTGTATGATTATTTATTTCATTGATGTTTCAGCAATATAAATGCACCCTCTTACAAGTACAGAACAATACAGCATCAAAATTTCGAAGGAAAACTTATTCGATTATTTCTACCAACATTTACCACACTGCCTTAGTAAATGTGTAAACATGAATACAAAAATTGGAGAATATACAATTAGGCATATTTATTTACGTTACCCACATTTACCAAGTAACAAGCCAAATGTTTACAATAACTAGTAATTGTGAACATCACTACTTAGTATCTCATGGTTAATGGACCATTTGTGTTACTATTTAAGTGTGTTATCTATTTCTTTATATACATTGTATACCTAGAATTTGTATTTCAATTTTCCGCCTTACCCAGAAAAGAAAAGCCCTATAGGCCCTTCCTAAAAGCAAAATGACTCATTTCTGGTCAACTTGCAATTGATGATTCATGAAGGACGCACTTCATGTATGATAGTGCCCCAGCACATTTCAGTGGCTGAATGGAACGTTTCCTAGTGAATGATATGAAACGCTTGCGCAATTGTATTGTGGCAGGTTGTCAGACGTTACATGAGAGGAATTAGGAATCATCTTTGTGTCAATGGGATGTTTGAAATCCGTATTCCGACTGGAACATAGGAATATTTACTTTAAGGTAATATGAAGAATTGGGTATCATAAGCGAATCTTGAAATTTTTAGTCAACTCTTTTCGGAACCAATTTGATATAAAATGTTATTGGCTGCATATGAGGCACCCGTTGCGTATTCTGAAACGCCATTTTGCTATAGTGGTGATTTTTTAATTTAGCGCTTTTTCATTTATTAATACGTGCTTTATTTAAAGTTGTATTGCTTAATCTTCGATGTAGAAATTGCAATAACAATCATTCCTTTCAATTCAAAAATCATTATTTGAATATTAATCCTTAGTCTGTTTCTGTTTGCTTAATAAAACTGACATTTTTTTTCTAGAAACATTATATTTCCTTTTACTTCCAAAATAGAAGCATTACGCCGTTTTAGCTATTTATTTTCTACGCCGGCGCTGATAGTTCAGTTCTTAAGGCGAGTAAACCTGTTTGAGAACTTCTTCAGGTCTATAACAGACAATAGCCATGTGTAACGCTAACCACATTGTCATGGAATTCAACTAATGTGGTTCATTGAACTATTCGAGCGATGTGGATAACGCGGTAACACATGCAACTAGCATTAGGTAGGTCAAGGGTACAAATCCATTAGGTCATGCAGGCCTTGATTTTTTTCGTGGTTTTTCCTGGATGTTTTCAAGAGCTCATTCATTCCATTAACTCTATTGTAGGTTAAAAGTGTTAGGAGAGGGGGCTGGTGTTATGTGCAGTGTACCAGTAGCTTGCGCATATGGTGCGAAAGTGACAGTTCTGAGAAGCCCGAAATCTTTGGAGGGGAAGCTCCCCCGATGTTGGGGGTCCTCTATCTGGAAACATAGGTCACTTATTTATTGACCACGGCATCTCATGTTTTGTGACTCTACATGCAATTTTTAGGTCTTTCAGGTAGATGAAATTTGTGTTTCTCTTATATTCCACCATGGTCTTTTCATGGTTCAAATTATTATGCTAATTCTGAGAACAACTACAGTACTGTCATATTGTTAGTTCTTAGCAGTGCTCTTGTATTATAACAGAAAAGACTCGGACATTTTGGCATGCAATATTGGCTTTGTTTCAGTATTAATCTTAAGAAGAAGAGAAGATTTACACATAATAGTTTTACAGACTGTTATAATACTCCATCACGACCTATACCGGAATCAGCTACGTTCTGGTCTGAAAAATGAACGTAATACTTGAGATGGCTGGTTTGCAGCCACGTTGGGTGTCAAATATTGAAATGGTTTAGTTTTTGTTGTTGTCGGCCCCGCTTCAATGACAATTTCTCAGCGTGAATTCGCCTATTTTGTTGACCCGTACTCAACTAGACCGGGAGAGGAATTGAATGGTGTAAATGAGCATGCGATGCAACATAATGTAAATATTTGTTCTTTATTGTGTCCAAAATCTTTCGCATCCTCTGGTGTTTTGCGTACGATAGACTTAGCTACTGTGATACACACTTATTCGCCGCATGTAAAACTTATAGATGAGTGCCGCGGCGCGTGAAACTCAAAGTCCATCTTAAAATGAGTACTGCGAACTGACTGCCTTAGCGCAGTGATCACCTAGTTATATACTACATTCAAATAAAAATCGTTGGCTAGGAGACGCCAAAAGGCATGCGCAAGCCTCACGCCTTTCTTTAAAAGTTCAAACATCCATCTATCATTGGTTGGTTAAAGTTCACCTGTCGTACCTACCATTCGTTATTAGTTGAAAATTTAAAACTTTTGTCGACATTGGCTGGTTTAAAGGGCTAACAGTTTCACAGCCCCAAGTGGTTTAAAAGTGCTTCGGTTTATTAACCCTACAGTAACTGTCCTTTCAAAAAGACAGAGGCTTCACATAGCGTCCCTCTGGTTACTTCTAAATAGAGGTTTTATAACCCTTTTGTTGGCTTTCTTAACCTGCATAACAAAACACCAAGGAGCATTCTCTTTTGTTGACATATAATTTACAAGTTACAGTTACACCGTATTATTAATATATATACGCTATATATGCAAGGTATTTACATCACTAGCTTAAATATATAAAATATTATAATTATGTTTGTAACAGATATTATATGATGTTTATATTTTAGTCCTCATTTGCCGTATGTACAGTTTCAAATTCAAGTACTGTTGGTTAGCTTAGCAAATACGAAGGTTAAGTAAGGCAGTTCTGTTTGGCAGACATATTTATTAAGAAGTCATATTCTTTACCAGTTTCGACTTAGTTTCACTGCAGCACTTAGCATCTCTTGTCTTGGGAAATCAGCTCCGGGGCGTCAAGTCACTAAAGACGAATTGTCTAGCGGTCATTTCACGTGGGGCCTGCAGGGCACAGGAAGTCGCAGTAAAGAACGATAGCTCCACCCTTGCGAAGATCTTAGCGCCCTTCCCTAATTTATGATACTACACATTGCATTCGCTTCCCTTTTCTAAACCACCCCAACACTCCGCGCCCAGCAGCAGTGCAGAAAAATTAAAGGTATTTACTTGGAAAAGAAAGGGACGGTAGACGCATTACATTACCGGCTGTAACACATAAATAAATTAGATGGTTTTATGGTACGCCGCCGACTTAACACATCGGCAATCTTTGTAATGGGTTTCTCGGGCGGCGCATTGGAGTTCTGGTCATTTATTGAGAATGTGCGATAAAGGTGAGTTTATTACAGGGGCTCGTATAAATGTCTCCAGTGGAATGCACCACGGCCGCCTAGGTAACTAACCTTATGTTTCTTCAAGAGGGCAAACATTTTATAAGATTGGCTCTCCCATATTGATCGTATTAAGTACTTTGTCAATTAAAATATAATGTCATTAATGCCATTTTAGTTATTTGTCATGCATATAATTTGTAAATTTTAAATTTTTAAAATTTTTGCAACATGTTGCAATAAAATAAACATCAAAGCATTAGATACTGTGCTTCCAGTAAGCTATATATAAACCTATCCGAAATTTTTTCATATATTAAACGGTCGTAATATATTTTTTTGTTAAAAAGTTTATCTAATACTATCTAATTTTTGTTAAATACCCATACCAATGTGTAAATAAATGAACAAAGAATACGGATGCTCCATTCAAATAGAGTGTTCGAAGAAATCTTCCATAATTTACATCTCGGTGTTAAAAGCGATGACTATATGTATTGAGGCATTCCTGACATCTTGCGTTAAAACTAGTATTTACACGCAAAATTCCAAAATTCTTCAAATTTCTGAACTTTTACCGCGCTTAAGTTGAAAATTTTCCTATTGCTCACCTCCGCTAAATATATGTATTCTAAGCCTAATTTATATTAGGCTTATATATGTGTGTATTATGAAATATACCTTTAATATGTTAAATGTATGTAGTCAAAAGAGAAAGTTCGCTGGTGTAACTGTCTACGGTAGCCCGGCCAGAAATAGGGCAGAGCCAAGGAGGCCATACAGCGCTATACAAAGGACAGGGGCGAATACCATGCGACTCCTTAAAAACGTTATTTTGGCGAGGGTTAATAAAGTCCAGTCTTTCGAATATGTTAGTGCAATGGACGCGCCAGCGGTTTGTACAGTTAAGTACAGTTAAGGCAAGTGAATTTGAACCGGCCAATAGTAGTTGTATATTTTTAATTTTTTAAATAAAGGCTCAAGACATGAGCGATTTATGTGGACCGTTTGCCTTGGTGAAGCAAACGTTTAGCTCATTTGAGTCGAATACATAAGGAAGGTTTGCTCTGCTGGAGGACGAAGAATAAGCTCTACAATTGACGCGGACTCATTTCATATGGCAGATTAGTTTTGACTTCATCAGTGCAAAAGTTTAATTCAGAGAGATTCAGTTCACTTCAGATAATCAGATTTAGTTTGTCTCCTTGAAAATCACGGCAGCTAAATTTATATTCGACATAGCTAAGTCCTATCGTACGCAGAACACCAGAGGACGCGGAATATCTTGAGAATAATAAATTACCATATATATGTTTTATATCGCGTGATTATTAACACAATTTATATCCTCTCCTAGTCCTGTTGAGTACAAGTTATAAAATAGGGGAACAAACCTCTAAAATATTGTTGTCGTGAAGCGTGGGCAACAACACCAAAGCGCTCAAAAGTCAATTAGCAATACGCCGCTACAAAATATGGCGATCAGCAACTAAATCACTTCATAATTGGAGACCAACGTGGGGCTGCCATACACCAAACGGCCTCCAGTTCGTCTATAGAGTGAGTGATATTTCTATAGACTTTTAAACAAGTCGGATACGGTAAAACCTAAAGAGTGGGGGCCATATCTCTCTGGAACAGATTATGTCACAAAGAACCCCAAAGAATCATGAGGAGTGGTTTGTGACAGAACCTTGTTGAAAATATACATGTTCTCTCTCATTATGGGATGCGAATATTTGTGTGCGACAGTTTGCAGTTACAGCACACCACACACCAATATTTTTTATCGTGCAAGGGAACTTCATGATTTTATGGCGGATTTTCTGCACTGCAGTGACACAGTTTTGGGAACAAATATAACCGTATACATGAAACCAAGTTTCTTGTAGAAAATTTGACAAGTGCTTGTACTCTTTACGGCCTTTCTGTAAGGTTTCAATTTTACATTTTAATAGCTCTGTGAGTTGAGATATTTGAAATGCTCATTTTTCTGAGATAGATGGCGCAGAGATTTCTTTGGACATTGTTATAATACTTTTCCACCACCACCACCACCACCACCACCACCACCATAATCATCTTCTTTAGTACGAGCATAAGCTGTTTTCGTTTAGGAATTCAATTTTTTATTAATCCTGTTTCCCAAGATCTAACAGAACAATTTCTTATAATATTTTTATGAGGAAATATTTGCATCTGAATTACTTCCTTTACAAATATTATTTAATCCAATATATGCTTTCACTTTAAAATTTATAAAAATTGTCGATTTTTATCCAAAGATCAAACTTTTTTCATGTCACCTGTCCATGAAAAGCCAAGATCTGAATCCATCGAGAACTAATGGACGTTATTGGCAATGCTGTGACACAGAGTTAACCAAACAATGAAAATGCACTTCGTTGAATGCACAGGCATCACTGTTCAAGAGATTTCACCAATTAAGTAAAAATTTAACTCGTTCGATGCTTAATAATAAATATAATTGTGAAATTATAGATAATCAATAATTTCGTAGATATAAGATCATGGGTTCAATTTCGGCCAGAATCAATTGATTTTTTTCAGCATAAAAGTCGTTAAGCATCGTTTTCTGCGGAAGTAAGGACGTGGCTCCCGTATTGTAGATTTACGGCACGTAGCAAGCCTGAAAGAAGAGGCATGTGAGAAAAATTTATCGGCCATTTCATGCCCTGAATTGAATGGGACACTGATGACTTGAGATGTTAAACAGCGTCCGTAAATACACCAAATCAAAAATAAGACCACAAATGTATACAATTATTACATTTAATTATAAAATAAACACAAATCTTTCTAAATATAAAGTTTTGGAGTTAAAGGATCATAGATAGGCGATGTTATTCTGTTTTTTTCTGATGTGTCCCAAAATTGCTTGGGTATAAGGTTCAGACCGAGCAAGTCAAGTTTGTACGTCATCGTGCCCGGTGCTTCTATAAAACATAGAGCAGGTGTGTCCAAGAAAACAAACAGGTGGGGTAATGGCTAGCAGTAGTTAGCAACGTTGAGTACACACATGGCGGTCAATCTTGCGCGCCTAATGGTCTAGTGCCCTGCTAGCTGCAAACATTTACTGACGTGCATCACAAATCATACGCGGTTCATCTACAATGGCCTAGCTGCCTCTGAACTACTGCTGTCATTCATTATTGAGTAACCAGAAGGTTGGTTCTACGACCAGTGGTGAATAGTAACTCTTATAGGCTTTGAAAAGACTCTATACAGTTGAAAATGTTCAACAACTGATCTTTATATTAATACATGTTACCTATATGCACTTTAAGTGACTTACAGATTCATTTAAAGATTTTTAAAATGTTAATGTAGTTTTTAAGATTGTACCTTAACTGAATGTAAACTTAAACATAGGAATATTGGATTCACAAATAATAATAGCTGGGGCCAAGAATAAACATAGGTTATTATGATTTTCAGTTTGGGGAATAGAGCGAAGTCGCAAGGTGGCAAATCAGGCCTGTACGGTGGGTGGGGGACAACCGTCATGTTGTTTTTCGTTAAAAAGCTCCAGGTGAGAAAGAAATTGGGACAGGGCGCATTATCGTGATGCAACAGTCAGTTCCCTTGTCGCCGAAGTTCGGGCCGTCGTCTCCGCACATTTTCACTGAGCCGTCGCAAAACGTCACAGTAGTACGTGGAATTCACTGTTTGGTTTGGTGGGACGAATTCTTTGTGCACAATCCCCTTGGTATCAAAGAAAACGAGGAGCATGCTCTTGACTTTGCTCTTCACTTGTCTCGCTTTTTTTTGGTCTTGGTGAGTTCGGGCTCTTCCACTGGAAGGATTGTTGTTTTGTCTCAGGATCATAAGCGTACATTCAGCTCTCGTCGCTGGTGATGACCCTGGACAAGAAGGTTGGATCATCGGCCTGACGAAGCTCCGTGCAAACTTCAACATGCTGCGCCTCCTGATCACCAGTCAGGATCCTTGGCACACATTTTGCGGCGACACGATGTATGCCCCAATTCATCAGTTAAAATTCGTTGGCAGGTCTTATAACCAATTCCCACTTCATGAGCAAGGTCTTCAATGGTTAAAGCTTCGTCCTCAACAATTGTACGGCCGGCCCTGAACCGAGCATGTCACTCAAACACACGTGTGCGGCTCATGCTTTGTCCCCCAAATACTTGTTGAATCATTGCGAGGGTCTCCGTAGCATTTTTCCCGAGATTTGCACAGAATTTGATGCGCACTCTGTTCTAATCTTGGATCCATCATAAAATCGCCACACACTACACACAGAGTATCATGAAAAGTACTATAGAATCTCAACACATCTACCCAGCTGCATGAAACTTTAAACACCCACTCATCAGATGTGCTAGTGTTGTCACCTAGCAGTACAAAACTCTACTGCAACTACTGTCGAGATGGCAGCACCAGTCCCGAATATTATGGATACCACCTAGTGTATATATATATTCTGATGAAAATCTCCTATTTCAAATACTTTCTTTTAGTTTTAGAAGCGTCTTAAAAGCCATTAGAAGCTAGATGTAGAGAGTACACAGGACTTTATAGCAGCTTGTTTGATCAATTGCAGACATTGCAACAGAAGAATTGTACCTTAGAAGAAGCAGCATATCTTTCTGAAATTTACGAAGAGTGTCGCTTAGTTTAGATAATTAAATTTATATACAAATTTTCCTGATAGCTGTGGCTGCCGCTGCAAATAATCAGTCACAATAATTCCTTGTCAGCGAATGAATGGAGGGTAAGTTTGATAAGCATGAAATGGTTATAAATGAATAAAGAAGTTATAGTAAGAAAGCTTTTTTGAAGATCAAACACAGATTTTTAATTTAGGGGAGACTTTATGTGAGGCAAAGAAATGGAGTTGGTCAATAGAGAGACAAGAAATTGAATTAAAAGAACTAAGTTGTATTTTATATTATTATTTTATTGTTTTATTATATGTTATTTATGTAACCGTTTAGATGTGTTCTATTTTGAGGCATATATTTCAAAGGAAGAATTTAAGGGATTATTTATATACAGTTCAAAATAAATGGGCGTGGAAAGTTAAAAACGGTGTTTAATAGTTTCTTAAATCACTTTTATTATTGTTAGCACTCATTTAATAGGTTTAGGGTTACATAGTTAACCAGAAAATGCTGTTTTAAATTGAAGTAGAGAGAAGTTTATTTGTTAAATAGTGATTGATGAATTCAAGAGTAGGAGCTTAAGAGGATATTGAAATGTTAAATTTACCAACTTCAGTTCCCATTTTCTCAAGGACTATTAAAGGTAATAAAACTAAAATTTTAAAGCACACAAATTGACATGATTGAACTTTTCTGATATATTTTCACAACTATTCCATGGCTCTGGAGCAAATTATAGATCATTTTCAATTGTTGGCTTTTTTCTATTTTTTTCCAACATTTTATTTTTTTACGATGTCACATTTTGTCATATCTGTACCATAATAGATCCACATCATTAAAATAATGCCATGAATAAGTGGTAAAAGTTCCACAGTGCTAGCTTATATAGACGTTAAAAAAAAAAATGGGAAACGAATGTGGTTTTTCAATAATTGCAACCCCAAAACATGTTTTTACAGAAAAACTAACTTTTTGAGAGAAACAACAGCTAAAATTCTCTAATATTGTAAAACAACGAAGAATAATGTCATGGAAACATACGTTACTTTTTCTATCATTCAAGACAAGCCACCGTCACGGGTGGCCGAGGTCGTTAAGGAGCGGACTCAGGAGCGGGAGGTCTGGGTTTCGAAACCCGCCGGGACCGTCCTCTCTGACTGAGACTTTTCCAGTTTTCCTTAGGCTCATAAATGGCAAATGCCGGGGAGGTAGCTTAAACTTAGACCTAGAGCGTTTTTTTCCTTAAAAATATCATTTCATTTCATGTATCATCAGTGTTCACCGCCTGTGGTGGCTCGGTAGTAAATACGGGCGTTAAACACTACTCAAAAAAAAAAAAAAAAAAAAACAAAAAACAAGCCACAGCCTTCTAGAGCAAATAGTTCCTGGGATGTAGAAATTTAACTGAACAAGTGCCAGCGGTGGGGGTGGGGGAGGATTATGCAGGGACATAATTAAAAAACTATTAAAATAACAAAAATTAGATTTTTTGACCTCCCTTCCCTTTAATATTTCCCTTACGAGAAAGTAATAATGGTAAAATAAATAAATTAAAGAAGCAGTTAACATATTATATCTAGCTGACAATGTTATTGGTATATTATATTTCTGGCGGTCACTCGTCGATCACTCATCATCACTTTTGCTACGACAGTTTCCCATAGACCACCGTCTTGTCTAATCGTTTATATTTTACATTTAAATTTTATGACACCACATTGCCAATTCATCGTAAAACACAACACATTCACTCAAAATTGCTGACATATCTTACGGGATCTCAGAAGATATTCCCTGCATTTGCAGGCATTTAATTACAGTTATTAGCCCAACCCGTTCATTCTGTTAACGAGTAAACACTTATCATTAATAAGTTGTTAGGACATAATGCAACAGTGTATATTGAAACAGTGTAATATTGTTCCATTATCACTAAACTTCCAGAAGTAGTATCTCCATTGAAAAATGCAATTTTCGGATTGGTGAGCTAAGTTCGAACCCAAAGCAAAGAAAGAAAGAAGAAGAAGAAAAAAAAGATTTCAACAGAAGAAGGTTGATGAAATAGACTATCAAATACAAACTTCTCCTCGAAAGCGTTTAACATGATTAGGACAGAAAATTTGTATAGCTGTCGGCAGTACATATTAAGCTACTCAGCTGTTGCATTTCAATTATACAAAATTATTGCTATATCTGAGGTTAAAAATGTTAGGGAGACAGTTTAAGATATTCAGCAGAATGAAATAATGCGGTCTCAAATTATTTACAAAAGGATTCAGGCATGTCTCACAGCGGAGAGCAGGCACCTCGAACACCTATTATAATATTCGTTCATATATTACCGTAATAAATAACGAAAGAAACAAAATGTGCCAGATATGAGTTCCTACCACGTGACACGATTTCCGTTGGCAGGTGGGGAGACCATTACGCAGTAACTTCCCGTCAGCAATATCGATTTCCGAATGCGTAGCGAATTGAAGGCCATGTATAAATAAGACATTTACATATAAAACTACCCTTAAGTAGTGGATTTCAACCTTTAAAGTGCCATGTAGTGAAATTAAATTAAAAACTTACTCTAACTACCACACAATTTTATTTTGTGTTTTCTTTTGAATGAATATTATTATGACATATTTACACACAGAACCCTTTATTAGAAGAAACTAATGCATTGTTCAGGGGTTAAATATGCGAATTAATCGAAAGCATTTTGCATGTTTGAAATTCTTGTAAACGCTTTAAATGCTTTTATAACGATAAGGGACCAATAAACTAATCAGAAAATGGCCAACCCAGAAAGTGAATTTTTGTATACTTACTTTCATACTACTCTTGATATAATTAAAATATCGCGTATAAAGTAAATATTGTTTTAAAATTGTGTTAAAAATAAACATTTCATCTCGAAAACAGTCTAACTTTGGAGCAAAAAAAAAAAAAAAAAATTAATTACTAATGTCATATGCAAAAGTATAAATCGCCTGCACTATTTACTCCAATGTTACGTTTGTTTTGATTTAATTTAAATTACCATCAGCCATTGTTTAGCCAAGGTAGCAAAAAGGTATTTGCACCACCAGCTGCAGTCATGTATTTATTAGAATGGTCCAGTCTGTGACGGAGCAGAGCGCGTTTCCTATACCTGGGCGAATGCTATGGCGCACACGCAACGTTATGCCCTACAAGATTAATGCGCGATGTTTAGCTAGTAGTATTCAGGTTCCCAATTAATTTTTAATCTCTTCTTCTTGTTTTTTGAATAGTGCTTACGCCCCTTTTAACTACTAATGTGGTGGACACTGATGATATACGAGATGAAATAATAAATGGGGAAATTATTTTTTTTAATAGGAAGAAAGTGTTCCAGGGCTACGATTAGGGTACCTCACCCGCACTTGGCATTTATGAGGACTCAGGAAAACCTGTAAAAAACCTCATTCAGGGAGGACGGTCCTGGCGGGAATGGAACCCCAGACCTTGCACTCACGAGTCCGCACCTTAACGGCCTCGGCCACCCGTTTATAATTATTTAACTATTCACGGAATTGGATTTATACT
Source organism: Metallyticus violacea (assembly GCA_030762175.1). Classification (NCBI taxonomy): domain Eukaryota; kingdom Metazoa; phylum Arthropoda; class Insecta; order Mantodea; family Metallyticidae; genus Metallyticus; species Metallyticus violacea. The sequence goes on from CM060844.1 coordinate 83,525,317, forward strand.
AAGTTTGAGAAAATATCAGAAAACTGTGATTGCCTCATGTGAGGCAATTTACACAGACGAGTAATTTTGGTTACATTGAAGTTTTTTTTTTTTTGAGTAGTGTTTAACGCCCGTTTTTACTACTGAGGCACCACAGGCGGTGGACACTGATGATACATGAGATGAAATGATAAATTGAGAAAGGATATTTTTTTTTTTTTTTAGGAAGGAAGCGTTCCAGGCCTAAGTTTAGGTACCTCCCCGGCATTTGCCAGTTATGAAGAGTGAGGAAAACCTGGAAAAAACCCCAGTCAGGGAGGACGGTCCTGGCGGGATTCGAACCGCAGACCTCCCGCTCACGAGTCCGTGCCTTAACGACCTCGGCCACCCGTGGCGGTTACATTGAAGTGATTAATAGACATCAATATATAGAATGTTTCGGAAATACACTTACAAACTTTGATGGCAGGTTTACTCACACGGAAATATGAACAAAGTCCAGAAACCCTTAGTTTTTGAGTTGTTAATGAAAGTCTACCAAAACAGTAGAAAATATCAATTTAAACATATATCCAGAAATTATTAGTTTTATGAGTTATTTATGAAAGTTTACCAAAACAAGAAAATAAAAGTCCCTATAAAGATATGTCCAGAAATTATTAGTTTTATGAGTTATTAATGAAAGTTTACCAAAACAAGAAAATAAGTGTTCGTATAAACACATGCCCGGAAATCGTTAGTTTTTGAGTTATTAATGAAAGTTTACGCTAGAGTTAAAATGACTATTTCTATCACATCTTTAATAGAGTTATTACCAAATCACTTAAATGGTTAAACTTCAACAGTGCTATTGCTGTATTTTGCGAATAACATTTTGTTATATAAGTATACGATGCTGGTGCCCAAATCGATAACACCATTCAATTACTTAACAAAATGAATTTTATTTTCGGTTACGAACTTAAGTTGTTAGATTGTACCTTGAAACGCGTTTAAGTAAACTTTCATTTATAACTCATAACTAAGGATTTCCGGTCATAATTTCTTTCTTGTTTTGGTATGAGGAACCCGCCACCATAGTTTATAAAAGTATTTTCGAAACATCCTGTATATGTTTCCCTAAAAAGATGCAAAAATTGCAGAAGGCATTTGTAGAAGGGGTTTCTTTTTTAGTTGAATTGAGGTGATATTAAAGATAGAATTTCAGAAGCAAGCCCATAAAAATGAAGCTAGAACTTTCCATTTATAAAGTCAAATCTTTCTAAAATACAGGCAATTATTGGGATTTAAAATGACGAAAAGGACAGCATAATGCTCTAAATTTTATTCGTCTTTAGCTAAGAGTAGTAGTATATAATGCATCGATACCTTCTAACAGACATTTTTACATGATTATATTTCTGCGGAAATATTCTTTTGTGTGCAAAAGTTGAAAATAAGAACAGGCATGGAACAGCAGCAGCAGGAGAGAAAGGGGATGAACTAGGATTGTAGTGGAAGAAGAAAGAAAAAAGACAAAAAAAAGAAAAAAGAAAAGAAAAGCCGGAGACACAGATGGTCGGATGAATGTGGAATAAACGCTGGTGTAATATAAAATGCAAAGGATTTTTTTTCGGTTACTTTTTTACTGAATCAGAATTAAAGAACTTAAGACACATTAAGGACAATGAAATACACGAAAACTAAAAGAAAAACTTGTTTAATTAAAAGATTTGTCGTAGGTTAAGTGACGTTGTTTTTTGTTACATTTACTGCATAAAATAAGCACCCTTCTGCTCCATAAATGCAAATTTAGCATTAAATCTAACAAAACGTTGGTGGCTTATGGCCCTGTGACCCTTAAGGACCAATCTTAACGATTACAAGATGACATTATTTTCTAAATACAATTTTGTTTCACAAAGGAATCAGCGCTGGTCCCATGTAAATATAACGCCTTCTTGTTCACTGACAGAGCACATGTTTCTTCTGCTACTTTCATAAGCCATTTAACCCAACCGACAATAAATATTTCATCTTTGGTGCTCCCAGGCAACTTTCAAATTTTCTTTAACAGCCTGTTCCTCTTGTACAAGATAAGCACTGAACCGGGGCGGGTTTATGAAACATCAGTAGTGAAGATGATAGATGCAAAACGATTTCCAAAGATTATAACGGAGTATCAGCTATCAAGAAGGGTATATATAGTAGAGTCAGGAATAAAAACAAAAACCGCCTGCTTATACTGAATTAACGTCCGTGACAATTGTAATAATATATTCCAATGCGACGGCAATAAAATATCATGCACATTTAAACAGGAATTCTATTTCCATGCTTGAAATAAACATTGATGATAGGTAAACTTTCCCTTCTATGCAACATCTTAAACACTTACAACAGATATTTAAAGATTAAAATTTTTATTTGCCCATAGTTTCCTCGCTTACTCTGATAAACGGTAATAAATATTTTCTCTCCACCTTCTGCTATCTTTCAATAACCTTCTGTAACTTTCAGTAAAGATTCCCATTCTTTATTTATTTTATGTGAAAAAACTATTTTATATTAAAATACTTATATAAATGGGCAGTTCTTTCTCCCCTGAAGATGGTTATGGGAGTTTCGTATTGTTATCCCACTGTTATTTAAGCCGCAACAAATAAAATAAAATAAACACATTTCAGTCATTTTAAGGTAACATTCAGTACTTGAAAGTTACTATAGCAGTAGTATTTTGGTGACCTAACATATTTAAAAAACAATTATCCAAACATTGGCTCATTAAGAGAACATATATTTATGTTGACATATAATGAACTATACATACTTAACATATATCACTTTTTTGTATAAAGAGGAAAATATTTCATAATTTAATAATAATTACGAGGTGTACAATGAACTTATTAAATATTAATAATTTACATTTCAATCTTTTCTGTTTTTGCAGTTTTCTTACAGGCAAATTTAACTACTTAATTAAATAATTGCACATCTGTATGTTTATTACCATTATGAAATTTCTAAGTTCAAAATTTCTGGAAAGAAAGAAAAAACACTATTTCTTTTGCATTATCGATGGGAATGCTTCTTTAAAAAATGGGTGCATTTATCTACGTACATGTAAGGTATACAGGCTTAAATTTTTACTTCATTATGTAGTTAACGGTGAATATCGAACATGAACTAGTACTTTTGTAAATTAAAAAGCTGCTTTCAGGTCTACAGATACGATGGGAGCATACTTAAAGCTAGAGCAATATCCTTTTCATTGCTAGTCATTCTAAAATTCACTCTACAGGCGAGTGACGGAACACAAAGTTTTATAGACGGCTTTCATTTTTCCACATACCCATAGACCAGCATCATCGGCAACGTGTTTAACTCGTCTTTGATTGTTCTGACCACATCGATAAGTCGGTCCTGGTGGTGTAGTGGTTACATACTTGCCTCCTAAACCCAAGATCGCAGGTTCGAACCCGGCCAGGACCGACGGATTTTTCCGGGCGTAAAAATCCTAAGTATGGCTTCCTTCGGAAGGGAAGTAAAACCGTGGGTCCCGTTTCGTACATTTACGGCACAAAAAGAACCTCAAGCGTGAAAGAGAGGCCTCTGAGCAAAATTTGTCGGCCGTTTCACGCCCTGAGTTGAGATGTTAAAGAGCGTCCATAAATAAATCAATAAAAAAATAAATTGACCTTTCGTGTTTCTGGAAAAGTTAATAAACATAATGCAAAATCTGGGGCTCAGAAACTACTCTTGTAATCAGACAACACGAATAAGACAGTCCTATAACTGTCTTTGATGCAGCCTTATGTCAGACAGAGTAGTAGAAATCTTTTCCGATGATAAAACAACCTTTACGGGCACTACATATAGTTTTAATTTCATAGTTCATACTTTTCCAGCAAGACGGTGCACCTTCCCACTTGACTCTGGATGTTCGAGACTCTTTAGACCAGCACTTTCCAGGGTAATGAATCGGGCGAGAGGGCCCGATATGATGCAATCCTGTTCCGCCCATGTTGCCCCATGGACACAAACTACAGTGCATTTGGACCACCATCTGGACGTGCTCCAAGCAAACATCGGTTTTGACCTAACTGTACCGAACTTTTGCAAATGGTATATGTTCCAGAAATAAAATATCTTTGTCCTTTATTATAGTTTCAGTGTATTTGTAATCTCAAATGATATACACAACTTCTATCAACTTCCAAGTCTATACAATAGTGAAAATGCGATAAACCTTTACCTGCACTTCCATACGAACAAGAGGCTCACGGTTCAGCAAAGGCGGTATCCACGGCCGTTCTCGATGACACCAACCAGCACACCTGGGGGGAAAAAAATCAACAGAAATTAATGCGCGGGATTCATCTCTGGAGGAATTTAATAAAAATGGAAGCATAACAGCAGATATGGATCCAGCTGTTAGCGTCCCTAAAGGCTGAACTGTGCACTTTGCTATCAGACACGCAATACGTTCCACCCCACTGGGGGGATTATGGAAATTCTTGCGAGCAACACATGGTTAGAAGCTGCGACTCTCTTGAAACAAGAAAAAGTTGAATAAAGAGAGGAGCAGAAGCAGCGTTGGGGTAGATACGAGTAGAAAATCTGTGCAAGTCATACCCAACTTTTATGAAAGAGAAAATTACTCATGCGTGCTGTTCTATTTTTTCTTTTTCTCCCTCCACAGTTCTTTTCTTCTCTACACCCCGTTTCATCTTTTGACTTTTTATGACAAAGGGAATGGGGAGATAATTTCTAACGAGACAGAAGGAATGTCTGAATGGAAGTGGGGAGACCTTTTTTTTTCCTTCCGCATAAAGGAATTTTACTTGGACGTAATCGATGGTCTCCAGCAACTTAAACCATTTTCCTGCCCTTGCCAGTAACTGTTCAATGGCTATTAGCAGAGAGAATCAATGAATCATTCCACGAGAATGCTTTGAAAGTGCTCCAGTTCTGGTAAATGAAAAAGAGGAGGCGGGTTCGGTTTGGACAATATCGAGGCTCTTTTGTCAAACGCCAAAGTGGGAGAGTCTTGGAAGCGCCGTTTAACTTTATCGATCATCTAACACTCTGTAGTAACGTCGATTACTGACAGTCCCTTATGCTCTCTCGCGCTTTTAAACTGACCATTGTTAGTTTAAATTGAGACAGTATTTATAAGCTGCCACCCCATGTTTAAATAGAGTAATTAGAGCAAGTAATTTTATATAACTTCCTTATTATAGTCATGAGTATAGTGTCGTATTAATTCCTGTACAAGTGTTGAGTTACTTTGAGTAAAATGTTATTTTCTTGCCAGGGTGCACAAAACTACCCCAGCTATAAAATCTGACCCGGGAATTTCAGTTGCCTGTTGTAACAATATGCGTAAAGATGACCGAGGCAAACCGATTTTTTCTGGAGAAATTTCTAAAGGGGAATCCTTAAGTGAGATGTTTATTTGTATTCTGTTAGAGAATGTAAAGCAGAATAGGCATAATAAAACATATGGAGGCAACTACAGGGATGAAAAGATAGGCCGGTAACGTCTTCAAGGAAAGAAGGTAGCAGCTTCGGTTCATATCTACATGTAAAAAGTCACATAGACCATGTTTATTTAGTCTTGCAATTTTGCGGCCCGCAGTCAGTTTTGGAAGAGTATTCAGTTAGGCATTATCAGTGGAAGGGCTTTCCCAGTTCAGTTCAGTTAGTGGAAAACTGTAGTCAGTTTTGCAAGGGTATTCAGTGTGGGGCGTTATCAACGTAGAAAAGCTTTATCAGTTGAGTTCAGTTGCGCCTCAGGATTAGTTAATTTCAGGATCAGTCCTTATAAAATTAAGAAACTTCAGAGTGATCATCATAGTTAATGCGAAAGTGGCACACATTCTCCAGAAAATAACGGCAGTACATTTTATGTGGAATAGTTTATGAACAATAAATTGTGTTTCATCTCCCATGACGAGAAATCTTATTAATCTCCATATACTCCTTCCCCTTGGTCACAGGACCATAAAAGTATCCAGCATCAGAGTCTTAACAGCCGTAGCAAAATATAAGTCAGCGGAAACTAAACATCGGAGAGGAAGAAATAACATTACCTCTGAGAATACAAATCAATAAAATTAGTTTCCTTTTTTGCAATCCTCCAAAATCTTTCCCTCCATTCTTGTACCTACTTAATTAACACCTCGTTCCTTTTATTAAACCGCTGCAATTTGCAATTGTATCTTTCTTGGGAAAATTAGATAGTGGAATTGACATAAAATGTTTATATTCTTACCGAGCGGGGTCGGTCCTGGTGGTATAATGGTAACCCTACTTGCCTCGTAGACCCCAAGATCGCGGGCTCAGAGTCGATATAGTAACAACGTTACTCTAAATGATAATTATTTTTATATTCATTTTTTACATCCTAAGACATTTTCCTATCTCCATTCTCCACCTTGTACTTATTCTACAAGTTTTATTTTCCAGTCGCTACTATTTCATTCTTTTAATTATTTGCTGTGTGCGACTTAACTCATTTTGAAATAAAATCTTTTTCGACTTTTCTCGAGTCTTGCTGAACAGAGCAAGAAATCAGTTATATAATAAAACAATATATTATATTACTACTATAATAATTTCACTTACTGCATTGATGATTTATCAGATTTCGATATCGTTAATATGCCCTCATTAATGCTCCCATATATCTTAAGACATTTTATATTTAATTGCTTTAATCCTAACTGCAATGTTTTAATCTTTTTTCACATAAGTATGTCGAATGTCACATAAACTGTTTTTATTAATTAATAGTTAAACGGCTTTTCTCAAAATTTCTATCAATTTTCTATCATGCACTCCTTTCATTCCTAATCTTTGCTACAACCAACTGAAATCGCAAACAGATATGATTGTAAAGTCCCGTCTGTTTTCTATAATGCCACGAATGCCAATTTTTCCCCCCAAATTTCTGGAGTGCTTTAAAAATAACGATAATAACAATGTGAATGGCAGAATATTTAATGCTATCAATTTATATTTATATAATAATTTCATTAATGTAAAATTTAGCTTAAAAGATTTATACCTATTTTCACTTTTTGGTCATTAGTGATATATTTTCAGAAACAATAAAATAAATTAGTATGTGTAATACAACGTATTAGCCAAAAATAATACATCGTTATTAAAGTCAATGTAGCTTTTTGTATAACGAGTGCCAAAAATGAAGAATTTCACTCTATATTGTAATAGGTCCAAAGATAAACCCCAGAAACAAGCTAAGAGTCATATTAAAAAAAAAACATACCCTTAAGAAATTTTATTTCATTACACCAATATCTTAAATTATTTATATGCAATTCCAAACTTTACTTTTCTTTATTTTTTAATTTTGAACTGTTCAACATGCTTGATGCTTTGGAATCATTCAAGCTGAAGAACATATTGTCCTGTAAAACAAGTTAATTGGGTATTTTCAGAAAAAAAATCTCTCTAGCCCTCGACGAATGCTACGAAATGTTCATCGCTGACTTTTGTGTTAGGTCACACGCTTTGTGAACACTCCACGTTTGGATTTATGCTAATGTTAGCGCACTTGAGAGACAGGGCGATTTGTGCTTCCTCATGCCTACTGCAAAGGCACAGTCAAGATTCATGAGTATTCACCTCTGTAAAGCCCGGAACAGGCGTGTACAGGTGGATGGACCGCGAAACAAAGCAACACCAATATCAGTTTCCATTGATGCGCGTCACGCCTTATTACCATTAGCAACAACAACAACCGGATCTTCCTTCCACCTTGTGCTAATTTGGCATTTCGAGTCAGACACCTGCAGCAGGCAAGTAATGTGGGGTTTCTATTTTCAAGAAACAAACTGGAAAACCTAATAATAATAATAATAATAATAATAATAATAATAATAATAATAATAGTAATGCAGAAGTTAGCTACTATTATCACCGTTAAATTGCAAATATTCATTGAAAATTATAAGATCAACGTTTTAAGCAAGCGATAATTCAAATTGCGCAAAGCGGGCAGGCAATTGAGGACATATTCATTAAATACGAATGCTCCCGGAGTGAGATTGCAAGTTGTCTGAAAGCTGGAAAAGAGGAGATGGTTGCGAAGTACTGTGCACTCTTTTGACTGCATCAGTAGAAAACGAACTTAAATATCGACAGTTTCTCAACAATCTCCTCAAACAATGTGTAGCATTAGGTGGCAACTAGACGACAGTTCCCACTTGACTGAGGAAATAGAAGTCTTAAAATTCACATTTCCCAGCGCAGTGAAAGTAGTAGTAATAGTAGTAGCAGTAGTATAAATAGTAATATTAGTAGTATTAGTAGTAGTAATAATAGTAGTAGTATTAGTAGTAGTAATAATAATAGTAATAGTAGTAGTAATAGTGTAGTAATAGTAGTAATAGTAGTAATAATAGTAATAATAGTAGTAATAATAGTAGAACTAGTAGTAGTTACTTCCTTTGCCAATGTATCATTTCGTTTCGTGTATCATCAGTGTCACCGCCTGTGGTGCCTCAGCAGTAAAAACGGGCGTTAAACACTACTCAAAAAAAATTATTGCAGCCTTAATCTCAGTTTATGCAAACATTAAAAATGTAATACTAGTAGTAATAGTAGTAGTATTTGTAGTAGTAATAATAGTAGTAGTAGCAGTAGTTGTAGTAGCAGTAATAGTAGTAGTACTAGTAGTAGTAGCAGTAGTAGTAATAGTAGTAGTAATAGTATTAGCAGTAGTAGTAATAATAGTAGTAGTAGTTATAGTAGTAGTAATAATAGTAGTAGTACTAGTAGTAGTAATAGTAATAATAGTAGTAATAGTAGTAGTAATATGATAAAGACAAAAAACTATATTTCACTTTTCAGTATAGTTATCCTTTATTTAAATATACTTCTCACATCTTTGAATTAACATTTCAGTCCCCCCCCCCCAAATAGTCAGAAGTCTTGCCTGCAAACTGGACATAAACAGCATCCATCACTTCTATGTCAAACTTAATTTTCCTTTTTCCCTTCTTGAGTTTTGAGAAGAGCAAATAGTTACTGGGAGCTAGATCTTGGCTGTAGGGTGGATGGTCAATCTCCTTGAAGCCACATTTTCTCACAGCTTCCTTTGTAACAAGAGCTGTGTGCACAGACGCGTTGTCGTGAAGAAGGCGCACGCCACCACTCAGCGTTCCTCGCCTTTTCTCTTTGATGGAAGCACGTAGTCTGTGCAGTAGCCCAGCATAGTACCCCCCATTTACTGTGGTGTTCCTCTCCTTGAAGTCAATGAAGAGTATTCCTTCACAGTCCCAAAAGTTTGTGACCATGATCTTCTTGGTTGACTGAGTGACCTTGGCCTTTAGAGGCGGTGCTTCGCCAGGTTTACACCACTCCATTGATTCTCTTTTGGACAAGGGATTATAGTAGAGAACCATAGTTTCATCTCCTGTAACAATGGTTTGCAGAACTTCTCTCTCGTTGCTACAGCAGAGCTCCAAAAATGCCTGACAACAGATGACTCATTGCTGCTTTTCAACTGAGGAAAGAAGTCTAGGCACTAACATTATTTATGTTTAAATGTTCATGAATAATTCGAAGGACTGTTGTTTTAGATAGGCACAATCTTGTTGCTATTTTCTGTAACTGTGAGCCGCCATAATTTCTCCTTCCACAAGAGCGATGTTTTCAGGAGTGAGCACCGCCAAGCGCCGACCTTCTTGCTCTTCGTCTTCAATGCTTTCTCGACTTATTCGAAGAAACAGCTTGGTCTTTTACGAATATGAGGGGGATGCTTCCCCATACACACCGTCCAATCGCTGTTTAATTTCATTTGTAGTAAATCCTTTCGTAAAGAACTTAATAGTAGCTCGATACTCCATTTTGAACATGTCACAATCTTCTACACAAAGCCTTCTTTATGCAACTATATCTGAACAACTGAATACAGCAGAGCGGAAGTTATAGCTGCAATTATTTACTTAACAGATAACAAATGACACCAGAAAGGATTTTGTGAAAGCGATAAAAATCGGTGAGGCCGGAAACTTATGGACCTTCTCTTGTACACCAGGAAAAGTTGGATGTTTTCCCGCCTCTTATAAGAAAACACACTCGCACGCCTATCACAGTGAAATGTGCAACAAGAATTTCAATTATGCATGCACCTTCAAGCACATCAGCGAGATAACCATGGCGAGGGATCAGGTGGAACGCAAACAAACATGTGCAGTTCATGTAATCATGAAGTAACAATGGAGAGCTACAGTTCTCATCCTTTGTCGCTTTAAAAAACTGGAAGCAGGAAATTGAAGAAACCACGGGATTGATGTTTTGTAAAATATGCTGGTTCTTGCACTTGTGGCCATATTTGATGCGTGTCATCGCTCAGGTAATTTTGTATCACATTTCCCTGGTAAAACCTGATACAAAATATTTCCCTCATACAGTTCGGAAAACTGCAAATTATACCGTTAAAAGCTAATGTCCTTTTCCTTATAATTATCATTTACTTTACATTGCTGCATAACAGTTTCCCATTTGCTTTCGTGTGACATTACTAACATGCTGTCTACTAAGTTACTTTTGCCGAATAAATTGCCTTATTTCTGTGCGTTACGACTGTTATCCGCTCTAAAGCCCGCTATTATACAAGTATGGGGTCTAACTGTCTCTAACTGCCATAAGACTACGTGTTAAGTTTCTGTCGTTTTAATCGGTTCTACCCTTGGTTCTTGGCACAGCACGTTAACTTATAGCATCGCAGGCCAATGTTTACCTACCGCTTCACGCTGTTACACGAAATAGGGCTGGATTGCCCCAGCGAATAAAACACTGATGGCTGCAACGCATTTTATTTCCTTGGCTCCATTACTTGCCCGTTTATTCTCCATTAATAAGGACAGCATTTAAAATTATATACTACTACAGAACTTCTGAATCCTACCGTATTACAAGATACTGCCGAGTTTACCATGCGGAAAAATGTCTGCAAGAACGAAGGACACAAATCATTGCTTTGTTTATTGCTGTTTTTTACTTTCGCTCCCATAAAGGTGGAAAACTCTGAAAATAAAAGAATAAAGCCGGCCATAAAAAGTGGTAAGGACACAGGTGTGATTAATGCGGATGGGACAGCTGTACATAGAGCGAAATTCCCACTTTCATTATAAACATTATATGCCGGTTACAAATGCGACACAAAATGAAAATAAAGAGGCTCAAAAGCTTGCTGGTGAAAAAACGGTTGCTCTGCTTTGCGCCCCGTTGATATCCATTAGAACTGCAAACTCTGAGAGCTGGAAAAACAACAGCAATGGGCAAAATGTGAGGTATCTTAGCCCATGCACACCAGACTGTTTCACAAATGATGTCCTTGTTCTAATGCTACAAAATTACATTTAACAAATAATAAGCAAATGAACATATGGTATTTCTCCCAGTCACTGCTCTAATAAAGCTATATATATATATATATATATATATATATACACATTATCATTTTTTAGCATTTGAATGCAATCTCATCAAAGCTGCCAAAATCTTATATGCCAGCCGATACTTTCCTTCAAGCAATAGTACAAAAAGAATCCTAAAGCACTGTGAAACTGAATCCTTTTACAAAAATCCTGTCATTCGTTCAAATAGTTTCAGTTGTTTATTAGCGAGTCAAACATTTTAAGACATTTTCGTTGGATATTAATGAATAATACTTCAATAATTTTAGACTGCATTGGAGTCTTAGAAAAATAATTTGAGCTAGAGAATTTATGGTTCACAAAGAAAAACTTATAAAAAATAAATAACCTTCCTATACATTCATAAAATTAAAGATAAAATAAAAAAAAAAAAAACACAGGACAAAAATATTACAATAAATAATTTGAAATCAATGGAACTGTATGCTCTTTACAAAACAATTTAACAACATAACTAAAAGGCTGTAATACTCTAGTATAACAATTTTTATTTGAACCTTTACAAATAATTAACACTTTAAATTAGAAACTGATAATTCAATTTTAAGAGAAGATTTAAAGGTAAGGGGGGGGGGGGGGTAAAATCATATTTTTGTTTTTTGTACCATTTATATATTTTTGTACAAAAATGATAATGACTATGAAAATCAAAACAGAAATAAGACACCAACAACGAAGCAATCGTCAGGATTGCCACCATCACCACCTAACACACTGCGTATATACTTGTTATTTTGTAAATTCAGTCAGCAAATACCTCGCATTTTCATTTTCAAGTTCCATTTTTGTAATCGCTTGGCACATTGAAACAATTAGGACAAACATTCACTGTGTAATAAGATTTTATGATTATAATTTATGTTACTAACTACCTGTGGTATCAAAAAAGGGTAAAACACTCATTGCCACAATTAATGAAGGCTTATTAAGGTAACCAAAAAGTGTAATATAGCAAATAATGCAGCAGTATACACTTTGCACTGTATCTCAGAACTGTATAAAGTTATCAATATGAAATTTATATGAGATATTAAGAATACTTAACTAGAGCATTATTTTCTTGTTGAAAATTTCTACACACATAATATATACAAATGTGAAGTATTTAAATGTCAGTATTAGCTAATAAAATCAATACCAATAAGAAATTAATTTTTTTTGTTGCAAAACGTTTTATGTGCATTAGAGAATTAAAAGTTATAAAGCATCTTTAGCTAAGTTTTCTTAATATCTGTCAAAAACGTCATATTGATAGCTTTAAAATTTTCAGAGAAACAGTGTAAAAGGTAATACTGTTGCATTATTTGCTAGATTTACACTTCCTGGTTACCTTAAGTTCCTTCCAAGTTAGAACACTCTTCTTAAAGGGCTAATGTTAGCTTATACAATATACTGTAGCTTATATTTATTTTAAATTCCCATGTCGGCAATGAGTGCACGTCTGTATGGAGTCCAAAGAATTTTATAGGGACTACTTTTGTCATCAACCTTTAAACTTTTATTTTCCTTTTTAAATATAATTTTGTTCATACTTATTATTTCACTACTGTGCTGGGCAAACGTCACAATATTCACATTAGTTTCTAATTCAATTATTTTATTAAGTGTTTATTCATCTGTACTTCATTTTACTAACTACGGTTTTCATCAATAACTCCATCAATGGCAACACTAAATAAACATGCAAACAAGTGACTCCGGCCAATATTTGTGTATAGAGAGATGAAGTTATAATAAAATTAGTTTCAGTTCGTGTTTGTATGTATGTGCGCGTTCTGTTTGTTTTTTCTAATATAAAGTTTTGCTTTTAAAAGTTCTGTTTTAATCTACCACAGCGTTGTGGGACAAAAAACAAATGCATTTTAATAGTATACTGAGGAATAACTTTGAATGAGAAAATGGGAGAAAAAAAAAATGACGAGACAGACAAAAACAATCATCGGTTCAGGAATATTCATTAGATTACTATCACTGAGCTCCATGGGTGATTGGCATCAGCTGAGAGCGAGAGTGAAGCAAGTCCAAATGAGAAATAACAAGAAGCTGTCAACCGCGGTTGTTCTATCAGTAGACAAAGTGTGCAAATTTTAATCTTGAAACGGTCCTTACAACCCACCCCCATTGAAATATATTTATAATGTACATTTATGTAAGCCCAGTCATAATATTTTGGCATTATAACTAATAATATAAATACAGGGGTATTCTAAATGATTGTCAGGGGTTTGCGATTTTTTTTTAGAAAACGTGGAAACCACACCATTTTATAGTTGCAGTAACGGTTAGACAAACTGTCAAATTTTTGTTTTGCATCAACTGTAGTGACATCAGCTACCACCAGATGGCAGTAACAACAGTGTTTAACAAAATGGCGGTTAGTGGTAAGGAGAATGCTTTTTGTACTCATCAACACCGATCCGTTACCATAGTCCAGCGCCATTTTCGGGCAAAATACGGGAAGGAGCCTCTTTCCTACAACTCTGTTCGCAGATGGTACGGGTACAGGTTGTTTGTGTAAAGAGAAAAGCAGTGGGTGTCCCGCTGTGTCAGAAGCGGATGTGAATCGGATTAGGGGGTCCTAAGAAATCAACTACGAGATGTAGCAGGGAACTGCAAGTTCCTCAAACCACATTATGGCATGTGTTACTAAGGCGCCTAAAGGTAAAGTCATATCGCCTACAATTGCGTCAAGCTCTAACAGTTAATGACAAAGTCATACGTTTCAACTTTTGCATGGCACTGCAGGAACGTTCGTTTTCTTGACAGATTAGTTTTCAGTGACGAAGCCACTTTTCGTGATTGTTATGTGGAACATGTGCGAGACTCCCCTAAGGTGAATGTTTTCTGTGCCGTTTCAAACACGAAGTTCTTCTTCAATGTACAGACAGTGACAGGGCTGTCTTACCTGGACATGCTGTCATCCCAGTTGAGTGACGACAGGGACGGTTACGTGCTGCAGCAGGATGAAGCACCACCTCATTTCCACAGGGGTCAGAGTATTTTTAAACCAAGAACTTCCACAATGTGGAGGAACGCGGAACGGAAGGTGATCTGATGCTCTTACCCTTTCCACCACGTTCACCATGAGATTTCTTCCTGTGGGGACATGTTGAAGATCAGGTATTTGCTCCTCTTCTACCGGTGGATATTCAGGAACAGAAGCAGCGCATACGAACCGCCTTATCACCGTTGCCATGTTGACTCGTGTGTGGGAACAGATGGCCTATGATGTGTGTAGAGCTACAAAAGGCGCACATATTGAGCATTTGTAATGTATGTAAAAACTTTATGAGTTACAGTGCAGAATAAAACAATTGCACTGTGAGTTATGAATTTTTGTAACCCCGACAATCATTTATAATAACCCTGTATTATGTATATACGACTGTTATAAGCTTTAATTTCGATGTAAGAATTGTACAAAATAGAAAGCCTGGTTGTTCCGTTGCAGTAGCTTGGAAAGTCAACAGGGTAACAAAACCATACAAAGGATGAGGGTCGCTGTGTGAAGTTTCTCCTCCTTTTTTAAAAGGAACAGCAGACAGATAACGCCGGATTAATAAAGCAAAGGGTCTTTGGCCGCTACCGCCTGTCTTATCATTAGTCCTTTAAAAATAGCCAATACCAGGTATTACGACAAAATATTTTAAAATTTTCAAAAAATAACGAATTGCAAGTGCAGTTGGTCAACTTGAACTGGCCAATGAAGACAGTGTGTTTGAACTTTTAAAGATAGACGCGAGACTTACACGTGCCTTTTGGCCTTTCCTAGCGACCAATTTTTTTTTATTTGAATTTAATATACAGAGGGTGCCAAAAAATGTAACATACACTTCAAGCAAAGAAAAAGTGTGTTAACATAACAAAACTGAATTCACACAAACAGAAAATGATGAGCACTAATCATCTTACAGTTTTACAGTTACAGCAGTTACTCAAAATGCCCATCATCGGCGTCGATACACTTCTGAGTACGTTGAACTACTGATTGAGTAACGTTTGCACAAGTGTTCTCAGCAATTGCAGCACATGTCGTTTCAATTTCTTCCCGAAGTGCTGCCAGTGTAGCGGGTTTTCTGCGGTATACAACATCCTTAAGAGTTCCCCATAGGTAGAAGTCCAACAGCGGTTGTGTTCTGTACACTCGTCTCCATTGAACTTCAACAACGTTCTCGGTTTTCCAATACCACTTCAAAATTGCTTTCCGCTGTTCAAACGATAATCTTGGCTCCATTTTGTTGTAGCAACGATAGCATAACGTAATGTGAGTCACGTCTTTTATAGAACATCATACTACACATTACCTTTGTTTTTTGTCCCATTTTGGAATGTATTAAATAGTATCTTATGTGAGGTTTGTGCAGCTCAGTGGTTTTTTACATTAGGACGGTACATAGAGTGTAAACCGAACCATAGATGATATCGTTGCCCAAACGCGCTAAGTGAACGGTGGATAGGTCACGTCAAGCATAGACCTACTCTATTTAAGAAGTGAGTCACCCCAGCATTAAGGTAGCCACCACCCACCCCACGACAACAGTGATTCAGGAAACCTCCTACCACCAAGGTACACGCCATAGGAACTCCCTTGGGACACACTGCCGCCGCGGGTACTCATTTACCCGTGAGTTACGTGACCACTGTAACGCCAAGTCCATCCGGACAACTCCGCAATGAGAGGGGCCCGGCTGCTTCTGGTATCGTAGAAGTACCACGGGTACTCAGGGTCTTACAGCCCGCACCTGGAGCATCTGAAGAACAACGACCGAAGTCGCGGCCTCCCTCTCACGGCAAACACAGTGATAGCTTATTGGCTGACCACCGGTCTACCCCCCTCCAATCGCTGAGATTCCCATGCTCTTGCAGGAGTTTCGATAGAGCTACGTTCTGTAGTGGAGTAAGCTTTCATTAAACAGTAAAATGGTGGGGTCATTCATTGCACTGTCGCGTATTCTCCTTCAAGGCATACATCAGGAACGGAAAGTCGCATGGCATGAACCAACATTTGCTAGCAACCCGAAAAACATTAAAGTTAGTACAGAGATTAAATGAAACAGGTTCCAGGACTGCCCGAAGAAACCCACATAAGAAAAAGAAAAAGCATAGAACTTTCAATCAACCCACCCCCTCCGGTTTCGCAGATGTGACGGTTTGTGATTTTTATCTGTAGGGGACATTCAAATATTTCAACTAACCCTCACACATTACAGGAACTTATAAAAAATACACAGAAACAAAATTACGTCAATTAGTTATGGGGAACTATTACATGCCAATGACAATTACCTGAGAAGATGTGGATTGTGTTTCAGGGAAAATGGACGACCCTTCCATCCCCCTGCTGAGGGATAGCGAGTGCCAAATTCTGTTATTTAATATGCTGTATGTACATATGCTATTTATGAGGAATGAGAAAAACCTGGAAATATCCTGAATCACAAAGAACAGTCCTGGCGGCAATTGTATTTACAGGAATCCCATTCACTAGTCCGTACTGGCGAAGAGAAGAAGGCAAGTGACAGGAATGTGCTACATATAAACATTTTCTATCCTCCTCACCATGTTAGAGGTCCAGCGGAGTTGCAAGATATGAGTTTGAGAGGTCCTCATTTATATGGTAGCATGAATATCTCACATACCCTCATACGTTTGGAGATAAACGGTACATGCCCCCTAGCACTTCAGGTTCCTCTTGCCATTTTCTGATCGCAACTATGTATGCCTTAATGCCTCGGTTAGCCGAGTGTGTATTCATATTTTAACTTACACTGGGTGTGTATGTTCTTTCTTGTACAGAAATGAGATATACGAGGTCTGTTCAAAAAGTATCGCGAATTTTGTGTTTTTTCAAAAAGTATTTATTTATTCATGAATATCTATTTTGTCCCCTTCAAAGTAATCCCCACCAGATATTATACACTTGTGCCAACGTTTTTTCCAATCCTCGAAGCACTTTAAAAAATCGTTTTTTGTGATCTTGTTCAGCTCCTCCTTCGATGCCGTCTTTATCTCCTCAATCGTGGGGTAGCGTCGTTCTTTCATGGGCCTCTTCAGTTTTGGGAACAAAAAAAAAAGGTCACAGGGGGCCAGGTCTGGGGAGTACGGGGGCTGCGGCATCATAAGTGTGTTGTTTTTGCCCAAAAATTCGCGCACAAGTAACGATGTGTGAGCAGGGGCGTTATCATGGTGCAAAAGTCAATTTTTGTTCTTGCACAAATCCGGGCGTTTCTTGCGGTTTGCTTCACGCAAATTGCGCATAACTTGCAGGTAATATTCCTTATTGACCATTCTACCCTGTGGCAGGAACTCATGATGCATCACGCCCCTGCAACCGAAGAAAACTGTAAGCAAAACCTTCACATTCGACCGAACTTGGCGCGCTTTTTTCGGTCTTGGCTCGTGTGGCAGCATCCATTGGCATGATTGAGCTTTAGTTTCCACGTCAAAACCATAAACTCCATGATTCGTCACCAGTTATGACCCTCTGGAGCAAATTTGGGTCATCGCGGACAGAGTTCAACAGCTCCTTAGCAACGTTCATGCGATGGTGTTTTGGTCGAAATTGAGCAACTTTGGTACGAATTTTGCGGCGACCCGTCTCATGCCCAAATGGCACGAGCCAATCGATATGTTTAGGTCCTCAGCAACTTCTCTAACGGTGATTCGACGATTGACCAATACTATTTTCTTCACTTCTTCAATGTTTTCGTATGTTGTTGACAAGCTCGGGCGTCCGGGACGCTCTTCGTCGTCCACATCTTCTCGACCCTCTGAGAACATTTTGTACCACCGATAAATGTTGCTTTGGTCCAAGGTAGCCTCACCATATGCCACAGTCAACATTCGAAATGCATCCGCGCACTTAATTTTGTTTTACCCACAAAATTTGATACAGATTCTTTGTTACATTTTTAGGAATAGGCAAAAATCGAAGACGAGCCAAAACACGTCCAAGCAAAATAGCTGTCAACAATTAACTGAACAATCAAAATGGCCGAGCTTGTCAACATAAGTGAGGGACATGAGTACCAACATAAGGCCACAAAACAATCGAAAATGGAATATACGTAGCCCGCGGAAATTCAAAATTCACGATACTTTTTGAAGAAACCTCGTATGATAGTAGTATAATAAGTAACTTGGTAGAACAAGTTCAGTTTTGCAATGTACTTTATTTTTCGGCGCAGACCCTTGGAATTTTAAGGTACTTGCTCGAACATTTCTCCAGGTTCATGATTCCTAGGCCACGGGTGGCCGAGGTCGTTAAAGCGCGGACTCGTGAACGGGAGGTCTGGGGTTCGAATTCCTCCAGGACCGTCCTCCCTGATTGAGGTTTTTTTCAGGTTTTCACCAGTGATCATAACTGGCAAATGCCGGGCAGGTACCCTAAACTTAGGCCTGGAACATTTCCGTCCTTTAAAAATCCTTTACCAATATATAATTTCATCTCATGTATCATCAGTGATCACCGCCTGTGGTGCCTCAGTAGTAAAAACGGGCGTTAAACACCATTAAAAAAAATGATTCCCTAAGGGAGATGATTTCTTCGAAACCATCGGACCACTGCCACGGTGAAAGAACACCAGTTTGGCCATTCCCAGAGGTTTTTTCTGCATTCGCTGTCTTTATTCTCTCCGAAAGATATGCATAGTGTTCTCCAGTAATGATTTTCACCTTCTCCAAGTAGCCAATCAACAGAATCCTTTTGAGTTCCCAAAAAACTGAAGACATCACTTTCCAGCACATTGAACGCATTTCGGCGCCGGATTGCCTCATGCACCCACTGTTTAGACTATTTCATTTTGGTGTGTAGTAAAAGTCCATTGTCCTTAGTCCGTAATAACAAAATAAGTTGGATTCTTTTTAAACTTTCCCATCAGTCGCCCGATTTCAATTTTGCTCCGGCTTGACAGACGAGTCATCCAACTTGTGAAAAGTTTAAATCATTTTTGGTCCATAATTCATTATGCAAAATTAATTGAAGGCGCTCAGCTGAGATGTCCATGGCCTCTGCTAACTCACGCCCTTTTACTCTTCTGTCAGCCAAAACAATATCACGAACTTTTATCGATGACTTCTGACCGCATATGTAATTTTGGAGCTCCAGGTTGTGGTGCGTCTTCGATGCTTATTCATCATGTTTAAACTGATTTGCCCCAAAACGGACGGTTTCATAGGAAGGGCATGCCTTCAGCCAATGTAGCCAAATTCCTCTCATAAATTTCCTTTGCTGTTTCCCCTTTCAGGAAGGGAATTAAAAAAAAAATCACACTGTGAATTCCAACTTTACCCATTTTTTCATCGTCACTCGAAACGCTTGTGTTTAATCAACTGCTAAACAATGAATTAACATCAGAATGGTTTGCGACAATAGAATATTGACACATAGAAAGCTAACTTTATGATCATGTATACAGATGTTGCTGCTGCCCTCTATTAGATGTGAACCAAGTTACTTGACAAACCATCGACTGTATATTTAAAGTTGTTAAAAGGTGCTGGTGTATTTCTCGAATGTAACTGTTATTTATTTGCTAAAAAGTAAAAAACTGCTGAACGGCCTTCATAACGAAAATGCATGGAAGAAAAACGCGGGAACGACCTTTATCATACACAAACTTACATTTATATGCACAATGGATGAATTACTCACAATGCATTATCAAACAAGTGAAAGGTCCCCAAAAATATATTCCGAAAACATTAAAAGGGCGCGAAACGAAAGCATGTTTACATGATCCGCGCAATTTGACCGCAGAATACAATCGGAAAAACAGCCTTTGAAGCACGCCTAAGGTCCTTTGTTGTGTTGAGGTCAGAAAGGCAACCAATCCGGTGCGCATTTCCCTCATGATGCACACAAGAGGCATTTATCTGATATCTGCCGTCAACATATTCAATGCGCCTTCTGGACAAATTGTTTCGATGCATTCAGCCTGAGGATGCAGACCCTTTTATCATTTTTTTGTCATCTCCGCTTCCCGCCAGGGAAAAAAAAAAAAAAAAAAAAAAAAGAGGCTCACGTGGCCCGGGTATAAAATGACGCCCATTATAAACCTCGCTATTCTCGGCTGCTTTCATCTCATATGTACAAATAGGGGGCAATCAGATTTGCCCTGAAGGCACTTAACAATGGAAGCCCTTGAATACTGAAGACTCTTTTATTTCCAGCCTGCAACCCATTCCCCCCCCCCTTCGCCCCACACACCTGTATACTAAAGGTGTCTGAAATGATGTTTACCTTAGCCTTCCAGTGTGTCAGCAACTTTGCTCTCTATTTAACCTAGATGTAACGGTACATTCTGACCGCGCTCTATAACATCTAAAAAACAGATGCTCCTGTAAATAAAAGGTCCATTGTACTAAAAAAAAACGACAGAAATATTAATAAATTTATTTATATAAAAATAAAAGGGAATATTACAAGTTAGATCAGAAATTTTAAAACATGTGCTTTTTAAAGTAGAAATATAAAACATTGAATTATGGAACACATTTAAATATTAATCAAAAAGGAGGTTTCAGCAAGTTTTACATTATTATTTGTCGCACGTGACACAATCTTACCGAAGCCAATGTTCCGATTTCAAGGGAACATTCTTTGTCTTTACTTGAGATAGGGCACCCTAGGTCTCTTCGTCCTCATTGATAAGTCTTAGTAATGTATGTTCATTCTTTCTAAATGGCCTTTTCATTATTTTCTATTATTTTTATCCCTCTATTTATATTGTAAATATAAATAGATAGATTGTAAATATCTAATTATTTTCGTTACCATAAATTTCTGTAATAAATCTTCTTTTTATAAATATACAAATCTGTTCCATTCATAATGATATAGAACATAACAGCACATAAAAACAAAAAATAAAGCTGAATTAAAAAGTGGTTTGGCATGGTAGCCCCACGTTTTCCCCAATTTTGAGTGGTTTAGTCGGGGGGGGGGTTATGTTGTAGCTGCATATCGTTAATTTACTATTGATCGCCTAGGTGTTGTTGTCCACGCTTCACGACCACAATATCTCAGCGTTTTGTTGTGTTATTTTGTTACTCGTGCTCAACGGGAGAGGATATCATCCGTGTTGAGTAGATCTAAACATGTATGGTAATTTACTATGCGTCCTCTGGTGTTCTGCGTGCAGTGAACTTGTCTATGTCGAGTATAAATTTAGACTGCCCGTACTTCCAAGGAGACGAACTGAGAACTTATTGTAGTGCCCGCGTCTGATGCCCCAGCCCACTGATATATTCAATTCAAATTAACTAAAAGTTGAGTTCACCAAGCAAACGGGGATGACACAAGCACGCACAATTCTCGCGTCTTGCTTTAAAAATTCAAAATATACATCTACTATTGGCTGGTTCAAATTCACCTGCCAATGCATGCCACCAGCTACTATTGAAAGTTTAAAATAGCCATTTACATTGGTTGGTTTAGAGTTAACTGTACAAACGGCTAATGAGTTCATTCCGCTTAACGTATTCGAAAGCCTGGACTTTATTAACCCTCTCCAACGGAATGTCTTTTAAGAAATTGCATTGCAATTAAGTTTACAACACTTCGGTTACTGGATATCCCATCTTGTCAGGGGAATATGCTGACATCTTGGACCAAGGAAGCTATGCAGTGCAGGTATATATATCTTATGACAATACTTGCGTTTTTCTTTATATCGTATTGCACGTTTTTCCTTTTCAGCAACATGGGTTATACAGGCGTCCTGACTTGTTCCGTCTCCATATTGAAATTGGTCGCTTTTGGTATGTACGGAAATATTTTCCAGGGTATACGTCTGTAACTCATACATGTTCGTTCCATTTGTATAATTTTAAAATTTTTCTATGACTATGTAGCATCGTAAACGTCATTATTTAACACAAAATATGTGTGAACAATCCAAAAATAATAATCACAATGACCTACAGTGATAACTTCTTTCATTATTTCGCAAAAATTATTGAACTTATTTCTATTAAAAAAAAAAAACCTAAAATATTCATTTGCAAAACACTTCAGGTATATCTTTAATTAGTTGCCAGCGAAAGTTAGTTAACATGTTTGGTGACCATTTTGTTTTGTACCATTTTTCCATAACAGCGATGACCTGACGAAAAATTTTCCGTGCTCATCACCAGGGCATCCTGATTAGGAGAAAAGAAATTAAAATGGGAATGCAGGAAATAAGCTTTAATAAAGTAGTACATGTCCTCAATAATCTATTTGTAGATTCCTACTCTTACATTCCCATAATACTGCACACAGTCCTTTAACTCTATCCATGGTTGTTTCTCACTGTCTTAAAAAAAAAAAAAACTCATGAGAGTGTGGGTCATAAAAGCCACTTATTTTAGCTTCACTTCATTTTGGAAATGCTTCTTTTAAATATTGAAAACTCCTCTCCATCTTGTTTGTAAAGACACTAAAGTATTTACAAAATGTTCCATTATCCCTATCTTTATGTAAAGCAAGGGTAGGAAAAAGATAGTCTTTATTAACTGTTAATTTCTGACACTCATTTGAACCGGAATCAAATGCACCTTGACATCATGAGGTTTCTCCTTGTCTCGACTGTTCCACTCACACAAAAAGCAACAGAATTTGGCAAAACCAATTAGCAAAACTAAACGTAATCCAATTACTTTAATACCTCCAAAGTTTCGTGAAGAGTTTTTGGCCATTTTACGCCCTCAATTGAATGCGACGCTCATGACCAGAGATGTTCAAGCACACTCATATAAATACATAGGATGCCAAAAATGTATACACACTTCAAGCAAAGAAAAAATTGTGTTAACATAACAAAACTGAATTTACACAACCAGAAAATGATGAGCACTAATCATCTTAGATTTTTACAGCTATAACAGTTGCTCAAAATGCACACCATCGGCGTCGATTTACTTCTGAGTACGTTGAACTACTGATTGAGCAATGTTTGCGAAAGTGTCCTAAGCGATTGCAGCACATGCCGTTTCAATTTCTTCCCGAAGTGCTGTCAGTGTAGCTGGTTTTCTACTGTATACAACATCCTTAAGAGTTACCCATAGGTAGAAGTTCAACGGAGTTAGATCCGGAGAACGCGGTGGAAACTCAATCGGACCTCTTCGGCCTTGGAAGATTGTCATCAAGGTACGAACGTACATCTCGGTGGATGTACACCATCCTGTTGGAAGTAAAATTACTCATTTCCATAGAGTGTATGAATGCCCGGTAAGACGGATGTGCGTATCATGTTCAGGTACGCTGGGCCAGTTACTGTTCCTTCAAAAAATGGTCCAATTAGACCCCTAGATGACAATCCACCACACCAAACATTAATTCCAGGTAAATGAACAGCCTTTTCCAAAATAACACGTGGATTGTTTGCACACCAGTAGACACAGTTATGCCGGTTCCGTTCAACTTAAATTGTGTCTCATCGGACCAAACAACTTTCCCTAAAGAGGCCTATCCTCTTGCACCATGTTCCGAAACCACACACAGTGCTGCATTCTCCGATCAGGGTCATTTTTATTTAATGCATGAAAAAGTCTTGGGATGAAAACTTTCAACTTTGCTGTTTTAATAATACGACGTACGCTGGTTCTGCTAAACCCAGTCTCACGTGCACATTGCTTTGTAGATTTCTACGGTGAGTGCTCAAATCGTTCCAAAACCACAGTCGAGGATGCGGGGCTTGTTGCTGTGCGAGGTCTCCCAGATCTGCCCTTGTGAACATCGCATATGGTGCCACGAGACTCAAATTTGTCTCGAATACGTGCAATTGTTACTCGCGTTGGCGGTTCTGTTCTGTATACACGTCTCCATTGCCTTTGAACTTCAACAACACTCTCGGTTTTCCAATACCACTTCAAAATTGCTTTCCGCTGCTCAAACGATAATCTTGGCTCCATTTTGTTGTAGAAACGCTAGCATAACGTAATGTGAGTTACATCTGTTTACAGAACATCATACTACACATTATCCAAGGTATAAATTAGTGAAATATCTCTTATAGTTTGGGTGATATCGAAACAGGGATTTAAGTTTCGTCTTTATGACATTTAAATCAAAATAATTCAATTTCAGTCCGGTGCAAATTTCAGTTTTGTACAGTGATATAGTTGATTTATTTTTACAAGCCATAAGAAAGAATTTATATTCGTAGTGATATAAAATTGTTAAGTATGGAAAGAAAAATAAAAAGGCAGGAAATAGAGAGGAAGGGGAAATGGATGGAGAGTAATTATTGGGGCGATTTGCGTCCGAAAATTTATTGCAGAAAGGGAGAGGGCTGCTAGCAAAACAGAGTCATCTCGTTGTCTTGTGGGGAACTGCAGTTAATGTTAATTAATCGCTTAATGACGAATGATGACCAGCAAGGGACATTTTGTGAAGATGCAAGCAGCAGTCATGTAGCAATTATCAGATGCATTACCAAAGGGCTAAAGTGAAGGCTGAACTCCGTTGTTAGGCGTCACACATAACCTTGTTCCTAACTAGTGTTCGTTTGTTTCAGAGGAGCAATACAGTACAGTTTTTCATAACTTTATCAGAGTACATGTTCTTGTAATCTTGAGGAATTATAGACCATTGTTATCTGCAGTAACTTTAGATAATGTTTCAATTAATAAACGATACTGTAATTTCATATCACTTCATTTAAAAGTCTCAAGCATAATAGTTTATGTTTAAATACCTTCAAATGTGGTAAATTAAAACAAAATGGTATTATTTTCCTTGTCCTTTTGTTTGTTGTGCTTTGAGAACAACATAAAGAAGATAATATAGTTTATTTTATCACTTTATGACAATTCAGATAAACTCCCAAACAGGCCCTGGACAAGGTAAAAGTAAAACAATAATAGTGGGCCAATTTATCAAATTAAAACCTTGTTTATTATTACTTATTAATTAAAATACATTTAGTTGGCATGTTTTAATTCTTCACGGAGTAGAATAACGTGTAATAAAAATGAATATAAAATCGAAACTAGGCCTTATTAATAATGAAATGAAATAAGTTATGGTATTACTGTTATTATAGGCAATGGATACAGCTACAAAGATATTGATAGAGCCATTCATGGAAACCGGTTTTTAAAAACAAACAACTACCACCCCTCCATCCTTCTCCCCTCCACTTCCGCCGCATACATAATATCAATCGTCCTCTAAAATCAGACAGAGATGGCTCAATACTGTCGTCTTGTTAACAGGTGTTGGTCATCGTCCACTGAAGATGCCAACCGAAGTAGTTGGCGAAAGCTATGGTAGTAATTTAAACCATGGACCATAGGAAAACCACCCGGGAGATTTTAATTATTTCAACAAGGCATATAACCATTACTTAACAAACGATTCATCGAGTTTGTTAACCAGAATTGTGGGGGGGGGGTAGATTTCTTTCAAATAAATTAATAAAAGTTGTTTTATAAAAACATGGCAATAGAGCCACTAGGAGTGGGGTACACCTGAAAAACGTATAATGGGTTTTTTTTTTTTTTAAAGGAAACTTGGTATATGCAATTGAAATAAAATAAGAAAAATAGTTTTTTAAAATCAGTAGAATAGAACAATAGAACAATTAGGAGAGGGAGTTAACCTGAAACCCAAAATTTAAAAATCGCTCTGGCGGCACCAATATTTGTTTCTTCGAAACAAAATGCGAAATATAATTTAAAACAAACATGATAAATAGTTTTCGAAAACTAGTAAAATTGGACAATTAGGAGAAGGGGTATACTTGAAAACTGAAATTTAAAAAGCGTTCATGGGCTTAATTTCTCTATATTGCTTTAAAATAAAAGGACAAATTAATTCAGTATATAAACTTTATTTATAGCGTTCCATAACAAAAGTATCGTCCTGAAGATAGCAAAGATGAAATATTAATTTAATATATGTGTGAGAATAATATTTGTATGTAAGGGCGCTCTGTAAATGCCTTCAGAAAACGTTTTCCTAATATGTTTTCACATAATAACATTAAAGTATGTTTCAAAGTCAATGAAAATCAATGTAACTTTCGATTGTTTTTATTGCTTTTGTACATTGCAATTGTTTCTGAATAGTAACATGTTTTTGTTTTACTGAAACATATGAACATCTTCTTAAATACACAATATAACTCGAAACTTTCTGTTATTTCTCTATTGTAGTGAATGTAAAGATGATACCAAGGGCTCAGTTCATAAACATGGTTACATTTAAACTTTTTAAAAACACCCATTCATTATAGGTTTGTTTATAAGTGTTCATACATTTCATTTAATTAATAGTATGCAAATAATTCTTGTGGTTTAGTCTCAATAATCGTAATGATAATTCTAAAAATGTGGTTTCTTTTTTGTAATACTTATAGATCGCAAGAATTCTAATTTTGTTCCTCTAAAACCGCACAGTAACGCCATAACTTATTCCATTTCATTATTAATAAGGCCTAATTTGGATTTTATATAAAATTTTATAAAACGTTATTCAACTTGGTGAGGAATTCGTTTAGTTCGCGCAGCTCCTGTCGGTCAGACTTTTTGTTCATCATAGCACAGCGTTTACCATTTGTCAATGCATTTGGAATATTATAAATACACCTTGAGTTTTGCAGATTTGAAGAAAATTTATGCTATAGAGTGTCAAGTGATAAAAAAATAGACCTTCTTCTTTTTTAATTTAATAGAGAAGCAACAGCACGGAAACATTTCAGAAAGCGGAACAAGCAAATAATTCTGTGGTTACAAAGAAGAAGGCGACATTGAGCTGGGCGATTCGCCACGTTCAAGAAGACCTTCGGTCTTTGATGAAGGCGTAACCTTTGCTTATCCATGTCAGTGGATCCGAAAATTAGCAGATGTAATGAATTGTGAACTCTGATACTTTGAGGCTGCAAATGGAGAAAAAGGGCCGAGACTCTATTAAGTGCTGCTGCAATATTCCGCTATTTTTTTTTTCAATAATGTTTAACGCCAGTCTTTACTAATGAGGCACCACAGGCGGTGGACACTGATGATACATGAGATTAAATGATAAATTGGGAAAGGAGTACATTTTTTTTTAAAGGAAGGAAACGTTCCAGGCCTGAGTTTAGGGTACGTCCCCGGCATTTGCCATTTATGAGGACTGAGGAAAACCTGGAAAAAACCCCAGTCAGGGAGGATATTCCTGTTGGGATTCGAACCCCAGACTTCCCACTTACAAATCCGCGCCATAACGACCTCGGCCACCCGTGACGGTTCCATCAGCTAAAATGATGGGAGCATCTTCCAGTATCTTGTTTGATTCCACAGGGAACTCATTTGTTAACGAAAATGCTTTATAAACTTGACTTGACAATTGCTTCAGGTCCAAAACCAGCGGGTTTCTTCAAACGTGGAATCAAGAAATCACCCCGCATTGGGAGAGGGAGTCATGGATAATGGAGGAGAATATATGACTGAGTAATCTAAAAAAATAAAAAAAATTGTCAGTTAAAAACAGTACAAATTTATGCATCAACTTGATAAAATCATTTTCACTGTTCTTAGGACGGAAAACACTCGATCTCCAATGGTGGCTGTGTCTAATTTAAGGCACGAGGATTGGTCCATACGTTTCGCCGACGTCCCGTGAAACAGGAGACAAAACCACGAAAGATTTTAGGAGAAGAATTTGTTCTCGCTATAAAACAAGAGAAGTCGAGTAATTTGAAAGAAATCGATGAGTAATTTAATCGCATGGTATTGAAAACGCTGCTGGCCTCCCACGTTGTGGCTAAGGTAGAAAAAGAAGGCAAGACTACATGTGACTATGTAAATAACTCAATCATTACAATGGATCATGCCATGTTTCGCCGATCTTCGTTTCCTTTTACAGCAACGTCCCCATGTCCACTTTCAGCCTGTCTCTTTGATCGTGCACTTCCGGTTAGATCTAGACAGCACGTCACCGGACGGGAAATACCATCAACATTCATAACTCAACATGTAAAGGAAGCGGCTTAACATCACGTTCCTTGCAAATAATGAAGACGGCAACGTGAATACATAAACAGGGCATGCACAATCGCGAATCTGGTTACTACTGCCGACGACGTAAAAGGAAAAGGTTAGGCGCATTTCTAGTGTTTCTTTCGTGTTTTAGACGAAATCGCCGCAGTTCCTTCCATCACTAATATTAGGTCTGTAGGTCTTGCTTCTTGCTAAGGTCAGTGTACGATATTTTTAGTTTTAATTTCTTCAAACAAGATCCCAAAAAGAACTTCGAATCAGGGGAATTAATAGCATCAGTTGCGCGGCCAGATATTGGGCAGTTGTTATAGATTTTATGTTTTTGAGCTTAAAAATAACCAGACACTAGAGAGGAATAAAAAGTTCATATGAAATGTACGACGTACGTTTGCTAAAGTAGATGGCACTGGTGAATAGCATTATTCTATCATAACACCCAGTGTTATAAAAAATAAGATTTATGTCGTCATGAAACGATCTTTGATAGAGATAGATGGCGTCATCAATCAGAAAATCCTTCGGAAATTGTGGAATCGTCTCATCAGCAACGGTTCAGCATCACTGGCGACCAACTGCTTGACCAATTGTTTTCTTCCACAACACCTTAACGGACAGACATATCTGGAATTCCTGCAGAGCACTCTGCCTCTTTTGCTTGACAATGTGCCTTTGTCAATACGACAGGTAATGTGGCTGATGCATGATGGAGCGCCAGCCCACTAATGTTCGTCAACAACATCTTCCCCAGAAGCTGGATAGGACGAGGAGGCCCTGTTGCATGACCCGCTCGATCACCGGACTTACATTCCCTTGATTTTTACTTGTGGGGGCATCTGAAAGGTGTTGTGTACCCTGAGCCAGTTCATGATGTGCAGCGTCCTTGTAGCCTGTAACGCTGTTTGGGTACAGGATGGAACATTCGTAAAAGTGAGGCGACGTGTGGACGCTTGCACTGCATCCCATGGTGTGTTTTGTAACACTCTGAGTATGGTTATGAAAAAATAATGCCGTTCATCAGTGCCATCTACTTTAGAAAATGTGTTTTGTTTACATATTTTTTTTTGTTTTGTTTCTTTGGACACTTGAATTTCCGTATGAATTTAGTACTGTTATCCTTTTCATCATGGATTACAGTTTTGACACGTATGGACTATTTTCATTACATTTTCATACTTTCTAAATGATCCTGACAGTTTGACAACACCAGTTATTTGCCCTTGAAAAAAAAAGATATGAAACAAGATTTTGCAACATTTTTGGGCTGTTTAGAGAAAAACTGAAGAAAAATTGCAGCAAAAGAACATACCGCGTAAAGTAGAGGGAAGTCTGCAAGGTGGCATTTTCGACATGTGAGGTTTCTCCAGTGGGTTTTTACTCTTTGAAGGTATTCGCCTCAGATATCACTTGATGTGAACTTTAAGATGTAAAAAAATTTTGCTAATAGCGGCAGTTCTTAAACTGAATATCTACAAATGAAACTTTTCTTTATTTTATTACTGAGAATGTTATAGGAAAACAAGCCAAACGCTGAACTCATACTGTATAACTATTTTAAATGTCATGTAGGAAATGTGTGAAACTTTTTAATTATATTTTAAAAACTTACGATTATTTCATGGAGTTTCCTGTTATCAGTTTCCGATTCTTATTGATATTAATCTATTAAAATTATATGGCAAAACACTGAAGTAAGTTTGCATTAGTCTTTTATATTAAAACAGACCTACATTTATGAATAACAACCTTAATTAGAATTCTAAAGTAGCCTCGGTTACTTTATTATTGCAAAACAGTGGGAAAAAATTGACAAATCTGTAGTTTAACTAAAAATTAAACTCAATTACATTTGTATTAATTTAAAATTAAATGAAGCAATAGATACCATGTAATAATAATTAGAAATGTACTCTTATTACACATACGGAAGTATTTAAAAAAATACACAAAAATATGTTTGACTAGGCAAATGGTACTAAAATTGACAACAATTTTGGCAGGACTATTTAAAACTTCAGAGCAAGAATACATTAATGAAGGGCAGGCCTTATGAAACATAAAAATCAGCCAGCATTTTTTACTGAAATGTTTTAATATTTCGTAGGAATAAGAAAAATGTTTTAAGCGAACAATAAGAGTGGGAACTAGAGAAAAAATAGGGGCCAAGCGACATTTTTAATGTTTACAATGAATGTGCATATAAATTTATTCAGATGCCCATTAATAGATCGTCTAAATGGTAAAATATATAAATATTTATTTACAATTTGTCATGTAGAAATATAAAAAGTTACACGGGAATGGGTAGTGATGGTAGTGAAATATTACAACCAGAAATTTTTAAATATTTTATCGTCTGAAGATTATGGACTGAATACTATATATATGTAAGTCTATAGGGGTGAGTGAAATGAAATGAATTAATTATGGCGCAAATGAACTCGGAGGCATTGGCGCCTTAAAGCTAACGGCCTTACCTTCTCAGGGTATGGAAAAATCCCAAAAACAACCTTACCGGGATTCGAACCCAGGTTCTCTAGATTATTAGTCGAAAACACTCGCACTAGGCCACGGAGGCGGTCAACTTGAACATTCTAAAGATAAGCAAATGTACTTAGATATTGCTGAAGCATTTACCCTCACAGATACACATGAAATATTACTCAAGATAGAACAAATCCAAGCACATCGGCGAAGTAGACAGCACAGTACAATGATAAGCATATCAAGCTGGCCATTTACCCCTAGAGTTGATCTCATCCTGCAGCGGCCGTAATAATTGAAGAACTGACAGACCAACTGAAATTCAAACTAGACAAGGAATATTCCAACATCCAAGCAGAGCAATTAGCCATTATAGAATATCTGGACAGAATGCAAGGTTTTGATAAAAGTGGCACAAATAGCCGCTACACCGAGGACAAAATTACATACAATTAGCTAGGCACAAAACAGAGGTCGGGTATAGCATGGCTTAGACTGGAAGTCACGCAAGGTTGTTGACCAGGATGGCAGAAGGATTTGCCCATTATGCGCGGAACCGGAAGACTGGGTGCGCATTTAGGCTAAGTACGTACAGACAGAAGATGCTGGGATAAACTTTCTTCCAAATATTTTTGACTTCCAAAAGAGGAAAAAATAAATAGTGTTTAACGCCCGTTTTTTGCTACAGAGGCACCACAGGCGATGGACACTGATGATATATTGGAGGAGGATTTATTTTTAAGTAAGGAATCGTTCCAGGCCTAAGTTTAGGGTACGTCCCCGGCATTTGCCATTTATGAGGACTGAGAAAAACCTGGGAAAACCCTCAGTTAGGGAGGAAGGTCCTGGCGGGATTCGAACCCCAGACCTCCCTCTCACGAGTTCGCGCCTTAACAACCTCTGTCAGCTGTGGCAGTACTAATAGAGGGAGGCTGACATGTTGATACTTGTGTAAATAGATAAAACTGGCTAAATCTGGGCAATTTTTTAAATGAAATAAGTAATTTTAGGGACAAGAAACACAAATGATATGAAAATTTATACGAATATCAAAATTATTTCATGATACTTAGAATTAGTCTGTTAATTGTAAGGGTTGGACATTTTAACCTAGTACACACCACGCTCTGATCGAGTTGTTATGAGTATTTTCTATTGTTGCCGGTTTTCTAATAAATTTGGCCTAAGGTGTTTCAAGGATAGGAAATAGTTGTTGAAAGCAATAGTAAAATAACTTCACAACTATTACGAGTTGTTTACTTTGAACTACATGCTGTAATGTTTGGCAAATTAAGTAAGGTCGTCACAAAATATGGTTAAACTTTAGTATTGATTCTTATAGTAAACACTTTACAGAGACTTCTTATAAACAACAAGGCAAACTTCTTGACTGAAATGCCAGCGATCATTTGTCGAGAAGCGCAATTCATGCGGCATATGCGCCCTAAGGACCAAATATATTACCATCATTTACATTTGTGAAGGCCATCTGTGTATTCTCTCCAATTGATTGATTTTATTTATGGACGTTCTTTAACATCTCAGGTCATCAGCGTCCCATTCAACTCGGGGCGTGAAACGGCCGATAAATTTTGCTCAGAGGCCTCTCTTTCAGATTCGAAGTTCTTTATCGTGTCGTAAATGTACGACACGGGACCCACGGCTTTACTTCCCTTCCGAAGGAAGCCTTACTTAGGATTTTTACGCCCCGAAAAATCCACTGGTCCTGGCCGGGTTCGAACCCGCGATCTTGGGTTTAGGAGGCAAGTATGGTAACCACTAAATCACCAGGACCAACATTTTTCTCTCCAATGAATATGTGGACATTCTTCACAACGGGTATTGATATAATTGAAGCGAGGTTAATGTTCAGGTACGAAAGAACATTTTGAATATTTAGTTTAAATTAATGTGACGATTAATTTAAAAACTCGGAAATAAATCACTTTCGGATCAATGTTGGTGTATATTATCTGTATATGAATTTATTCCTAAGCATGTACCGCTTATTTTTATAATGTTACTTATATGTATATAACACACTTTTATAGATAAGGGTTTGACTGTGTAATGCAGAAATACCACTAGTAAATTTTACACACATAACAACAAAGACTTGGAGTGCAACAACGACGGATGTGTGCTCAGATACGCCGAGAGCCCCAGCCGCTGCTTTGCGCTCCAGTGGACCGTCTCCTGGACAGGTGGCATGGCTGACAAGGGTCGTAAATTTCTTGATCATGCTGCCTCCAGGCTGACACCAACACATCTATCTATTATCACGGTTGCCTCCTATTCCCAGTGCATGTTATGGCGAGTGAGCTAAAGCAGAGACATCGTTATGCTGCGAATACCACGACCTACTCCACTTTTCCACCACAATGGAGTCAGCAACACGACTCAACCATGCATTGTCCGTCAACGCAAGTAAATTTAGAATACTATTCGTATATTGTGTTTTTTTTTTTTACTCTTTATAGATTAAACACTAGTGTACGGGAAACTATAATTTCTGCGATTCGGTAGTGTTCAAGCAAAACATGAAATTTATTTATACATCCTGATGTATTTTGTTTAATAATACAGAACCGAAGACAAAATAATACAATTTTATAAACTATTCTTCGTGACGTAACTCAGAAAAACGTAAATTTACGGTAACTAGGAAGTGTAAATCTAGTATACATTTTACACTGTACTTCAGACCGCCACGATTGGCCGAGGTCGTTACGGCGCGGACTCGTGAGCGGGAGTTCTGGGGTTGGAATCCCGCCAGGATATCCTCCCTGGTTTATTACAGGTTTTTCTCAGTCCTCATAACTGGCAAATGCCGGAGAGGTACCCTAAACTTAGGCCTGGAACGTTTCCTTCCTTAAAAAAATATATCCGTTCCAAATTTATCATTTCATCTCATGTATCATCAGTGTCCACCGCCTGTGGTGCCTCAGTAGTAAAAACGGGCGCTAAACACTACTCAAAAAAAAAAATCTGTATTTCAAAAAGTTTTAAAGCTATCAATGTGACATATTTGTGAGATATTAAGAAAACTTAACTAAAGGTGTTTTGCAAAATTTAATTCTCTAATGCACATAAATTTTTTTAAAAACATTTTAAACAAAAATAAAATCTTGATAAAAATCTAAAACTAATGTGACATAATTATGCAGTTGGTCATGGTGATGTAGTGGTAACCACACTTGCCTCCTACACCCAAGATCGCGGGTGCAAACCCGGCCAGGATCGATGAATTTTTTCGGGCGTAATAATCCTAAGTAAGGCTTCCTTCGGAAGGGAAGTAAAGCCGTGGGTTCCGTGTCGTACATTTACGGCACGAAAAAGAACCTCAAGCCTGAAAGAAGAGGCCTTTGAGCAAAATTTGTCGGCCGTGTTACGCCCTGATTTGAATGGGACGCTGATGACCTGAGATGCCAAAAAGCATCCATAAATAAACCAAATCAATCATTATTCATGCATTTTTCTTCTTAACTATTAGTGGAATTTGAATTATTCCTTTCTTTATATAAACTGGAGACAACGTTATTTTGGGGATTAGAATAATATGTCTAAGCTAGTTGCTTGAAAAGAAATTAATTTTCAAATTTTGAAAGGATAAGAAAGAAATATTTTTCACTTCTTATTGGTATAGATTTTTATCACCTAATAGTGATATTTAAATACCTCTGATTTCCACACTCCACATTTGTATTCATTATGTCTGCAAATTTTCAACAAGAATAGTCCAGGCAATCTTGAGAAAAATGCAAATTTATTTCAAAATTTTAAGTTATCCAGAAATAAGATATATATTTTAATTTTTTTTTAAAAAACTCTTTTCATTTTTATGTGTATTAGAGAGTTAAAAGTTACAGTGCAAATTTGGTTAAGTTTTCTTAATATCTTAACAAAACGTCATATTGATAGCTTTAAAATTTTCTGCGCTACAGTGCAAAATGTATTTTGCCGCGTTATTTGCTAGATTTAGACTTACTGGTTATCTTAAAAGTAGTGCAATACATATAACTGTCTACAAACACGCCAAAGCAGATAGATGTGTTCTTACTCAAAGCGACGTTGTTGATTTGTTTTATTTACCGATGCTCTTTAACATTTCAGATATCAGTGTCCCATTCAATTCAGGGAGTGAAACGGCCGATCAACTTTGCTCAGAGTTTTGAGGCTCATTTAGGTGCCGTAAATCTACGACATGGGATCTACGGCTTTACTTCCCTTCCGAAGGAAGCCATACTTACCCCCGAAAAAATCCACAGTCCTGGCTGGGAATAAACCCACGAACTTGGGTTTACGAGGCAAGTAGACACCAGGATCGACTTTCAAAGGGACCTGGGAAACTCCTCTTAAGAGGCACAAAACAGAGATATGAAGTTAACATGCATCTTACGTGGCAAAATTTACCCTTTATTATTCAATCTGTGCCGTTAATTTGATAACTCCATGCGAAAGTCTTTCTTCAGTCAAAAAGAATCGAATTACATTGACCACTTCACACATTTGAGGTTATAATAAAATCGTCCAATGAAATGAAACAAAATTTTAAATTTTGACCAATCGCAGCCTGACATCACAGTAAAATTAAAAGTTTTATCAAATTCTTTTACCGCGCGAAGTGCATGCGTATTTAGTCAGTGTAGCCAACTCTACACCTGCACTATAATTCTTGAACACGCATCACTGACCACTTTTACTAGCCGGCTACCTTAATGTGTATTTCCTCAAACATTATGAAATTATTTTGAAAATTGTGTAACAATATCTGCCTAAGCAACGGAAAAATTTAATAAATATGTTGTTCAGAATTGTAAAATGTTATATGTTTGGTTTTTCTCAGTTGGTATTAGTAAGTAGTAATGGACGTTTTATTGTACCTTATTAGAATCATTCAAATAAATACAAGTGTCGCATGGGCCTTACGGCCGTACATGATAATGTCGTCCTTATAACAATCAAAAGGGTCACACACACACACACACACACACACATATACATACACTCACATACATACATATACATATACAAATACTTCGATACATTTGTTTTCTATTAATAATTTTATATATAAATACATAAACATGAATGGAACCCCTACTCTTGAGTCTCCCTCCCTGTAAGCACCCTCCTCCCCAACTCCCCTCTCTTCTCTATAGCCATTAACCTCCTTTGACGGGTCTTCTCCAGAAATACTCCCAAATTGTGTATCTCGCATGCACCAACACTTCCCGGCAAATGTTCAAATTTCTATTGGATTTCAAAAATTGCGGTGGCAAATGCTCGTTTCTTAAAATCTCTTTTCGGCACCCTTATATACATTTGAAATTCGTGAACAGAAAATTAATACTTGTATAAAATGTTATACCTATGAATATTCAGAAACCGTGAGACTGAAATGGACA
This sequence comes from Metallyticus violacea, assembly GCA_030762175.1. Lineage (NCBI taxonomy): Eukaryota > Metazoa > Arthropoda > Insecta > Mantodea > Metallyticidae > Metallyticus > Metallyticus violacea. The sequence continues at coordinate 83,561,606 of CM060844.1, forward strand.
AAGGTTGACTATTACAATCGCTGCTGTTCGATTTTCTACACCAAATGAGGAAAAAACAAGATAACATACAGTGTCTCTATTTTTCTTTGTATTCTGTGGTTTCCAAATGATAAGATCAATTTGCACATTTGACGCATCACCAAAGCGCTTTGAACAACCCTCCATTATGATTGTCTGTCGATTGTCCATGCATTTGTCGCTATCAATAGCCCCCCACCGCCTCTAGCAAAAGTGTAAGTGATGCGTGTTCAGGAATTATATAGCGGAGTTATAGAGTTGGGTACACTGACAACACAAATACACGTAGCAGATTTGATAACTTTTTTCGATAATTTTACTCCGTAAACTGGCTGTGATTGGTTCAAAATTCAAAATTTTGTTTTTTTTTCATTAGTCGATTTTAAAATGACGTCACATGAGTTTTCACTCATGTGAAAACTAGTCTAGTTAGAGTCTATTGATGGAATCATTAGGTATACTTTTAACCTTAATCTCTGGGTGTTCAGTGCATTTCACTTCCCCTATTCTCAATATAAGAGGAAAAGATGCCAATTAATCCAGAAAGGGCAAAAGACAGTCGAGATATTTTAAAATATATCTCAAATGATTATTTACATTATTAGGAAGACAATGTAAATTCTTAAGCAAAATAATCAGTAGATTTATGTCATTCCATAAACAAACATAACACTTTGTTTTAAAGAAAAAGTGTAAAAACTATTATATAAAGCATTTTCTATTATGCTGCACTTAAACTCGTTTTGTTTATGACAAAAAGAATAATTCTGAATTCAAATGTAAAAAGCCCTTATTTTACAAACTTTTCATATTAATATTTATGGCACTAATGACACAAAACACTGTGGAATAGTGTAAAATGAAAGAATTTGTGCCAGGGGCCCTATGACAGTTAATATACGAGATAAAACTTTTTATCAAAAGTAATAAAATGGAGCAAGGGCCTTTTAGAAATTACCGATTCAATTGTCGATATTCGTCTGTTACTAGATGGCTTGAAAAGGTTTCGTATTCATAATACAAATATTCAATTATTATATATAAATTTTTATTTTATTCGTGAAATAGTTCAAATAAATGCCACTGGAGGGTGTGAGCTTGCCAGATAAATTCACTTACTAGGTTTGTGAATTTATTTACAATATCAGACCCTCTGGTGATATTACTTGTTATAAAAAATAGCACTTTGCTCAAAAACTAATATATTCATTTGTTTTATTCTTATCTTACCATCTCTGCTTCCATTAATGATCAAGAAAAACGATACTCTGAACTATTCTATTTATTGGCGGTTACTACAAAACTACGAAATATGGCAAGATTTGGCAGAGAAAACTGAAGAATAAAATCAAGAAACATAATAAGAAATGAAGCCATGGTTTATACTTTTCAGAATTAGTATTAAAAGAGATTACGATTTCACAATACAATTTTATAACCTCAAGTAATGAAAGAGTTTGTACTAACCTTAAACATTCAATTTGGTTTTATTACAAAGAGGCCTTCCTCTCTTATCACCCGACTTTCTCGAGCTTATTTATATAACAGCAATTTAATTGTTTATAATACAATCAAATATAGGAATCTGATCTTCATTCTCTCTCTCAAGCTTCTACAGAATCAGGTAGGCTCACCAATGCAAAAGTATTAAACACACGTCTTCTGAAATGCATTCTACAGTGTGTCCCAATCACACATCTGCCGACGAAGCGGCTGCCACTCAGCCGAGCGACGGAATCCCGTTTTATCGATCTCTCATCTTCCCATACAAACGTCACTACGGTTTTGATTAATTAAAACATGCAAATAGTGTGAAAATGTACTCTATTTTCTGGGGTCATACAAATAAAAATCACATGCAGTAAGATTTGGACAACATGAGAACCAAAACCCTCGAGAATTGATTTTGTCGTTTTAAAACTTCTCTAAAATCGCCAAGGAATCTCGGGCAATTTTTGCTGAAAACATCCGCGACATGTCTCATCGGATAAATGATAAACTGCGTCGTACCCGAGTTCTGAATTTGCAGTGTATTGAAGAAATATGAACGCTATTATTCACCTTACAGATACAGTAAGAAATCTTCGTGAATTAGTTGCCAATTTTCTATGCTCCAGTGAATAGCTTTTAAGAGAATCATCAGAGAAAATTATTAATCCTGTAAGATTTTAGCTAATTAGTAGCTTTATAGTCTGTGCATTTTAAAACTATTTTCTGTGATATGCTTTCTTTGGAAAACGCTCTATCATCAAGTTTTTCGGTCAAAACACGTCGTTTTCGGTAAGAATCCTATTTCCCTATTTAAGAAGATTTTTCATATATTTTCTCTATATGAGACCGGAGTAATAGGAAAAATCCCTACACTATTCCGATATTATAATCTTGCAACCTGTTTTAGTGTTAAGTTTTGGAGTGACATTTTAATTTACGAAATTTAATTCATGTTGGATAAAGGAACCCAGTAGACCATGGTCCACAAGATCGAAAAATACTGTACTTATTGATGACATCGGTCGTGAAAGTCTAAGAAATTTGATATCTTTACTGTTTCTGCAAGATCATCAAGTTTTTCTTCGGTTAAAACACGTCGTTTTCGGTAAGAATCCCATTTCCCTATTTAAGAAGCTTTTTCATAAATTTTCTCTATGTGAAACCGGAGCAATAGGAAAAATTCCTAAATATTCTGATTTTATACTCATACAACCTGTTCTAGTGTTAAGTTTTGAAATGACATTTTAATTGACGAAAATTAATTCATGTTGGCAAAACGAGTCAAGTAGACCATAGCCTACAAGCCCAAAAAATACTGTACATAGTAACGACACTGCTCGCGAAAGCCTAAGAACTTTGCTGTCTCTAATGCTTTTTCAATGTCTTTAAGTTTTTCTTCGGTTAAAACACACCATTTTCCATAATTATCCTACGCTGCTTTCCTATTTAAGAGCTAGCTTATCTATATTTTCTCTATGTGAAACCGAAACACCAGGAAAATTCTCTACTTGTTCTGTGTTTATGCAAATATAAGAGCCAAATATTCTATGTTCTAGTGTTACGTTTTGAAGTAGCATTTTAATTTATTAAATTCAATTCATACACTTTAATACAGAAACTTGCAGTTTAACATCAGCTGCTAACGCACTGCAAGTAAAACATCAAAATGACAGGACAGAGAAATAACAAAACATAAGTAAATATCAATTATCTATGCCAAAGTCATACTATAAATGATACAAGTTACTTGAGGTCACATTTTGGTGCCTTCAAGGTATTTCTGTCTCCATTCCGACTGTTTCTAGTAAATGTGCATTAACTGCACTCCTGGATAACATAAATACGGTAGATGTTTTGAACATAAACAGGGAGCAAGTTATAACATTTTGGCAGAGTGCATTTTAAATAATACTGCTGGATGAAAACACAACCCAAAACAGAAAGAGTAAAGTTTATTCTGCCATATTGACGGAAAAGTAATAGCTTGATTCGCCAAGAAGTTCTTTGTAACTTTGAGTGGAGTGCCATATAAACGCAGTTTCGCTTCTTGTAACCAACCACTCACATAAAATTCCTTTTAAATTCTCTTGTCTTCAAGAAGGACCCTTAGTAAATGCACCGCTTTTATACATCGGCAATAGAAATTGAAACTCCTTATTTGGAAGCCTTTATAGCAGTCAATAAAATGTTTTAGTAATTCTACTGCACAGTTTAAGACTCCAGCAAACTGCACAGTGAGCTTGGGAATGAAATATTGTTCTTAAAACCATAGCATTGCTTTCTGCATAAGACGACGGTACAGCTGGAAAGAAAAGGAAATAGTAGAAACGAAATTCTCTGGCTTTGACTGCCTGGCTGTTCAAACCATTAAATTCAGGCAAGCTAATGTTACACTCCTAGAAGCTGTAGCGCGGTCGCACGCTCGCACATACACACACAGGTGTCTAAAAATGGCTTAAATAAGAGTGTACAAATAAAAGCAGCAAATTAGTTGATATACTATAGAAGCTAAAGCCAGTTTCCAAGAAATTCCCTAACTAAGCTGTAAAGACAGTAAACGAGATATTACTAGAAAAATAAACTTAAATCTAAGGCCCTAAAGACATTGGATTCAGCTAATGCCGGTGTTCACTTTATCTCTCAATTGCAGCTGTGACTTCCACTCCGCTGTTTTCAGTTGTTCAAATATAGTTGCATAAAGAAAGCTATGTATAGAATATTATGACATGTTCATAATGGATAATGTAATATCGACCTGAAGGACTTACTCCTAATGAAATTAAACAGCAATTGAACGGTGCTTATGGAGAAGCTAACCCCACATATTCTACTGTAAAAGAACGGGCCAAACTTTTTCGAATGGGACGAGAAAGCATTGAAGACGAAGAGCGTGCATGTCGGCCCTTGGAGGTGCTCACTCCTGAAAACATGGCTCTTGTGGAAGAAGAAATTATGGAAGACCGGCGACTCAGAGTTACACAAATAGCAGCAAGGTTGGGTCTTTCTAAAACAACAGTCCTTAGAATTATACGTGAACGTTTAAAGATGAATAAGGTTAGTGCAAGATGGGTGCCTAGACTTCTTTCCTCAGCCCAAATGCAGAACGAATCATCTGTTGTCAGGCAATTTTGGAGGTCCACCGTGGCCAATAGTGAAGTTTTGTAAACAATTGTTACAGGAGATGAAACTATGGTCCTCTACTATGATCCCTTGTCTAAAAGAGAATCAAAGGAGTGGCGTAAACATGACGAAGCACCGCCTCTAAAGACCAGAGTCACTCAGTCAACCAAGAAGATCATGGCCACAATCTTTTGGGACTCTGAAGGAATACTCTTCATTGGCTTCAAGGAGAGGAACACCATAGTAAATGGGAAGCACTATGCTGGCCTACTGCGCAGACTACGTGCTTCCATCAAAGAGAAAAGGCGAGGAAACCTGAGTGGTGGTGTGCGTCTTCTTCACGACAACGCGCCTGTACATAAAGCTCTTGTTGCAAAGGAAGCTGTGAAGACATGTGGCTTCAAGGAGATTGACTATCCAGCCCACAGTCCAAATATAGCTCACGGTGACAATTTCCTCTTCTCAAAACTCAAGAACACATTCGAGGAAGGAAATTTAATTTTTTTTTTATTTACGGACCTTCTTTAACATCTCAGGTCATCAGCGTGGAAATTTAAGTGTGACGAAGAAGTGATGGATGCTGTTTATGCCCATTTTGCAGAGAAAACTTCTGATTATTTTTGGGAGGAGGGGAATTGAAATGTTAATTCAAAGATGTGAGAAGTGTATTGAAATAAATAGTAGCTATATTGAAAAGTAAAATATAGTTTTTGTCTTTATCAAACCTAGAAAATGGTTAGATCGGAAACTTATGGACCTACTCTCGTATATTTGAGAAAAAATGCGACATGGATGGTTTAACTTACTCTGACAAACATGTTTAAATAAATATACAACCACTACTGCCACCAATGTCACTACCACTACTACTGTTGCTGCTACTTCTATTGTAAATGCTATTACTACTATTGCTGCTACATAATTGCTCCCAAAATTATGTAATCTACACAAATAAAATTGCTGAATAAAACCTGCAAGCTTTCCAAATGTTACTTGTAGTATACTAAAAATATTATTTAGGAAAAAAAAGGTGCAAATATTTAGACTATTTTTGTTTAAAGATACACTTTTGTTAAATGTGTTAAACTAAAAGATATTATGTATACAATAGAAATTCAAACTAACTAATAAACCGGAATTAAGATTGATTAGATAAAAGGCAAAAGCGAAATACGCTTTGTTTGGAAACTCCGGTTAATAAACTGTTATGAACCGGAATGCGCTTAATTTGCAACTTTGACGTTGGAGAACTATTATTTTATCCGTAACGAAGCAAAATGGTTTTACAAAAATTCCAATTAGTCTCGTTTATGCAGTACTAATTCGTCAGCAGGATTAAATTATTAAATGGTGAAAAAGTCAATCAACCGGATTCTGGGCCCGTTTTTAAAATTAATCTTCAATCCATAGAGGGCAAATGAAAACACACAATAACACCCTGCTTGTCATTCACTCGGGCTACAAAAAATTCGACAGGTACCATGTTGTTCTTCATTATAACGCTTTTCTCAGTGCTCTGTAAATGCTTGTGTATTGTTAATGCCGTTTCGTTTCGGTGCACAGATACAATACAAACAAGGACAGTGTGTAGATCTCTTCCTTTCTCAAGAATAGAGTCAATTTTAAAGGATCTGCCTGTATTTGTTACACATTTTGACTTATATTACAACCTTGATTATAATTCCATTTTCTTTCAGAGTCATTAAATGTTAACCCCATGTTTATTTGGTTGTATTCTTTCATTTTGACTTAATATATTTATTTTTTGTCTTATATTTTCATTTTGTGTTTTATATGTTCTTGCATATTTATTTTGATTTTAAAATTTACATATGGTTCTATTTAGTTTCTATAACAGTTTTCATTTGTCCAAGTTTCACTGCCTACATTATCACATTGTTCTATAAAACATTATATTAGTATCTTTTGAAATTCTTTCTCTATATTCATCTTATCCTTCCAATAAAATTATTGAAATATGGTACATTTTTCTTTAGGTCCTCGTCGTTATTAAAAGTTGATTCCAACCTAATCAACTTGCAGAACAGTTTTATCATTAATTATATTTTTTTTGTAAAAAAAAATATATTTCCCACTTTTGCTTTCTAAATTGTAAGTTTCATATATAACGTTTAATATGTACATTGATGTTTATAATTTATTGTTAAGTTATATTAATTAATTTCCCATAGTTTAAGCATATATATGTTAAACACTTTTGGTTATAGACTTTATCCCTGTCCGAGACAGACTATATTTACAGACGGGGAGGGAAAAATTACAAGATTACATTATTTATCATTTCATTATATTTAGATGGTTTTTAAGAATCTGAAATAATTTACAAACGACATTTCTGATATGTAAACGAAATATAAAATAATATGAATTATAAACTTCTCCATAGATAAGCACAACTATTTGTAAAATGCAACTTACAAATAACTAGTTACCTTAAAACTAATTGATGGGACAGCATCGTATTTATGATCGTCTATTTTTGGTAAAAGGACATCGTCTTCCTTGCAATAATTATAAACGGGAATACCTGTCTTGTCCTTCGCTTGCAGAGGGGTCCAAACATAATATTCTGCTCACACAATTCATTAAAACTCTCTTTATCTTGCTCCAAAAAGTACTTCATATGTTCTTCGGTATCTTTTCTTCCATTGCTAACCCTAACTGTTACATAAGATAGTAGAAATTGCACGCGCGCGCACACACACACACACACACACACAAATGTCCTTCCTAATCACAATTTTAGTAAGAAATGTTTAATACACACTACAGTTTAACCATTAACTTCGAAACTTGCGCGGTGTATACTCTTTATCCACTCGTCCTCTAATTACTGCAGTTTAAGAAATGTAAATATAGTATTATGCGATAATAAAGACATCAAGAGCAAACTCATGTGGTTCTAATACTTACTATTAAACAAGTTTCTGGTGTGATTTCACTAAAACGATATTAACTTAATAAAAAAGCAAAATAATAAACACGCTACTGTTCATTTAGTTCCATCTATAAACCACTGTAATAAACCAGAAAACTACAAAATAATAACGTGATGAACACACGGATTTCTTATTCCGCCATGTTGTCTACCATCGATACCTACCTTGGGGTTTGTAAATAAAGCCAGTCGTTGTAGTTAGTTTATATAAAGAGTGAACATAAAATTGTGATCCATTTTCACGAAATAATGATTTGTCGAACATGAAATTTACATAATAAGGACTTATGTGTATACGTACCTTCTATAACAGCCAACCATTTGAAAGCAATGTCCAAAAAAAAAAAGTCGGCTGAAATCAATGCGCCCGCTTATCGAATACGATTCTGCAGGTCATGTTTTATACTTTTGTTTTATACATTCTTGATTTGTTACACGACCATGCAAAGAAGTCTAAGGGTGTAAAATTCGCTCAACAATTTTGGCCACATTCAAGGTGAACTTCTGTTGGGAATCAGTTGAGATATTCTCCCACATCTAACGCAAGATGAGAGCAGTACTCCATCATTTTGAAAGACAGCAATATTCAAAATGTTCGTTCGAAACTTTCGAGTTAACTGCTGTTGCACTCTGCACATGTCAAACTGTTCCTCTATAAACAGTATGGTATAAAATAAAGAATAATTTTATAATCTGAAATAAAAAATAAAAATAAACATGCCAATGTTTTATGACACGTACATAAATTAAGACCTTTTCAAAATAAGACAATAAAATACACATACGCATGTACATATCACATAAATTTAATTTACAATCTATTGTTTCATTTTTTAATTAATTTATTTACGGACGCTCTTTAACATCTCAGGTCATAAGCGTCCCATTCAACTCAGGGCGTGAAACGGCCGACAAATTTTGCTCAGAGGCCTCTTTTTTCAGGCTTGAGGTTCTTTATCGTGCCGTAAATGTACGACACGGGATCCACGGCTTTACTTCCCTTCCGAAGGAAGCCATACTATGGATTTTTACGCCCCGAAAAAATCCATCAATCCTAGCCGGGTTCGAAGCCGCGATCTTGAGTTTAGGAGGCAAGTATGGTTACCACTACACCACCAGGACCGACTCCATTGTTTCATGAAAATTGATACTCTGTGTATATATCGCAGGTACATACATTTCTTGTATTTCTTTCAATTCTACTATTGTATTAAAAGAGCTGGCAATAGAGTATTTTTCTATTTTCACTAAAACTTATTTTTATCTGTTCTATTTACCATCTTTTAAACATCTACAAATGTAAATTGAAATTTTAAGTTTGAATTACCTTGCGTTTTGAAAATTTGTTTTTGACTAAATACTCGTATATTGCGTGCCTACTCCTGAACCTTTTTGCTATCCCTTACTGTTTTCAGTTATTACTTATTACTCTAGTATACATTTGTAATCAATGCTTCTTGAATCCTATTCTCTATACTTTTCACAACGATTTCCAGAAACTTTTTAAGTAACGATGTTATTTTAATTATTCGTACTATTTTGAAATAATTAATGGTTATAATTTATACATTCTAAATTAATATAAGTAATTTTCAATTCTTAAAGGAAATGGCACCGTTAGGGGCGGCCTGGGTTCGATCCTAACTTTCGGAAGTGGGATTTGTATCGAGTAAAGCGGCGGCCTTTCCCGGTTTACGCCGTCCCTGCCATCATTTCATCCACATTTTCTGGTTCTCGGTGCGCGAACTACGTCATTGCCCTCTGCCGCCCATGTGGGGAACTCCAATGCCTGGTCGGCAAGTGAGTTGCCATTACTTACTCACTATATTCTTAAAGACTTTCGAGGCTTGTGGTAATACTTGCATTAAATGAAATATTTTCTTCAGCATTTTCAATTACAGAAATTGTTTTTCAATTTGATTATTATGTCTTATTCTTCTGTAAGCCAACGTTTTTATATTACTTCCATTAATTAATTTTATTGCAGTGTGTCTTTTGCTTTTATTTTCAATTTTCATTAATACACAATGAAATATACATTTCTTGCCTATCATGGATATAGCAAAATGGATGTTGAAAAATTGCAAGGGAATTACAGAAAATAACTTGCAGGCAATGCGTCATATATTAACAGATGGGTTAAAGAAAGACATGTCAATAATTTAGTTATGTGAAAACATTTATAAAAGGTTTCTTTGTGCAGGAAATTGTTTGGGAGCATTTAAATAAAGATATTTAGTATCATTTTAAAACTGTTTTAGAGAGAATAAAGAACTTTAGCAATCTTTGCAAGTATTGTTACTGAGGAAGCACATTATGCAAGAAGAATAGGATATTTTGCATTGTCTAATATCTAACTTTACAGTTTAACAATTCAGAATACCTTAATATGTTGTTCATTTATAGTGAAGGCAACCCAAAGGAGTTGTTGCTGCTGCGTGGATTTATCAAGAACGGTTCCCGAACGAAAGAGCGCCGTATCCTAGCACGTTACGAGTTCACATTTCTGGATACCGGGGGCGTAACACCACGAAGCACCTCGCTCCAGATGATCCTGGAGGAAGTATTTAGCTTAAAGTACAGCTCTCATTGTCGGGGTATCCCAGAGCACTGCTTGAAAGCATTAAGAGACGAACAACCATATCCAGTACGCGCAGCATCTTTTTGAGATGAACAGAGTGTGTAACGCTTTCCGAGAGTGTACTGTGCACTACACGATTGAGGGTTTCGTCATCAAATATGCACTGATACACATTGAACACCGCCAAGTGACTAGAGAAAGCGGTGGTGGTGGTTTCAGGTTCAGGTTCAGGTGGTGGTTATTGGGGTTTCAGGTACGTTTGAAATTAACTGTGTCTTCAGTGTTTAGTGACAGCCCTGCATTTTTGCTATTCTCACATAATTGTTCCAGCACAGTTTGTAGTGCTTTCGGCGTTTTAGCAAATAAGACACATCGTCCGCAAATCTTAGATTTGTTAGTCGGCTGCCGTTATGTTGATTCCGAAATTATTATGCCAGTTCATTTTCCTAGTGAAGACTTTGGGAGAGATTGGATCGCCTTGGCGAACTCCTCTTTCTAGTCGAAATGGTTGTCCTTCTTCTGTCTTTACTTTATATTTTGTTACGAATGTAAATACGACTACAATACTAAAATGTGATTCTTTAATGCTTCTTTTTGTAATCTCGGGACTCTGGGGCTAACAACACTTTCATTTGATAATTAATTCAGTTTCGTGGCAGACGAGGGGAGGGGTTCATTAATTATATACAATTGCTGGCGTCCTGCTAGTGACAGTGAATTCACACTGTTGGGCAAACTGCGATACATCGTATCTGAAGAATAAAATATACAACACATGGCTTTTGGACTCGATGATGATTCCAGTGAAAACGCTTGTTACAATAGCAGAAAACACACATTTTCTAGAAAAAAAACCTTAAATGTGTTTGGACAGGGAGAGCCAGACAAGTAGCTAGTGGCAGATTACAAACAAAATTACCCAAAATATGCGTGAGAAATATCACTTAAATATACAAATATACAAATATACAAATATACAAATATACAAATGCATTTTGTAGAGAAATTTCAAAGCGTCTACCAAAACCACTTTTGTTTTGATACCATTGGCTGTCTGTTTGCCTATTGGAACTTTGACACCACGGAAATATTTGTTCAATTCGTATTTCAACTTACCAGTCAAATTGAATCATAAGACAAAACTACATATGCTGAAACACAAAGCATTAGTGAACCGTTCCTCACAGCAGTAGTGTTTTTACTAACTTTTGGGTAGCGTGATGTAGCTTAACACGTCTCACATGTGATCGATACTTGTTTGCCTCACATAGTAAATACAAGGTTAATACCTATACAAAATTCTTCTGACATAAGTTATAATAAGGAAAAAAAAAAAGTGGATAAAATTTCTAATCCTGGAAGTTTTAATACCTTGTTTAGTTAAAGTGGTTTGCCAAATTGTACTCAAAGTAGTGGCGACTGTGTGTTTTTGTTTTCAGAGTGCCGGTCGAAGGCGGTCACACCAATTGGATTTGTTTAGAAACTGTCGATGTAGTGGATATAGGCTGTTGTCATGAAAGGACAGCACAGTCAAAATAACAGAAAAAAAAACAATAGAAATAGTTAGCAGTTTAAATGAGACTTTTCAAGAATATGCAATTTATGGAGTGCTAAATATATTAATTATAAAAAGAATCAAAATAATAGACTCTTACACAGATATGGGTCTAATTTTTGACAAAAATTTTGAAAGAAATTGATAAAAAGATAGACAACAACAGAAGCGTGGTGTAGTGGAAATAGACACTGATCTACAAGGCAGTGAACCCTTTAAGTCGAGACTGGTCAGTTCTACTTAACACAAGAGCTGCGTAATGTTTTTTCCAGTCCCATATTATACGTAATAAAAAATAGCAGGAATTCTATTGGTTTTTTTGAGTAGTCTTTAAGGCCCGTTTTTACTACTGATGCACCAGGTGGACACTGGTGATACATGAAATGAAATCGTAAATAGGAAAAGGGTACTTTTTTTTTTTCTTCAGGAAGGAAGCGTTCCAGGCCTAAGTTTAGGATACCTCCCCGGCATTTACCATATCTGAAGACTGAGGAAAACCCGGAAAATACCTCAATCAGGGAGTACGGTCCTCTTGGGATTCAACTCCAGACCTCCCGCTCTCGACTACGCGCCTTAACGACCTTGGCCACACATGGCTATTTGTTTGTTGTTACGTGATTATTTAACAGTATATTTGAACTTGTTTACAAATAGAAAACTTTGCAGATATTTTAAAATTTGCGTACTTATTATTAAAAATAATTTCATATGCAGTTAAATAGCTCAACTCAATGCTGTGACGTCAAAACTCTTCGTCCTCAATTTCGAGCAGGCAGCCGGTGTTTATGCGAGAGTTTGCTAGAAGTCAATTTATTCGATTCTCAATAATAGATGCGTTTTATTTAATTCAATCCACATCTTATATTTGTTAATATGTGAAAATAAAAGCAAGCTCTCTCACATACGATTTTAATGAATCATTTTATTGTATACTGAATACTATCTAATGTTATATCTATAAAGCAGTTTATTCTTGTATTCCGCTATCAACTAGGTTATGTTTTGTTCATACGTCGCAGATTTTTGGAATTTTTTCTCGAAAAAGTTATTTAATATTTGGAACAAGAGTCTGTGTTGTACATTTCACATTTGTAAATGCATGTTGGCATATGTGACACTTTCATTACCGAAAAAAATATTCATACATATAAGTTGAACGAAACTTGTTCAATATGTCGGTCCTGATGGTGTACAGGTAACCATACTTGCCTTCTAAATCCAAGATCGCGGGTTCAAACCCGGCCAGGATCGATGGATTTTTTTCGGGCGGAAAAATCCTAAGTGTGGCTTCCTTCGGAAGGGAAATAAAGCCGTGGGTCCCGTGTCGTACATTTACGGCACGAAAAAGAACCTCAAGCCTGAAAAAAGAGGCCTCTGAGCAAAATTTATCGGCGGTTCCACGCCCTGATTTGAATGGGACGCTGATGACCTGAGATGTTAAAGAGCGTCCATAAATAAATCAAATGAAATCAACAACGCTCTAGCGGTCGTAATTTTTGTTTTTTCTCAACGAAACTCGAAATATAACCATCAATTAACAGAAGATTCGTCGATTCCTTTAACCAGTAAAATTAGGACGCGGGAAACCTAAAGCAACTTTTTTTAAAAATTTAAAAAATAGCTCTAGCGGCAGCAATTGTTACTTTATCTCAATGAGATTTCTTTAAAATTATTTGATAAAAATTGTTTCCGAAAATCAGGGCAATCGAGTCATTAGGAGTTTATCTGAAATTCGAAATTTAAAAATCACTCTAGCGGCACCAACATTTGTTTCTTCAAAACAAAATTCGTAATATACCATTTAAATAAAATATGAAAAATAGATTCGGAAATTTAGAGAAATTGAACCATTAGGATTAGGGGTACATTTAAAAACCGAAATTTTAAAAGCGCTTTTGCGTTTGATGTTCTCTATGTTGTTTTAAAATAAAATGACATATTAATTCAGCATGTAAACTGTATTTATAAAGTCACATATGTTTTATATTTAATAAAAGCAACGTTGTAAAGACAGTAAATGTGAAACATTAATCTAATATGTTTAAAATTTAAATTTGTGTGTAAGAGCGCTCAGTAATAACCTTCAGAAAATGTTTTCGTTACATTTTTTACTTCAATAACATTTAAATTAAATTTCAAAGCCACTGAAAATCGAAGTAACTTTCGACTGTTTTTATTTACTTAGTACATTGCAATTGTTTTTAAGCAGTAACATGTTTTTGTTTTATTGAAACATATGAACATCATCTTAAATACACAATGTAACTCGAAACTTTCTGTTATTTCTCTCTATTTTAGCGAATGTAAAGAAGATATCAAGGGCTCATTTTATAAACATTTAAAAATACTCACGCAGTATAGCTTTGTCTATCAATGGTTATACATTTCATTTAATTATTACTATATGAATAATTTTTGTAGTTTCTCCTTTATAATACTTATGGGTTATAAGAATTCTAATTTTGTTCATCTAATACCATACAGTATTGCCATAATTTATTCGTTTTATTAATTAATAAGACATAATTTGGATTTTATATTCATTTTTATGAAATGTTATTCAACTGGGTGAGGAATTCACTTAGTTAGCTCCTGCGTAACGGTTTTTTTTTATTGTACAGCAGATCTATAAGTTCTAGTTTAATTTTTTAGGGAAACTGTCTATGACATGGGAGTAGCAAAACAATCGAAATGTCGTTTGTCTAATGTCTTGACATGCGATGTTATTTCTCGAAAATATTTGCGTCTTTGTTACTTATAAATTTGTTGTTTTTACAAAACAATAGTTTCCATATATGCTGATGCAATCATACAGTTGCTAGTAGATTTTTCCTTTATTCTGAGGAGAAAGTTTAAGGACGTTGAAGTAATTTTTATATCAACAGGGAAACCAAATCGCAACTATACTTTTCATTTTGAAATGACGATATTTAATCTATTAAATCAACCAGGAGTTAGCCATCGCCTATCACAGTAATAAGGGAAAGGCATATTTACCGTTGTATTCCCCAGCTATGCTTTAAACTGACGATGAGAAATTTCATTTCAATGAATAAAATTTGTGGCTTTGATAACGTCATTTTTTATTTTTGGCAAATAACATCTCTTCTACAACAGCAATTATGCAATGATTCGTAAATTTCCCATATTTAAATTATTGACTATATTTTAAAACTTATAACATATGGCCTAGTCACTAAAATTGTGGTCTTATACGTTTTTTTAAAAATGTTTTTTCCGTTACATTTCTCTTCATTCCTGTATATTGTTCATAATTCTTAATTGTGTTAAAAACCTTCCACACATTAAATTCCAATGTCTATAAATAAAAAATGTTTTCAAATAGAAGGAAAAGTTACAAAAAGAAGTTGGTAGTACCGTTTTCAGAAATAGATCTTTTAAAATGATGTGATATTGCAATGAAGTGCTGAGTGAGGTTTCCTACTCTTTCAACTGCAATGCAAGAACCACCTGCTGTACCTCCCAGTCGGTCTTCGCTGCCCGGCTTTGCACGCTCGAGTTGAAGGTGATTGAAGACAAACTTAATTCTACCCGAAAAGTCGAAAAAGAGATATCAAAGTGCTTACAAATTGTTTAGGGCATTGGTTTTGGATATATGTTGCTTTTATTTTCAACTGCCCTACCATACTTTTTATTGGGAATAGCAACCACCCGCGAAATCCACTTATTCCTAAAAATAACTTCATAATAACATATTATTGTGAAAGTGGAAAATTCTTTTAACAAGAGCGCTAAAACAAAAACTGCGTTTGTGACACTCAATGCTGTAAATTGTTACAACACACCATTGCTCTTAGCTTTAATGCAGAACTGATGATTATTTATATTTTTCAGCGGATACAAATTATATAATTATATATTATTTTAATTCTTACATTCCTCACCTATGCTGTAGTGCAATAATTGATATTATTACATAAATATGTTTCTAAGATTAACTTGCACAAGTAACATGTGTGGCAATGCTGGACCAATGTCAGGCTGGAAGGAAATCAATAACAGGTGACTCCATAATCGCATACTCCAGTTCCTTTTAGTGAAAAAAGTGAATAAGATATAAAATAAGTGTAATCATAATAAAGGAAACAAGGGGAGTATGAAAGGCCTATCCTTGTAATGTTAAATTTGTCAACTTCAGTTCCTATTTTCTCAAGGACTATTAAACCTAATGAAATGAAACTTATATAGCATATAGATGCACATAATTAAAATTTGTTGATCTATTTTCATTACTATACCGTTACTCTGAAGCAAATTATAAATTCTTTTCAATTGTTTGCTTTTTTTCTATTTTTTTCCCCCGACAATTTATGTTTTTACGTTGTCACATTTTTCCTAGCTCTACCACAGTAGCTCCACATTATTATGAATAAATGGTAAACGTTTCAAAGGGATATCTTATACAGGTACTAAAAAAATGGGAAACTTATGCAAAACACAAGCTAAAACCCTTTATGAAAAAAAAAAAAACTCGTTCTATCATTCAAGACGCAATTAAAAAATATTAAAATACATATAACCAAGGAACATTAATGAAAATCGTACCAAAATAAACAGAAAATTCCAAATATAAAAGTGTACAAAAACAAAAATATGATATTTTGGGCCCCCCTGTCTTTAATACTTCCCTTAATTTTTAATAAGTAATTTATTTATAAATAATGTACTACACTTGTTACAATTAAAGTAAATGAATTATTATAAAGTTAAAAAAGCAAACATTTTGTATATCTGATGATTTCCTGTACAAATGCTGAGGTTTATTATTTGGACTTTACCTTAGAGGTAGGAAACATTGTTTAGAAACTAGAGTGCCTATCTACTGCTAGCATAAAATTATACATTTTGGTATTGTGTTCTTTTTATATTGATATAAAACTAGCCTGGCTGAAAATGGAGTTTTGAAGTTATTATATTAGTAATGTTAAGTTATAAAACAGAACATCCGAAGAGAAAGATCAGTTTAGATGATATTTAGGGGTAGATGATTAACAAGAATGTTCTCATAAAACTTTCTATCAATTCAGATCTCAAATTTGTTACAGAAGACCGAAGGCTATATCAGCAAAACCGGTTAGTTTTGTCGAGGAATTAAATTATTTTATTTATTACGTAGTGAATACATTTTATGTCAAAAACTTTATTCATAACTAATTATTTGTTATTTGCAATTACTTGACTGCTACTAGCAACACGTTAAGTATAGGGCGCGATAGACAAATCTTCACCGGAAACTGTGAAGCCCCGTGCTATATCTCCATGCGAGGCGAGCATTACGCATTCCGTCCAACTCGTTGTTGTTGCGTTGGTAAAACTGTTTGTCCAGGTTGAGCTACCTTTTCTCCCCCCGTGCTCATTTGCATGCCTGAGGGTCGTACGTTATCTCCCTGCAGTTTGCCTTCTTCGTGGAAACTTCCCGACTACTTTGCGTGCACGGCTCCATAGGGAACCCTGGGAGGGGCGAAAGAGAACGTGGAGAAGAACAAGAAATATATTTCCCAACCCTCTATAATTCATGTCCGGGGAATCGAGACTTTAGGGTGGAATGCCACACTCCAGGAATACGGTATTCGGAGGAACATGCCGCTTTTGAGAAGGGAGTCGAACCTGGAGATTGGCACGTAGTCTTGCGGCCCTTTCCCTACTCTAGCTGTGATATGCATGATGATATGAAACATCCAGGGGACTTACACCGACATTCGGAATCCGTAACCTTGTCCCTGGGGGCTTTGACTGGCATGCCTTCTTTTGTTTACATCCATGGAAATTTAACTCGCACTCTGGTTTTTAGAGGGTAGACTGCTGAGAAACAAAAACCCAGCTGCAGTTTCTGGCAAGGATTAATGCTCTGATTCGATCACAGATGAACATTATCTTCCTCCACTTTTGATTTTATAAACATTGGTCAATGAAACTATTCCTTCATTTCCCAAAATTCCAACTTCACATTTATTTTTAGCAGTAAGGTTACCAAGGCAGTTCATAAGCGGCCGCGCTTGTATACTGTGTTTACTTTTATAATTGAAGCTACATTTCTATTCTGTTGCTATCGCGAGTTATTTTTGGACTTCGGCCGTAGCTGAGCGCAGTGCGTGCTGGGCCAACGTCATGCCAATAGCCCGTCATAATAGCAAACAGTTTCTGGGTTGATGGCTGTGATGAACAATAAGTGTATTGTATTAAAACGCTACTATCGGATTACGGAAACTACAGAAATGACCTCCAACGGTAGGTGAACTTAAATATCGGAATAGAAATGCTGTGAGCGAAAGTAAATTTCATTAAAAGACGTCAGAAACGAGTTATTGCAAAAGGACACCATTTTGAATCAAAATGAACAAGTATTGTGTCAAAACATTTTTTTTTCTTACAAAAGTTCGTTTGCTGCATTTTTCGTACTATTCTGCCTTTTTGTCATCATGTACTATTTGCAATTTTTTTTTTTCTGTTATTAGTGCTTCATTGGTGGGAATAAGAAGTAATTGTTTCTTCTAACGCGGCGTTGTAAAAAAAAATGTGTATTTCATTTTATACAGCAAATGCTTTATGGCTAACAACGTATTCATTTCTCCTAGGAAGACCTTATTGTAGGCGAATGGTTTTCGTTTGTGAGCTGTAACCTCAGTTTGTATTACTGACTTGTAATTAAAAAAAAACTTATATAGCAACACAAATGTGATAAGGAGCTTCTGTTAGATATCAATCGTTTGTAAAGAAACTAAGCTACATTCGCCATCGAAAAGTTTAACCGCAGTGCTTTGGAATTTACGGCGCCATTCTTTGTTAGACTTAACAAGGTAATCAGCATTTTGTTAGTACAAAAAGATGAAGGAGAAAAGTCAGTTGTTTAGTAAATGTCTTATGTACTTTTGTTATTTATTTGCAAAATTAATATTACCGTTTAAATGACATAAAAATCATTATTTAAATTGTTTTGTTATTATACAAAAACGGAATTGCATAAAACTTCAGGTAACTAATAAATAAAATTTACTTTTTATTTGGTTTAATTACAGGCACGCTTTTAACATCTCAAGTCATCAGCACACCATTCAATTCAGGGCTTAAAAGGATGGCTAAACTTTGCTCAGAGGCCTCTTCTTTCATACTTGAGGTTCTTTAAGTGCCGTAAATCTACGACCCACGGCTTATTTCCCTTCTGAAGGCAGCCATTTGATTTTTATACCCTAAAAATGTATTGACCTGATTGAATTTGACCTTGGTCTACGAGGTAGGTATGGTTATAAACCAATTATTTTTTTCAAATTTATGAACAGTGCATAAATATGAAATTTTAGTTATCAGTGTTGGTATGTAATTCCCCCATTTTAACTACCTAATTACATATTTTAAATATCTTTTTACCTGCCTTTCCCCACATTTTTAATGCCCAAACATCCGACCTCTACTAATATCCCAGAGTGATACTCATTGAGATATAATGTTGTGTACATGGTAAAGTTGGGCAGGCAGAAATACGAGGGGAAATTGCCTGTCTACTGAGCTGTTTGCGTCCAGCTACGGACGCAAGCAAAAAATAACTTTCTGTACTAAGACTAAATTAAATCTCTCAAATTCTACCTAAGAAACAATCCTAGAAACATGATTTCTGTTGCTACTTTCTCAGATTTTATCATCAGTCTGTTTTAGCACAAAGTTCGGAGTTTATTTATGTTATCCTCTATAACACACCAATTTATAAAATTAGTTTTTTTTAATCCATCTCTTAATTCGTCATAAACACAGTATTTTTGAAAATCTATCCCTACTTCAGAATTTGAATACTAAGTCTGAAAAGAAAAGTTTTGCTCATTATAAATTAGCATAAGGTATCTTTGTACACACGTCTCTTATATCAGAAAGAGAAACGAAATTAGTAATCGTGGGACGAGTTTATTTTAACAGTTAAATTGCTGCGTTGTAAAGAAATTAATTAACGTATCGATTTACATAAAACAGGTTAATATTTTATTACGTAATCATATTTAGTTCTTATATCTTCCTCCTCTAATGTGTGACAGGCCGATATCGGTCATGACCAGGGCCTACTGCAGCGACCTCTGCTCCCTTTATCTCCGTCTTACAGCTTCATCGATAGAGGGCAGTGTTGCAGGGGGAGACATGTGATCAGCAACCTACCGGTCGTCTACCTCGCGGTTTTCGAGATCGAAGGACGCCACCTGTACATCAGGCAGCTCTCGAATTATTCTCATAAGCTGATGAAACTTGTTCCCCTAACTTAGAAATATTCCTAAGCAGGTAATGGAAATCGAACCTACAACGTTAACCACTAGACCAAGGAGGTGATTTGAATTGTAAACAATTTATACATTTTTTATTTAATTATATTTTTATTCAGTGCATTAATCTCATAATAGGACATTAACCATAATCTAATATCGTAATTTCGTTGACATCACTTTTTGTTGTTCATTTTTGTATGTTATGAGGGTTAGAACTCATTTTATAACTTTTCCTGATGATATAGGGATTTTTGGGTTATTTTCAAGTAATACATATATTTACCTTTTTTATTTGCTTTCATTTTTTAACGCCCGTCTTTACTGCTGAGGCACCACAGGCGGTAGACACTGGTGATATATGAAATGAAACGATATATTGTGAAAGGACTTTTTTTTAAGGTAGGAAACGTTCCAGGCCTAAGTACCTCCCCGGCATTTACCATTACCAGACTGAGGAAAACTTGGAAAAAACCTCAGTCAGGGAGAACGGTCCAGGCTGGATTCGAACCCCAAACCTCCCGCTCACGAGTCCATGCCTTAACGACCTCGGGTACCCGTGGCGGTACTTTTTTAATTATTACACTCTTCACTTTGTCTGTTTTCATTCTTACATGCTTTCAGTGATGTAGATATCAAAAATGAACTGTAAAGTTCTTTATAATGAAAAAAAACATTAAGAATTAAATTACTAACAAAGTTTGAATTAACATTACACATTTTGCACTTCTATAATTAACCATAGAGGGCTAAATTAATTACAATTTTTAAATTTTCAGGGAGGACTGAAATTTTCAATCCTCTGAAGAAAGGAATTGCAAGAGCTACTGTTTACAGTGCAACGCGGAGATATGCTAAAACCTACAGTCTGACAGATGAAAACCGCCCAAAGAAGCAGATTCTGCACAGGAAAGCGTTATCTTTAACAAGCAGGCCTGTCAGGAAGGGCTTTCGACTTAATATTTATAGACGAGTGCTCGTCTTCATAGTGCAAGCGACAAAATATTGAATGGGTCTAGTAGGTTTTCCCTTGAACATGCACAGTATTTTATTTAATTATTCTGTAAGTGCCGGGCTGGTTAGGATCTCCCAAAACTATGTGAACCGCTAAGAGTTAAGGCGCGAAATCGTGAGAGGGAGGTTAGGGATTCGAATCCCGCCAGGACCGTTCTCCCTGACTGAGGGTTTTTCCAGGTTTTCCTCAGTCCTCATAAATGGCAAATGCCGGGGAGGTACGCTAAACTTAGGCCTGGAACGTTTCTTTCCGTAAAAAATCCTTTCACAAATTATTACTTCATCTCATGTATCTTCAGTGTCCACCGCCTGTGGTGCCTCAGTAGTAAAAACGGACGTTAAACATTATTAAGACCCACTATAGTTAAATAATAAGATATCTCAAGGTACCATACATTTTGGATGGACTCAGGAAACTGTGTTGATCCGGCAATGGCTGTTGTTGAGTATTAGGCATATGAGAAAGTCTTCAAGGCCCCTTTAATTCTATAGCGTTCACGTAACACCACCAAACCTTAAGTCTATTCCGGGTCAAATAAATTTCTCCGAATAGTGTATGGCATTCTGTAAAACGCTTATCTTGTAGTTGATATAGCAACGCTTGCTTACTAGATCTTTGTTCAGAAATGAATTCCGTTCGCCTACAATAAAAACGAGACTATTATAGTAATGTACTTACTGATTTAAAACGTTTATGAAGATCTTTCTAGGACCTACAGAACATTTCGTGTATGAAATTAAATTCGCAGTAAAATATTCTTTACAACAGCTGCGTTGGAGCAAGAAATGGTTTTTTAATCCTGCCAATGAAGCAATATATTGAGAAGATAATTATAAAAGTGGCAAAAATAAACAGAATAAAGTCAAATAGATGGCAAAATGTTTGAAAGTTCAAAAATATTATTTTTGTAGACTTACATCTTTTCCACATTCACAAATTAAAAAAAAAAAATATAACAGAAATTCCGGAGTCTAATCATGCATGCACTGCTTTCATCCCCCGTTACTGACACTGCACGAGTAGACAAGATTTAAGTATCACGTGATGTATAATTATATTTATGCATTATCATAAACACTTTACTCAGGTCCGGAAACTTTCTGAGTATCCCTTTTAGTGTCATTGTTATGTAATAAAACTCAATAGCGTTTAGCTATAATAAAGAAAGGATATATTATTTTTAAAAAGACCAGTGTTCAATTTGGATGGCATGCAGGCGAATTTTGATGTTAGTGGCTTAAAACAGTAAACAATGGGGAAAGTATTCATTTTGTGCAGACATTAATTATCTTGCCAAAAACTGCTATTTTAGTACATAAGAACAAAGACAGGTGTAATAATAAAATGTATACACACTTACACAGTAGATATCTATTTAATATGTTTCAAAGTTGAACCGAAAAATGACAGTAATGTGTAGTATGATGTTCTGTAAGCATATGTGACTCATATTACGCTATGCTAGCGTTGCTACAACAAAATGGAGCCAAGATTATCGTTTGAACAGCGGAAAGTAATTTTGAAGTAGTATTGAAAAAACCGAGAATGTTGTTGAAGTTCAAAGGCAATGGAGACGTGCGTACAGAACCTAACCGCCAACGCGAGTAACAATTGCACACATTCGAGACAAATTTGAGACTCATCGTACCGTATGCGATGTTCACATGGGCAGATCTGGGAGACCCACTGGATCCAAGGCACTATCCAAAGCACTGGATAGGACGAAGAGGTTTCCAAGGCGTTCTCCGGATCTAACTCCGTTGGACATCTACCTATGGGGAACTCTTAAAGATGTTGTATACCGTAGAAAACCAGCTACACTGACAACACTTCGGGAAGAAATTGAAACGGCATGTGCTGCAATCGCTGAGGACACTTTCGCAAACGTTACTTAATCAGTAGTTCAACGTACTCAGAAGTGTATCGACGTCAATGGTGTTCATTTTGAGCAACTGTTGTAACTGTAAAAGTCTAAGATGATTAGTGCTCATCATTTTCTGTTTGTGTGTGAATTCAGTTTTGTTATGTTAACACATTTTTCTTTGCTGAAGTGTGTATACTTTTTGGCACCCTCTGTATTTAAAATTCAGCTAATATTTTAAAGCCAGTATTTGTTTTACATCCTATTAAATAAGCAAAGGTGCAATAATATTTAGATACAGATTATTCAGTTATAAAAATTCTTGCAAAAGAATATTAAAATAATTGCTTACTAAAACAGCAATATACTACACTTCTGCATGAGAATTTCTACTTCCATGTCACCTTTTCCTTCTCTACCCTCTTGTATTTTAAAACGTACCCTCCAGATTCTGAAGAAAATAAATGGCTTGTAAATCAAACCGAAAAAAAAAAAAAAGAAAAAAAAGAGGGAGCTAAAGAAAAGAAAAAACTTGGATTCCCTAGGATGGATAGTTAAATCCCTTTCCCCGGCACTTCCGGCACAAAAGAACCAGTGGGTTCTAATTTGCTTTAAGCCTTTGATGAAAACTCTCTTGCGAAAACTCAAAACCAACGACGGACATTGCAGCTTTCTCTTTTCTGTCCATACTTGCTGGAGTTTTAACCACAAAGAAAGTGGTTTGGGGTGTGGAAGGAGAAGGCAAAGGCAAAACGTAGCCCGAGGGAATTTCCGAAATAGAAGGATGGAGACATAAGACAGAAAAGTAAGGCAGTAGAAGTTGGAGATGATACGCCTACGAAATGCATCAGGTGGCAGGATTTTCATGGAGGTGCACGCTTTTTAGAGAATGCTGTAATTACAAGGAGATTATGCGGTTTAGTTCAATTGCGGAGAGATGTGATAGTAAAATCGGGGGAGAGGCGGCGTAAACTTGGGTTTTATTGTTCAGTGCAGGGACTTTTGCGCTACCCCACAAAATTTCATCGGTTCCTTTCCTATAAATATTGCTTAAGGCTTTTTATGCGTAAAAAGAAAAAATCCGTAGTGCGGATGATGTTTTGTGTTTGTGGTTATTGCCTAAATGTCTTAATAAGCTTGTCAAGCATTTGGATAGGGGAAGGTGAGGAATCTTCCGGAAAGTTTATTTTATACAAGAACTTTCTATAAGCATTGCACCAAAATAAGAGTGCAAGGTATATAAATATCAGAACCATTGTATGTAAGTATGTGTGTGTGTGTGTGTTATCGCTCTAGCGGCCGCAATTTTTGCTTTATTTCAACCAAACTCTGTACATTTCTTTAAAATAAATTGATAAAATTTATTTCCGAAAATCAGGGCAATCGAGGTATTAGGAGTGAGGGTATATATGAAAAATTGATGAGGGTTAAACCAAAATTTAAAAATCGCTCTAGCGGACACGATTTCAAACTTTTTTTTAAAAAAAAAGGGATCCGGACATATGCCATTTAAATAAAATAATAAAAATATATTCTGAAAATCAGTGAAATCGAGCTTATAGCATTCAAAAGGGTCATACACATACATACATATACCCACACATGTATACATACAAATATACAAACATGCATACAATTATACAAATTCGTCGATATATTTACGTTTTCTGTTAATAATTTTATATACAAATATATAAAAAAGAATGGAACCTTTACTCTTGAGCTCTCTTCCATATACTCATACTACCTCCCCAACTCCCCTCTCTTCTCTATATATCTTCTTTGTTGGGTATTCTCTAGAAATATTTCCAAATTGTGTAACTCGCATGCACCAACTTCCTGGCAAACATTCAAATTTCTATTGGAATTCAGAAATTGCAGTGATAAATGCTCATTTCTTAAAATCTCCGTTTCCCTACATTCCCCCCTCCCCCACACCGGATCTATTTGAGAGATTTTGAGCACAATAAAGTACCAAAATATATTATGTCGCATCGCGTGCTTATTTATACCACTGAACTCCTCTTTCAATTTTGTTGATTTCTAATCACAAAATAGCAAAATCCACCGTTAGAAAGTGTTGTCATTGAAGTGTGGGCAACAGCACCGAAGCGTTCACACTAAACCATTCCAAAATTGGCATCATAACGTAAGGCCACTCTACGTCGCGAATAAATCGTTTCAAAATTAGTGCTCAACCTGGGGCAAACCGCTTCATGATCAAGCCTATACTCCAGCGCCAATGAGCTCTAAAAATTCTTCTGCTCAAGTATACAATGTACCAAAGTGGTGATTATGCGTCGATTTTATATTCATTGTAGAACAGTGCACTTCTAGATTAGTTCAGATGAAAAAGTATGATATTTGGCAATTGTAGGATTAAATTAATACACCAGTTTTCTTTAGACTGTGTCAATATGACGGCACTGTCACTGAAATTCGCATCTTCAACAATCGCTTACTTATGGGAGGAGGGGTCAACGCCCGACCCCCCATTTTTTTTTTTTTTTCATCATGCGGTTCTTTATGTTTGGAAATTAAATTTTATGTTTTCACCATTCTTATTGTTGTTATATTGTACTCGAGGCAGCAATTCGTTTTTGAGCTATTGCGATTGTGGTAAATTAATTTGTGGATTAGATTTTGTTCTGCTGATTGTATGACAGGCAATAAAATATTGCAGTTATAAGAAGAAGAGATTGACGCTGGAAGAGATTCTAAAGCAGTTTCGATATGTGATTTTTTTCATAGTCGAGGCAATCTCTCTATATAATTACTGATTTTTTTTTCTTTTGAGGTGAGGGGAAAAGTTAAAATAATGGACTCTTTTCTCTCTCTCTCTCTTACTTGCAGTATATACACCCACTTACTTTATCAACTGCATGATAAAGAATTGTTCGAAATTATTTATCATATTTGAGTGACCACATCTCTTGAATCATTAGATACAGTGAAATGAAACTTGTCACTTGTTCATGATGATTCGCCTGGCCTATGCTACCTTACGTTGACAGTGATAGTAGTCTTCCTTTCCGGGTATATTGTGTGTGACGCTCGGGACATGACAAGTGCAGCGTTGAAGACCCTTTTATTTCTTTTTTGCATAGTTTCTTTGGTGAACGCCACACGTTAATACCGAACGGTACTCGTCACATAACAAAAATGCTATCTACAATCATTTTGCAATAGTCTTCTTCGTTCAGTGTATCCTATACACGCAGGCAAGGGGTGGTTTGGACTGGCCAAGCAAAGTCTCCAAATCTCAAATCATGTTATTTGATCGCTGTGATTTCCTTAAAGATACGAAGGTAGGTCCATAAGTTTCCGGCCTAACAATTTTCTAGGCATCTTTGAGTTAACTGTTCAATGTTCCTCGCCCCAAATAGTCAAAAGTATTGCATGCAAAATACATAAACAGTATCCGTTACTTCTTCGTTACACTTACATTTCCTTCATTGAAGGTCCTTCTTGAGTTGTGAGTAGAGGAAATAGTCACTGGTAGCCAGATCCGGGCTGTAGGGTGGATGGTCAATCTTCTTAAAGCCACATTTCTTCAGAGCTTCCTTTACAACAAGAGCTGTGTGCACAGGCGCGTTGTCATGAAGAAGGCGCACACCATCACTCAGCTTTCCTCGCCTTTTCTCTTTGATGGAAGCACGTAGTCTGTGCAGTAGGCCAGCATAGTACTCCCCATTTACTGTAGTGTTCCTCTCCTTGAAGTCAATGAAGAGTATTCCTTCACAGTCCCAAAAGATTGTGGTCATGATCCTTTTGGTTGACTGAGTGACCTTGGCCTTTAGAGGCGGTGCTTTGCCAGGTTTACGCCACTCCATTGGTTCTATTTTGGTCAAGGGATCATAGTTTCATCTCCTGTAACAATGGTTTGCAGAACTTCTCTCTCTTGTTACGGCAAAGGTCCAAAAATGCCTCACAGCAGATGACTGTTTGCTGCTTTTGGACTGAGGAAAGAATCCTAGGCACCCATTTGTACTAACCTTATTCATGTTTAAATATTCATAAATAATTCGAAGGACTGTTGTCTTGGAAAGGCCCAACCTTGCTGCTATTTCTATAGCTTTGAGCCGCCGGTCTTCCATAATTTCTCCTTCTACAAGAGCGATGTATTCAGCAGTGGCACCTCCAAAAGCCGACCTGCACGCTCTTCGTCTTGAATGCTTTCTCGACCCATTCGAAAAAGTTTGGCCCATTTTTTTCACGATAGAATATGAGGGGGATGCTTCCCCATATAAAACGTCCAATCGCTGTTTAATTTCGTTTAGAGTAAGTCTTTTTTTTTTCTGAAGAACTTTATAACAGCTCGAAACTCCATTTTGAACATGTCACAATCTTCTACACATAGCCTTCTTTATGCAGTTATATCTGAACAACTGAACACAGCGGAGGGGAAGTTACAGTTGCAATTATATAGTTAACAGATAAGGCATGACTCCAGATAAGATTATCGGCGAGGCCGGAAACTTATGAACCTATTCTCGTAGTAAGTTAACAACAAATAGCAGGGGAGTTAAAACGTGCCATTCAACATGAAATTGGAGCAATTTCTGAAGAGAAGCCTCTAACTTCGCAACAAGACAGTATAAACTTCAAGGACCAGGAAGAAACTTCGAGAACGATCTCTGTTAAACAGACTCCGATTAAATAAAATTGCGCTAGAGGTAATTTCTAACCAGCCTGTGTTTATGTTTGTCTGGTTTTATATAAAACAAAATATTTAAGGTATTCAGTTCATATGAAACTATCCTGTCCGGCCAAGCGTACATGAAGTCTTCGGGTACATAAGCCCTGTTCAAATGGCAAAAGAAGATTTCATTTCCACAGGAATCTGCTGTGAATTTCAGGCTGTTGACGTGAGATACAGACGAGATCACTGCACACACAATGAACTAGTCTCAGTTTTTTTTTTCAGCTCCCAACACAGACTACTCTTTTCCCCTACTTTTGAGTACTCGGTCTATTTATATTACATTCATTTATCAAACAAAACTATGGAATATATTACTTGAAAGAATATTTCCATTTTAAGCATTTGTTGAAACAATAGTGATATTTTAATATCTGTTTGTTGTAAAATAAAATTTAGTTGATGCTGCTTTTTATTAAGAATTCCTCGTAAAGTTTGTGAATACTCTGTCGCATTTGGATGACTGTCAAAACTCCAGGTGATAACAACTACAATTTAGTTTTACTTAAAAGTTACGTGTCAAACTGCAAAGTTTCATTTACTATCCTCCCTCAATGGCATTCTTCAGTGCAAAAATTGGTATGCAACAGTAATGTAGTCAAGTAGTTCATGGTATTATAGCAACACTATCAAATCGCTGCAGAAAGCTATGAAATCGCCGTTTATTGCTAGTAAAATGACCCACTCCGGCTTTCGCTTCTTACATTTGATATCCGCTTAGTTTGCATATAGCAAGTAGATTACTTCCGACTTACACCAAGAGTCTCGGGGAAATACAGCCCCCGGATCAAGACTTCGGAACAGTGCGGCGGAAAGCTGTTCGTACCGACAGGCAACACCAGCTGCTCTCCAGAACTGCAGCACTTAAAGCTTTTAAAATTCAGAGAGAAAAGCACTTAGGAAGTGAAAATGCCTCGACTCCTCCCCGAGCTTGATTTAAACCCATGTTTTGGGAGAGGTGAGAAGGATTTGCGATCGTATGCAGCCGAACAAGTTCTGCAAAAGCGCGTCTCTGAAAATCCATTCGAGTTTAATTCTGTTCTGCTCTAGAGAGCTGGTTTGTTGCACGATGCAAGAGCTGATGCAGAAACATCAAATGCACTTTCTATGAAGCTGTTCATTTCACATGAATGTTGTTTTTGTGACAGCTGTTAATTCTGTTGTTTTTAAGCATTTCTCTGGTGAAAACCGAAATGGATACTGTAATTTAGTTTTTTGTGAAGACGAATACAGCCAGTAATTCACTCGCTGAAAACATGAGCAGTGATTAACATACAGCTGCTCTATTCTGTGTTTGATGCATTCAAGATGCAATTGCAGCTTTTCAGCCTTTCAAAACCGAACACAAGAACAAAAGGAAAATAATCTTCAGTGGTTATGAAAGAAAGACATGTGTTTTATACAATGGAATATGGAACTTCTTGTGGAACAATCCTATACAGTTAAACAAAAACTCTTTTTCAAGAAACAAGTAGCATAATGCAATTTATTAATCTGAGCTTATTTTTTAAAAATCACAAGTAACTCATTGGAATATGACGGTTTTCAGAACGCTGCCATTTTTAGTGATTTTGCATTACAGTTATGGTATTAGTTGCTATGTAACTTTGCAATTTATTCTGTCCATTTAGTAAACAACGGTATTGATAATTGGAAGGTTGAAAAACGCATATTCGTTGTTGTTACAAGTTTTATTGAATCTAATCCAATCTCATACGTTCAAAGAAGATTTAGGGTAGAATTTAATGTTCCAACACTGGGCTTTCAGATGGATAATAATAATAATGAAAATGAGTTTTGGTTCCAGCAGAACGGCGCCACAGCTCATTCCGCTGTGAAACAATGAACACTTTGCGAATCCTGTTTCCTGGACGCCTAGTTTCTCGATTTGCTGATGTTGCTTGGCCAGCCCGGTTGCATATTATGTTTTATGGGGATATTTGAAAAGTAAAGCCATGGGTCATTTTGCAGTTAAAGAAAATATAACTCGTGAAATTTGGGACAATGATTGCAGCGAGTTATGGTAAACGTCCCCAGCCGATTACAGGAATGCGTTCGTTGTCATGGAGCCCACTTAAAAAAATGTGATTTTTAAAAAATAAGTTCAAATGGCATTGTGTTACTTGTTCCTTGAAAAAATATTTTTCTTTAATTCTATACCAGTGTCCCTGGACAAAGTCTGAAATCCGTCATATTCCATTGGGTCCTATATAAGTCCATGGTAATTACCTAAGTTCCTTACGCGTTCCTAAAAGTACCAAATTTCAAATTTCACTGAGATGGATTAGAATAGATTATTTACTTATTTAAACTGGTAAATGCTAAGGTCTTCTTTTCCGCACTATCAATATGCTTACAATGCATGTAACAATAATGTTTATAAAATGTAAATTAAGCAATTAGAAGTAAATCCATAGAAAAATAATGTTAAGTAACAAAAACTACATAAAAAATATAATCGATTACAACTAATAAAATTAAGCTGCAAGAATGAAGTAAAGCTATATAAATGCAACTAATACATATCAAGTAATTTTAATTGAATTAAAATAAGCCATAATTACGATTTAGTGTATGCTGTGTTAACAGTAGAGTATTGTTATAACTTATTTTTAAATTATAAAATGGTCCAATAGTCCCCGATATTACAATGTAGGAATTCCAAAGACGAGCAAAGAAAAACTGTAAAAGAGGTAGAATATAAAGCAGTTCGATGTAAGGGGTGATGTTAAGAACCTAAATTGACCTGGAGGTATGAAAGATACGATAAATTAAGGTGAGAGGGTGGAAAGAGCTTCCTTCATTCCTTAAGACGAAGCCGGGACAATAATTTCAAGGATGGAGGGACATGTTCAAATTGACGAATGTTGCAAATATACCGTATGTACGAGGATAGATCAACAAGTTTCCGGCCTCGCCGATGAGAAAATATCCCCTTCACAAAATTCTTATCCGTTAAGCAAATAATTGCAGCTGTAAATTCCGCTCCGCTGTGTTCAGCTGTTCAGATATAGTTGCATAAAGAAGGCTATGTGTAGAAGATTGTGACATGCTGAGAATGCAGTATCGAGCTGTTATTAAATTCTTCACAAAAGAAGGACTTACTCCAAACCAAACTAAACAGCGATGGCCGGTGTATATGGGGAAGCATCCCCTCAAAATTTACCGTAAAAGAATGGGTTAAACTTTTTCGAATGGGTCGAGAAAGCATTGAAGACAAAGAGCGTGCAGGTCGACCCTTGGAGGTGCTCACTCCTGAAAACATCATGACCACAATCTTTTGGGACTGTGAAGGAATACTCGTCTTTGATTTCAAGGAGAGGAACACGACAGTAAATGGGGAGTTATATGCTGGTCTACTGCACACACTACGTGCTTTCGTCAAAGAGAAAAGGCGAGGAAAGCTGAGTGGTAGTGTGCGCCTTCTTCACGACAACGCGTCTTTGCACAGAGCTCTTATTGCAAAGGAAATTATGAAGAAAGTGAATTCAAGAAGATCGGCCATCCACCCTACAGCCCAGATCTAGCTCCCAGTGACTATTTCGTTTTCTTAAAACCCAAGAAGAGTCTTAGAGGAAGGAAACTTAAGTGTGACGAAGAAGTGACGGATGCTGTTTATGCCCATTTTGCAGACAAGACTTCTGACTATTTTGAGGGAGGGGATTGAATTGTAAATTAATGGTAGCTATATTAAAAAGTGAAATATAGTTTTTGTCTTTATCATACATAGAAAATGGTTTGGCCGGAATCTTATGGACCTATCCTCGTATGTGGGAGTGAGGGGACGTGAACTTTTACAAAAATGCAGTTGGCCGAATTCACCAGGTGACCAAGGACAACAGTTTCGGGAGTGACACATAAGAAAACATAACAAAGTAACTTTATTCAGAAAATAGTCTCCATTCTCTCAGTGAAAAATCAGCTGGTAAATGACCGCCACGAGTGGCCGAGGTCGTTAAGGCGCGGACCCTTGAGCGGGAGGTCTGGGGTTCGAATACCACCAGGACCGTCCTCCCTGACTGGGCTTTTTTCAGGTTTTCCTCAGTCCTCATAACTTGCAAATGCCAGGGAGGTACCCTAAACTTAGGCCTTCCTTAAAAAAAAAAAAAAAAAAAAAAACTTTCAGATCAATTGAAACTCATAACGCAAAATGGAGGGGTTTTTCAAAGCGTTTTGGTGATGCGTCAAATGTGCAAATTGATCTTATTAGGAATTCCAAACTACAGAATACAAAGAAAAATAGAGACACTGTATATTATTTTATTCTCTCTCAGTTGATATTAGAAAATCGAACGGTAGTGATAGCAATAGTCGACTTTTGACCATTTTAGTCTGACGGTTTCATAAGTATAACCTTTCATACATGTGTTAACACCCTGTGCGCGTATTTCAAATATAAATCACTTTTATTCTTATTCTATTCATGAAATAGTCATAAGTCCGTATTTTGCTGTTCTCTATTGGTATTACTGACAATCAGCTTTCTTCTGGTCAAGATTGCTTGAAAAGATTAAGTACAAATATACAATTATTACAATTTTAGAGGAATTAAAATTAATTCTGAAATAGTCCTAATAAATATCATTGGAGGGCTCGAGCTATCCAGGTAAATTTAACATGTACTTGCCTATATTGAGTAAGAACCTTGTATTGTATTATGTATATTTTACTCCACTAAGAACAATGGAGTTTGTGTACAGGGCGGAAGATCAGGGTATAGGAAGTTTGTGTACAGGGTAAGATCAACTATGGCGTGTGGGGCCGAAATTTGAGGGTGGGAGAGCAGCGAGGAACTTAACCAGGTACAAACACAAGTTTCTAAAACGGTTGATTCAAGTAGCGAGGGTTACAGCAAATTGTGGGGTTTTTAAAGAGTTTGGTATTTCTAACAGAAATGTGAATTTAAAAATAAGAACAATTAATTACTGGTTAAGAATAATTAGGAGGAATCGAGGTCTTCTTCGAGCAGTCCGCCTAAGGCAGCAAACATGGGAAGGGTGATATACGGGATAGGCATCAAAAAAAAAAAAAGAAAAAAAGAAAAAAAAAAGAAAGAAAGAAAGAAAGAAAGAAAGAAAGAAAGAAAGAAAGAAAGAAAGACACAGAAAATTGGATTGGGATATATTCGGTTAAGAGGAGAGGACATTACACGAAATAGTTGGAAAATAGTTAACAGACGTTTGCGAGATATAGATAGACAAAATATTTTGTCTCAATGCGCAGAAAAAGTATCGCTTAACCTGCAGGCTCAAATACATCCGGTGTGGGGGATTATTTAAATATCTGTGGCAGGAAAGAAAGAAGTGGTCTCGCATGGTTCAGATTAGGGACATGGAAAGGAAACAAAACAGTTAATGCTCTGGGGAAAGAATTTGCCCGTTGTGCGGAGAAAGCGATACCTGGAGGTATATTTTGGCAGAACGGAGATTTCAACAAATGAGCATTTATCACCGCATTTTTAGATTTCCAATAGAAGTTTGAACATTTTCCTGGAAGTGTTGGTGCATGCGAGATACTCACACAATTTGGGAATATTTCTAGAAGGTTAATGGCTATGATGAAGCGAGGGGAGTTGGGGAGGGGTGTAAGTAATTGGAAGGGACGCTCAAGAGTAAGTGTTCTATTCATATTTATGTATTTGTATATGCAAGTATATTGAAGTATTTGTGTATTTGTATGTATGCATATAGAAATAGTGTGTATGTATATATGTATGGATGTATGTATATTTATGGCCCTCTTGTTTGCTATAAGGACAACGTTAACATGTACGGCCGTAAGGCCCATGCGACAGTTGTATCTATTTCTAAAATGTACATAAAATTACCACTATCACTATCACTACCACCACCACTATTGACAATTAGCATGCTTCTGTCGCAAGATTGGTTGAAAAGGTTAAGTATAAATATACAATTATTACAATTATGTAGAGCCAAGTTTAGAGGAATTATATTTACATTTTTATTTTATTCGTGAAATAGTGCTAATAAATATCATTCGAGGGTCTGAGCTCTCCTGATAAATTTAGCATGTACTTGTCTATATAGAGTAAGCAAGTATGCAATATGTATATTTGGCTAAGTCAGCTTAACTTAAGGTATTTTAGAAGGAGTTTTTCTGTATTTCATTTATTAAATATCACTATTCAAAGAATCTACTGTACTAGGATTACCATGTCGACAAAACATAATGGGTTTCTATTATTGCTATAAATTACATTAAGTGTATCATTTTCCCCAGAGCTCCTTAGGCATGAAGGCAAACAAACGACGCTCGCAGCTCATCGTGTAAACACTGAGTGCTATAGCAGGAACCCTCCTTTGTATTACAGTGCTGAAATCAATCTCTGAAGCAGTGGACAACGGATTATGTCACCATCAAGAAGGGGAGAGCCGTGAAGATCAATGCGTTTCCATGAATAGAGATTTTATGGTCTGGGTCGTAAACTTAGCAAATAGCGTAGGCTGCTCCGTGAAGGGACGCACAATGGCTACTAAAGCTGTGAATTATGAATACAAACTAAACTGGCATTTCATATTCCCTGAAATGAGATTTCGCAAGTATCTTCTGATTTGCTGAGCCGCTATATTTCACTCCCTCTCTCTTCTTTAAACAGTAGATGCTATCAAAAACGTTCTTTTGAATTTTCTTTAGTGTCAGCTTATTAATCTGAGCTCCTTTTTCACTTTAGAGGGAAGAAATGGTAATTAGAGCAATCCTTTTTAACCTTCTCATGTATATGCACTGGTTGTCACCATTATAATCCCGATAAAGTAGCTTCCGCTGGTGTGAGAGTTATAAACATTTAATATTTGTACTCCAGTTATAAGGGAAAGAGGAAACAAACGTTTGATATGAGAGGCAGGAACCTGACAATGCTAAGCTACTCTGTCTGCTTTCGTCACTGCCTAACATATAAACTGTTCCATTACTGTTCTTTAGTGACCTGGTCTGTCCAGGGCAATGTTCCACCCTCTCAACTCTGATGAAATGTATATGTAGTTCTGCCAAAGCGGAGAGTATTTGTGGAATGAAACAGGAACATTTAGAGAATCTTGAGAAGAAATCAAAGATATTTTCTCTCACAAATGCTATTCGAATTCGATCACTAGGTCCAGTGGTGCTAACTTAGTGTTCTAAACTATAAACCTTTCTGTAGTTGATTTCTCCTTACCGAGCTTGTTGGAACAGGCGGTAACCGCTTGGGATTCAGGAGATCCCAGGTTCTATTCTCTTGGACGACTAATCTGATTGTGATTTTCCATCATTTTCTTCAGGCCAGTTTCAGAAAGGATAAAGATCTCTGCCACAAATTCGTCTTGTATGATCATTTCATCTCTGTATATCATACCGGAGATGAAATACGTCATTCTTTTATGAAGAACTTACTCCATTTTGAGCATATCAGAATTTTCACAGCCTTCTTTTTGCAACTATATCTGAACAACTGAAAACAGCGGAGCGGAAGTTAGAGCTGCGATTATTTACTTAATAGATAAGGTATGACGCCAAATAGGATTTTGTGAAGGCATAATCATTCATACATAATTCTTGCTGTGTTTGTGATGTCTTCGAGGAGACCCTGGCATTTGAGTTAACATTACTCAGAAAGTCCCTCCATGTGTGTGTGTACCATGTATGTGCCCAGGGATAATTAGCACCCAGGCTCGCCTTGTAAGTCCCAGGGAGTGTAAAGAAGAAGGTACACAGGTAAAGAAGAAAAAGATGACTAAAAGCCGAAAGTGCCATAGGTTCAAAACAGTTGGTATAAATAAAATGATAAGAGGTTTTAATTACCTGTGTCTTACTTGCCCAATTATCTAATTTGATCTCTCCAAGCATTAATTTTAAACTTAGGTATATTTTAAATTTTGTTGCAATATAAAACTACATTAGTCGATATTATCCTTCCACTGGCTTCTAAGAAATTGAATTTCTCATTCAAGTTGCAAATGTTTCCTATTTTTATCGTATACTTTCTTTATTGTCCTATCAGTGGGTTCTAGTCTCACGTACATATCAAATGCTGGTACTGTTAGGGGAATTTCATTTAATTTTTTTTCTTCCGTTTCGAGGCGTTTATAAGACTGTATATTCATCTAGAAGCCATCTGAATTTCAAAAGATTGCATAAAATTTTCTCTTCTACATGTAGAAAAATTAGTTTTTTTTTTCTTTTTCTTTTTTTTTTACACTAAATGATAAAAACTGTTTTAGTACATCCATTGTAATTCATCCGACCAGATAATTTGTTTCAGCGCCTCCATAGGTTTTATTTCAGGTACAGGAACAATTTTATAGGATGAAGATGCAGCAAATAACTGACTTTATTCGCACTGCCGACAGATACACCAACGTACTGGGTTAATGGTATTCAAGACTGGAGGAGAATTTGCTAACTAGCTTTTCCATACTTGCCTCTTTGCAAGTATTGTCGTTAAGGAGCGGGGTCGTGAGAGGGAGGTCTGGGGTTTGAATCCCGTCAGGACGGTCCTCCCTGAGTGAGGCACTTTCCAGGTTTTCCTTGTCCTCATAAATGGCAAATGCCGGGAAGGTGCCCTATACTTAGGCTGGGACGCTTCCTTCCTTAAAAAAAACTCCTTTCCCAATATATAGTTTCATTTCATGTATCATCAGTGTTCACCGCCTGTGGTGCCTCAGTAGTAAAAACGGGCGTTACACCACATTCATTCATTTCATTAAAACTGGTCCGCATAGTAAGAGGTATTTTCTATTCTCTTTTTCTGCTGTTCACTGACCACTTGTCCGCCTTATTCCCTGAATTACTGGTCACCTGAATTCTCTTCGATTGTCATTGTTAACACATTTTGTGATCACGTGCATCTAATCCAGCTACCCTCTCTCTGCTCTTGACCTCACTGATAACAGAAGTGCTATTTTCTTCTTAGAAGCAAACTTTTCTTTATAAAGGAATTTACCTATTCTGTGGTTAATGTTTTGTATGCGTCATAAAATTTATATTACTGGCCACCCTTATATATAATTTTAGCATTAAAAGAAGGAGTTAAATTAGTTTTCATCGTAGGCTTATGTTTTGCAGGTTTTAAAACCATTAATATCACAATCCATGAACACCATGCTTTGGAAAATATTTTCCCATAC
Organism: Metallyticus violacea; assembly: GCA_030762175.1. Lineage (NCBI taxonomy): Eukaryota > Metazoa > Arthropoda > Insecta > Mantodea > Metallyticidae > Metallyticus > Metallyticus violacea. The sequence continues at coordinate 83,598,294 of CM060844.1, forward strand.
ACTTTTAAGCACCAGCAAGTAACTTAAATTGAATACTTATATGCTATACAGTGTTTCCTTTATTATTGTTATTGTTATTATTATTATTATTATTATTATTATTGTTGTTGTTGTTGTATTTTTGCATCAACCCTTTCTTCTCTATCTCCTACTTCTTTCTCTATAAGGTTATTCTCTCCCGTTTTCTTTATTTTAGATAGTTACATCATTGGATTTTGCCTGTTCATATAGGCCGCCAAATCTTTACATCTAATTTTATGCATTTTAAAAGACTATATTGATATTATAATGCATTTCTTTTATTTAGAACACAATTCTGAGTTGGTTTTTGTTTTAACATTTAATAAATGTATAGCTAACTTTTTACCCTTCTGGTTTTGAATTTTTATTCTTAAGTTTGCCAATTATTAAAATATATATATATTGTGAACTATTCTTCGGATAAGATACACTTAGATTATTTTTACCATATACTAATATTATGTACTATTTTCCATTTTTTACCAGTGTTCTTTAGAACTTTGGCTAATAACAGCTGATCATCTGATAATTGCAATCTATACACAAACTTTGGAAAAATCCTGTCATAAATCTCACTCCAAATTATACAGAGCATTCTACTACACTAGAGTGCCGATCACTTTGCAAAACGACCTCGTATTTTTCAGCTCACGCTTTCATTACTGCTAATTTACCGAAGTGCACTCAATGACCGCAGTTCAAGGCGTAAGCTAAATTTACTACTACGAGAGTGAATGTACTACAAGGGGGGATGTGAGAGACGTTAAATTCAGAAACTTCAGTAACACTTTCCTCTGAAATTAATTGAATTACATTTATGGAATTTTTCACATTTAAAGATTTTCACTTCTGCTAAGCTTTTAAAAACCTAAGCGGTGCAAAGATTATTGGTTTTAATTATTTATTAGTATATTATTGTTTTTCTGTACATTTTTAACATTTAAAAATTATAACTAATTTAATTTTGAAGTTAGCTTTACAAAATAAATTCTATATGTTTACGGCTACTGATAAAGTAAGTGATATGAATTTAATTTGTCTGGAATAAGTAACTATAGAGGAAACTGCCCAAATAGAAATTATAAACAGCGCCTAAATACATTTGAGAGTCATGTATTGGCGCAATACATCGCCCTCTTTCTGCTTTGATTCTTTTGCAAAAGTTTAGGACTTTGGAGAGTTTATATATATAAAATTATTATTAAAATTTATAATTTTTTTTCACACTCCTGCACGTTTCAAAATTTTGCTTTGATAATATTCTTTCTGAGTAGGCCTAAGATCACGCTAAGATCAGCAAAATTATTGTTATCACTATTTGAATTTCAATTCTTTTCCTATCTTCCAGGATCTCCAGACATTTTCAAAACACTTTTCATCACATTGACACCCAAAATTGTTTTTGTTTTTGGATGGGGGGGGATATTGTATAAGTACCACGTTAAAGCGCCAATTTGCGGCGGCGGCTTTAGGATTGTTGTGGAATTAATTCATCAGATAGGATTAATTAATAGGGGAAAGCAATCAATTAAAATAAGAAGAAATTAACTGATATAATACTGTTATTTTTAGATGCGTTGATTGAGCGGGCCGATTTCCGATGGGCCAGCTATCTGTCTGTCTCTGGCTGTTGCTTCGATTATTTCCCGCTGATGAGTCTTGAATTCTGGTAGATACCTTTGCTCTGTTAATGTCCTGAACACCATATCTCCCGCTATCGGAGGTGGCGTTCTTCTCAGGGTTAAATGGACAGGGGAGGAAAGTACAATGGACGGGACGTTGTCAAATAATAAACTGGATTGCGACATAGTTCACAGCGTTTATTTTACAGTTCGCTTGAAATTCAAGACAGGCCTGGACCACTGGCAAATCGTATTCCCGCGATTTTCTTTTATCGGTCACACACTAAAATCTTGAGAACTAAACGAATCATTCGATCACTGTTCATAACTTTTCCGCCAACTGTCCCTACTGATTGCGTCTACTTGAGCTGCTCTGACCAACCACTGACAAGACTGCTCTCGATAGTTTCCAAAATTGGCCTTTTTACGCTTCACTATGCGAGAATTAAAATTTTAGAATATTCTAGACACGTTCTAAACCCTACTCTCTAATTGGCTTAACATTTGACTGCTAGAAGATTGTCGAAAAGGGAATCGAAAACTCGTCTCCCGAATCGACGAAATTTCCCTTTCTTTCCTACGTTTCTGACACATTACATGGTACTTCTCTTTTTAAGGGTCGCTTTCTGAAGGGCAAAAGCAAGTTTACGTGGTTAACAGAGGCTAGAATGGAAAGGGTCCTGTGCTATTCAAACGTTGACTTAGCGAATGGCTCCAGACAGTCATCTTTGTATGATATTCTTGTCTTTGTCACACATACACATTTCATCTTTAATGCACATGTCATAAATTTGCACCTTGTCCACTTCATAAAATTATATACATTACAAGACACATTAATAAACGATTAAATACCTTATAATTACCGTTACTGTTTCTACATGAATCGAATCTGAACCTCCCACTACAAAATACAGTCTTAACACAACAGTTATTTCAAAGTATTTGGTTCTATATGACTGAACAGACATTCAATTTGATCTTGATATCAATGGTGCTCCCAACACAAATTTATACTTATAACAGCAAAATGTTACTGCAAAAGAGTTGCAAATTTAAACACAAATAAAATGAGTAAACACTGTATTAAATTATATAAAAAACTTAATAAAATTAATGTTTTGTTTCCTCTATCCTAAAGCACATCTTCGTAAACTATTAAGATATTATAGGCTTAATTTTAAATAATATTGGCCTAAGTTAAACGACAACCGTGCTGGAGGAAACACATTAGGAACATTAGAAAACGTTTTACTCAATGGCTCTAGCGCAACAATTTTGAAACTAAAAGTATAAACCGATTGGTCACCTGCAAAAAATACAGTGGGGTTACTTCTGTTATGGGCTACCTAAGCTTCGCTGCTAATGAGAACAATTGCAACACAATTTACACAAGTAACACACGAACGCACAATCACTTGCTGACAAAGCCTCTTGCCGCGCCATGCCCCCAAATAATCTCAGGGTAGAAAATGGATGGCAAACATAGTGAAGGAATATTTACAAACGTTCACAAAAAAAGGTGCATGCTAATACAATAAGTGAACAGATGAAAGAAAGCAGGACATTACTGAAGCTTTGAATACTGAAGGATTCAATAAATGGAAGGATATTTCAGGACTATCCAGCCGCCTGACACAACAAACATTCTCTACCCATGTTTACTCACACTGAAAAGAAGTTGTCACATGAGTATAAAGCCCCTGGCGACTAATAATTGAACCATTTTACATGTATACAAACCTTGCCACGACAAAAAAAAAAAAAAAAAAAAAAAAAAGAGGGCAGGGTGGAGGGTAGTGTGGACCCTTTTCGTGAGTGGTAGTAGGGGAAAAATGTGAGATTACCTTTTTTTGTGGACCTAACTTCCTGACTGTATCTCGCACCCAGTCACCTGTCCATTAATCGCCCCCACTCTGCAAGTACACCTCTTTTTTATAAACTCTACTCGCTTACCTACCTATTTGGGTTATCGCATCGGAGTGACATAATAAAGCAGGTAGGGGGAGGTGTGTAACACAGATCGTTCTTTGGGGCTCAAAAGAAAAGAAAAATAAAAGATAAAGTAAATGATGCAGACTATAAAAAAAAAAAAAAAATTGAAAAGTACCTTCAAAATAACTGATTCTAACCATTTAGACGTTGAATCAGACCTGTATTTCATAAATAAAAAAAAAAAGGTTTTAACTTTTTTTAAATTCCTCGATCCACATTTTTCTTTGTAAGCAAGCTAATGTTCTGCAGCTCCCTTCAGCTTGAAAGTCATTAATCTGGATACGATTTTACCGTGACCAAAATTGCCCCCCCCCCTCCTTCCCAAAAGAAAGTTGGCGTGACATACCATGAATAAAATATGCGGGTTAGATAGCCCAGTTGTGGACACTCAAATAATATGACAGCTTAAAGAAAAACAGAGATAATACTGAAACATAAAAAAGCAAAATATTATTAATTTAAAAAACCTTATAATCATTAATAAAATTGGCTCCCTAAATATGCTGACGTAACACCAGCTAGTGTCATGGAAAGTTTTAAAATTGTTTTAAATCTTTTTTTTACTGCTGAGATATCACCGGCGCTGTTATCTAACGATTAAGACATTGGATTTTTAGATGTAACTAACGTTTCAAACCTATTTATTTCACTAAAATTAACAAATTATACATTAAAATGCATACACACAGTACATTTAATATATGGGGGCAGATCACTGTATTACACAAATACACCTGCACTAATTGAATATATTAAAAAAGTTAAAAATACTTTGGAAGTTTTTGAAATTCATTTCTATGCCCATTCTCTTTCATAATTATTGTGCAGTACATCACCAGAATTTTTTTCTAAATTCTCCCCAGTTAATCTTTGCCTTTTGTCAGTGAGAATCATTTTGAAAGCACAAAACCTTCTTTCCAGTGCACAGGAGGAAATTCTGAATCAGCTTTAGTGGAAACATCAATACCTACTTGAGCGTTTACATCTTTTTCCAACAGTGAAAATCTTACGTTCTTATTTAATAAATGGTCTCACTTATTTTTAATTTTTTTCCAGTTTCCTCCAAAGCACAATGTTATTATCTCCTGGAAATTCTTTACTATTGTTATTTGACTACAAAGAGATTTATTCGTACGTTCAATGTGTCCAACACTTCCAGGCAGGAATGAAAAATTTAATGTTATGTAGGCAACATCTTTTTACACAGTTGAGATGAGAGTGGAATAACTGGACATTTCTGTCTGAACATTGAAAGCCTAGATGGAGCTTTGCATAAACATTTGTTCATATTGGAAATGAATGAATTGACAAGAGGGAATTCGTTCCTGTGAAGGACATGAGTTAAACAGGTCGCATTAGGATAAAACGTTTTAAGAACTGGGGCTGCAGCATCAGTACAAAACAACAAAACTTTAGAATCATCTTTATTGCAGGATGTAACGATTGTAGGCCTTTGTTTACAAAATAAGCAACGGTTTCGCTATTCACTTTCGAAAATGGTTCATCAGAGTCAAGTTTTCCTACTATCATACTTGCTATATATCTATTCATAGAATCTGAGATTTCATCTGTAGAGGAGACAAATATATAAGAATTGCCTTATACTCCCGAGTGGAGGCTAAAGTTTCATTGTATATTATTTCTAAATACTTCTTTCTAGAGTGCCGGTGTGCAAAGGAAGCTATAAGAAATATGGCTTCAAGGAGATCAACCATCCACCCTACAGCCCAGATCTAGCTCCCAGTGACTATTTCCTCTTCTCAGAATTCAAGAAGGACCTTCGAGGAAGGAAATTTAAGTGTGACAAAGAAGTGATGGATGCTGTTTATGCCCATTTTGCAGACAAGACTTCTGACTATTTTTGTGAGGGGGGGGGGAGGAATTAAAACATGAATTCAAAGATGTGAGAGGCGTACAGCAATAAAGGGTAATATATTGTTTTTGTCTTTATCTTACCTAGAAAATGGTTAGGCCGGAAACTTATGGACCCACCCTCGTGTAGGGAATAACAAACTCTCCACAGGCATCGGCTGAATATTTGCAGAGCAAAATTTCATAGTAACATATTGTTCGTCGCCTGTCACCTTTATTTTTCTGTATGTGGAACTGAATACCTCACAACTTGCACGTTGCTCACAGGCGGGAACCGGAAGTGACAGCAATTAAAGTAATACCACGTATAAATTACACATTAGGCTGACAAAATATTGTAAAAATAAATTTTAGAAGGAGGAACTATTCCTGTAAAATACAATATGTTAGTTATTTATTGATCAACTTTTATAATTATAACCCTATAAGACAACTCCGCGTATTATTATTATTATTATTATTATTATTATTATTATTATTATTGTTTTCTTCTTCTTCTTCTTAGTAAATCTGGTTGATATATCCTTGCTTTTAAAGTCCTAAATAAGCAAGCATTTAAAAAACTTTGCATTAAAGTTATGCTGAATATAAAGTTTTATAAATCCACTTTGTTCACCAAAAATGTCAAGTAACTTGTTAATGAATTTATGTTAAAATTTGGTGGCCCTAAGGATAATATTTTCTGTGAAAAGTGCATCTATGTCGGCAGAAATGCTAATTTTTAACATTATAAAATTCTTTATAAATACAAATTAAATTGTAAAAGCAGTAATATTTGCAAGAATGTTGTTGTTCTTCTTAAAGTGTCTGAAAATTCTGTTGCTTCCGGCTAAGTTAAGCAGAAATGGTAATTTGAACGTTATCAAGTGCCTTGTTTTAATAATTTACTGTTAAGTCCAGAATGTCTAATAGTAAAAAAATATATTTTGTGTTAAATGTTACTTACTCTGTTAGCCTACTTTCAGGTTTTTGTTACAATTTATTGTCACCTCTCATAGTTATCATATCAAATAAAATTAATTGACCTTAATTATGTTTAGCATTGGTGTCAGAAACAAAAAAGGTAGAAACCTTCTATTGTGTTCGCATATCCTTTCCTAGGTACCTTGAGGCAATCAGAGAGGAAAAACAATCTCTTGAAAACTGACAGGAAGGGATATACTTGAACTGAAAAAGACTTGACAGTGATCTACTGGAAGTGCTGACAGAGCGAAAGGAGGAAGAAATGCTAAGAAACTGACCTTGCAAGCAGATACTTCCACATCTAAGTTGGTTGGCTACATCTGAAGTTGTATTTATAGCTCTTGTTATTCATCTGTTTTTCTCGCTGTTAGCTGATGCAGCACTACTGCATACTGGTAGGGTGTGGATTTCAGATATACAGGCCTTAGATGTGGTTTTCTACCTTGCCTGTTAGTTCTTTTAATAAACTTTTTGGTTAACATTTGCAGTAATATATGTTTAATGCCTTTAACGCCTATAATTTCCTAAACTACCTGTGCCAATAATGCTCAAACTGGAAGTATTTATTCAAAATTGTAGATATTTTACGCATTCTCAAAATTTATGCCACTTTGTGTCCATATTGTTAGCAGTTGTGAAGTAGGCTATGCCTCCTTAGTAGCTTAGCATTGATAAACGGAATTTCAATTGTAGTACGCCAGTCTTTTGTTTTATAGCGCTATTATAACTTTTATTTTCTTCGCCTGTAATTTACACTTATTGACAGATGCAAATTGCATTACTGGGGAATTTAATACCTGACTTTGTTAATTTACGAACGAATTACGATGATAAATAATGCAAAAGGAAAAATTAAAAAAAAAAAAAATGGGGGGGGGGGAGGGAAAGAGAAACCAAACGCTTTTCAATTTTAAACTTCTCTTAAAATTTAAGAGCGTCTAATTGTTGTTAAAATAGTTTCATTGCCTATTTAGCCTACCTTTTTATCTACAGCCTATTTCATTTCAAAGTGACCTCCCTCCTTGACTGGTTTTTTTTCCCAGGTTTTCCTCAACCTCATAAATGGCAAATGCCGGGTAGGTACCCTAAACATAGGCCTGGGAGGCTTCCATCATTAAAAAAAATTCTTTCCCAATATATAAAATAACAAATGTGAAATATTAATCTAGAATGTGTGTAAGAATTATATTTATATGTAAGTGGGCTCTGTAATAACATTCAGAAAACGTTTCAGTTACATGTTTTTGTACAGTAACATTTAAATTAAATTTCAAAGCCACTGAAAATCGATGTAACTTTCGATTGTTTTTATTTATTTTGTATATTGCAATTTTTTTTAAATAGTAACCTGTTTTTGTTTTATTGAAACATACGAACATCTTCTTCTTAAATACACAATGTAACTCGAAACTTTCTGTTATTTCTTTCCATTTTAGTAAATGTAAAGATGATACCAAGGGCTCAGTTCATAAACGTGGTAACATTTAACAGTGTTTAAAAATACCCACACTATAATGTATTGAATAGTGTTGGTCATACATTTTATTTAATTGATTGTACATAATTCACTTTTATGGTTTAATCTCAATAATAATAATGATAATTCAATAATTATGGTTTTTATTTTGTAATAATTATAGATTGCAAGAATTTTACTTTTGTTACACTAATACCACTCAGTAACGCCATAACTTATTTCAGTTCATTAATTAATCACAAAATCTGAATTTTATATTAATTTTTATTCAAAGTTTTTGAACTCGGTGAGGAATTCGCTTAGTTTATGCAGCCCCTGCGAGACGAACTTTTTATAAGCTGTTCATTATACCTCATATATTCGTTATAGTCGTTTTGTTTTTCATAATTAATAACTCAAATAAGAGATCGAATTATGTCAATTGATATCATCTAGGAAAAGGTGACAAATGAAACAGAATACGATAGCAGGAGAAAGGTTTAGGCTTTATATCGCGCACTAACAACAGTCTCTGTAAGTAAATAAAAACAGAACGAGAAGTCTTGAATCCCCCGCCTGAGATTTATCAATGGTGCAGCGGTTTATATAAAGGCAAGCTCTTAGTTTAGTAAAGGAAACACCGTTCCATTAAGAAAATTATTATATAGCCGCTTAAGAACACAAAGAAAACCTTACGAATGCTGTTTCACTTTGGAATTTATAGCCAAGGAAAATTAAATGTCGATTCCGCAGGGACACTTAACGTTTGCTAACGTTAAGGATTTCATTACCCCTACTCCGTTATCTCCTAACTCCTCCACAAACACACATTGACTCCGCAGTGTTTAGACAGATTCGAGGCCTTTGCGGTTCAAGAATTTGAGGGAATATGGAAGCGCTTTTGGATAAAAAATAGGTAGACAATTGTTCACTTTAGATCTGTTCAAATGTTTTTAAATGATACATAGATTTCCTCCATATAATTTTAAAAAATAAAATGCTATAACACTTTTGTTATTGCATGGTTTAGTCGAAACAACACTTTGTATTATTAAGGAGTGTTGATATTATGCCTTTTAAAAAAAGTATGCATTTTTATTCCATAACACAATCTCGCTTCAGTACCTGTAGAGTAACAAATTCATTACCAGGTTCATACATATATGTCAAGAGATTAAATTACAACCGGACCTGTAAATCATGGATAGTGTTTTAATAATATATCCAATTCTGCATCGATCGTAGCCACTAGGCACCTACAATTAAAGAATAATAATAAAATGTCTATCTATATACATATAAATTATGTGTATGTCTTGTTTTTTTCCAATGAAACTGGGCATACAGCCATAAATTAACAAATAATTCGTCTATATCGTTAACCAGCAAAATTTGGACCATTGGGTAGAGGTTAACCTAAAGCAAACGTTAAAAAAAAAAAGAAGAAGAAGAAGAAAAAAAAGAAGCGGCCGCAATTTTTGTTCTTTCGCAATAAAACTCCGTAGATTTCTTTAAAATAATGGCAATCAGGCCACTAGGAGTGGAGGTATACGTGAAAAAACGAAAAGGGATTAAAGCAAAATTTTATAATCGCTCTAGCGGCCGCAATTTTAATTATTTTTAAAGAAAACTACTTTCATGCCATTAAAATAAAATAAGAACAAATATTGTCCGAAAATCACCAAAATCGGACTATTACAAGGGGGGGGGGAGTCACCTGAATCCAAAATTTTAAAATTTATGTAGTGGCATTGATATATTTTTTGCAACGAAACTCCGTATATACAACTGAAATGACATTAAAAATTTTTAAAAAAAATCTGAAAAATCAGGGAAATCGGATCATTAGAAGGGGCTTTACCTGAAATCCAAAATTTACAAAAATCGCTCTAGCAGGACAATTAATGGGTTTTTTTTTCACAACAAAACTCGGCCTATACCATCTAAATCAGAAGAGAAAAACAGTTTCTGAAAATCAGTGAAATTCGGACTATTAGAAAAAAAGATTTACTCAAAACTTAAAAATCTCTCCAATAACATTATTATATTTTTTTTTTCGCACGAGGCTCAATATATAGCATTTAAATAAAACAAGAAAAATAATTTCTGAAAATCAGGGAAATCGGGCCATTAGCGGTGGGGGTTTACATAAAATCCAAAATTTAAAACTTGCTCTAGAGCTATTGTTTCTTCACAATAAAATTCGGTGTATACCAATTAAATAAAATAAGAATAATATTTTCCGAAAAATTGTAAAATGGACCATTATGAGTAGGGGGTATACTTGAAAACCGAAATTTAAAAGGCGCTCATGTGTTTAATTTTCTCTATATTGTTGTAAAATAACAAGTCAAATTAATTCAGCATATTAACTGTATTTATAATGATGCATGTGTTGTATATTTAATAAAACATCATCATGAACCTAATAAATGTGAAATATTAATCTAATATGTGTTTAAAATTATATTTGTATGTAAGAGCCCCTGGTAATAACATTCAGAAAAAATTTTCGTTACGTTTTTACTATAATTTCAAAGTCAATGAAAATCAATGTAAACTTCCATTGTTTTTATTTACTTTGTACCTTATATTTATTTTGGAATAATAACATTATTAAAACACATGAAGATATTCTTCTTAAATACTCTATGTAACTCGAAATATTCCAATATTTAATTTTAATGAATGTAAAGTAAGATGGTATCAAGGACTCAGTTCATACACGTGGTTACATTTAAAATATTTAAAAATACCCACGCAGTATAGGTTTATCTATCAGTGGTCATATATTTCATATAATTAATAGTATATCGTTAATTCTTGTGGCTTAATCTCAATAGTAATAATGATAATTCTAAAAATGTAGTTTCTCATTTGTAATGCTTATAGGTCGTAAAGAATTCTAAATTTGTTCCTCTAATATCAAACAGTAATGCCATAACGTATTTCACTTCATTAATTAATAGCACCTTATTTTGATTTTATATTCATTTTTATTAAAAGTTACTCTACTGAGTTAGGAATTTGCTTAGTTTAGAAGGCGTGACAGACTTTTATATTTATTGCAATGCTCACTTTAGTGGTATATCTTCAGGCAATGCGTTGATTTGTGATGGGATGAATTTGATGTGGAAACTAAATCTGCAGTCCAGGTTTTACATGTTAGACTTTTTTTAATCTGACGATAAAATCACAGCAAGAAAAGTTATAAACTTATAAGTTTAAAAACCCATACACCGAATGCTATAAATACCGTTGAAGAAACGCTTCAAGGCTTTAAAGTGACACTGAGACCAGGAAGTCCTTCAGATGCTGTTTTATCTTAAGGTTTTGTTATCAAGGCTGCAAAAATAATGATTTGAAACCATGTTAGGTCAACATTTATCATCAGGTAAAACTTCTCAAGCCCCCAGAAGGATTGGCGCATTAATTTTACATGTTTCACAACTTGCCGGAAGGGATTTGTGTCAGCAGTTGTTCTAATTGATAACGATACAGTTTTCTATCATGAGCAAAACTCCATAAAACCAGTTTTTATGCTTTGGAATAATGAATAGCGTTTTATTTAATGGGTATCGTCTTTCTATCGTCAGGTTTCTCAGCGGCAATCGGGAAGAGAAACAAAACAACGTCGTATACACAAAGAGATATCATTATTCTTACTTGTTTTAGATTCAACGTTTATAGCTAAGGGGAAAAAAATTAAGAGTGCATTTACGTGTATTAGAGGGTGTAATCGTCAACATTGTTCAATGTTTTCGGCATGACCAGTTACAGCGTAATAATGGATAAGAAATTTGCATAGCATTTAGGAATGAATATATTTATCCGCGATAATTTAATTATGCCTCATTACCTCTTTTTATCTTATTAACTGTGGCAATGAACTGAAATACGGTCATGCTATACTGTTGATACAAAAAATTCCCTTAAAAGAGACACATATGAACTTTACGTTATTTATTATATATAGCAATTTCTTACCACAGCCCACCCCCACTAAAATTTTAATATGTTTAACTGTAAGTCGCAAAAAGGAAAGTTCTCTGTTGTAACTGTCTACGGTAGCCCAGCCTGAAACGGGGCAGAGCCAAGGAGGCAATAAACCCGCTATACTAAGGAATGGGACAGGTGTATGTCACTTCTTAAAAGACCTTCCACTGTGGAGGATTAAAAAGTAATACGTTAGGGGAATGAACTTGCTAGCCAGTTGTACAGTTAACTTTAAGCCAACCAATGTAAATAAATGTTTTAAACTTTCAAATAATAACGGATGGGTGCATTGGCATGCGAATTTGAACCCGGAAATACTAGATGTATATTTTGAATTCTTAAAGCAAGGTGCGAGACTAGCGCTGGCTCTTGTGACCCCCGTGGGCTTGGTGAAGCCAACCTCTAGTTAATTTTAATCCAATGTATAAGGAGGCGTTTGCTCATCTGGGGCACTCGAAGTTGTACGAGAGCTCTGCGGGGGCACTTAGTTCAAATCACCATTTCGGCAGTTCATAATTATCATCATCATCATCATCATCATTAGTTCAGTTCACGCAGAATAAGCATTACTGTCGACGTGGGCACTACAATAAATTCCAGTCGCTTGTGGTTATTAACACAATTGATATACTCTCCCAGTCCTGTTGAGCACGAGTCGCAAAATAGCGTAACAAAATCTTATTGACGATACGCCGCAATAAACATGGCGCCCTGCACCTAAATCGCTTCATTGAATTACAACAGCTGCGTAGAATTTGAACTAACAATTCGGGGACCTTGTGTATTAATTTCTACCTTCTCTTTCTGACCAAGAAAGCAAATATTTTCGAACAATCGCTAATATATCAACGTCACCGCATATATCGAAGCTAATCTTCAGAATCTCTATTTTTGTAAAATAATTATTTTCTTTCCTTCAGGCTGGTCGTATGTCTCTTGTTATTACAAACAAATGAACGTTGTTACGTTGTTGTATCTATCCCAACTATAATCTATGGATATCAAGCACAGTGTACATGGAATCACAGTACGTTAGAACGTAATGGAATGATGACGCTGTTATTTAGAAATAATCTATTGTAGTCACTAAATGATCGCGGTTAAAATAATGTACCAACTAGCGGCTGGGTTTAATTACCGCTCGAGTGTGTTAGCGCAGTTCTGTAATTACTTAAGAGAGATAATTAAGCTTATCTCACTAGCTAGGTAAATAACCATTATCTTTGCTTGTTATTGTTCAACAATCGCGCAAAGCTCGCGTCCGCCGTGTCTTGGAGAGGGATAAATGAGTGAATAGAGATGTACGGAATGCTCAAAAAAGAATACCACGTGCTAACAAAATTTACAAAGCAAGAACTTACTGCTACAGAAATTAAAAACGTTAAGGCCGAGTATACGTTTCCATTGGCTCGTTTAATTTCACCCGCCTCACCTTCCATTCGCCATTTTTTGAAATATTCCACAGCATTGGCTATTTTATAATAATATTAGCATCATACTACTTTATGTATTGTAGTTAGTGATGTAAACACCTTGTAAATATATGTTTATAATACGGTATAACTGTAACCTATAAAATGTATGTCAACAAAAAAGGCAAAGTCTCTGGTGTTAACTGCCTACGGTAGCTTGGATAGGCAAAGCCATAAACTTCTATTAAAGTGAGAAACCCGAGGGTCAATGCTCAGCTACTATTCAATAGGCTTGATGAGGGGGTTAATAAATTGAAGGACTTTTAAACTCGTTAAGGTCTGTGAACACGACAGGCGTGGTACCGTTCGCCATTTAATTGTTTTAAAACTTTACAAAATAGCGAATGGAAGGTAGGGCAGGTGAAATTAAACCAACCAATGGAAAACGTATGTTTGAACTTTTAAAGATATACGCGAAGATTGCGCTTGCCTTCGTGACTCCGTTGGTATCGTTAAAACCAATGATCACTTGATTTGAATTTAATATAAAAGAGGAGTTTGCGGTTATAAATTTAGTTCAGTTCGCATTCGCTCATCGCCCAGGATTCAGTTTTGAAGCCCTCCACAACCTGAGATGTACACAATTAGGTAGTTAAAAGATGTACACACGGTGAAAAGCCTTAATCAATATGCAGGTTATAAGTTCTATACGCCGCGAGTAGGCAGTTTTAAGTTTTACAAGCGGCAAGACATCCGCGATTCGCAGTACTAATTATTAGTTCGGCTTTCAGTTTCACGCGCTGCGGTACTCGTCTGTAAGTTTCACACGCGGCAACTAAGTGTATTTTCGATGTAGCCAAGTCCATCATATGCAGAACATCAAAGGACGTGAAAGAATTATGACATATACATTAAGTCGCATCATGTGCTTATTAGCACTGTAGAAACCTTGTCCGAATCCCGTTGAGTACAATAATAATATTAAAATAAAGTAACCCTTTAGGAACAATGTGGCTAAAATAACAAGAACTAGAGAAGGAGAAATGGATAAAACACTTAAGTTCCAAATAGTACAATAGCGTCTTTGAAAAAGAACACAAACTCTTCGAAAGATTGAGCTATATTGTACTGTTTCTTTGTTTATCCATTCCTACTCATATAGTTATTGTTAATTTACTTATAGATATAAAACAATAAAATATGCAAAGATTAGCAATTTTCTTGCGTGTGCATGAACCGCAAGCAATGGGCAAAGGATGAAATTAGACCAGAGTCCTGCCACCTTATTTCTCTCACACTTCAAATTAGTACATAGGTAATATATTTTATTATATACTTATTTTTTTTTATGTTTTTAAGAAGCTTAAAAAAATTAATTCCTTCGAGGGCCAGGAAAAAAAGCGGAAAATGCTAAAATTGTAATATCCTTAATTAGAGCTCAAATATATGGCAAAATGCCCCCTTTTTATTTATGACAATAAATAGGCTGTAATTGTATATAGAAAATATATTCGATAAATATCACTCATTATGAAAAGGTTTTAAATTTGCCTTTTATGTGCGTGAACGGTGGCTTACCAGGCTAAGGTACATTTTGTTGAAAGTTGATTATAATTCTGCTTAAATTGCCGACATACGAGCGTAGGTTCATAAGTTTCCGGCCTAGCCATTTTCTAGGTATGATAAAGACAAAAACTATATTTTACTTTTCATTTTAGTTACCCTTTATTGAAATATATTTCTCACATCTTTGAATTAGATTTCAACCACCCCCCAAATAATCGGAAGTCTTATCTGCAAAATGGGCGTAAATAGATCCATCACTTCTTCGTCACATTTAAATTTCCTTCCTCGAAGGCTCATCTTGAGTTTTGAGAAAAATAAATAGTCACTGGGAGCTAGATCTGGGCTGTAAGGTGGATGGTCGATCTCCTTGAAGCCACATTTCTTCACAGCTTCCTCTACAACAAGATCTGTGTGCACAGGCGCGTTGTCGTGAAGAAGGCGCACACCATCACTCAGCTTTCCTCGCCTTTTCTCTTTGATGGAAGCACGTAATCTTCTCAATAGGGTAGCATAGTACTCCCCATTTACTGTGGCGTTCCTCTCCTTGAAGTCAATGAAGAGTATTCCTTCACAGCTCCAAAAGATTCTGACCATGATCTCCTTGGTTGACTGAATGACCTTGGCCTTTAGGGGCTGTGCTTCGCCAGGTTTACGCCACTCCATTGGTTCTCTTTTGGATATGGGATCATAGTACAGGGCCATTGTTTCATCTTGTGTAACAATAGTTTGCAGAACTTCTCTCTCCTTGCCACGGCAGAGCTCCAAAAATGCCTGACAATAGATGACTCGTTGCTGCTTTAGGACTGAGGAAAGAAATCTAGGTACCCATCTTGCACTAACCTTATTCATGTTTAAATGTTCATGAGTAATTCGAAGACTGTTATTTTAGAAAGGCCCAACCTTGCTGATATTTCTGTAACTCTGAGTCGCCGGTCTTCCATAATTTCTCCTTCCACAAGGGCGATGTTTTCAGGAGTGAACACCTGAGTGAGTGGGCCGACCTGCACGCTCTTCGTCTTCAATGCTTTCTCGACCTCTTCGAAAAAGTTTGGCTCATGCTTTAACGGTAGAATATGAGGGGGGTGCTTCATATACACGGTCCAATTGCTGGTTAATTTCATTTGGAGCAAGTCCTTCTTTTGTGAAGAACTTAACAACAGCTCGAAACGCCATTTTGAACATGTCACAATCTACACATAACAGATAAGGTATGACACTAGATAAGGTTTTTGTGAAGGCGATGATCCGTATCGGCGAGGCCGGAAACTTATGAACTTACCCTCGTTGGCTTTTTTGGATACCATTAACTGTTTACTCAATCACTTTGCAGTCACGTCTTGACACCATGCGATTTCTTACTTTTCCCGAGTGTTAAAAAAGAAATGGAAAACAAAGTCCATCTTATTTATTTTCTGTAGACCTTATTTCTTGCATATAAATAAAACAGAAATACGAAATCATTTTAGAACCGTACCTTGAATAATTAATTTGTTCATTAGGAAAATAGGTGGGCGCAAAACAAGTTTTGCTTCGTTCTTTAATATTGTCTCTAAGAAACTGCATAGTTGCGGAATAATGGACAAACGCTTAAAGAAAACAATCGATATAACGGGCTTTCCCAAGAACGTGTATCTGCAAGGCCTTTGCGTGTTAAAGAGAACACTTGACATTCTGCCCCTTGACCGTATGCAGGCCGCTCGGAGCTGGACTTAATAACCTCTCTTGTTAGGCTTCTGACACAAAGGGCTTCCGTCCGCCCTCTACTTGCCTCGAGGACCCGTTACACTTTATCTTAATCCTGACACAAACACTAAGGCCATCTCACTTGTCTACTCTTCTAACGAAATTTGACCGAAAGTCTGTCGTTTTAACGTTACACCTGATATCGCATTGTAACAGAAACAGTAATTCTTTAACTGAAACATGAAGGTTACAGGTTTCATACCATAACCTCATTAATATTATTGTTTCTTTGTTTATATTTTTAGAGCAATAGTACTTTTAATAACTTATATTGGGCTCAAATTTCGTTGGTTAATTAGACATTGGTTTTGCCGTCAACAAATTACTGCTAAAGTGACTTGCCACTGGCCGCGGAAAAAGATGCCGCGGGTCTTAAAGTATTTCGTTATCATTCTAATTAATATTGTACTCCCCAGCATAAAAGAAGTTCAAAGTGTCAAACGCCACTTCTTCCCAGTTCTTTGAGTGGGGCTCAACAAAACACAGCGAAAAAGCCCATGAGATTAGGTTGCCCGGAAGCAGAGGCAATAGCCGACCGAGGTCAACAGCACGGAAATGTTTCAGGTTTTTCTAAATGCCAAACTATTTTAGAGTTCATATTTGAGTGGTGTTCTCAGTGGCGCAAGCATGATGGCCGGGAATGAACTGGCATATTTTCAGGTAATGTATAGAGCTGAGAAACACAAGGCTAAAACTGAAATTGAAGTATTTTTGGATGCATTCCTATTATATACATTCCTGAAATCAAGCTGTATATTGTTTAAATTTTCTGCATGTATTGTAATAATCATGCGGTAAAATTTGCAAGATGCCCTACCTTGAAAGCCCTTGCTGAATCTAATAACACCTGGTGTTTTGTCACACTCACCTGGAACAAAATTATAGTTAAGTTAGTTGCAAAATATTTAAACACAAAATAATGTTTTATATTTATGTAAAATGTTATATGTGTTCGAAAGTTATGTTAAATAAATAGCGAATTAACTTTTTTTTTTATCTTACTCTAGTTCTCTAAAAGCTGAAAATGATACAGAATATTACAATTTCTGTGTGCATTACTAGAATGAGATAAATAATGCGAGCATTGCTTTTTATGGAACTGCAGAACACGATCCTGAAATAGACGATGACCATTCTAAGTAAATATTACTTATAACGTACTATATATTTGAATTATATTTTAATATTTCTTAGGCTTTCAGTGCCGGTTGTGTAATTAAAACCGTTAAAATCTTTCGGAATGTTTTGCCGTGGTCCATGGTTATGCTACCATAGCTTTCACTAATTACTGCTGTTGGCATGTCTGATTTTACAAAATCAGTCAAAATTACATGCTCGGAAGTGTTGACGACGGAGGTTGAAAAGGGGGGGGGGTAGTTGTTTGATTTTAAGAACTGGTTTCCATGTGTTACTGCCGTCTCTATTAAAGTTGTTTGGATGCTGTTGTATTTCGAAGTAGAAATACAGCTGGAAACAGCTATCGCCGCAGCGAACATAACTCCAATGTTTTGAACTGAAGCGGTGGATAGAGGATTCAGAGGAATTGGCCTGGGTTCAATATGGCAACGAGGCAATGAAAATAATAAAAAAATGTATGGAAGAAGGTTAAAACAAGGCTAGAGGTTATCAGCAGACAGAAAATCGAGGCAGAATGCACCTTGAGCCTATCGAATGAAATTCAACTGACCTGGCATGCTCATTCTTGAGAGAAGTACATGATCTGAAATGGCCTGGTTTAGAATGACAAGTTGGAAATTTCAAAAAAAAAAAAAAAAAAAAAAAAAAAAGTTCTGGTAGGAGAATCTGCCCATTTTTTAGAAAGAGATGAGGGAGCTTTTTAAGGCAATTAGAGGACGATTGGCATGCTGGGACCTGTTGCGAACCACACTAATTGAATATGGACATTTATCTAGCTAAAGTGCGGGAAGTTAGAAGTTTATTTTATGGCTAAAACGCAATAACTAGTGTACTTGTAAATTGTTTCCATTCCTGTATCTGTAAATATCGTTCTTTCCATTTTAATTATTATTATTATTATTATTATTATTATTATTATCATCATCATCATCAATATTGTTTTATTTGTATTAAAATTTGTTTCTCTTTCTAATTTTATATCGTACTTAGCATGTACGGTCTACGACCCATTAAAATATATTTGTAATGTGTATATAGAATTCAATAACAACAAAGCTATACATACAAATACTACTACTTATAATAATAATAATAATAATAATAATAATAATAATAATAATAATAATAATAATAATAAGAAGAAGAAGAAGAAGAAGAAGAAGAGAAAAAAGAAGAAGAAGAAATTCCAGTATTTGTCACTGAAATAAAATATAATTATATAAAACGGAACACTTATTAAAATGGCTAAAGCAAGATTTTCCCCCTCTCTAATTTACTTGTTTACTGCTTGTTCCCTGGTAGTTTCTGAATGACAGCCACGAGCTTTAAGGTTTACTATTATTACTTTATTATTTTCTGCTAAATTCCTACTTAAGTTTAGCTGAGAAAGTATAACGTTTTCTGATGTAAAAATATTAGGTTAGGCCGTAAGTTAGTTTTACTATTACTGCAAATGACCGATATCTGAAAACCATATATTATTATTTTTTTCTGCGTTTTACATCAGTTTTATTATATGATACCCATTATCGATAATAAAGGGTAGGGAGGAGAAAATTATATCGTAAAGAGACGTGAATTGTGCTCTGAAAAATTACTATATAAAATAATCTATTATTCAAGAACAGATTTCACTGCACAAACACCACCTCGATTTTTAATTGCCCTATATTCATTTTGGTAGCATTTTACTACATTAGCCTAACATAACCTGAAAAAAAATAATAATAATAACAATAACGAAGAAAGGATTACGAGATTAGTTTATGAATCAGTATTTATTATTATTATTATTATTATTATTATTATTATTATTATTATTATTATTGCTGTTGTCACTTTTCACTAATTTTAAGATTTTCCAGTGGAGGAAAAAAGTAACTTCTAGAGTCAGTATTATAAAAAGAAATTCGATTCAGCATCAAATTTTGTAGTATTGCCGGCACCTATGAAACCAGAAAACTTTGCGCAGGCTTTAATTCACAGGAGCTGCTAGTTCAATATAACTGCTACCAACCCAGTGAGTTTAAATTCAGTGTCAATAATAAATATTAGAAATGCTTACATTCGGCAATAAATACCATTATGAGAGCTGTTTAATTTATTAAAAGTAGTAATAAACTCTCTCGGTTTGTATTCAATTACGCCATCCTTTTATTTATTCAGAACCATCAGAAGATGCAGGTAGGATAGCCAATTTCGTGACATACGCGCTCAGAATTTGATTCTGCGAGATACCCCAGCTAACCCTAACATATATTTTGTGATTTAATTATAAAACAAACAATTGAAATTAGCTATTAAAGCACACGCAGCACAAACAGTTGAAGAGCTATTCAGACACCCTACTGACCACAGATAAGCTACTAACCTAATTCTTAGATTGCAGTGGGACATCCAGATTTTATCCCATACAATTAATTAACTAAGATAAAGATTTAATCCTGTTTAATAATTAATTTACGTAGATTAATACTTCATAATACAATTACGTAAAAGGATGTGGATTGTTTCGAGAATCAGAAATCTTGGCTGGAAAGATGAAAACTTTCATGTAACAAAAGCGACTTTCTGGTGCCATAAGCAATAGCTAGGGGACCTTCCTTTTCATCAAAGTCCTTGAAAAAGAATGTGGTGAACGTTCCTAGATAACACACACTAGCCAATGATATCTCGGATTTCCAAATGTCTTTTCGAGAAACTTCCAGCGGCAACAGATTAAGCCAATAGGAACGAAATTTCGCGACGCGTCTGGTATGTTTAGAAATTTGTTTCCGTAGAAGACGCGTAGAAAGTCTAGCAAAAGCATTTTTAAGGCTTTTTCGTTCAGTTCCATTTGAGAGACGAAAGTAGACAGTTTGCTTCGGGAAGTGAGATAGGGTTGTTGAATTTAGACAAAGAGAAATATAACTCGTGAAATGGAACGGTAAAACTTTATTTGTTTGGAGGATATTGATAATGTAATTTTGAATATGCGATGCGAACGACTATAGAATATGTAAGTACAGAGTTAGTAAATATTTAAAACTGTCCATACCCTTGCTAATGGTAAGAAAGTGTCGTCTAAGGAAAATCAGCAATAGACTGAACAGTGAAATGTGAACAGTTTAATCCACACCTTCCACAGTGTCTTCTCAGTGATCTTATTCTCCCTTACTCCCCTGGTAAAATTCCTTACAGTAACTTCAGCATCTCTGAGACGACGCGGCAGCAGGAGGGTTCAATGCGGACTTCTTTCTTGGCAGTGACATACTGCGTCAACAGTAAAAATCATCATCCTTCATCAATCAGCCGCAAACTTGGCACCTCTTACTGAAACGCTGCAAATTGGCTTCCCAACATGGAACTGACATTTAAATAAAACCCTCCTAATAAACGCCCACAAATTTGGCACCTCAACGTGGGGGAAGATAATCAACCCTCCTAATAAATACTATCTGAAGATATGCAGTGTTTGTCATGATGTGACGCTGCAAGTTACGCAAAAAATAACAACTTTTGAAAACTTTATGATTAAGCGATTCTGAAAATATTACTGGAAAATAAATGTCAACCCCCTCCACTCTGTGTAAGGCTATATGAAAGATACACAGAAACACTGTTGACCTTACTTGTACTACCAACAATTCCATGATAAACTTAAAACCACTTGTTTATTTATTTGGGACTATACTGCGACAGAAATACATGTTGCCTTTTAATTAAAATACGAAAAAATTGTGGAAATGCATGGTGTACAGCATTTGCGGCAGCTGTACAGTAAGGGCGTTTGAAGTTAACCCCGCAGGGACACGACCATGAAGAAAGCAGCTCCTTTGAGGCCAACGGCCCTTGATCCAAGCCTCAACGTGTCGCAAGTTCATTTTTTGGGAGGACTTTGCAGCTGCTGTAGCACATCGACGGTGCGACGCACACACTAATTAGAATCTTGACAGAGGTGACAACTCTGCACAAAACAGACGCCCGGCGTCGCTCGCCAGATGTAGAGCGTATGTGCGCAGTTGCTTTTAATAAAATAACATTTGATGCTGTAAAACGTTCGAAGCACACGCACACACAAACCTTTTAATAGAGGCAAGAGATGGATGAAAGGGATGGAAATGAGGGTAGCAGCGGAGGGATGTGGGGCAGGGGATGAAACGGGGAAGTTGCTTTTAGGTTTAAATTGCTAGGGGTCTACTTTACCATATCAGACTGCAACTGTCTCATCAATCAAAATTAAGCAGCAAGAGTTAAGTGCAGGGATCGTGTCCCTTCATGATGGTTATAGTTAAAGGACAGATAGATAGAAACTCTTGCTGACTGGCTTACTGCCTACAGCCAAGTTCTTATCTTTACCTAACACACTATTACCTAGACATCTTTAAATTATTTTTAGAATAACATGCAACTTTCGTAATTGATTACAACTTAATAAGTTTCAAAACTTTTGTTGTGCTTTTGCATCATTTGTTAGGATAACGTCTTTCAAAGCCACACCTTTCACATCAAAGCACTGAGAAAAGTGACCTTGGAGCTATGCATGACACGTGCAGCGAATTTTTGCTTCCTGTTCCTCAACAATTAACACTCTGGTCGTAGAAAACCAAACTCCAGGGCAGCTTGCCCATGCTGATGTGGGAAGTATGCGCCGTGGCTCCATCCTGTTGGTACTAACGCTTTTCAATGAAAAACAACAGCTCAGGAATGAAGAACTTTCCCACTAAGACCGATTAAATAAGCTTTTAGTCTCACTACTGTCTCAAATGCCTGACTTTCTCTCTCTCACTGTCAAAAGAGGGCATGGTATGGCAAGATCGCCAACGTTTGACTTGAGAATTCCCATGTATCGAATCAGAGGAATGCCCGAGTTATGTAGAGCTAAATGTGTGAGCAGTTTATAACCCAAACAAGTTACATAATGAGCATATTAGCAGCAATGCTTGCTAGTAAAAGGTCATTTTAGCATATCCGGAGTGTTTGAAACGAGGTTGTACAGATCCTGATCGAATGATATATTGTTTATTCATAAAACAAAAGTTCCAACCAAATTTACTTTGATAATGTTAAATAATGATTTTTTTTTTCTAAATTTAAAATTCTTTTTTCCCCGCAAAACTAACATTATTTGAATATATGTTACCATTGGCATTACGCTATTTATTCATTTCTGAATATGCTTATTTGTTAACACTATTTTTCTACATCCTGTGCTTGAAGTCTTATTTAGATAGGAGAGATTTTTTTTCGTTTAAATCAAACCACTAATAATTTGTGATACTAACACAAACTTGCTTTTTTTTTTAATATTCGGTTTTATAATGATTAATTTCCTATATAAATGCCCTTGAGCTTTAAGATCAAGATTATGTATGGAAGTTCTTCAGCCATATTCGTAATATCTATCAAAACGTCTGGAAATTTAAAATTCTAAGAAAAAGAGCACAGTTTAAGTGGCTGTAAAATGCCTTTTAAATAATGCCAGAAATATTTCAAGCAAATATAAGGGGATGATTACGACGACGATGATGATGCCATTTCAACTTCGTATCATTATCATCAGTTTAAAAGAAATCTCAATTCTTTTTAATTATTTGCAATAATAACTATGCTGATGATCGAGAAACGATGTTTTCATGTTCATTATCTTTCGTCATTGTCTTAAACACTTCCAGTGGCACGTCATTGTTCCATGCATACACCATTGTCTTCCCCGTAGGAAGACAGTGCGAGGTGGTTCCTAAATTCCCTCCTGAATCCAGGCTAAAAGCTCATACAGAAAATACACGTTGTTACACCCACTAGCGCTTCATGGCCACTGAAATACCAGGTATTTGGTTATTAAAAGCAGCATTGATCTTCTTCGCGTTCTGTGGCGCAGTGGTACCAACTAAAACTGAAGATTAGATATTGTTCTACTTTGTATAAAACACAATTGTCGATAAAATAATAGTAATGGTAATATTTCGCTTATCGGAACTTTGTTAACCACAATGAATAATTGGAGAATAAAAATTTACTTGAGTTGTTTAAGGTTTCGATTTGAAAAATTTTGTCACGGTTGTGATTCGAGGCGCGGATCTTCAGTCTTCTGTATTGACGCCTTAAAAAACCGAGCTGCTATGTCTGCCAACAAGCATGGACAACGAACATTTCTTATCTGATTCTACATAGTCCGGAGACCTTTCTAAGATTTCCTCTGTATGATAGTTTTATTCTTTATGAGGTCATTCGTAATGCTACGAGTACTTTAACCCCAGACCTCTTGTTTAAGCATTGGGGTTAATTTGTATAATGTAACTGTTCCTACGGCCCACCCACTCTGAAATATAAATATAATATTATATATAAAATACAAGCTTAATTATCATAATATTTCATATTGTAATAAAAAATTATATCATGTAAGTATATGCAAAAGATAAACTACAGAATAATGTTAACATGCGAATTGTGCAAAAGAGAAACTCTCTGGTGCTTTTTCGTTACCTCAGCTTAGAAGCCGACATTAAAATTCTATACAATAGGAAGAAACCTAAGGGGTAAGCGTCAAGCCTCCTCCTCCTTTTTACACGGATTGCCGTTATAGGACTAATAAACTGAAGGATTTTTAAATCTATTTGGGGCTTGAACCCCTACAGGCGTTTTAACGTTAGCTTTTAAACTAGCCAATGATAACAACATGTTTTAAACTTACTCATCTATAAGTTTTACACTGGGCAACTAAGTTTATGTCGGTCCTGGTGGTATAGTGGTAACTATACTTGCCTCCTAAACCCAAGATCACGGGTTCGATCCCGGCCAGGACTGATGGCTTTTTTCGGGCGTAAAATCCTAAGTATGGCTTCCTTCGGAAGGGAAGTAAAGCCGTGGGTCCCGTGTCGTACATTTACGGCACGATAAAGAACCTGAAGTCTGAAAAAAGAGGCCTCTGAACAAAATTTGTCTGCCGTTTCACGCCCTAAATAGAATGGGACGCTGATGACCTGAGATGTTACAGAGCATCAGTAAATAAACCAAATAAAAAAAAATTATTTGGAATTTGACGTAGCCAAATCCCTTGTCCAAAAGAGAATCAATGGAGTGGCGTAAACCTGGCAACGCACCGCCTCTAAAGACCATGACCACAATCTTTTGGGACTGTGGAGGAATACTCTTCATTGACTTCAAGGAGAGGAACACCACGTAAATGAGGAGTACTATGATGACCTACGCATAGGTTTACTGCACAGACTACGCACTTCCATCAAAGAGAAACGTCGAGAAAAACTGAGTGGTGGTGTGCCTTCTTCACGACAACGCGCCTGTGCAAACAGCTCTTGTTGCAAAGGAAGCTGTGAAGAAATGTGACTTCAAGGAGATCGATCGTCCACCCTACAGCCCAGATCTAGCTCCTAGTGACTATTTCCTTTTCTCAAAACTCAAAAAGGACCTTCGAGGAAGGAAGTTTAAGCGTGATGAATGCTGTTTATGCCCATTTTGTAGACAAGCCTTCTATTTGGGGAGAGGGGGAGATTAAAATGTTAATTCAAAGGTGTGAGAAGTGCATTGCAATAAAGGGTAACTATGATGAAAAGTGAAATATAGTTTATGTCTTTATCATATCTAGAAAATAGCTAGGCCTGAAACTTATGGATGTACCCTCGTGTATTATTAACATCACCCAAATTTACAATAAATTCATCTGCTCTGAGTCATATTAATAAATTCATACCGCAATTAACTATTTCAATGGGCGATGTAGAATTGGAGGAAACAGTTATTAGCACTGAATAACTTCTAAAACTAAATTTACCTGCTTGTTCACTTTAATTCGCCCAAGATTGTACATTGAAACAATATCGTACTTGAGCGTCATTATAACGGAAATTGATTTTGGAGTATTGCTAGTTATTTTGAACTCGGCTAAGAGACAAAAGACAAAATGTTTCGTGGTCCACCTTTTTCGGATAATATGAGTGAAGTTGCGACTATGTTTAAATGAATCCTGTGAGGATTAACCGCGCCATTTGTCATATTTGTGTGGTGACGTTTGGACTCGAGTTCGGGAGTCCCCGGGTTCAAATCCCTTGGGTTCGTAATTCTGAAATTCAGTTAACCAAGAAATTTCCGCTCTGCCATATCATATCATTCCTTTGGTATATTACAAGGTGGAAACCGTCAGGTATGGTGTGCTGTCTGGTGTGACGGTGGCTTGCGCTTCTGAGGGGCTTGGAGGAATAGGATTCTAACGTCAAGTTGTTCTATGTGGAACAAATATAAGGAAACTCTCTCTATCCATGTGCCTGTGAATCCTGGCCGCCCAGTGTTTCGCACATTTCATCCCTAATTCTTAGAGTTACGCACAAACGGCCAGCCGCTGAGCAAGGCTGAAATACCGAAATATTCTCTTTCCCCACAAATCCAATCCAGTGCAATCTATAGCAAACCGTCAAGGGTGGCCGAGGTCGTTAAGGCGCGACTCGTGAGCGGGAGGTCTGCGGTTCGAATCCTGATGGAACCGTCCTTCCTGAGTGAGGTTTTTTCCCATGTTTTCGTCAGACCTTATAACTGGCAAATGCCGGGGAGGTACCCTAAACTTAAACCTGGAACGTTTCCTTCCTTAAAAAAACATCCTTTCCCAATTTCTCATTTCATCTCATGTGTCATCAGTGTCCACCGGCTGTGATGCAACACCACTTGAAACGGGTGTTTAACACCATTAAAAAAAAAAGAGCCTAAAGCAAAATGTCACCATATTTCATAAAATTATATTTACTGAACATAAATCGCGACTGGGAAAGTGTAACAATGAAGAGGTAACAGTGCACGAGAGTGCGCCCATTGTTTTGAAGCCATGGTCATCACCCACTTCATAAACACCAGTCAATGTTCAAATTATATTTTTTCTTTTTAGAAAAATCGGATTTAAATCGGGAGACAAACGATCAAAGCCAATTATCTGGGAAATAGCACCCGTGACATGCAAAGATAACCAATTAGCATTGTTAAAGATGACGGATTTAAGGCACCCATCAATATGATATGATTTAAAGGTGTTAAATTTTTCATTGTAAGGGTATTCAAATATATTATGCATCGATAAAATACGGTATCGACTCGTCTCTATTTTTCTCTATCAGCTGTTTTTGGAGGAGTTGCCATGCTGCCAGAGGGGTTAGTGGTGGAGTGTTTACGTCTAATGCCGGTTGTACAAATTAAGCGGCATGCACAGAAGCAAGTTTATACAACGGAATTCTTGAGCACCTTCGAATGTTTTTTTTTTTTGATTAGTGTATAAACAAACATTTTAATGTTATCCGTTTGACATAGTACTTTAATATTTATGCAGTTGTTAGTTTATACTATGAACATAGCCACGTTATAAAAATAACGTGTCTTTTCATATGTACACACAAAATTAGTGCTTTCGTTTAGAATCTTTCCCGAATAAATCTAGCGAAATTCCACATATTTACACTTTTAACAAAAATAAAAAGGAAATGAAATCGTCACTTGTTTTATCTTCTAGTAATTGCAACTGGAATTAAAACATCTGCACATCTCAAGTACATAATTATTAGTAAAACAATCGTACTTGAGATTATGAAATTCTAAAAACATATATGTGACCCCCTCCCTGATCTACTGGTAGATTTGCGACTACTAATAGAAATATTTTGTGCATTTTAATTAGTAATGTAAATATTATGTACATGTGTATCATGAGATATAATTTTAATATGTTAGTTGCATGTCGTAAAAAGATAAAGTTATCTGGTGTAACTGTCTATGGTAGCCCGGCCAGAAACGGGACGGAGTCATAAACCGCTTTACAAAAGAAAGGAACAAGTGCTATGCCACTTCTTAAAAGACCTTCCGTTGACGATGGTTAATAAAAGTCCAGGCTTTCGCATACGTTAAGACAATGAACTTTCCAGCCGTTTGTACAGTTAACTTTAAATCAACCAATGTAAATAAATTTTTTGAACTTTCAAATGGAAACGGGTGCTGTGCGCTGGCAGGTGAGTCTGAACCAGTCAATAGTAGATGTGTATTTTGAATTTGTGAAGCAAGAAGCAGGACTTGCGCGTGTTTGTGTAAACTTTAATTAATCAATTACTTAATTTGAATCGAATGCATAAGGAGGCGATTGCTCCGTTAGAGCATGAGTTAAGCAGAGAGAATCGGTTCAGGGCAGAAGTTCAGATATTCAGAAGCTCAGATAATTAAGTTCTACCGTACGCAGAACACCAGAGGACGCGAACGATCTTTCGAATAATAAATTACCTTACATATTCAGATCTACGGATCGTGTGATTATTTACACAGTTGATATCCTCTCCCAGTCCTGTTGAGCGCGAGTCTCAAAATAGCGGAATAGAACCTTGAGAATAGAACCCTGCCTTAACAAATCGCTCTATCCTCGTCTATGAAAGTTGGACAAACTATATTACTACTCATTAAACCTCTCAGTAAATAGCATAAACTACTCAGCATTTTAATTATGTTTTTTCTTCTTTTCTTTTATTTGAACTGGGGTACCAAATTCAATTTAATGTATCCTTATTGGTGTGTCAATTTAAAAAAAAACTGTGGCATGTTTTACTGCTTCTTTTGACTTTTTTGTAGCATTTTTAAATTTTTGTCTTGTTTTTACTACCTTATGACAAAACGTTTTCCACACACTGACCTAGCACATATTACAGCCATTTTTTTTTTCTGCTCAGTTCAACGACAACGGGCTGGAAGTGACAAGCGACTTCCCTTCCAATGGAAAAGTCCACAGTCAACGATAAAATTGTATTTTATAGAACCCAACACCTACATACAACTCCCAGAAAATGCTGACGGTAGCGAAACCAAAACTCCAGGACTCCCCAGCGATCGACGTTTATAAAAGTTATTCATTTGAACTGGCGAAAGTTTTCGTTTCTGTTAAATGTAAATTCCCTGCTGTCTTAGTCTGGGCAAACCACCGATTTATAATTGAGGTGCTGTTGTTTTTAGCGAATTCCGTAGGAATGAAAGTTATTGCAGTTGTACCCATGGATGGCGTTTCTAGTAATCTAGCCAAATCTGCATTGATCGCAATTGTAGGCATCTACAATAAAAAACAAGTTTGTATACAAATATACACACACACACACACACACACAATTTTTTTCCTCAATAAAACTCGGCATATGGCAATCAATTAACAAACGATTCGTCGAGTTCTTTCACCAGCAAAATTTGAGCAATGAGGAGGAGGGGGGGTTTGACTGAAACCGATATTTTTAAAAAAAAAAAATGAAAATTCGCTCTGGCGGCCAAAATGTTAATTTATTCTCAACGAAATTCAGTAATTATAAAATTATTTTTCGAAAAACATAGCAATCGAGCCATTAAGAGTGGGGGGGGGGGTATACCTGAAAAACCAGTCGGAGTTAAAGCGAAATTTTAAAATCGCTCTATTTTTTAAAAGTAAACTTAACATATGCCATTGAAATAAAACAAGCAAAACAGTTTTCGATAAGCAGTGAAATATGATTATTAGGAGGGGGGTTTAGCTAAAACCTCAAATTTAAAAAAGCTCTAGCGGCATAGGAAAATAGTTTCCGAAATTCAGTGAAATCGGACTATTAGGAGGGGATTTATACCTAAAACTCAAAATTTAAAAAAGCTTTAGAGCTATTGATATTTTTTGCAATGAAACTCTGTATATACTATTTAAATAAAATATAACTATAGCTTCTGAAAATCAGGTAAATAAGGAATGGGATTGAACCTGAAACCCAAAATTTAAAAATCGATCTAGCTGCACCAATATTTAGTTTTTCACAACTAAACTTGGTATATGCCATTTGCATCAAATAAGAAAAATAGTTTCTGAAAATCAGCGAAAACAAGAGTATTGGGGGGGGGGTTAAAGCGAAATTGAAAAATCACTCTACTAGCGCCACATTTATTTTTTTTTAGGGAAGTTCGGTATACGCCATTGAAATAAAACAAGAAAAATAGTTTATGAAACTCAGTTAAATCGGACTATTAAATGGGAGGGTTATCAAAAACTCAAAATTTAAAAATCACTCTAGCGGCTGTAATTTTAAGCATTTTCAAAGGAAGCCCGCCCGGTTTATACAATTGAAATAAAATAAGAAAATAGTTTCTGAAGTCAGTGAAATCAAAATATTAGGAGGTGGGATTTACCTGAAACTCAAAATTTAAAAATCGCTTTAGCAACACCAACCTTTATTTCTTCGCAACAAATTCGGTATATACCATTTAAATGAAGTAAGAAAAACATATTTCGAAAATTAGGGAAATTGGATGATTAGGAGTAGAGATATACTTGAAAACCGAAATTTAAAAAGCGCTCTAGTGTTTAATTTTCTGTTTTAAAATAAAATAACAAATTAATTCGGCATATAAACTGTATTTGCAACGATGCAGATGTTTTATATCTAACAAAATCATCGTCGTAAAGATTGCAAAAGTGAAATATTAATTTAATATGTGTATGATAAATTTGTATGAAAGAGCACTCTGTAATAACTTTCAGAAATCATTTGCGTTACTCAATGTAAATTTCGATTGTTTTTATTTGCTTTTGTACGTGTAATTGTTTTTAAACAGTGACATGTTTTTGTTTTATTGAAACATATGAACATCATCTTAAATACAGAATGTAACTCGAAACTTTCCGTTATTTCTCTCTATTTTAGTGAATGCAAAGACGATATCAAGAGCTCAGTTTATAAACATGGTTATATTTAAAAATGTTTAAAAATACTCACGCAATTTAGATTTCTCTATCAGTGGTGATACATTTCATTTAATTAATAGTATATTCAATAATTTTTGTGGTTTAATCTCATATCTGTAATGATAATTCAAAAAATGTAATTTCCCTTTTGTAATACTTATAGTTTGCAAGAATTCTAATTTTGTTCCCCTAATACTACACAGTAATGTCATCAGTTATTTGATTTTATTATTAATAAAGCCTTATTTGGATTTTATATTCATTTTTATTAAAAAATTACCCAATTTAGTTTACACAGCTCCTTCGTGATGGACTTGGTAGCAAAGATGAAGATGTGATATGTTTTTCTTAAAAAAGGAATATAAAAGAAAGAGCATTCACGGGTTTTTAAAGTTTTACAATCACCACTCTCATTATAAGTGCGGGCTACTTCGTAAGAATGAGCTTGATGTCAAGAGGGAATAACTCACCCTAGTTGTTGATAGTCATTTCTCTCACGTTCGTAATGCGTAAAACAAAAAACAGTCGGTTGATGTTCTTTTTGTTTAGTGACGAGAACAAAAGCAGAACGAGATCTAATAGATGAACGCGGCGAAATCAAGTTTCGCTTCATATACACGCGTATGGAGCTTTTAGTTATAGATAAAGTTGTGTGCTTTAGAATTTGAGCTGGAATTAAATGAATGAATAGCGAAATAAAGAGGTCAGGCCTAATAAACTTTGACATATTACTTTTATTTTGAATAAAATTCGAGTTCGTTGCTGGGACTCGAACCAGGGATCTTCGGCTTACCAAGACGATATTCTTACCATTTGAACTAACGTGCCTTGCCCAATCACACCGCGAATCTCCTCTATCCTAATCTGTAGTGTACACCATGGAGGCCTCTATGAATTTTTTGTTATTGACATATCCTTAAAATGGCGAATCGAAATGTTCATATACCACATGTTAAATAGAACTAACTTATTACCCACTAACCTTGCATACAATCTATGCAAGTTTAGTAATGATGAGCAAAGCTAGTTCATGTTTCTGCCCCATGACGTAACAGCAAGAACCTCAGCCACTAGAAACCAGATGGCCCATGTAGGACCGGCCCATAAGCCTTTATGTGTTGCTACCCTTCTTATCTACACATTAACACTATTCAAATGTTCTGTAAATTAGACTGTCATTGTTTCAGAACGGCATGTAAACTGTATCACAGCATTGTGTGCTTATTTTCAAAGACTTCTGGACTTATTGTAAGGTTTCCAATGCTTAAACTGTGGGACGTACAAGGTAAATTGGGTTGTTTCTTGTACATTATATATACATATATATTTTTTGAATAGTGTTAAACGCCCGATTTTACTACTGAGACACCATAGGCGGTGGATACTGCTGATATATGAGATGAAATGATACATTGGGAAAGGATTTTTTTTTAAAGGAAGTAAACGTTCCAGGCCTAAGTTTAGGGTACCTCTCCGGCATTTGCCATTTATAAGGATTGAGGAAAATCAGGAAACCTCAGTCAGGGAGGACGGGCCCGGATGGATTCGAACCCCAGACCTCCCGCTCACGATTCCGCGCCTGAACGACCTCGGCTACCCTTAGCGGTGTATATTATTGAGAAAACAATGAGCTAACTCTCTTCCAAGTCAACACTATAGTATCTGAAATCATTGTTACAGATTAATGTGTTTCATTACAACACACGTTTATATTTTCATGAATTAATTACACATTAGATACATTGTTATCGAGTATTTTAATATTTGCGAACATTTTTAAAAAAACAGAATTTTATTAGGAAAAAATATGATTTTCCAGTTTCATTTTCAAGAAGAAAAAGAAGATTTTGTGATATATGTGGGGGAAAAAAAAAAAAAAAAGTTACGTTGCGAGAAGTTACTTGGAATACTCTGGAAGTGAAAATATCTATGACATTTTACATATGTAGAGCATTGGAATTATCACCTGGTCAATTTAGGTGTTGGTGTGGATACTAGATCCAGTGCTTTGGGATTAACAAGCATCCCTTGGTAATCCAATCTAATATAATGCTATGTAATCCAATCTAACACCGTAACTCAATAACTGCGTGCACATGCGACGTAACACTAGCCTCCATCCTGTCTTAACACATTTCTTTGTATCTACAAGTGCTATGTTACATAGGTAAACGTTTATACACAGGAAAACTTTTAGCTGTGGAGGGTCTTCATGCTGGAATAAGGTAGTTCACTGCGCCCATGAAAACGGCCTTGATACTTCCACCATCTTCTGTTTTTATCGCTAGTAACCTCGACATAACTAAGCTGTTCAAGGTATTAAACCCGTTTTATCTGCCGAAGAGACAAAGCGTAAAAAGGTTATGGTGTACAAGATAGTAAAGAGTAAATCATGGTTTCGACCCTCATTTTCTATCGCATTTTGTTTTATACGCATATCTTGTTTACTATGCATATGCCTTATTATAGTGAACGGTGCTTTCCAGAAAACATATACAGAGGGTGCCAAAAATACATATACACACTTCAAGCAAAGAAAAAACTGTGTTAACATAACAAAACTGAATTCACACAAACAGAAAATGATGAGCACTAATCATCTTAGACTTTTACAGTTACAACAGTTGCTCAAAATGCTCACCATCGGCGTCGATACACTTCTGAGTACGTTGAACTTCTGATCGAGTAACGTTTGCGAAAGTGTCCTCAGCGATTGCAGTACATGCCGTTTCAATTTCTTCCCGAAGTGCTGCCAGTGTAGCTGGTTTTCTACGGTATACAACATCCTTAAGAGTTCCCCATAGGTAGAAATCCAACAGAGTTAGATCCGGTGAACGAGGTGGAAACTCAATCGGACCTCTTCGTCCTATCCTTGGATAGTGCCTTGGATCCAGTGTTACTGTGCGAGATCTCCCAGATCTGCTCTTGTAAACATCGCATACGGAACCATGAGTCTCTCAAATTTGTCTCGAATGCGTACAATTGTTACTTGCTTTGGCGCTTCTGTTCTGTACACACGTCTCCATTGCCTTTGAGCTTCAACAACATTCTCGGTTTTTCGATATCACTTCAAAATTACTTTTTGCTGTTCAAACGATAATCTTGGCTACATTTTGTTGTAGCAACGCTAGCATAACGTAATGTGAGTCACATATGTTTACAGAACATCATACTACACATTGCTGTTGTTTTTATGTCCAACTTTGAAATATATTATATAGATATCTACTGTGAAAGTGTGTACATATTATTTTTGGGTATTTATAAATGAAAGTTTCTGTACAAATGCAGTGTGATTCCCATAAAATAAATGTTTTAAATATAGCGTGAATTTGAATATGCTAATCCATTTAGGCCCGAGCTTAGGGGAACTGCAGGTATTTTTAAGTTATGATTAATAACATATACGAACAGTGTTATCAAGTTCCATCCATTTGGTTTGGATGAGTGATTTTAGCGAAAAATTACTGGATTCTGAACTTCTCATTGCCATAGTCGTCAGCTAAAGTTAGTAGTAGGTGCAGTGGCACCAATACAATATAAAACAATTGCAACTGGCGCACAAGTTGAACTTTTATTCAACAAAAATAAATAAAAATAGAATATCGTAAGAAATACCAGAAAAATAAAAATTTTATTCATAAATTGTATAAAATAAAAATAAATCACATTATGGACGACACAAAGCTGAATTCAAATTTGTTTCCCAAACTCTCTCCCGTTTATCAGTCTTTTCAAACACGTGCTCTCTCACTTTCATCTCTTTTCTTGTTTGCCAGCAAAGCTCGGCATGATCACCTGTAAACAAGAGCAGTAGACATTGCTGGGAGCTGGAGAGTCAAAACGTCCAATTGTTCGCTTTAATTTTCTGCTTTTGTTAACTCAAAGAGATGGACCTACTCTTAAATATTCTTCCCGCCTACGTCCCTAGCCATCTCTTCAGCTCCCAGCAGTGCATTTTCCCTCCACTCTTCCGTACCTTTACATCCAACTAGAATACGTGTCTATGATTCTGCCTTCACACAGATGGGACAAATTCTCGGTTCATATTCATCAGTTATCTTAATTATCCGCCATGTCCCTAGTCTGAGCCACACGAGCCCCTTTCTAGTTAGCCCAAACTTTCAGCGAAATCACGTGTAATTGTGTGCTGCCTATCCATATCACTCAAACGGTTCCTAGCCCTTCTCCATGCGCTCCTCAACTTAATATTGAGGAAACATTTTTTGTCTTACTGTAAACAGAATGCATCATTACAGAATTAATAAAACGTTCTCATAAGCCTACTTAGGAACACGATAGTAAACTAATAAATAAGCTAATATTAACTTCAAACTAAAATTAGACAACACTAATCTCAAATATTTTATGTCATTTATGAAATATCCTTATTACTTTACTGAGCATCCAACCAACGAAACTTTGTATTTCTTCTGACAAGCATAAGATTTTCTAAGTGTAAGTGACGATTTCAGCTTGGGCTAAAATTGTTTCCAATAAAACCATCTCCGCTTATAACAATAACACTTAAATAATTTCCAGTGATACCATGATGTCAGTACAATAAATAGTTGATTACTAAATCGACGTTAATATTTATTTTATTTTAATAATATTCTTTTACGATTTTTTTCGATTCAATTTATTTAAGGACACTCTTTAACATCTCAGATCATCAGCGTCCCATTCAATTCCGAGCGTGAAACGACCGACAAATTTTGCTCAGAAGCCTCTTTTTTTCAGGCTTGAGGTTTTTTTTTCGTGCCGTAAATGTACGACACGGGACCCACGGCTTTACTTCCCTTCCTAAGGAAGCCATACTTAGGATTTACATGCCCGAAAAAATCCATCGATCCTGGCCGGGTTCAAACCCGTAGAAGGCAAGTATGGTTACCACTACAACACCAGGACCGACTTCCATTATGATTCTCATATACAAAAATAGCGTACGAAACTCAATTATGATGTTATACAATTATTCCATTCGTAAAGATAACGAAAACGGATTTCATTTTTGCAATAAAGTACAAATATGCAAACTAATATGATGATGATGATGATGATGATGATGATATATTATTTCCAAACCCACACGGCAGAAATTGATGTCCTTCTCGTCCAGACAATTCAACATTTTAGGCTTACAGAGTTGAAATCATGTACCCTGCAAATATTTTTTTGTTATCTAATGTTTCCACAACAGATTAAAATCACTGACCGGTGAGGGAAAATGCTGCCAACAGGCCTTTTGTGATCGTTCGACATCCTCTAAATTCATGCGACATTTTCTCACCTATTGGGTGAATATCACGTCCGTTCCTATACAGACACAATCTAATTATAGATTCCGTAATCTCTGCTTAAAGAAATTCAGCCATTTCGAGTATGTTCTCACTTGAACACTCATTCAATACTCTCGCCAATTTGTAGCTGCTGCTCTGTATACAGGCCAGTATTGCTTTACGACACATGATAACATTACTTTTGCAGTAATAAAATAAGGAACTTACTTTTTGATTTAACATGATATTAAAATTTGCATTAATTTCAGTTCCAACTTATGATAAGTGGACAGTACGAATGAAAATATCGATAATGTGGGAAGGCATCGTCAAATTTATCTACTATACTGAAACTAAAGCTTGTCTATAAACCGAGATTATCAATACAGAGCCCTCGTTTGGACACGTGGCCGGCTTAACAGAGATTTGCTTGGCACTGGAAAGCACGCTGTTTGCCGGTGGAGTCGGATATTCATAGCCGCTTAAATTTAAGTGCTTAGATTTCTACAACACACCAAGCCTCAATTTTTGGGTCATACATTAGCAGTTCGTGTACAAGATTCTGCACTCCAGTTTCCATTGTTTGTGTCGCTACATGGCCATGTAAATAAAACGTTAACAAATTAAAGCGGGTCAGAAGAGGGAACATTAACATTATCCAACACGCAATTACAGTAATTAACTCTATTTACATTATTACGTGGCAGTAATTTCTGAACTACGGTTTCTTATTAAGTTTTACTTTTAAAAGTTAGTGGCAATTCATGCTGGGGTTTGCGAAATTTCTGGTTCCCGTGCAAGCTTTCTTAATGGTTTCTTTGGATTTGGTTCCAACTTTTCTCCGATATCACCGAGCTTTTCCTCTGTAAGAACACGATATTTTACTCTCGGCTACTTATAAGAACAGATCTCCTTTCCTTAAATCTATTCACAAGATTACGAACCGTTCCTCTGTTCGTAAATCTCCGTCTCACTTCTCTACATGAGTTTGTTGTCACATAGGAATCATACATGAAGATTCTGTGTGATAAAGATATGGACCTTTTGGCATTGTAACAGCACTAACACACTATAACACTGAAACATGAGGTCTCACAACGCTCAACACATGTGCAGCACAACAAGAGGCGGAAAAGTGGAGGGAAGAACAGGGCAAGAAAATCCCCGTTAAGCCGGCCACGCGTCCAAATGAAGGCTCTGTAATAGAGGAATATTTTCGTGAAACATATGTAAACTGCAATTTGTAATTAAATTTTATTCATGAAACAACCCGAAGTAGTATGTTTGCATTTACTGCTTCTTTTGTTTCCTAAATACATTGAGAGTTCTAAGCGTTGTTAAAATATGATGTAAATGTGCTAGAAGTCTCAGGCAGTCTCTAAAAACTATACAAAGCATGTATATAAGTTAAAATAAAATAAAAAGCTATGAATGGATTAAAGCTGTATAGCGTATACCAGCGTGATGTTCTTGATTACCCGATAATTAGCCATTAGGATCTGGCCACCAATATACATGGACGTGGAAATTTAATTTTTCTCTGTTCCTTTTGTATTTGTTCTCCATGCTTGTTTTCTTTTTCATTGGGTAGCTCAACCATCTTTTTCCCCGTGTCCTTCAAACCTGGGTTCGTATTTCACGCTGTTTTCCTCCTTCTCTCGTCGTGGACAGGCATAAATATATCATTCAGAAAGAGCCAGAGATTTCCTCTACATCTCTCGTTTTAAAACTTGCACCGAACCTTCCAGGCACAGTCTAAATAAAAGAAAACACCAATAAAATATCCGGTATGTAAGAATCTCGTAGCTGTAGAAATAATACAAAAACGACATGGTAAGTTACGAAATCGAAAATATAGACGTGTAGCATAATACAAAGTTAAAACTTTTAATAGCCCGAATAGCATTAACAGCTGATGGTTCCTAAACATATACAAGATGTCTAAAATAATTTATCTACCAGAGCATTATTTTTGTTTTATTTTTCAATAGTGTCCCGCGAAAATTCAGCGTATTAAGTTCACTTTTCTTGCAATGACATTAAACTTCTGGTTGGTCTGAAAACCAGAATTTTAAAACAACTTTGACTTGTCCATGATGAATTTTCCTCATTGATAATCTCTAGTTATAACACAGTCCTAAAATTTAAAGGCATTAACTTGTTCCACTATTTTATTATCTACGAGTATAATTATCTTTAATCGTATGAGATCTAAGGAAAGCACTGTGTTTTGTTTTACTTGCAAATATGTTCATATTAAATTAATAGGGTCTTGTAAGCCCCCTCTATTACCTCCCCCCTTTTATGCTAATGATTACCTGATCATCATCAAACAGAACAGTAGAAAAATTCATTTACTTTATTTCTTTCAGCCGTACTGTTATGATTTCGTCTGTATACATAAAAAATGTTCCGTGATATGGAACACACTTGTCGAACTGCTGGTATATTTATTCTTGTTTTTATCTCAATTTGTTATTAATTAAAGTCAAACTTCATTTATTTGAGACATAAATAAATACCAAGTTGAACTTCAAGTGATGCATTCTTAAAAATGCCGCATTAAACTTGCCTGTTCCTGAATTTTTCTTAATTTTAGTACTTTTAATACAGTTCTGCAATTCTTCCAAAATAATTGGGCAAATTTTCATTTGGCTCTGCTAGAATAATTCCATGTTTACTTTACAAGATGTCCTCAAATATTTGCATCTGTTTAATCAGTTCAAACACCACAACGGCGCCATGGATTTGCTTGGAATTTATATCCACGGGATGGTAGAGGTCTTAAGGCGCGGACTCGTGAGCGGGACGTCTGCGGTTCAAATCCCGCCAGTACCGTCTCCCTGACTGAGTTTTTTTCCAGATTTTCCTCAGTCCTCATAAATGGCAAGTGCTCGGTAGGTACCCTAAACTTAAGACTTGGAGCATTTCCCCCCGTCCAAAATAAATTCTTTCCCAATATATCATTTCATCTCATGTATCATCAGTGTCCACCGCCTGTGGTGCCCCAGTAAAAAAACGGGCGTAAACACTATTTAAAAAAGTAGCAAAATAGCTGTACTTAAATAAGTGAGGCTAATACTTGTGTCATTTGACACGAGGGAAAGCACTAGTAAAAGCTATACCCAAAACCTTGCAACCTCTTATCAAGAATTGTGATTTACAATAGAATATTTCACGCAAGTCATTTACAAAAGCAAAAAATTCATCGTATTTTGTTTCAAATTAATGTACATTTTCAATAAATATAATTTTTTTTAAAAAAAAATACTTGAATACGTTTTTTATGCACATTTAAATTATATGCCTGCATTTCAGTAATAGTATTTCCATATGTCACTTATGTCTGTTTTCCCCCAGTACAGAAATTATTGATGATTTGTAGCGCGGTTCTTTTTTTCTTTGTTGACACTATGAGTGAGAGACGATATAGGGTCAGTAAGAACACAAAATCCTCGTTAGAATTCAGACGTAAACACACCCTTATGATATATGCTTGCATTCGTTTGAGTCGTGTAGATTTCTGTTTTACGACGTGCCAACACACTATAATGTGTGGGGGGCACATACAGTAACGTGAGATTTCTGAAGGACGTAATTAACAAAGCTTTGCGTTAAATGTTCAAAATATCGTGTTGTTATAAATGTAAATTAAAAAAACCACAACGCATTAGTATTAATAGCCTGCAGTAACCGCTGCAATGGAAAATGCATTATCGTATAGGTCGATCTATGCATTGTTGTGGCTTATATTTTACAGCTGCTACTTGACTACATTGTTGTTGAGGCAAGCCTGTGTTGGTGTGTACACTTTAGTGATGAAAGTATTACAGAGTAGATCAAGAGAAGATCTAAACATGGTAGACGTAATGAAGTTAGCGAACGAATTAGTCATATTTCCGGGGAAGATTGCAAATTAAGAAAACAGTGTTTCGTTTTTTTATTATTTGTTTTATTTACGGACGCTCTTTAACAACTCAGGTCATCAGCTTCCCATTCTATTCAGGGCGTGAAAGGGCCGACAAATTTTGCTCAGAGGCCTCTTTTTCGTGCCGTAAATGGCTTTACATCCCTTTCGAAGGAAGGCATACTTACGATTTTTACGCCTGAAAAAATCCATCGATCCTGACCGGGTTCGAACCCGCGATCTTGGGTTTAGAAGGCAAATATAGTTACCGCTACAACACCAGGACCGACACAGTGTTTCGTGAAGGTTGCAAAACAGGTATGCCATTTATTAATTGAATTTACTTGGTGATAAAAACGTAACAAAGTGCACACATTTAACCGTACAGAAAGAACGTCTTCACGAGATTTCACGTATGACAGCGGAGAAACCCGAACGTCTCAGGGTTTCACACGTTGGAGCCGCAAACAAAAGAAAAAGGCAACTTTGACTCTCTTTGTTTCAGTAAGTTCTTCCGTGCGATTTCCTTCACTTTATTAAGGAAGTTAATGTAGATTTTCAATTAACATCTAAAATGTTTATACACTTACTTTTTAAAGGTTATTATAAAGTTAACATTTAATATACAACGACCTGTTGGACTCGTTTTGCAATGTTCATTTACTACCATTATGCTGTAACTGAACGTGATATTTGTTTAAGTTTATAATCAGTAACGCGAAACATCATTTGCAATGGAGGCGTGGCAGTTTTAGCATTGTAGTTTGATTTTTGTTTCCTAAAGTTAGGATAATTTTAAAAACTTATTTCACCGCTAAAAAGCATTTCATGAGTTAGTAGTTTTTCCGTAACTTACCGGAATTCGTAATTAATGCACATAGCAACCTTAGCCTATCTCGGGTAAATCCTAAAAACCGGTGGACCCAGAGGATTTCTTTTCGTGACAGGGAGTTGTGTGCTACAAGTAACGAGTAAATCATTGTAAAGATAGTAAATCTCCTTTAACTCCAGCAGGGATAAAAAATAAAATAAAAAAAAAAAAAAGGTTTCGGTCGTAAGTACGAATTTGAATCGGCTACCTTTGAATTACAGCACGACGCTCTAACCATCTGAGCTAACATGCCGCTTCACTGTAGTACCGAAGTATTTACATATATCTGTGAAAGGCACTGTCGAACGAGATCGGCACGAGAAGACGTTCTTTCTGTACAGTTAAGTGAGCACACATGCGGGTTTTAATATCAGTTTTACCAGTGAAACGAAGAAGACCACGAAACCAGAAGAAGACAGCAAACTCGGGGACCATTCTTAGTCCTTCAAGGTAAGAAGGAAAAGCGATTGAAATTCCAGTTTGTTACAAATCCTTTATGAGTCTTATTGATCAGAAGATTCCGCGTGAAACCATTTCCCTTCCGTATCAATGAATGTTGCCAAAATAGTCACTTTGTATAGTGACAGCCCTGCCTTTTTGCTTCGATGTTCTGGCGAATAAGACCACATCGTCGGCTAATCTTGGATTTGTTACTCGACTGTCGTTTATGTTGATTCCGAATTTATTATGCCAGTTCATTTTCCTGAATATATGCAACATTACACAAGTGAAGAGTTTGGGAGAGATTGGATCGCCTTGGCGAACTCCTCTTGCTAGTCGAAATGG